>OX422217.1:149254188-150454188 GCA_949130495.1 Sambucus nigra | reverse complement strand
GGTCAAATGAGGCATATTAATTGTTAAGGTCGAAAGTTGTTTAGTGATTATGGCTTTATTGACCCAAATTTATTTTCCATCTAGTTCTTAAATTAGCCGAACATGTTAATGCAATAATAATTTGTCCTATAACTAAATTTTATTGAAACTGACCAAGCAATTTGCTATTTTTCCAAGTAAAAATCAGATCTTGCTATTCCTCTTATGATTGTTCTAAGTCATAACTAGATTTTCTCATTAGTATGAGGATGATATTGATATAAATTTAGTTCTCAAACCAACCTATCTTAATCAGTCTGGCAATTAGATAACAATAATCACGACTTTTCATTGAACTAATTTGTAGAAAATTAGTCAAACTAGTTAATGTTTCCTTCTTATGTTTATCATGGGTCTTCAAAGTTTTACATTAGGATGATTGTGATATTGAAACAAATTTAGTCCTCATACTAATATATCTTAAATTAGTCGAGAAAGTATAATATAATAATCAAATCTTTCCCTTAAACTAATTTGTCTAAATTTGGCCGAACTAGTTATTGTTTCCCTCTTATGTTTATCATGGATCTTCTCCAGGTTCAACACTAGGATGAGGGTAATTTAGAAAAGAGTTTTGACTTGAGCCTGGGATACTTATAGTTATGATGTTTAACTTTTGCTAGGGACATGCGTCGACCTTTCTATTGCAAAAGTTTTTTTTTTCTTTATTAAGTTGGACTAAGAGTTATCAAACCATATCTAGTCTTTGGGTTCTTAAGTTTAAAATTTTAAAATTAACCTTGTCTACCCTATATTATTATTCTCCTGGGATGAGCCGAACCTTTGCTGGGATCATTCCTTATTGGAGTTTTTCCTTATTTATTCAATAGTTTGAAAAGTACCTCTGAGTTGAAATCATTAGGCACTTCACATTTTGTGCCATAAACGATGTTCATAAAATGATAATGAAGCAATCTAATCATAAAAGATATGAGGGAAAATATATTTGTATTCTTTCATAATGGGGCACAAATTTACATCAACATGAACAACTCTTATTTACATTCACATTTACCTCTTGCTATTTAATGGTAGATTTTTTTGAGGTATTTGCCATTCAACGAATTTGTAAATGGTCCTCCCTCTAAGTTTTCCAGCCTGAAGTTTCAATGGACTACTTCCTCAATGATTCTGTAAGGGCCATGCTAATTTGCGAGTAATTTGTTCTCCTTCTGTAAGACTTTCTTAAGGACATAGTCACCTACCCTCAACGGGTGACTCTTAACCTTCTTACTATAATACCTCGTAGCCCTCCTTTAATAAGGTGCCTGTCTCTTCTTGGTATCCTCACTCACTTCTTCTAGTAAATAAATATCCAATATACATTTTTCTTGGTTTCTATGCACGTCAAAATGTTGAACCCTATGGCTTGGTAGGCCAATTTTAGTTTAGATCACAGCCTCATGCCCATAAGCAAGCATGAATCGGCTTTCCCTAGTTGGAGTACTTGACGTAGTCATGTATTCCTATAATACAAAACTTTCATACATATTCTTTTGGCTTCCTCTAACCTTACCTTTATCTAAGAAATTCGGATTAGTTTTGTAAATTCAGTTTGGTCGTTGGTCCGAGGGAGAGCTAGTGCAGGGAATAAATGATTTATGTTGCAGTAGGTGTTGAGTGTGTCAGTGGGCGGTAGTGAAATCTTGGGGAATGCCGTATCTACACATAATATTCCTTCACATGAACTTGAAGCACTTTTTGTTGGTGAATTCTATCAAAGGTTAAGCCTTAACCTATCATGTGAAGTAATCCACTACCACAATCAAATACTTGAACCTTCTCAACACTTTTTGGAGAGGTCCAACAATGTCCATCACCCATTGGACAAATAGACATAAGGCAGTTATTGGCATGATAGGCTGATAAGGATGATAATTTCTTTTTATGTGCCCCTGAAAATTAGTGCATGTCTTTGCATAAGCATGTGCATCTTTGGCTAAGGTAGGCCAGATGTACCCTTGTATAACATTTCTCTTTGCCAACAATTTGTCTATTATGTGACTTCTATAGGATCCTTTATGAATGCCCCTACAAATTTAATCTACTTTCGATGGATGAACCCACCTCAATAATTGGAGTAGAAAACCACCCTTTTTTACAACACATTTTCAAAGATTGCAAACTCTGTAGTTTTGAATCTATTCTTATTTATTTTAAATTATCATTTCGCCATATTTTTGTTTCTTAAATAATCCATGATAGTATTCATCCACGATGGATCGAGTTTAAGACTGAAAATTTCTACCATCTTCTCTCTCAATACCGAGCTCTTTTAGTATTTGAATTAAAACAACTCTAAGAAGATCGGTTATTATTGATGAAATAGTCTGGATAAGGAATTTTCCCGTGTGTTTTCTATGCATGGGTCTCTCTTTACTTTAGCTTTCATAATTTACATGAAGGGCTCTTTTACCTTGGGCTAGGTACATAGCCATTTTCTCATATTTTGCCTCACACTCACCAGCTATTAGTCTTACCACAAGTTATGAGTCACTATGATCCTGAATCTTCTTCACCCTAATTAACAATGCAAGGTTGAACCCCGCAATTAATGCTTTATATTTTTCCTCATTGTTGGAGGTTAAAAAGATGAACCGGAGTGCATACTCAATATCAATTTCATTTAGGGCTAAAAGTATGATATCTACTCTATTTCTTGTACCACCTAAAGAAACATCAATGTACAACTCCCACACTGGGATTTATGGTAAGAATGGATTAAGGTTATCTTTTAGTACTTTCCTCCCTTTCACAATAGTAGAGGTGTTATTGGTCGAACATTGGGCAGTTGACCCTTTAATAGTTGACCCATGAGAGGGTGGCCGTGAGGATACTACCCTTCAATAAATGACCCATGGAGTGTGATCTATAGGGGTAGATAATCCTTCTATAGCGAAGCGGTTAAAGGCTATCCCCGAGGGGGAGCCAACCCTTCAATGGTCGTATCCTCAAGAAGTGTTTATGATGAACTTTCCTTAGTGGAGATGGGATTCTCCCATGTGAATTTTCCAATAAAATAGGATAAAGCACACCCTTTAATTACTGTGTGTGGCTGAAATAGATATCATATGATCCTATTTTAATTTACCATACCCTTAATCGACTAGAATTTTATGGTTTATGCAATACTCTCCTCAAAGGTTCATTTGTCAAGATCACAATTGAATGGTCTAGGAAGGAAGGTTACATCTTCCTTGTTGTTTGGAGGATGAATCTTATCTTTTCCATCCACGAGTGCCTATTGTCTACCCTTTGAAATGCTTTTCTTATATAATAAATAGGTTCCTGCACTCCTTGGTCCAGGCAAACCATGGATGAACTTATTGGTGACTCTAAAGTATAACATTTCTCCGTACATCAGTCATGAAAATTGGGGAGAAAATCCCAAATACAATTTTTAAGTTCTTCAAATGCCTTTTTAAATTCTTCATCCCACTCCATAATAAAGGAGGCTTATTGTCTCAATGTCTTAAATAACGGAAGGCATTTATCAATGGCTCTAAAGACCAACTTGTTCAATGCAGAAACACACCCTATGAGTCTCTAGATCTCCTTCCTTGTTCTTCATGCCTTCATCTTGATTAGAGCCCTAATTTTTACTAGGTTAGCATCTATTCCTCTTTGATTCATTATAAAGACTAGGAACTTTCTCGACGCCACCCCAAAGATGCACTTGAGATGGGTTCAGCTTCATTTTGTGCTTCTTTATCTTGTAGAAGGTTTTGATCTTTTACATGGTCCTCATCCTTCAGACACTTGGTCAGTATATCATAAACATAATTTTTTATCGTCTAGCCAATCTGGTCTTTAAATATTGTGTTCACCAAATGCTGATAGATTTCCCCATTATTCTTTAAGCCAAACGACATTACTTTATAGAAATATATACCCATTTTCTTAACATTGTCATCATTCATAAAAATCTAATTATAGACCTTACATGCATCCATCAAGCTCATAAGCTCATTATCTGCGGTGTCATCTACCATTTGACCTATTCGAGGTAAAGTAAAGTAGTCCTTTGGGTATGTTGTAATAACGAGTAATTTTAAGTGAATTAAACTCTTTATATTGATTTATATGAATATATCTATAGTTACTAGTTATGTCACTAATTTATGTGTATTATTAAAAATATATGATCTAAATTTATTTGCAATGACCTGGGATGTCACTAATTTATGTGTGTATTTGGAATTGATTTTATATCAAAAATATGTTCAGAGATTAACAATCATTTAACAAAAGTAAATAATTAATTCAATTATTTGTAGATGGATTCTAGGATGGGTATAATGTCCATTTACAAATTAAATTGTTGGGTTTTGAGCCCCATAGGTTGATATATGGCTTGGGCCAGACTTTAGGCTATTTGAGATTAGTTTTAAAGTTATTGGATTAGGATTCTGGGATGAGGATACTTGTGCATGTGAGACCCCCGGGGATGATTTGAATGTTCCTAGCGAGTCTGAGAGTGAGTGCGCTAGTGAGGGTGATAGTGAGCTCCAGATAGCATTTGGATATTTGGACGCCAAGACCTTCAAGGCTAAAAAATTGAATAAGGAGTTGAGTCTTAGGATGAGAGACTTAGAGAGAGAGAGAGAGAGAGATATTTTGAGGGAGTTTGAGGCAAAATCGAGTCAACTCTAGAAGGTGAAGGTTTCTTTGACTGAACAATTGATAGCTTTAGGTCGGGAAAAAAGTGATTTGACCAACACTATGTCTAGTCTAACAACACGTGTATCCCAACTCGAGAGTGATCTCAAACGTGCCTGGAAGTCAAAGTCCCTTTAGACAACAAATCTAAGAAGGTTGGAAAGATGGTTCTCAATCCCGTTTTGGGTAGAGGTGAGAGTTTAGAAATAAGTCATGACGGTGCTTCTATTACCCAAGTTGCACCCTAGCCAGTTTTTGAGTTTGTGATTGATCCATATGGCTCTCAACCCAACCTACCTAGGTGTCCCATACCTGATAGGAGAGCGCGTAGGAGACATTTTGTGAGAGGTGTTCCTAGGCTTATTTATGTTTGCACACACTGCAATAAGAGATGACACCTTAGGGAGTTTTGCTTTAAGTTGAGTCATGTGTCTCGTTTTGATACTACATGTGTCCACACACACGCACCCACACTTGACGCTCCGGATGATTACACGAGAGAGTTTGCACATATTAGGGAGAAGGTAAAGTTTTTGGTCAAGACTTCACATGACATAATGGAGGTTTTTCATAGGATGTTACCACATTTGGAAAACTCCACCGCACCTAACGGTTGAGGTTTAGACTTGTTTGCTAGCATAGGATGGTTTGCATGATGATATTTTTTTCCTATTGCTAGTGTCTATCAGTTTTGTATTAGTTGTTTTTCTTTTTGAATTTTTTTTTTGAAAAAGTCAAAAATATTTAATTCTGATAATTTTTTTTGAAAAGGACAAAAAAAATTATTATTTTTGCACTGTATATGAATGGACATGTAGGACGACCGAATCATAATTACATTCCATATCCATGTGATGATTTGATATTTTTTTATATGCGTCATCATTCCATTTTGTTCTTTACAATGTTTGTAGTAATTGAGATGTACTTTGTGATTACTACGTACTTTTTTAACTCATAAGTTCCTTTAATTCACACTTGCATGTATGTGTTTGATTATTGTACTTGTTTATCACATATTGGTTGGAGTGTTGTCATCTCAATTCTGTCTTTAAAACGAACCATATGCGATAAAACATGACAATAAGAGTAGTGCATGTAAAAACCATTTACTGTGAGGAATTTAAATGCAAAAAAACATGATGAGTGAATCACGGGAAAGGGTTGCGAGAGTACAAAATTAAGGCAATAAAAAGATAAATATGCCAAAAATGGGCCACCTTAAAAGAAAAATAAATGATTATTGTTTATGAGGGAGTTTGGATAGAATTAAATAAAAAATGGGCTTGCACGTCCTAGCAGCATCATGAAAAAGCATTCATAGTTATAGACTTTATTGATGTGGGAATCATTCTTGACTTTGATGTGTTGATGGATTGAGTCGATATCATTTAAATTCAACACTTTTAACACCTAAGGAAGACTTTGAGATTCATTTGTTAGGAGTATATATATTCATCGTGCAAATAAGTTATATTTGATTTCTTTGGTTTGCGTATCGATATGTTCACACCCATTCATGTTATCTTAGTGTAAATTCATGGTATGTGATTTTTGTTAAATTATTTTTGCATTTTTGTTTGGAAAAATTGAAAAATAAAAAATAGTTTGTGGAAACTTTCGAGTTACTTTGAGCGTAGTTTGATTCATGTTTTCCACTTTTGTCGTGATAACCCCATGTTTATTTTGGTTTATTCGTTTCCTTATCTATTTAGGACAAATAAAAAAGGGGAGAATGAATTATGGGGGAGTTTTTGTATTGTGGGGGAGATTTGATTATATTGATTAATTTATGTTTATATCATTTCAAACTCGATGCATCACGAAGGCATTTGATTTACCCCTTGTGTGTAGGTACAAAGATTGAAGATCATCATTATTTTTGCACACCCTGTTAAAAAAAGCTTGAGGATTTAATATTGAAGATTTTTGAAGAAATGTTTTAGACCTACATTTTTAGTACCTTTTCAATTTCGGGTTCGTGGGAGGGTGTTAGATTTGTATTTGCATTTTGATTTGATAATTCTTATGTTTTTATTTTGTACCGGCATATACATATGGAGAGATTTGTAATGACATTATTTTACATTTTCCATTATCAATAGAGTATGTCATATACCGCTACAACCGTCGAAGAATTATTCAAGATCATTCAAGCATCAAGACGGATCCGAGTATCAAAGTTCGACAACATTCAAGTCTCCACAACATAAATTTGGTAAAGGTTGTGTTTTAATTCCTTAGCATTTCACTTAGTGTTGGGATATTTTTTAACAGATATTTTCTAAGTGTTGGAGTGGAATTTTTAAGTTTATCAAAAAATATTTTTCAAAGTTTTAAGACGGAAGATTTACGGGCAAAAGGAAAAATATTAATATTTTAATATATCGTTTGAGCAATAGGGATTGTCTTTCAAATGACAGGAGAATCTCGGGCGAAGCTCGTTCGAGCGATGCGTGTCCTCGTTCGAGCGAGATTGTTTTTTCGTTCGAGTGAGCCACCGCCTGAAATTTTCTATAAAATGGTTTTTCCAACTTCTCTTTTGATTTAAAGACCTATGAATTTTCAATATACGAAACAGTTGTGGAAGAATACTTTGTCTTCTCACTTTTAGGGTTTTAATATTCTGTTTTCAATTCCCAAATCATCCCAATAGCTTATGTGAGTTGTTTTGGAACCCAAGAACACATCTTGTGTCAAGTTTCTCTTGTAGAGAAGATCTCTAATATAGATCTAGGTGCTCTTGAGGGGAGTAATGGGATGACCACGACTGCATGTCATAGGCAGTGCTTGTGTGTATTCCTGGGCTAAATTGGAGTTGCGATTATGGTTGACTCTAGGATGCGGTCTATGTGGGTTTTTTGAGGTTAACTCATTGGGAATTTCATTGTAGTTATTGTAAGTATTATAGTGAAATAAAGGTTTTACCCGATAGGGGTTTTTCCCGAAATTTGTGAGTTAGCAATTTTTCTTGTGATGGTTTGACACACACACACACGTAGTTGCATGTTTATGGGATGATTTAACTGTGTATAAAATTTACTCCAGTTAAATAAGTTTAAATTAGAAATTTACGAATTTGGTTTAATTAGTATCACATGGAATTTATTGCTACACATCAAAGGACTATAATGGCTATATTCCATTATCTATTTCATGATAATTTGAGTTCTACATGGATGGTCAAAAATTCAAAGAAGGAGGAAACTTGTAGCAGATTTAAGGAGGGTATTCACATGGTGAATAAAGTATAAAATGAAGATAAACCCCTCAAGTGTCCATTTGGGGTAACTAGTAGGAATTTCCTAGGATTAGTGGTGAATAGGAAACTAATTCAAATGAATCTGGATATATAGGAGGCTTTTCTCAACATGCCATGTACAAATACTGCGAAATAATTGAAAAGATTCTTGGGAAAGGTCTCTTACTTGAGAATATTAATGCCTGGACTTGATGAGATCACTCACTCACTGATGGAACTACTGCGGAAGGTAACCATTCAAAAATGGAATCAACCACATTAGAAATTCCTTGACAATTTGAAGAATCTCTTTACATTGCCACAAACCATGATTCCCCTAATAACAGGTATACAATTTCTACTTTATCCTACCTCTAGAGCTATGTTTGTTGACGCACTGGTTGCACAAGAAATGGAGGGAGTAGAAAAACTTATTTATTTTCTGAGTCGTATCATACATGGGACGGATGCCAAATACACTAACATTGAGAAGCATTGTTTAGTCCTTGTTTTTGTAGTTCAAAAACTTAGTCACTATATGTTATCTTTTAAGATCCACGTTGTTACATGATATGAACCTATAAAGTTTTTATTAGGTAGAATTGTACTAATTGGCAGGGCGAACAGATGGTTCCTCATACTTTTAGAATATGATCTTAAGTGTGTGGCTCCTCGACCCATCAAAAGTCAAGCCTACGATGATCTCCTGGCCATCTTTCCTTTTGGAACATTCGAACCACCACACAAAGAACATTTAGGAGACGGTCTTTAAGAAAATTACTCGAAAGCTGGCTTGGAAGATTGGAATATGGAGTTCAATGGATTATCAGCCCAAGGCAAAAGAGGTACATGGGTTATCTTAAGCAAAGGCAAGAAAGAAGTTTGGTTATCCTTCAAGATGGACTTTAATTGATCCAACAATAAGGATGAGTATGAGACTAATGTTGGGTTTGTTGGAGGCTCGAGAAGGGGCATCTAGGTGCTCACAGTCAAAGGTGACTCCAATTTAGTAGTGAAGCAGGTGAACGAGGAGTATGATCTCAAACATATAAGTTTGTCGCCTTACTGAACAATCATCTAAAGTTTGTTTGGCCAATTCCATGTAGTAATAGTGAAAAATCACCCTAAGATAATGAATAAGCATGCAGATTCCTACGCAATGATTGCTCAAAATATTGCCATCAAAGGTGATACGATGGTCATTCAGATTACATAGATGATATCTCCCTCTGATATAATCGAAATACTACCCACTAATGATAATGATGACTGGATGGGCAAACTAAGTAGGCAACTTGATACTGGGGAAGGACCTTTAAACTTGGTGGAATTAGCACATTATTTTCCATGACTAGCAATTTATACAATAAAAATAAGGGGGTTGGTTATCAATATGTGTTGATCCGAAGGAAGCTGATAAGAGGTTGAGGGAATCCCATCAAGATAACTACAAAACTACCGAGATCCCTCTGTATAGGAGAATCTAAAGAGCTGGTTACTTTTGACCAACAATGAGGTAAGATGTTGTAGCAGTGCAAAGAAACTTTGAGAAATGCCAATTATATTACTAACTGGCTGAATCAAATTTTATTGAGTAACCACCCGATTAGGGGAAACCTTATATTGACATGCTAGCAGAAGGAGTTATTACAGCAGATAAAGATGATTCTAAGAGGCTTAAGCGATGGATCTCAAGATGACAACCTGTATTAAAGAGGTTATCACGCTATACTTATATGATGTATCAGGTTATAAAAAGCAAAAGAGGTACTAAAGCAGGATCACAACTGAGGATCTAAACTGTATGACCAACTAGTGAACTTAGGGTGTTATTGTCCAACCATAGAAAATGATTCAGTCGAATTCAGTCAAAAATCCAGGGTGTGTCAACTCCATGGAAACATGATCCACGCTCCTTCTGTAACTCTTCACTTCATTCCAATTCCAATTCCAAAATTGGGCATTTGACATTGTGGGGGCCATTAATCCCTCTTCTAGGGGAAAATTTGGATTTTAGTTTCCACTGAATGCTTTACAAAGTGGGGAGAAATAGTACCTCTCAAGAAGGCCACAGCATGCGTGGTAACTCAATTCATAAAAGAATAAATTATCTATCGATTCTGTATCCTAAAGTTTTTCGTCTCTGACAATGGAACTTCTTTCATGAATAGCGAAGTAAGGTTTGCTTATAGACAAGTACTCCATAATCCACCATAAGTCCACTACAGCTTATCCTAAGTGTAATGGGCAAGCGAAAAATATTAACAAGACATTGGTGAATGTCTTAACAAAAATGATGGAGGACTTCTCTCAAACGTGGTATGATAAAACACCAAAGGATTTGTGGGATTATAGAACGACTAAAATAAAACCTACTAGTTATACTCCTTTATTTTTATTGTTCCGTGCTAAGGCCATCCTTCCAGTTGAGCTAGAGGTACCTTCTTCCCAATACAACTTGTGAAGTACAATGCTTCCCCAAAGCAGGCATTTGTAGTTAGAAGCTCTAGATGAGCATAGAGAAAACGTGATGAAATATTTCCAAATGTACATGAAATAACTCTCCAGGTTATATAATCAAATGATGAAACAAAGAAGGTTCACAGAAGGGGACTTAGTACTAAAATCTTGTACGAGATATATACGTGGTCTTTCACTGCCCAAATTCGAAGCCAAATGGGAAGGGACTAACATAGTGCACAAGGAATTTAACTCAGGTTACCGTGAGATTTCTAAAATTGAAGATGATGTAACATTCAAGCTAAAAAAATGGTTTAAAATTTATCATGTCAAAGATTTTTTTTTCTTCATTCTTGCCTGTAATGCTAAAAGATGTTTACATTTATTGTGGTTGGTCGAGAGGCTATTCTCACACAACCCATGCATGAATATGTTGGCTATAGACAATGAAATTATATGATAGTTCATTAAAAGGAATTTTTATAGTCCTTACTAAAAATAGTCATAAGTAGGTGGCTAAAGAAAAGAGGTAGAATCAACAATCCATTCAAACATCAAAGCTTTAATGAATATAAGAGGAATTATTGCCTCAAAATATAAGGTGAAATAAAAAGAAGAAAAAATGATCATAACTACTGCTAGGATCATCTACAATGAACCAGAAGTTGGTGGAGTCAATCAACCTAGGGTGAAGACATGGGAGAGGAGAGGCCAACTCAGCCTACTCATTCGTGAGCTCAGTCATCTCTCTCTCATGATCCTCTATGTCTTGCTCAGGTTTTACCAACTTTGTATCAGCTTGTCCTTTCACGTGGTCGTAACCTTTTCCTCTGCTTTGATAATCTCTAGACAAATACTTTCCATCTCCTCAACCACCACAACTTGAGTCCTATTATTGTCTTGTAGTATTGCATAAAAAAAGGTAGATATGATTTCTTGAAAGATATCAAAATTTTGATTAAACGCCTCAAGGTAAACCCATCATTAGTCAATACGTGAATCTTTACTAGTAACTCTTTAATTTTGGAAGAGTTAAGAGAATTCAAAGGACTGTTCAAAATTTCACTTAGAACCGTGGAAAACTCGAGAAACTCTCAAGCCATCTTGACTGAAATTGCTTGAATGAAGTGAGAACCAAAAGTATACGGATGGAGGTCAAGCAGCTACTCCTATAGTTCCTGATATAGATTAGAGATTATATGGAGGGAAGTCTTTTAGAGCCTTCCTCATTAAGCCTGTAGAAGATGCTTCGGGGGGGATGAACACTATAAGCATTACAACTTCCTAAAGGTGACATGGTGTTTCAATACCTATCATCTTCCTCTTACGGAGAAATAGTTCTGCGAGATTAAGCCCCAACATTTTGACTAACAGGAGGAATGTTAGGCTGATTCGAATGAGAATTAATAACAGAAAGATTGACAATTATCTCCCTCTAAACATCCTTAGGGGGCACCTCGTTTGGAGAAAAAATAGGTTGAATAAGAGCCACAGTATACTCCTCCAAAACTACTAGGGTAACAAAATTTGTAGGAAATGGGATGACTAAATGGTCTCAGTACTAGTGTACTGTGATAAGAACCAGCGGTTTCTCGGACAAGTACATTCAACATGTTTCTTGACCAAATGGTCGCTAAGTCCCAGTGTACTATAATAAGAACCAATGGTTGCTCGGACAAGTACACTCCATAAATTTCTTGACCAAATGGTCGCTTAAGTCTTAGTGTACTGTGATAGGCACCAATGTCTGCTGGAATAAGTACACTCGGAAAATTTCTTAACCAAATGGTCGTTAAGTCTCACTGTACTATGAAAACACTAATGGTTCCTTGGACAAGTACACTCATAAAACTTCTTGACCAAATGGCACTATGTCCCAGTATACTAGCATAATGGTTGTTCGGACATGTACACTCAACAAAGTTCCTGGCCAAATGGTTGTTAGGTCCAGGTGTAGTATAATAAGAACCAAATGGTTGCTCGAATATGTACAGTTGGCAGAAAGAAAAATGATTTTTGAAATCTATTTGTTTTCACAAAGAAAGAACATAAATAGGTGGAATAAAAGAGATTAACTCTTCTTGGAGTGGTGTTGTAGGGTCTGATTCCTCAATGGAAGACTCAGTTATGGGGTCTTAATCAACCTCAATATCCTCAGCACCAAAAGGAGATACACCTTCCAAGATAGAAAGTCCAAAAATATTCACAAGGATTTGTCATTCATTTTTGACACAAGTATCAAAGCTCTGCAAGTGTTAATTGGAAGTGAAGGGGAGTCGACACAGGAACATCTTGATCGAGAGTAGCCTCCCCATGCACAAAAAGAGTAGCAACCTATAAATAAGAGAAAAGGATGGGTCAAATGAAAAAGGAAATATATTAACCCTTTGCAAAATAAATTAAATATACCTTAAACTCAGTCGCAGGCCTAATAGATGTAACTAGTTCAGCTGCTAAAGGTGACATGACTTCATCCTCCCTGTGCTTTAACTAAGCATGAGCAATAACAGCCTAATCACATAGGAAAGAAGAGTTAGGAGTAAACCCTCTAATTATGGATCCACTCAAAAAAAAACATATCCTTCCACTAATAGGGAATCAACCATTACCTCAAGGTCTTTCGTGGTAGTTATTGGTCTCTTAGAGGATTGTTGTTGTTATGGTTGAACTGCTCTAGGGATGGGGCAGTTTTTCTTTCTACTGATGAGGGAGAGAGAGGCTTGTTGTGTTTTATATTAAGAAGAGGTTTCTTGGGTTTGATGTTGAGAGGATGGTTGTTGAGTTTGATGTTGAGAGGATGGTTGTTGAGTTTGATCTTGAGAGGTAGATTGTTGTTGTAGTGGTTCTATTTGATTCTCTTTGATCTATTCCCTCATAGTGTCAATAGGCATTAATATGGGTAATATAAAAGCATAAGAGAATGAAAAGGGTGTTCTAAATAAATATGAACAACTATGGTAAAAAATAAACAAGTTACAAAAAATTTTACCTCCTGATCAATTTTATCCACTATGGTATAATCTTGAGGATGGGAAAATGGTTTCTTAGAGATAAAATTCCATCGTAATCTATGATATTGATGCATTAAATTCCTTTCTCAGTTACCTCATCATCATCCTCTTCGGGATCATATGCAGCAGTACGAGAGGGATTTTCCTCTGAACTTCATCTTTTCTGAGTGCTAGAACCAACAATAGGGCTAAATAAAATACCCCAACATTCCATCTTCTCTTTAATAAAGCACGAGAAACCACGGTGCCATGGTTATAGCTACTCATCATATTATCAAAAGGTTTTATCCTTTATCTGTGATCGATGGATCAACCTCTTTCACAAAAGTAATGAACTTTGTACGACAAACACTTGAGGCTTTCTTCTTTTGCTTCTTCTTAGGTTGCAAAGATGCTCTAGAAAAAAGTACCCAAATGAGTCTTATCAGCTAAGTCAGGATGAGAAGTCATAGGGGCATCTTCATTCTCATCAAACAGTTGGGAGTTTGAAGATCTTTTCATCTTCTTCAAAATGGCTTTTTTGACTGGCTCGAAGGGAGGTAATTCGGTGGGTATAGCATAATTGATAGCACTTAACGCTAAATGATGAGTGATTAATCATACAACCTTTGGATCCAAGCTCTATTAGAGGAAACCTCTCCACACTAGGATATGCAGACTGATGTAAAATGGCCTTTTAAAACCGAGCGAGCCAATTTAGCTAAAATTCAATGAGAAATGTGGTTGATCTATTACCCCCAGCCCTCTTTAAGGGTATTAACAACTTTACCCTATATTTGCATGACAGGGTCTTCACCACACTTGTTAGGAATTTTTTACAAGTAATAGAAAATTTAGTGGGCTTTTCCAATTGATTATGGTTTAAAAGGGGCACCCCTTAGTCATAGACAAATTGAGAAGCTACACAGTGAGGTGGTAAACAGATTAAAAGATTTCCCATTCAATTAAAAAGGGAAGATAAGAGGGAGTAAGAACTAGGAGAACACCTGTGGAAGTGTTATTGTGGGCATAAGCTTCATCGAACTCATCAGCCAACCGAGAAGACTTGATGAAAAACTTATTCATATAAAACTGGTTGATGGTAATATAAGTCCTAGCACATAACTCTATCACATTATCAATTAAGATGTTGAGAGGCTTCTTTCTTTGCTTACAGTTCCAGGAACATAAGTGGGAGACTTTTATGGGGTGAGATACATGCAACATGGCATTACGGGCAAAAGCTGGGCACTTGGATTAAAGAAATGTTGTAAGGAGTAAAGTTTAGCTCAACTAGAAACGTCAAACCGACTGGAAGACCTAACGAAGTATGCATATATTCGGTCTAGCCATGGATGGATAGAGACAAGAATTGTGGAAACTAAAGTAATCTTGATGTCGAAGAACATCCGAACGACCATGTTAATCAAATCCCTCCTTAGGCAGTCGTGGGTTTTCCCGAGTAAGAAAATTCTTTAAATAACTACAAGGATATAGACATCTAACTCAAGGTATCTCCTAAAACCTTCACCAATGTGAGGTAATGTAGCAACCTGCTTGCCTTTGGGATTATTTTTAGACAGCTCTCACCTTAATAACAGCCTTATCCTCCACAAAGTAAAAGTAACGTATAAGTTCAAGAAAGGTACACTTATATGATAGACTAATGCACATCCTACAAATCTATTCTAGTTCCTTCCTTATGACCTCCTCCTCCTTCTAAAGAGCTTCCTCAAATAAGGTCTCATTTCGTGTAGCATCTAACCAGAGAAGTTTACAAATGTCCTCCAAGGTAATAGGGAATTCCCCCAGGATTCCATAAAGGTGTGGGATTTATATCTCCAATGTGAAATGAGCAACCTTAGAGAACATTTTTTCTTACTCTAGGTCAAATTACCAAACAACATAGTACTAGATAAATCGACTTATGACAAACGGCTGGCATACATACCATGGAAATAGTCAACCTAAGGGACTAAAGCTTCACATCCCCTTCCAATAGATTCAAACTTCACATTTGAATAAGGTAAATCCCCACCCTCCAGTCTAAAGAGAACTACACTGGTGCCAAGAATTTATGCCCAGTCTTCTACCTGCTCACTCTGATCTACAAACAAATAGAGAGTTGGCCTGGTTATTTGGTAGTTTGGGAATGACTCATCCCCTGGCCATAAATGGTCAGCCTCACTAAAGAAAGGGGAACGACAGTGTTTGCCCCCACTGGGCTTGATGGGCAATGGTGGTGATGGAATCACCCCTGGTAGAAGGAGTGTTTTTAACGATAGGATCCATGTTAGAAGTTAGAAATAAGAAGAGAATGGTTGTAAGAGAAGGGTAAACTTAAATGCTCAAGAAACAAGGAACGAAGAAATAAAATCTTTTTTTCTCTCTAAGAATGCTACGTTTGTAGAAATTTTGAAGGTTAACAATTTCTATTAGAAAAGACAAAAGTCTTTTATAAGGGGCGAAAAAATGAATTTGAAACGGCGTGGGAAATTCCACATATGCATTGTTGCGTGTGTGTAGAAGGAATGATCATTACTCATTAACATAATAACCACCAAGGTTGCTCACGTGCCTTCCATACGCTTAACCAAAAGTTTTACTTGTAAAGGATTAGAAGGAAAACAAATGCATTTAATAAGATGTGGCATTCCAACAATGATGGCCAAACGTGGGGGGCTAAGTCAATCGTTTCATATTCTTTGGGGGAGTTCAATGATTTTTAGGGTAATTTAAATAAAAATTACCCCCAAATGTAAATAAACTTAAATAAATATTTCGTAAAATATATCTGAGATAGCACAATGACCAAGTTTATGAGGTCGCTCAAGAAAATGCTCATTCAAATGAAAATATATACGTGGTTAATTTAACCATGTCTTTATGTAGACATATCCTTTTATAACAAAATAATATTGATTGACAACTACCTTCTCATTTAACAAATTGTTCAAACAAAAGAAAACCTTTATTTATAGGCCACGGGTCATTTGAAGGAGGATGGTGATATTTCATACATATATTTCTTTACAAATATACATATATATCTATAAATCGAAAAATATAGAAGGAGGTTCAAGCTCATGGTTGATCGAATGGCTAAGCTTGCACACTCAGGAGGATTAATAGAAGAATCAAGATTGTTCCAAATAAGTTCATTAGTGGGAGGTCCCTTGAGAATAAGATTGATCGAAAGGCATGGTCACTTAAGAGACCTTCTCCACCAATAACATGTTTAATCGAAGAGATCCTTCAACGCACACCTATAATAGGAATAGTTATTCGTATTTACTTCCTTTTGTTGTTAAATACTTAGAACCAATTTATTATAACTTTGAGGTTGTTCAGTACGTGTAAAGGACCATGTTTAGTAGGACATAGGAGAGCTCACATGCTCTTTCAAATAACCTCATCTAATAAATCTCATAGGGACTTGGTTTGGAGGATCGAGAACAAGGCAAAGTTAGGAAATAATCCCAACCTCTTTGGTACGCTTGGGTAAAACTTGTATTCAATAAGCTCAAAATAGCACTCCGAAATACGTCATTCAAGAGACCTCAGTTGAGGTACCTTGTCAAAGCAGTTTGTTCAAATATCCATTGCCCCACCTAATATAGCTTTGGGTTGTTCGAACAACCATCCCTCGAAAGACTTTATTTGTCTGACAAGACAACATATCTTATAATCCATTATTCACTATCTTTATGACGTTACAACCTCTAACACTTAAGGAGCTTAAGAAAGTTCGCTCTTGAGTAAGTTAGAGGTGCATTTATAGGCATGTCCCATCAACCATCACAAAACAAACCTATGTTCCAACCTGTCTGTGACACCCCACCCAATTAAATATAGGGTGATCAGTCATTTACCAATTTAAAATAGAATGTTGAGTTGGTTTATTCTTAGCATCACTGTGGAAAAACTTATAAACATATTAATCACCTAATATAGAATTAATCTAGGCGTCAAAATAGTTTCCTTTTTACATATAACCAAATAAAACCATTTCTCAATTTAATTATTAAAATATAACTCATTCATCGTACACAAGAATATACTAAATACATAACATGAATCAAAAAACTTAAATAAATAAGACTGCGTAAAACCTCCCAGTACAAAACTCCAATTCACATACTCGTAGTAAAATTCTATCCAACTAAAAGAACTATAAAGTAAACTGAATAATAAATCTGATAACAACTAGGAATGGGCGACACATGCCCAACTGAGATGACTAGATAAAACTGAATGGAAATGATGGATGTGTCTAATGAAAGGACCTACAACTTCCACAATAGCTGCAGTACGTAAAGCAATCCAAATCTCTAGTTTTGGTATCTTTGTGGCTGAGCACCTGATATAATACATATATATAGAAAAAGAGAGAAGAGATGCAAGAGATGGGTCAGAGCCCGATGTTTTAAAAATAGTTAGCAAGTATTTAAAAGTTCAATGAAACAAGTATTATGTGCATGTTAGATATTGCACTCTCACATGAGATTCTCACCTCTCTTCTATTGTGCACGCCTACGTACATGTAACCCAGACTAGCTATGCTACCTGGCCTAACTAGTTCGAAATCATAATATCACCATCTACATTCTCCAGTAGTATACCCGTATCTCCCATACAATACGTTAAAGAAATAGTTTATCTCACATAACTAAGTTCCATTATTATCCGTTCGAATGGTTAATCTTTTACCCACTAAGATTATTTTATTTCTCATTTATATTACATCTACTAATTTCACAAAGTAGAATGTTCCCAAGTATATTCATATATATACAGTCACATCATCCCTTTATATATATATACTAATCATGCACCCTTAGGTTAAGACCACTTGGCGCAAAGCATTTAGTATTATTTCCATATCTACTAGTTTCACACAGTAGAAATATTCACAAGTTCATATATATATATATATATATATATATATATATATATATATATATATATATATATATATATATATATATATATAGTCACATCATCCCTATACATATATATACAAATCATGTACCCCCGGGCTAAGACCCATTAGTGCACCTAACCATAATAATCCTGCACCCCGGGCTAACACCCATTAGTGCACTTAGCAATAATATTCTTGTACCCCCGATTTATCACCCATTAGAACACTTAACGATATTATTCTTGTACCCCCGGGTTATCACCCATTAGTACACTTAACCATATTATTCGTGTACCCCTGGGTTATCACCTCTTAGTACACTTAACGATAATATCATATAATAGGCATACACACATCCTATTAAAATTTATACGTATTCACCCAACCAATTCATACAAATATATTCCATACGTATTATTCTCTCATTCCTATGTATAATATATTTAATTCAGTTACTATCACCCATGTAATCTACGAGGTCAACATACCGTTCCAATTATTTAAAGTATTATTTCCCAAATACTTCCTAAAAATTCGGCACTAGGCTAAGTCCATCGAATAGCAGTCTTCTCACCCAAATTTATTGCGTAACTTAATTTGGGGGTAAAAATGAAAATTTCCTGAAATTTATACTTGTCGTTCAAACCAGAGGAGTTGTCGCTCGAATTACTTCGCGCGAGATCCATATCTCGCGCGAATGACCTTCGCGCGACTTAGCGCGAGACCTCCTGTCTCGTCTTCTTCCCCAAAATTTCAACATTTGTTCACCATTTACACCTCTAAAACCTCTAGTGTTCAATCCCAAACACCCAAACATCAAATCCAATTGATGCATTAACATATCTAGATGATTTCTAACAACCTAGAATCATTAAAACCTCACCATACATCAATTAAATATGAAATTCCCAAATTTATTTAACAAGAACCCTAGTTCTTAAATTAAGAGCATAACCCTAATTAAACCCATATTTGTTCATGGAAAATTATCATAAATTCATAAATGTAATTCTATTTACATGAAGGGATTTAATCTCTTTAAATCTCAATCCCGATATACGAATCATAACATCAATTTTTAATCAAAATGAACTTTCATAATTAATGGGATATCACCTACTCTAACATGAACACAATTATTACTAAAGCACACAAGTAATAAACACTTGCCTTAAATAGAAGATCTGATCCTTTGGTGATGTTGGTATAGACGAGTTCCTCTCTTCGCGATCTACGCGTTGGTGGAATTTTCGGTGTAAAAGCTTGAGCCTTTCTCCAAGAACACCTATGGAGTCCTTCTTCTCCCTATTAGGTTTTCCTACTTTCTCACTTATGATAGGTAATGTCTTACCCACATACCTTTCTTATTTAATTACTGATTTTCGTCTTTAATTAAAGCCCCAAAAATCCAAATTACAAAACTATCCCTACGGGGTGCCGATTTGGCCTAAAATATTCCGGAGTCCAAATAAAATACCCGGATAGAGTTTTCTGATTATCTCGACCCTACCGGAATCAACGGTGCACTATAAATTACCATACAAGTTACTAAAAAATAATTTACCTTTATATTCCATTTAATTAGTCGCGACACGACTCACACGCGTGTCCCCACTTAATATACTAAACTTCCATATATTTCACTCTCGGAAATTTATCAAATTTCATAATTCCATATTACATATCACATAGTAATATTCAATAATTCTCAACAATAAGTATTAACCCTTGGCACGCTAGTTAATAATTATTTTAATCTGGATTAATAACAATTAATTTCTCGCATTTTAATTTAATTAATCCAACAATAATAATTAATCATATAATTATTCCCACAATAATAATTAATCACATAATTATTTAATTCATCAAAAATACGGGGTGTTAGATACTTCCCCCCTTACAACGGAATTTCTTCTCGAACTTCGGAAAAAGTATACTAGGTACAGAAAAAGATGTAAAAATATTGCCCATCGCATCCTTGCGCTCCCAAGTAAGCTACTCCGTACCACCCATATAGTATGCTATTGAGTACCCTTAATAATGAACACTTTAAATGTGTTTGTTTTAAACTCCATGTTACCCTGTCATATTGGCTCTTGCCCAAGCCTTACCGCTTAAGTTTCACTTCTTAAACTTTATTTTAGATATTCACTATATAGCCTTCTACTATTGCACCTTACTAGATTTATCCTCTTTCCAGATACATACGACTTCATCTCGTGTCATTCGTACAAGTAAATTGGTTATGCAATATTTATTTCACACACAATATATATGATAATATCAACCTTTCTCTGATATTTGTAATTATAGTTGGTCCCCCACCTTTAACTATCAAGTAGGATAACAATCAAGTTTTTCGTACCAAATTATCGGGAAAAAAAAGTTTTCCGTACCATACCTCTACTGGCACTCTGCCCAAACTTTAACTCATAGGAGTTATTTAACACAACTCGACTAGTGGAAGGTAATGCTCTCGTCCTCCCCGAAGATTTAAGGGTGCACATAAAATTTTCTCTCCCGTATCTGATTAGACCGCTTGTCCTGCCCATTCCTCTGTGGGCATTATGTCGTACTCAATCGCATTTTAGTACCTATAATCTCACCATCTCAGCTACATGAGAAGATCCTTGAGGATACTCTCCCATTCTCTAGTGTATGAAGCCCCTACTGGTTTCGAATTCTCCACCCTTTTTTTAATAGTCAGGTGACCCACTGCAAGACTAACCTTGCAATATTATCGTACATCATAACCCTTCACCACTGTTATTTGGAACCTGATATATTTTATACTCTCTCGAATGTACTTCTAACCGTGATTCATGTGACTTTGCCGCATTGCGTGACACAAATCTTAAAACGTAAGTCTTTTAAAAATCTTACGGAATAAGATTCAACTTACCTAACTACATGTTATCAAATTAACATGATAATCATAATCCACTGCTTGGTTCAATCACCTAGGGCGCCCATACACCCTATGCTTCACGCAGCATTGTACAAATAACATGTAATTTTCTTACTTCAAATCTCACATACTTGGTATGCTGATGTAGTAGGGGTGTACTCAACCACCCCACTATTCATAACTTATTCAATCCTTTAATGGCATCATTGCTCTTGTTCAGAATGATACTAAGATTAGGAGACTTTATCGGCCTTAAGTCATAATGGAATTATCAACTCCCAATTATATTCTTTTATATGTACAATAACCAACGTACAAAACATATGTACTATTGACCAAACTTCTCTCCAACTCCCGACGTTCGCTAGTTTCATGCGTGGGATGTCTCTCAAAGCGAAATCCAAACAAGGACCCCCCAATACACTACTATCTAACCTATTCGGTTGTCGAGGTCTGTAAGGCCTTCAGTTCATACTGTGTACTCTCCCACGATATCCATATTTTGACATAAAAGTCCACCCGTCCACTCTCATGACCCAATAATGTAACATGAAGAATGGATCTCTTACTATCCCAAGTACTTGGCGCTACATATATCTAATGAGCTATATCACGTTGTTAGATAATGAACATAATGTATACTAAGTCTTATCAGTCAAATAAATTCCTACGCACCGGAATCACATATAACTAGACAACATACTCACTGAGGTCTATAATACTATGAAAATTTTTCATATATACATATATCTGGGCCCAATCCTATTTTAGGTGGCGCCGCACAAAATCAATATTTCTCCTCCCGGATTATCCGGCACAACAGTCATATCACTCAATTTACTATTGTTTAACCATACGGTAATTAATCACTACACGTTACCAAAATAAACTACACTAAAGTTGATTCAATGCAGTAATAAATTATAACAATAAAACATATTCTTAGGGCCCGCCCGATTCACTCACAGGCAACAGACCTGCTAATAATGAGAAATATGTTTGTAACAAGACTGTTAAAACTAACGTTACCACTCAACGCAACCTGCACGTGAATTTTAGGGTTTTCAATTTACATATAAGTTGGGACACACCCGTGTCACTTGAATTAATCCTTTATTCACAAGGATGAAGCGAAACCTCACCAGTCTCACCTAATCATGGGGTCTCAGCACGTGGCAGCCAACACGACCCATGAACATCTGTAATCATTATACATCTTCGGATTTCATCCTATAGTTGTCCCCTCTCATCATGGACAATTTATTCCCTCATGTGGGTTTCACGCCCATTATTGAAACATTGGCCCAAAATCTATAGGCCTCAATTATGGCTTAACTAAACTCCCGTTTACATCTCGGGCCCTGTTAACCCTGACATACTGTATGCTACTCTTAAGGAGGACTCCACTGGTCCGGCCTAAACCCATCACCCTCGGGTTGTAAATTCCCGGGCCTAATTCTCTTGACCCAAATTCCTTTGATGGAAGTCTCCCTCCTCCAGTTGTTATGCCTAACTAGCATGGTTTACCATTTCCAATCTCATCAGTCTCACTTTTGAATTATGGACACATTCAACACTTTTAGTCATACTCTCTTCTCATAGGGAAACTTCACGATCCATTTCCCCATCACTAGTCCTACTAAACATTTTGAAATGTCCTTCTCTCGGACTGAGTAGTCTTAACTAATTGGCTACGTTGGCCTTTCGGAACTCTGGCTGGCCTTCACAACCCTGATTGACTTCATCGTCACTTTGTAGGAAGTTAATCAATCAAAATCATCTAAATGAGTTCCCTATTAGGTACACTCTCATGTGGTGTTTTACTAACACCGTCAAGTTCAGTTTTTCCTTTCGGCTAAATTTTCTAATCCTCCTGGCTCACTTCTTCTGGAAAGACTGCAATAACTAGTAACCGAATAACCTTGACGACATCAACATTAGTCATCCTAGATGGATTTCTCATCCATGCTTAAATTCTACTCATGGGTCCTTTATCAACTATAGACCCTTTAGATAATTTATGCCCTTCTGTTAGGTACGAAGTTCATCATGCAATTCAACCGTTCTCTCACGATGGGTCTCTAGTTTACTCACTATGCTAAGTTTCAAATTTTCACTTGTATCTAAATTACAACGTCGAATGGAAGACCTTATGGTCAACTCGTACCTAAATTTCTCTTTAAATTTCAAACACACTTACTACACATGGTGATTGATTATAATCCCTTTATGTTGCTCCTAAGAGCTACAAATTTAATTCCAAATTTAATTTTGAGCGTCATCACACTCCACTCTTCACAATTGCCTTCGAATTTTCTACCTTCGTTGACCTTTTACACTATCTCTCTTTCTTCTTTGCATCTTCACTGATGGTTTTCAAAAGAGTCCATCTGATTTCTCCCTTGTCGACTATGCTAAGTGGTCTTGAAATCAATCCACCGTTATCTATGACTGTTCCCTGGGAACCCACTATTCTCGAGTGATGATTTCATTATAACTTGTTTAAGTAATACTTATGGTGACATTTGTCACGATCACCATTCTCAAATTACTTTATGTCTCATGTCGGGCTTCTTCTCTTGTAGTCCTTTTTACGGCCTTCGTTGGTCGTCCTAAAATGTTCGGTGTTCGAATCACAGAAAATTTCGTATAATGAGTCAAATCCATTATAATTTTCATCAGGAGAACGTAAATTCGAATACATAAGGGAACGCAATAATCCTATTATAAGGATATACATCAAAGAACGCTACGCTGAAATGTAATACGCCGTACAGATCCTAAAAGACTCTAGAACATGATGCTATGATACCACCTGTGACACCCCGTCCAATTAAATATAGGGTGATCAGTACTTTACCAATTTAAAACAGAATGTTCAGTTGGTTCATTCTTAGCATCACTATCGAAAAACTTATAAACATATTAATCACCTAATATAGAATTAAGATAGGAGTCAAAATATTTTCCTTTTTACATATAACCAAATAAAACCATTTCTTAATTTAATTATTAAAATACAAACCATTCATCGTACACAAGAATATACTAAATACTCAAACTGAATCAAAACACTGAAATAAATAAGACTGGGTAAAACCACCCAGTACAAAAATCCAACTCATAAACTCATAGTAAAATTCAACCCAACTAAAAGAACGATAAAGTAACTGAATAATAACTCTGATAATAACTAGGAATGGGCGACACATGAACAACTGAGATGACTAGATAAAACTGAATGGAAATGATGGATGTGTCTAATGCAAGGACACCTTCCACAACAGCTGCAGCATGTAAAGCAATTCAAATCTCTAGTTCTGGTATCCATGTGGCTGAGCACCTGAAATAATACATATATATAGCAAAAGAGAGAAGAGATGCAAGATATGGGTCAGAGCCCGATGTTTTAAAAATATTTAGCAAGTATTATGTGCATGTTAGATATCACACTCTCATATGAGATTCTCACCTCTTTTATATTGTGAACGTTTACGTACATCTAATCCAGACTAGCTATACTACCTGGCCTAACTAGTTCGAAATCATAATATCACCATCAACATTCTCCAGTAGTATACCCGTATAGCCCATAAAATACATTAAAGAAATAGTTTATCTCACATTACTAAGTTCCATTATTCACCGTTCGAATGGTTAATCTTTTACCCACTAAGATTATTTTATTTCTCATTTATATTATATCTACTAATTTCACAAAGTACAATGTTCCCAAGTATATTCATATATATATACAGTCACATCATCCCTTTAAATATATATACTAATCATGCACCCTTAGGTTAAGACCACTTGGCGCAAAGCATTTATTATTATGTCCATATCTACTAGTTTCACACAGTAGAAATATTCACAAGTTCACACACACACACACACACACACACACACACATATATATATATATATATATATATATATATATATATATATATATATATATATATATATATATATATATACACACACACACATATAGTCACATCATCCCTATGCATATATATATAAATCCTGCACCCCTGGGCTAAGACCCATTAGTGCACCAAACCATAATAATCATGCACCCCGGGCTAACACCCATTAGTGCACTTAACAACAATATTCTTGTACCCCCGGGTTATCACCAATTAGTACACATAACAATAATATTCTTGTACTCCCGGGTTATCACCCATTAGTACACTTAACGATATTATTCTTTTACCCCGGGTTATCACCCATTAGTACACTTAACCGTATTATTCTTGTACCCCTGGGTTATCACCCATTAGTACACTTAACGATAATATCATATAATAGGCATACACACATCCTATTAAAATTCATTGATATTCACCCAACCAATTCATATAGATATATTCCATAGGTATTATTCTCCAATTCCTACGTACAATATATTTAATTTGATTACTATCACCCATGTGATCTCTAAGGCCAACATAGCGTTCCAATTATTTAAAGTATTATTTCCCAAATACTTCCTAAAAATTCGGCACTAGTCTAAGTCCATCGAATAGCAGTTGTTTCACCCAAATTTATTACGTAACTTAATTTGGGGGTAAAAATGGAAATTTCCTGAATTTTAGACCTGTCGTTCAAACCAGAAGAGTTGTCGCTCGAACGACTTCCACGTGTCGTTCGAACGACTTCGTGCGAGATCCATATCGCACGCGAGCGACCTTCGCGCGAGACCCCCTGTCTCGTCTTCTTCCCTAAAATTTCAGTGCTTTTCCAAGATTTACACCTCTAAATCCTCTAGTGTTCAATCCCAAACACCCAACCATCAAATTCAATTGATGCCTTAACATATCTAGATGATTTCTAACAACCTAGAATCATTAAATCCTCACCATACATCAATTAAATATGAAATCCACAAATTTATTTAACGAGAACCCTAGTTCTTAAATTAAGAGCATAACTCCAAATTAAACCCAAATTTGTTCATGGAAAACTATCACAAATTCTTGAATGTAATCCTATTTACATGAAGGGATTTAATCTCTTGAAATCTCAGTCCCGATATACGAATCATAACATCAATTTTTCATCCAAATTGACTTTTATAATTAATGGGTTATCACCTAATCTAACATGAACACAATTATTACTAAAGCACGCAAGTAATAAACACTTGACTTAAATTAAAGGTCTGATCCTTTGGTGATGTTGGTATTGACTCGTTCCTCTCTTCGCAATCTACGCATTGGTGGAATGTTCGGTGTAAAAGCTTGAGGCTTTCTCCCAGAACACATATGGAGTCCTTCTTCTCCCTCTTATGTTTTCCCTCTTTCTCACATACGTTTAGAATCTGATTGGTAATGTCTTACCCACATACCTTTCTTATTTAATTACTGATTTTCGTCATTAATTTAACCCCCCAAAATCCAAATTACAAAACTACCCTTACGGGGTGCCGATTTGGCCTAAAATATTTCGGAGTCAAAATAAAATACTCGTGTAGAGTTTTTTGAATATCTCAACCCTCACGGACTCAACGCCGCACTCGAAATTACCATATAAGTTACTAAAAAAATATTTACCTTTATATTCGATTCAAATAGTCCCGACACGACTCACACGCATGTTCTGACTTAATATACTAAGTTGTCGTATATTTCACTCTCGAAAATCTATCAAATTTCATAATTATATAATACATATCACACAGTAATATTCAATAATTCTCAACAATAAGTATTAACCCTTGGCACGCTAGTTAATAATTATTTTAATCCGAATTAATAACAATTAATTTCTTGCATTTTAATTTAATTAATCCAACAGTAATAATTAATCACATAATTGTTCCCACAATAATAATTAATCACATAATTATTTAATTCATCAAAAATATAGGGTGTTACACTGTTATGTCTTAATCAATGCAAAGATATGCTTTAGGGGAGTAAACAGTTTTCCCGCAAAGAAATAATATCTCAAACATTTGATACGCCATCTTTAGTATTAAATGAACGACACCTTCAGAATTAAATGGGGTCAGAGCATTTAATTCCAGTGAGGTGATTCGAATGAACTTGTTCCATATAAATACTTTCGTTTGTCACATTTATTAGATGGATTGATATTTCCATTCCCCTATACACGAGAGCATTATGTTGAGTTTATCATCATTAGAGTTTATCTCCTTCATTTCTAGAACTTAACTATAACTTGACATCAATCATTTGCATCCATAGGGTAGAGAGTTTTACGGCCTTGCCTTTATCGTAGTAAAGTGGTTGTTCTTTCTCCCTCCAATCAAGTTTATTGTTGAGATTCACTTAATTTATTATACATCAAGCGTTTTTATGTTGTAAAGGTTCATTTAGTGCAAGCGTTGGAGTTTCCCTTTATTACGTTATTCTTCGTGCATTAATCATCACTTTGAGGGGATTAGGCCTCACTAAATACTAATTGTGTTTAACGAACTCACATCTTAAAATATGAAGGAGAAGAGGTTTTATTGATGTTTAGAGGTTTTTAGGATGATTTGGGATGATTTTCGGAAGCCATTAGAGGGCTGGTGCTAAGTTGATGATCCCAACAGGCGAATTGATTCGGTCCTTGGGCGAATCGATTCAGTCCCTAAAATTTGGAAAATAAAACAGCTATAACTTTTTCATTAGGAGTTGTATTGACGCGCGGTTAGGAGCCAATAAAATATAATTTGATGACTTGGATGTTAGTTTTATGAAACCATCAATATAATGGAGTATAAAATGAGCTAGTTTCTCTTAAAGATGAAATATATGTCGAAACTTTCCCAAAATACATGAAAACCTAGGCAGTTTTGAGTACGGGTAAATTTTTGAGTTTGGATAGCTTAATATGGACCTTACTTCAGGTAGATTACATCAGTATAAGGAGAGATATGATTTAATCAAATATATTAACTAATAGATGTTGATTAAGTTTTGAATAGTGGGATTAAGATATAGAAATCTTACATGCGAAAAGTAAACTCTTTTATGTGCAAAACATTAAGTATGTGTACGTGGGACATACGTACTAGATTCAATATAATTATGTATCATGCAATAATGATTCTTATAGTATTATAGTTTATGGAGTTGTATTGTACCATGGATCGGACGATGATGCCACTTCGGTATCTCACTAGAAAAAGCAATGAGTTCTACACTATGCCATTCAAGGGCACCACTTCAGTATGCCAATAGATTGCGAGGGTATCTACCATGGAATGTGCGACGATGACATACTACTCTGGTAGTTTGTTATATTACAGTTAATATGACGAAAACTTATAGTCGTACCCTGCGTCGATCGACAATGCAAGTTTAGTATCCCAATTAGTCACGAGGGACTCTACCCTGGGCCTTGTGACAGTGCCACCTTGGTAGTTAGTTATAGTATACGTGATATTAGTAGTGCTTATATAGCTATACACATAGATATGTGTTCGTTAATTTGATATGTACTTGAGATGTATAGAACAGTAATTTATGGATATTCTAATGAGGTGCATAATATGTAATCATAGGGTATGCTTGGGTTTGAGATTTAGCACATGTGATATCTAGGATTGTTGGGTTGATATAATTTAAAAGACACTAAAATACAAGAGGTTTCGAGCCATAATGGCTTATGATAATAATGACGTAGATACTGATGATATTGATGTACGTACTTTCCTATGATATTATACAATAATGATGTTCATAAGAATAAATGTGAAATTGTACTTGAAATTCAATAATAATATAAAAGACATAATCACGAGGAAACACATTGTGCTCGGGAGTAGACGCTTGCAATATATAGGGTTATTTGCGTTGGGTAGCATAAAAAAACTAAAAGATTGGATGGATATGCGTAGTCATATTGTAGTACAACGTAAATTATATTGTTATACTACTTGAACTTGCTATTTAAATTTCCCCTCAACATTTTTCAGGTTATAGTCCATCTATGCGACCTCATTCCTGACTCAGATTTGATCTATTCTTTGTTACTGATCTCATAGGATGTCAATGTTAAGCCATCGTGTTCACTCGTTTATATTATTTTCAAGTCAGTATATGTACATGTGGTACTTGTATTCAGAGTTATATTTATATTAGAGATACATTTATGTTCTGGAGTTGTTTTATTTTGTATGACTTATATGGTATAAGAGTTAGTGTTGTTTGACCCAATAATTCATTATATCTTTATTATACTTATTAAGTTTTATTTATTTTGTTATGCTCAGAATGTTACCAAATGTTTTTATTCTCTTGGTTTTTGGTATTAGATCTAATTAATCTAGTATTAAATTTTACAGGGGGCACACATGCCCTGTTCAGGTTGCAGAAGGCGACACACATGTACCACTTACCATTATGCTTTAGTATGAGTACAACATTAGAAAGCCAAGATGATATTTTACTTCCTCTGTAAAATCTGGATCAAACAACTTTTTTACTTCATCCTGACTTATTTGATATCTTTTAGGAGAAAACGGTCTTGTTTTCTAGTTTACCTCCTTGATAAAGGGATCAACGTCTATATAATGACATATAGTTTAGGCATCAATCCCGAACATATCTCTCTAGGACCATGCAAAGATTTTCTTTCTTTCTTTCAAAAGCCTAACCAACTTAGTTTTAACATTGGTCATTAACGATGAGCCTATTTGTACAATTTTTCTGGATTCCTCTTCATCGAGAACCCCCGATTTTACCTACTCAATCGCTTCACCCTTTGTTCATTTTTCTTATCCCTTAGGTTGATAATATCGATATTGTATGAAGTCCTCATGTTCTTGTAAGATTCTTTTTGCTCAGTAGCCTTAAAGTAGCATTCTCTTGCCTCTGTCTGATCTCTGCTTAATTATCTTACTAAAAAATGAGTAGGAAATCTCACCACTTGATGAACTATGGATGGGTTGGCTTTAAATTATTTGAGTTAGACTTTTCCCAAGCTGATGTTTTATGCCAATATCACATGTTGGTCCATGACAAAGAAGTTTACTTTCTTTGGCAAACACGTTAGGCATTTTCTCAAACATATGTCTAATTCTATCGTATTATGTGGGAATACTTTATCTCCTTTGAAGACAATAAGGGTTTGGTGTTAAGGCTATATCATCTTCGCTTTTAGCTTCAAACCTCTAAAATAATCCTAAAAAATTACATTTGACGAATTTCCTCCATCAATAAGAATTCGAAAAACATTATACTGGTTGTCCACGACGCTTACGAATATTGTATTATCATGTGAGTGAAGGGTGTTATTAAAAGAAATCCTATAAAAGACAATGATCAAATGATCAGTGTTCATTTTCTTAGGACGAATTTCTTCCTCATGTTCCATTATATTTTTTACATTCGTTCATCGAACACATGTCCTCTCCTCTCCCACATAAGGCTTTATGTTAGCTGGTTCAGTTACTCAACCAACTACTCCTCTTGATATCATCATTTTGCCAAATGAACTCAAACATATCTTTTCCTTTGGATATTTTAGTTTTGGGGGCAACTGGACATCCTCGTTAGTAAATTGATTATATGTCTCATTTTCTTTGTGTTTCTTACCTTTTCTCGTGTTTGCTCTATCTTGGGAAGGAAACCACTCATACTTTCTGTTCTCTCAAGGAACGCCGTTTCAATCCACAAGCATGTTCAGCAGACATTTCTTAATAATTTATTCGATCTCATCCTTTTGAGCATAACAATTATTGCTGTCGTGTCCCTGACCTTTGTGAAATTCACTATATTTATTCTTATTCCTGATTTAATTTTCTCGGCCACTTGACCTCCTCTTCATCGTTGATCTCATTTAGGATGTGGTGGAATTGTGTAGTGAGGAGTGTGTAACTAATAAACTTGCCTTCTGAATTTTTACCCATCTTTTCTTTTTCTTTACTCAATGAAGACTTCCCTAGTCTATCTTCTTTAAACTCTCCTTTGAATTCTTGGACAACATTACCTCTTCGACTTCCATAAACTTTCCACCCGTAACTAAAATTTTGTTCATTGTTGTAAGAGGGTATTTAGAGAGTTCCCAATAAACCTTTCCGAATGAAGTCTATTAATGAGGTATGTCATGGTGATTTTTTCATCATAGTCAATAAATTTTTGTTTTTCTTTATTAAACCGTGAGATGAAATCTCTAAAAATCTCATGTTTCTTCTGTCAGATGTTAAGGAGGTATGTGACCCTCTTTACTAGTTTCCAACGAAAAAGTTGTGTATGAAGCTATCGGTAAGGTCTTTGAAATCTCTGATCTGACCTTTAGGAAATATCATATACCACATGTGAGTTTTTTTATATGAGAGTGCCTGAGAAAGCTGAATATCTTATTTCATCTAATATTGAATAGATGTCAACGGATGATTGATACATCTCTACATGGTGAATTCGTTTAACACTCCTTGATGTTACCTCTAGGGGTTTAAATTTAGTAGGAGTAGGATTTATTATAATCTTTGGTACAAAGAGAGATCCTTCCTTATATCCTCTTTTAAAGGTAGTTTTACTCTTTTTTAGGTATCCTAATTTGTTCTCTAGTCTGAATAGATCTTTATAGGGTATATTGCCTTCTACAATATTATCTCCTAAGCCTTCTCTCCTCGAGGTTCCTCCTTTATTACTATTTGTCAATGTATAAGATAAGTTTTGAGGTCCAACACAGGCTAACCCCTACTAGGTCGACATTCTTCTATACCCTTTGAGATTTTCCTTATGTTACTTTGACTTTGAGTTGGAAGAGATCCTCTACATCTAGATCCTAGCCTACTTAAAGGCGAAGTCTTTGTGAGCATAGTAAATGAACTAATTTTTTATTGGGAGGGGTGATCAATCCAAGTTTCCCTTTCAGTCTTTGTGACAGAAGAAGTTCTTCCTAGCCGGTAAGATTGATCTCAGACTCTTGGCTATGATTCATCCACTTCCTAGTTGGTAAGAGTTACTATTCATTACTAATAAGGTGAACCGTAACACTTTAGATCTAATTTTTTGGATTTTTATTTTACCTAGAAAACTATCAAATCTCATAAACGAATAGAAATAAAGATGAATTGGGTGAACTTTTTAGATCAAATTCCATGAATTATGAAGGTGAATCGGGTTTTCCACCCATATTTTCAATTAAACTGTGATAATAGTCATAAAATGTCTAGAAACTATATTGAAGATAAAGAAGGATAAACCCTCAGCTCAAACCTTCAAATAATAGATTAAGATCTGGACTGAGTTAGATCTGTGCCTATGATAAGGTTATGAGTGAGTTCACCTAGGGAAACGAGTTTAATTAATCAGTGATAACCACAGATGATGTAGATTGATGACACACATAAATAGTATCGCAAACAATATGGAGGTAACTTAGCGAGTCATGTTAAGAACTCTTTCTAGGAAAGAATGACAAACAACGATCAAAGTAAGTATATGCGGTAAGTAAGATCAAACACATAATTTAAGGGTGGTTCAATGCAATTGGGACTACATCCACTGTTGAGTAATTTATTTTCCAATATAACTTGAGTTAAATTACAAATAATTTATCTCTATAGATTGATTTCCATAGAGTTTTAGTATACAATGAATGAAATAGTTTCAATCAACAATATAACTCTATTTATAGGTGACATGGGGTGTAGTGTGCACCCCAAGTCACATGGAGAATGTCCAATCCATTTCCACCATTGGATGAATGCCACATGTCCTTCTGGAATGTGCAAGGGGGATGTTAGTATTCTCCACACGTGTGATAATTCCACATGTAGCCATTTTTTTGGTCTTGAAATTGTAAAATAGGTAGGAGATCACTTAAAAAGACCTAATACCACTTTGTCAATGTAAATGCGGTGTGATATCGATTGATTCGTGATTTGCAAATTCCCAATTAAAAGCTTATTTAATTAATTGTCATTTTTTGTTCCAAATTAAACCAATTAAAACCCAATTTTATTTAAACCCTAAACATGCATCTATGTGGAATAAATCATGCCATCACAAAATTGCTAATACGTTTCAGGAAAAAAAACTCTTTTGGGTAAAACCTTTTATTTCACTATGAAGAGTAAATTGCAACTTACATACACAATTAAATCTGCAATGACTATTCCAAAGAATACTCACATAGGCCTCAACCTAGAATCAACAATGGAACAACCGTAGCAAACCCACAAGAATCGCAACTCTATCTTCAGCAAGGAGCACCCCAAATACTCCCAATGATCGCAGTCGTAGTCAGCCAGCACCTCCCTCAAGAGCTACAAAGTTAGCCATAGAGAAATCTTCCCTACAAGAGAAACTCCAGAAAAATTGTATCTTGAGTTCCAAAATGATTCACTAAATTATTTGGGATGATTTTTGAATTAAAACAAAGTTAAAAACACCTCAAAAGGAGAAGACAAAAATTCTGCAGATTGCAGTTTTCGTAGAATGAAACTCTCAGGTCTTCTAAAGTAAAAATGACACAATTAAGAGGTATTTATAAAAAAAATTGTGTCGGCGAGGTCGCTTGAATGACATAGCCATATCGCTGGAACAACACCTAATGTCGTTCGATCCAGGGATCGCATGACCATCTAACGAGGTATGAAAGTTATGAAACAATGTGATGTCATTATATGAAATACATCAAGCGATCTTAAAATGAGGGATCCTGCACGATGTTTTGTCTCTTAAAGCAGTCATTTTAACGACTTGCTTCTGTCATTTCAATGACATTGACATGTCGTTTGAATGACACTAGCGAAAATTATTTTTAATAAAACTCCGCCTCTGGATTTAAAAAAATTATTTTTGACGAAAAATGACACCTCGGATGTTTAAAAACATTTTAGAGATATAACCCAACACTTTAAATGGAACATTAAGGGACTTAAACACAACCTTACCAAAATCTATCTTGCTGAGGCACGTTTGTTGAAGAACGCTAATGTTTGGATCTGTCTTGTTGCATGAATGAACTTCAAATTTTCGTCGATGGTTATAGCAGTATACGACATACTCTAATGTAATCCGGACTATATAAAATATATCCTCACAAATCTCCCCCTAGTCTATGCCATTACAAACTAAAAACATCTGAATTATCAAATAAAATGTCATATACAAATCTAATACCCTCCCATGAACCCAAAAATGACAAGGTGCAAAAAATGGAAGTCTTTAAACTTTCTTCAAAACTTTTCAACTTGAAGTCTTCAAATCTCTTTGTTTTTCTTTATCATCATCAGGGTGTACAACATGATCCTCAAAATATGTACCTACACAAATGAGATAAGAAACAAATACCTTCGTGACATATCGAGTTTGAAATGAGATAAATATAAATCAAAACAAATATCAAATCTCAAATATCCTCCATAATGTAAACTCCGCCATTAAATCATAATTCGTTCTCTCCCTTTTTATTTGTCTGAAATAGATAAGGAAAAGAATAAATAAAAAAAATCATGGAGTGTCACGACAAGCATAGAAAAACAACTACGATCATCCAACGATAAACTTGAAAGCATTCACGAACTATTTTTCAATTTTCATTTTTTTCAAACAAAAATAATTTACAAAAAAAATCACACACCATGAATTTACACTAAGATAACCAAATCGTGAATACAGAATGGGTGTGAACAAAATCGATAGAAAAATCAATGTAATCAAACATAACAAACGTGCACGATGAATATGAATACTCCTAACGAATGAACTCAAAATTGTCCTTAAGTGTAAAAAATATGTTGAATTTAAATGACATCGACTCAATCTATCAACACATCAAAGTCTAAATGATTTCTACACCAATAACGTTTAAAACTATGTAATGCTTTTTCAAGACTTTGTCAGGACATGCAAACCCATTGATTAAATTCCAATTAAACACTCTCACAAACAATAGATTGTTATTTTTCTAACGAGGTGATCTAAAACCTAATGGCCCCTTTTTGGCAAATTTGTCTTTTTATTGCCTTTAAAAAATTTCGAGCTCTTTTCAACCTCTTTGGACCGTGGCTAATTTTTATAATGCCATACATTTTTAGATCTGATTTAAACGGTGGATTAATCGTAAAGCATATGTGAGTACCTTTCATAGCCCTTCCCCGTTTTTCACATATATATATAGAAAATAAATCCTTACGGGTAACGGTTCTTACATGCACTACTTTCATTGTCAAGTTTCATCGCACTTGGTTTATTTTAAAGACAAGATTGAGATGGAAACATTTTGACCAACATGTGATAAACAATTACAATAATATAAAAAAATCGTGCAACTGTGCATTAAAGGAGACTAAGAGTCAAATATGTAGAAAGTAATCTCAAATTACATCTTAATGACTCCAAACATTATAAAGCACAAAATGAAATGATGAAGCATATCAAAACACTATCAAATAGTCATGTGGATAAGGAATGATATAGTGATTTGGTCATCCTAAATGTCCATTCATAAAAGGTGCAAACAAAATACAAAAATCTTTATGTCTTTTTCCAAAATTTTATCAAAATAAAATTTTGGCTTTTTTAATTTTTTTCTTAAAAGAATAAATTTTTTTTTGTATTTTTCCAAACTTTTTCAAAAACATAAATGTTTTTGGTTTTTTAAAAAATATATCAGAAATGGAAAGTATAAATACGAAAATGGTACACACTAGAAATAGGAATAAAATATCATCATGAAAATCATCATATACTAGCAAACAAGTCTAAACCTCAACCGTTAGGTGCGGTGGGGTTTTTTAAAGATGGTGACATCCTATGAAAAACATCCATCAAGTCATGTGAAGTTTTGACCAAAAACTTTACTTTCTCCCTAATATGTGCAAACTCTCTCATGTAATCATCCAGAGCATCATGTATGGATGCGTGTGTGGCTACACATGGAAAAACTCTATGTGACACACTACCCAACTTAAAGCAAAATTCCCTAAGGTGTCCTCTATTCTTACAGTGGGTGCAAACATACACGGGCCTAGGAACACCTCTCTCAAAACTTCTAGCATGCACTTGCCTCTCTGGAATGGGACACCTAGGTGGGTTGGGTTGAGAGACATGAGGATTTATCACAAACTCGAGAACCAGGTCGGGTGCAACGTGGAAAGTTAATGCACCGTCGTGACTTATTCATAATCTCTGAACATTACCCAAAGTGGTACAGAGGAGTATATTTCCTACCTTCTTAGATGTGTCCTCTAAAGTGACATTTACCTCCCGAGAATGTTCAAGATCTCTCTCTAATTGTGACACACGGGCTTCAAGTTCACTCTTTTCCCGACCAACGATGATCAACTGCTCACTCAAAGTAATCCTTACCTTATCGAGATAACTTATTGATGCCTCAAATACTCTCAAAACTTCTCTCTCTCTCTCTCTCTCTCTCTCTCTCTCTCTCTCTAAATCTAAATCTAACACCTTCAGACCTAAATCCTAATTCAAATTCTTCGTCTTTAAGGTCTCGATGTATAACTCTCTAAACACAATTTGGAGTTCACTTTCACCTTCACTTTTAAACTCTCTCTCACTCGAAACACTCAAACTATCATTGGGGCTCTCACGTGCACAAGTATCCTCATCGTCGTGGGAAAAACTAGGTGTGCTCATGTGACTAGCTAAAAAAGCATCACATATCCTATGTGAAGACTCATCCCTGAAATCTTTCACCTCACTACACCAAAACAGGGCTAATGGTCACAGACTTTATCCATGACCAGGAGGGGTGGGTCACATATTTGGTATGTGACCAAATAGGGCGTGACCAATTTTGGTGGTCACGGCCCAAATCCCTGACCCAGAGCCTGGTAAAGGATTCCTCATAGTCATGGATGTGGTCACGGACCATAGCCCTGACCTTATTTGTAAGAGTGGTCACGGCCCAAATCCGTGACCACTTCACGATTAAAGACCATCTGGTCACGGCTTTGAACTGGGACCAGTTATCTGTGCGATGCATCTTTTTCACGGCTTAATTAATGACCAAACTTATTGTATATATGATATTGTCACGGTTGTTAGCCGTGACCACTCTTACAATAAAGATAATATTGTCACGGCTTTGGGTCATGACTTTACTTACTGTGCATAAAATATTGTCACGGCTTTAGGTTGTGACCAGTTTTAATAATAATAAAAATCCTCGAATCGGGAGGCTAATCGGTGAGTTTCTGCAAGTGCTCCTTGGGTGACCTCGAGGGGGTCCTGTACTGTCAAATTGGGGGTCCTGTGCTCTCAAATCGAGGGGTCCCATGACAACGCGATCAAGGGACTCGTGTGGGCATTCTGAAATATGGGTCATGCTCTCAAGCTAAGAGTCCCGTGACTACTTGGTTGGCTTGTACGATCTATGTTGGTCCCGTACGAGGTGTTTCTGCCTCTCACGGGGCCGTTTGATGGGTTCTAAGGGGTTTCTCCCCTCGACGGCACGTTTTCAAGTCTAAGTCGATGGCATGTTTTCAAGCCTAAGTGTAAATATTAATTTTTTTGGGTCATTCTCTCAAACCGGGGGTCCCGTGACCATGCGATCAGCTTGTGCGGGATACGTTGGTCCTATGTGAGGTGTTGGCACCTCTCACGGGGCCATTTGGGGGGGTGCTAAGGGGTTTCTCCCCCCCTCCCCCCCCCCCCCCGATGGCACGTTTTCAAGCCTAAGTGTTGGTATTCTCTATTTTGGGCCACGATCTCAAACAAGGGGTCCTGTGACCACACGATCGGCTTATGCGAGCTACGTTGGTCCCGTACGAGGTGTTGGCACTTCTCACGTGGCCATTTGGGGCCGCTAAGGGGTCCCCCCCCCCCCCCGAATGGCACCTTTTTAAGAATAAGTGTGGATATTCTCTCTTTTGGGTCACGATCTCAAACCGGGGGTCTCATGACCACGTGGTCGGCTCCTACTAGCTACGTTGGACCCGCGCGCGATGATCGCTCCCCTGAAAGGGCCGTTTGGTGGGTGTTAAGGGGTTTTCCCTCTAACGGTACGTTTTCAAGCCTAAGTGTGGATTTTCTCAATTTATTGTCATTTTATGGAACCATGGGTCTCGTGACCACGCGGTCAGTTCTTGCGAGTTAAATTGATCCCGTAAGAAGTGTTTGCACCTCTCACGAGGTTGTTTGCACAAATAAAAGGCTCATCGACTATGTGATCTTCACTCTTCAGCTTTGATAAATCCATCATAATAATTTTGGAGTGAAGATCAACTTTGCAAGAATTCATAGTATCCTCCACCTTTACCTAATCACAATAGCATACGATTTCTGTGAAATCTAAGTAATCAAGTTCTAGGATTTGTTGGACTATCCCATAATAGGTTAGCACCGTATTCTTTGTATTTTTATCGCTTTTCTAGCGATATATGTGGTCAAGGCACAAAATTATATTCCATTATTTTGCGTCAAAAGTTTTTCCCCATATGGATATGAATCGAAATCAAAACCATTGGTGCATAATTTCTTAAACTCTTTCACTCAAAAATTAGGGCCTTTTGCTAGGAGTGCAAGCCTGGAAGAGACATCACTTCTTTTTAGAAGCTGCATTTATTAATGAATTTGTATTAAGGAATGTTTTTATCACACACGAATAAATAACCGCACACATAAGATGTGAAGTTTACCTCTTTTGATACACATGCCCTAAAATCAGTCATCGTGCAATTTCTCCTTTGATTTTGAGTAATTTCATTCTCGTACTTCCTACGGGTAAATAGTACAGTTTAGATCATAAAATAAAAAATACATATAATCAAAGAAGAAGAATTCAATAAATACTCACTCTATCCATTCTTGGACTTCGTCTTGCGATTCGAATACATAACGAGTTGCTTGCTCGCATTCTATATTTGTGAGTTTCACCTCTTTAGGGTTACCAAACGGTACTTAGTCCTTAAAATTGTCAGGTTCCTCGATCACTCCTCCTCTACGAGCATTAAAACTCCTCACCTCTTGTTCTGGCATATATTCCCTAGCGTATAACGATGGTTCCACAGTTACGTATTCTTCAGCAATTGAACCTCTAATATACCGTATATTATTTACATAATCTTTAAAAGTTTTCATCAAGCGCTCAAAAGTATACATCCAACAATACCTAACGGGACCATGTAATAAAGCTTCATCGCATAAATGCAAAAGCAAGTTGATGCTGATATCGAAGAACGACGCAGGAAAATATTTCTATAATACACAAACTACCTCGGCTAAAGTTAATTTTGCAGCTCTAAGGTAACATATGTTTACCTCTTTTGCACAAACTGATTTGAATAATTACTTGACGAAGATCTTTGTGTTCAGAGAAGCAATGCCGAAATAATAGAGGGATTAATTGGATTATTACATGCTAATCATGAGACTTGCAGTGTTTTAAGTCATTTACTTGGTTGTTAATGACCTACGTACATTATCAGAATAACCAGTTGGAGTCTGCAAGTTGAACTACGTGTCTAAGAGGATATTTTTCTCACTAGTAGTCAAAGTGAAAGCAGTCGGAGGGGTAGAAATTCTTCCTGTTGTAGGATCATTTTTTAACTAGAGTTTCTTCTTTAACTTCATATCCTGTAGATCTCGGTGGGCCCGCTCTCCATCTTTGTAATGAGATCCACCCATACATGTTCCTATCATATGTTCTACAACATTCTTCTCTATGTGCATCACATTAATTACATGCCTTACATGATGATCTTTCCAATATGAAAAATTAAAAAATATGGATCTCCTGGACCATGGTTTTGCTTTAGTAGGGTCGTTAGGATATCCCTTTGATTTACACTTCAGTTTTACAAACTTGGGGCGTTTGCCTATGTACCTATTCCCCGCAGTCACAGCCACCCCCTTTTCCTCCATCTGCTTACTAGAAAGCCGAGCAGGTTGCATCAACGCTCGTGACCAATAGGATAAAAGTTAGACTTGTCATTCCTAAAAGGGTGACTAGTCGACAAAAATCTACGATGACCCATGTAACTCATCTTACTACTATGTTGTATTCAAATGGCTTCAGTTTCATCCCCACATATGGGACATCCATAATAACCATGAACATTACAACCGGATAAGGTCCCATAAGCAGGAAGGTTGTGGATCGCCCACATCACCATTTCTTTAAGTGTGAACTCTTCACCCTTATAAGAGTCGAATGCCGCCATGCCTTTATCCCAAAACTCTTTAAGATCTTCGATTAATGGGGCTAAGAATATATCAATATCATCACCTGGAGCCTTCGGCTCGGGTATCAATAAAGATAATAATGTGAACTCCTTTCTCATGCACAATGTCGGAGGGAGACTTAAAGGCGCCATTAGAACTGGCCAATAACTTTAATTAGTACTTAAATTATCGAAAGGGTTAAACCCATCAGTTGAGATTGCAAGACGAACGTAGCGTGGTTCTTTTGTAAATTCATGGTGTTATGCATTTAAAATTTGCCAGACAAGTGAATCAACTGGATGACACACCATATTCCCACCCTCCTCGCATCGAGCATGCCATGTCATGGCCTACGTTATCCACGGTACACTAAAAAATCATTTTAATTGTTGCCCAAGTGAAAAATACTTCAAAACCTTTTATGGGACTTGGGAGCTCTTTTGATATTTTGTAGGTTTGTCATTTAGCTTCTCACAAACGACATATCTAGACTCACTACATACTGGACATTCATCCTTCTCTCTTTGTTCGTTGCGATACAGTATGCAATCAAACTTGCATGCATGAATAGATTTGTATTTTAATCCCAAATCCTTCAAGCTCTTCTTCATGGTAGGATAATTATTTGGTAACGTGTTCTCTTTTGGGAGAATTTCTTTAACCCACTTAAGAATTTCGGTTGCGCTATTCCTAGACAAGCCAATTTTACTTTTCAAGTTAGGTAAAACAATCATTGCATATAATACCGAATGATCTTCATCGTAATCTTTATACAACGCTCTAGTCGCATTGACTTTCAATCGTATATATTCTCGGTCTTCTGGTAATTCAATATCAAATTGTTCATTATGCACATTATCTGTCTCCATAGGTTAGTGGTTTTGGTCGTGGTGAACTCCGTAAGCATCATCAATTTGGTTGGTCAATGGACAATGTGTTGGCGAATCATTTACCACTTCTACTCATTGCTGCTCTGTTACGTGGTCGGTTACCGATAATTCTTCGGGAACATAAGGTACATGTTTCTCACCATGGTATGTCCACTTGTTATAATCTTGACAAATTCCCCACAATATTAAATGTAACTCAACATCTTCTAAAGATTTATATTTTCCATTTATACAATGGGTGAACGGACACATAATCTTCTCACTTTTAAGGTTCTTAAAAGCGTATCTAATAAATTCTTGAGCGCCTTTAACATAACTATTAGCTATTCGGTCAGTCCCCCCCCCCCCCCCCCCATCCACTCTTTGTATTGTGGAAAATACATTTAATAATATTCAAATTGAAGTAATGTGTTAACATGATAAAATAAATATCATCTTGCATAAATATCATGTTGCATAGTAAAGCACTAATATAGTATCAAAGCAAAGCACTAATATAGTTAACAACGCACCAATCAATCAAACTACGCAATAACTTAAATACAAGAACACACCAATCAACGATACTACAAAACCACTTAAACTTAAATTAAATAAATGTTTCTACTCGTATTATTACAACATAAGAAAAATATTACTACATCTTCATCAAGCGATAAACTAGCCAAGTGGTAACAGAGTCTACATAATTTTTCAAAAAATTCTCTTTTCCACTGTTAACGTGCGCTCGAACAGTTTCACAGCCCTCATATACTGTATCAACCACGATCTAACACTTACCCTCCTATAAAGGTTGATTATGTAATAAAGTTCCTATGACAGTGGACATGAGCGTGCAGATCCCAACGATAAATTTACCACTCAGGTCCTGTATATAGTATTTCTCGCCATAGTCAACGTGGGTTGCTGACGATGATCTAAGACATGTGCCATGCTGAGGCGCTGAGAAAGGGAATGTTGAAGGAGTAACCAAAATTTATGTGGTGAATGGAGAATGAGGAAAATTTTGAGGAATCTCTGGCATCTGTGGAGGGAAATCGGGATGCATTGAGGGCTGCAGGGGCATATGACTAGTTAAGAGGGACACAATCTGTGCAAGTTTATCATTCACACCTACCAATTTGCACGTGGCCAATTTGGAGGAAGCGTATTTATAATGGATGCATAGATGTCAGCGACATGAACTAAAAATATCATCCTCTTCAGCCTATTGGCAAGATCGAGTTTGACGTGCATATGTCGTGAGACATCATAGTCTTCGTCAATGCTCTTTGTACGTAATTCTATCCATAATGGGTGAATTTTTTTTGGACTTATCTAGAAGCGTAAGCACGGTAAGTGCTCTATTGGGATTATGTACGCGATATATGTATTGTACAACTTCATCCCAACATTATGGAAGGGAAAACAGAATACGATCGAATAAGTACTCTTACTGGAAATGAACTCCCCGGTTTATAAGGTAGTTAAATTGTTCGATCTTCCTATTCCCATACCAATAAACCGGAGTACCCACTTTATGAGGATCATTAATGAAAGAGGTATGAGTGCAGACCAATTGCGACCTTTCATACTCTTGTTTCCATCGATTATCACCGTGACTCATTTTTCCTGAGAATAATGAACGAGGGCGTGGATATGATTCCTATAAATAATGGCTCTAATGAATCATCAACCGTTAATTTATTACGTTTTGAATACCTATTTTTGTTATTTAAGCCAACAATCCCTAAAATTAACCCTTATGTTTGGTATTTTTTTAATGGTCCGGTAATTTTTTAATAGAGAGGTATTTTTTATATTTCAGCCCCAAACTTAAACAAACAATATCCATAAAACTAAAATTCTCCCTAGTTTGAAACTTAAACCAACATTAATCATATATATTTATTTTTTTCATGAATATAGGCACAATACACACAATTATAATTTATACACACCTACGTACACAATACACACACGTATACACACATAGAGAGAAATACACACACACACATCGAAATACACACATAGAAATACACACACACATAATGAAATAAATAACAAGGGTTTGGAAATACATACACACATTGAAATAATTAATAAGGGTTTGAGATTATACACACACGTACACACACACAAAAAAAAATATACACACGTATACACATAGAAATACACATGCATATATATACGCACACATAAAAATACACACATAAATACATGCACACATTGAAATAAATAACAAGGGTTTGGAAATACACACAATTAAATAACAAGGGTTTGGATTACCTTTGAGATTGAGAGAATGAGAGAGCTTGAGATTGAGGGAAATGAAATCACCGGAGAGAGGGAGGGAAAAATGTTTAGAAATTTTCGAGGGAAATGAAAACATGTTCTGTGTTTTTTAATTAGAAAGACCATGGTCACGGCTTAGTGTCGTGACCCTATGATGTGACCCTTTTATTTTTAACACGTTAGCGTGGAAACAAGACCATGGTCACGATTGAAAGCCGTGACTCACTCCTAAGAATGGTCACGGTCCTAAGCCATGACTATAGTGGTTTGAATTTGTGTGCCTGGTCACGGCAATGAGCCGTGACCCCATCCATGACCACATTTGGCGAGAAACTTAGCGCCATAATGTTCACGGTTGGGTCACGATTGTCAGCCGTGACCCTGAGAGTCATGGTTAAAGGCCGTGACCTCCTACAAGTCGATCCATGACCACACTAGGTCTTAGAATTGGTCACGCTCATTTTTCATACAGTCACGACTTTGGGCCGTGACTAGTCGGTCACAGCTCTTGGTCGCGACCCCTTTTCCATGACCATTTTCAGTTTTTGGTTAAGTGACTCTTCCTCATTATCGCTAAGAGTAGCCAGCAAGATAATCTTCTTGACCTTACTCTTTAGCCTAGTGGGACACTTAAATTCCCTATGCCCCTTTCCCTCACATTTAAAATATCTCGCTTCTTCCTCTTTCTCACTCTCTTTCTCACCGCTCTTTTTGCACCTTTTTTCTTTTTTATTTTTCTCAAAAAGCTTTTTATTGGAAGAATGTTCTTTTGAAATCTTGAGAAACTTTTTGAAATTTTTAGCAAGTATGCCCACATCATCAAAATCAAATTCTCCCTTAGACGCGGAAGCACAAACACGCTCTTTCTTCTTCTCTCTCTCTTCCTAAACACTTCCTCACCCTTCCTAGATTTTGCCTTAAGTGCAATCCTTCTGTCCTTAGGCTTAACAGTCTTGGGAAATATGTCGATCTCATAAGTTTAAAAATCTCCTACAAGTTCTTCTAACTTAAGAGTATCTAATATCCCCAACGAATTCAAAACAGTGACCGTAGTAATAAAATAGGATGGAAGTGATCTCAAAATCTTTTTAACAACCCTAGTCTCATCAATTTTCTCACCCAAATTAAAACTCGTGTTGACTATGTCAAACAACCTAGTGTAAAACTCGTCAAACACTAGGACTCAGACATTGTGATAATCTCGAATTGGGTGGTAAAATTTTGCAACTTAGATGCCTTGACTGCATTGATACCGCCATGTGTCAATTGGAGGATATCTCATGACTCTTTAGACGTGGTGCACACCATAATACGATGAAACTCATCAGGGGTGACAGCTCCAGAAATAGCGCTCAGGACATGGGAATTAAAATTGATCCATTTAAACTCTTCTTAAGTCCAATTAGATAAAGGTTTGGGATTGGTGATATTCTCAACAGTGACGATGGGAGGAGTCCACCCTTTTTCACAGACAATCCAAGCACGTTCATCAATTGCTTTTAAATGATATTTCAAAAGGGCTTTCCAATAGGCATAACTAGTCCCGTCAAAAACTAGCAACTGATTATATAAGTTTTTATTTGGAAACATTGCAAATTTTTAAAAATCAAATTTTTCAAAAAAATCAATATCACAAAAATTTTGCGGAAAAAGGATCTCACAGTAATTTGGTGAAAGCTTCGCTGATACCAATTTGTAAAAGAGGTAAGATATCGCTTAAAACCTCTGATACCAATTTTTCAATGTAAATGCGGCGTAATATCGATTGCTCGGTGATTCGCAAATTTCCAATTAAAAGTTTATTTAATTAATTGTCAATATTCGTTCCAAATTAAATTAATTAACAAATAATTTTATTTAAACCCTAAACATGCATCTATGTGGAATAAATCATGCCAACACAAAATTTCTAATACGCATATTTCCGGAAAGGTAAAACCTTTAATTTCACTGTGAAGAGTAAATCGCAACTTACATACACAATAAAATTTGCAATGACTTGTAACACCCCGCCTAATTAAATACCGGGTGGCCAGTCCCATACCAAATTAAAACAGAATATACAATTGGCTCATTCTTAGCATCACTGTCGAAAACATTTACAACTCACCCAATACCCAATTAAGCTGGTGTTAAAAACTTTCCAAATTTAAATTTCAACAAAACCATTTTTAGTTTAAGAATAACACAACACATTTTATTCTACAACACTGATAACCAATTAGATAACACAAAATAATTTGAATGCAATTGGAATAAACATTCCCAAATAATATTAATCCATTACAGAAATCCCAACAATATTAAATGTATTAAAAAGACCCGAATACAATAGTATTTGACTCCGATAGGAAAAGATAACTGAATCCTTTGGGCGACATGCCCTACTAAGAGAATACTGTGAATCAAATGAAGATAGGCGTCTAAGCAAAACTCCATAGATCCATAGCTCGTCGATATCAACTAAGGTTGGCGTCCCTGCTGCTGGACACCTGATATAGGAGATACAATAGAAAAGAAAATATGCAAGGAAACGGGTCAGAGCCCGAATGTGTAAATGATTTTTAAAACAACAAGTATTTAACAAGTGCAATAAAGCATTTATTATGTACATGTTAGATCCAACTCTCACTTGCTATTCTCACCTCTCAACTAGAGTGCACACTTAACGTTTCCTATTAACTTCCTAGTTAATGGTTCCTCTTTTCCAGTTTCCCATTATAATTCCATTCCCATATCATAACCCTGTATGTCCCATACCATACGTTATATAATAATTCTTATACATTTTTCATTTATATGAATCGTTGCTCATTAACATGAATCATTTCTCATTAATATGAATTAAGGTTTTCAATTCTATAAGAATAAACATTCATTTACTTAATTCCATTCTTCTCTCAAATCGCCTTTATCTACAATTATCACACAGTAGATGACTTAACCACAATATAACCATTCAATCATTTAATTCATTATATATATATTCATATATAATACGACACCCCGAGTCACAGCTGCGGTGCAATGCATTACTCTGCTATCATGTCCCAATATCGCTTGTCGCCGAATAAGGGACTAAAGATTCGTTAAGATTCCTCGAACCACAAATAACAACACAATCATTGGAGGTGAACATAGTTCTCATACCCATGGGTCACGCACATACCTAAGTACCCATAGTCAGCGGACTTATCAACTCCCCGATAAGTCTTTCATATACCTATGTTCTCGAGCGACAAATCAAAGATCCCATGGATTCATCAGGATATGACTGCCCTCAAGCGCAAACCTCCCACCGATAGCAAGTAAGCTAGGTATGTCATACACATAAATCATCAATCAATCAAATAGGTATTATCATACCTATAATATAATATCAATAAGGTAATATCACTACCCTAAGATAATTCCCATACGTAGCATTATATCTCTTTTAAATTCCACGTATTAAAATATCATATCTTTACTTCATAATTTAATTATCCTCACATCCTATAACATCTCTCCACTCCCGACGTCGTTAAGGTTCATGCGCGGAGCGTCTCGTAAAGCGAAATCCAAACAAGGAACCCCTCAAATACACTACTACTTAACTTTTTCGGTCGAGGAGGTCCGTCAACTTTAAATACGTGATTGGGATAACCTCATACCCTCTTTCAACCAAATGTGTTCCAAACTCCCATCTCTATCCAGGAGCCATACCACTGCGCTCTTGTACTACACTCATCCTTTGCGAAATCAATAATGAGCTTAAACTCAGTCCTTGATGTTCAAATTGTAACCCTAAGGCTACCCTCACCTTATATTAAATCTTCCCAACTGGACCTATCCTTAATCCTCATGCATACCAATTAGAATCCAACACGTGAATCTAGCAACCGATATATCTTTCAATTTAATTATCATCATTCTAATCAATTAAATCCCAATCACATTAATTCAAATCTTATGAAGGGTCTACTGATATATTCTAAGTCCTATAATATCCAATTAATAATCACCAAAGATCCACAAAAGTTTTGGGGTAAGAACCAACATTAAAAAGAAACAACATTATGAATTCTCATATTTTAAATACTCAGAAAAATCAGATCCAAAAATTATTCAAATCATCAATTCGACTTCAGATTTGGATTCTACACGAAAAATTGAGTCAGGTATGTGTTTTGAGTTTTTTCTTAAATCTCATCCAAATGCACTCGAAAAGGAGATCTAAACATTCCAAATTAGCTCTTCTCATTCCACTCGTTTTTTCCTCTTTCTCCAGAAAATTATCAACATATTATCTTCAAGAACACAAAATGATTTTCAGAATTTCTTCCAAAGATTGATGAATATTTCTTGGATTACTAACTACCTACAACATGAGTTTAATTCCTATATATTTCATACTTCCAGAAATCCATTACTACTCCATTTTTATCTTCCAAACATAAAAAATCATCTATTTTCATAATTATTCTAACATGGACAATATACGAACTTAAATTGCAAATATCAAACACTTGCCTTTAATAAAGATCTGATCCTTTGGGGTTGAATAACATAGGTGGTTCTCTCTTTTTTCGGCCACTTTCGGTGGTGGTTGGTGGTGGTGACCTTTGGTCTTTAGTTCTCCTCCTTTCCAATCAAGCTTTTCTCTTCCCAAGCAACCTTTCACTCTCTCTAAGAATATGACCTTTCAATTTTTTGTAGAAGAGATGAATGAACCCACATTCAACTAATCTCCAAATACTTATAATAAGACAAAACCCGAAATCACTATTCATCCCCCTTGTAAAAATAACCAAAATGCCCTTTTGGGTTGTCTTTTCATTTCCAATTGACCCGAGACTCAAAATTAACATCCAAATAGACTTTTCTGACTATTTCTATCCTTCCGGACGCAACGACGCAGTCGAAATGACTATAAGGTCGATAGAAAATAAATTTTCTTTTTAATTTAACAAGTTAGTCATGACACGTCCCATATCGCGTCTGACTAAAAATTTAAATTACCGAATTTATATCATACCGTCATATCAATGACATCACATTCATATATTACCTAAATATCTTTAAGTAATATTCAGAATCATCCATTTTAATATCTATAATTCGGATAAAACCCAAATGAATTAATTTATAATAAAATTCAATTAATCCATTAATTTAAAATATAACCCATTTTAAAAGTCATTTAAAATTACGGGGTATTACATGACTATCCTGCAGAATACTCACATAGGCCTCAACCTAGAATCAACAATGGATCAACCTTAGCAAACCCACAAGAATCACAACTCTATCTTTAGCAAGGAACACCCTCAAACACTTCCAATGATCGCGATCGTAGTCAATCAGCACCTCCATCAAGAGCTACCAAGTCAGTCGTAGAGAAATCTTCCCTACAAGAGAAACTCTAGCAAAATTGTATCTTGGGTTCAAAAATGATTCACTAAAGTATTTGGGATGATCTGTGAATTAAAACAAGGTTAAAAACACCTCAAAAGGAGAAGACAAAAATTCTGCAGATTGCAATTTTCGTAGAATGAAATCTCAGGTCTTCAGAAGCAAAAAGGACTCATTTAATAGGTATTTATAATAATATGAGTCGGCTGGGTCGCTCAAACGACATATCCATGTCGCTCGAACGACATCTAATGTCGCTCTATCCAGGCAGGACCATCTAATGAGGTATGAAAATGTGAAACAGTGTTATGTTGTTAGATGAAACACATCAAGCGACCTTCAAATGAGGTATTGCGTGAGTTGCTCTATCACTTGAAGCAGTCATTTGAATGAATTTCTCCTTTCCTTTGAACGACATTGACGAAAAATTATATTTTATTAAAACTCCGTCTTAGGACTTAGAAAAATTATTTTTGACGAAAAATGACGCCTTGGATGTTTAAAAATATTTTAGAAAAATATCCCAACACTTTAGATGAAAAATTAACGGACTTAAACACAACCTTACCTAAATCTATCTTGTAGAGGCTCATTTGTTGAAGAACGTTGATATTCGTATCCATCTTGATGCATGAATGAACTTGAACTTTTCTTTGACGAATGTAGCGGTATACGACATACTCTAATGTCAACCAGACTATATAAAATATGTCCTTACAGGAATGGCTTACCCTTTCTAGTGAATTCAATAGGCTCATACATTTTCGTCTTATTTTTGCCAACTACTGTGAGGCCTACCCTTCTAAGACTGTCCGTAAGAGGCTGACCCGATGAGGATGACCTAAGAGGTCGACCCATAAAGGAAAATGAGTAAAATCTTCGTAATAGTGATATGATGTCATATATGGGATCATCATTAACCTAAGATCCATCTAAAAAATAGTTCATTCCAAGATGGAAAGATGTCAAAATGGAAAAGTGCATGTGTAAATTTACAGGTACTCCATATCTCATTATTTTATTTTAAATCCTTGATATATAAAGGGTAGTGTTGTGCTAAAGCACCACTCAAACCATCTTTGTCTATTTCCATGATCTATAAGGCTTGATCTCTCTCCAAGGGTCATCTTCATACTATGTTGATTGATTATGCCTACGATGGGTACATAGGCATGTTAGAGAAATCCGATCTCTATAACTCAAGTTAAACCATGTACATATTCACCACTTTTACATTTCACTTTTAAACTAAACAAAAATATGAAAGATTCTTGTCTGGGGTAGAGGATCACTAGATTCAGAGATTCTACCTACTATTTTTTTTCTTAATGTTGTAAGTCTCAACAATCTTTATCCATCAAAGTGATTTTATGAGTGAACCCATTTTAAGGGCATCTTTCATGAACATAAAGTTCTTCACATTCAGACTTACCTCACTTTGAGACATCAAAGAGAGTTAAGATCCCTCCAACCATGCTTTTATAATAGGTAGAATCCATGTTTGTCCCTTCACGAAATAAAATGACTTTGAATCGCTCCATACAAGTACATAGGCTCGCTTGACCCGTCGTCCAAATGAATAAGTTCAAACTTTGCACATATTTATCCTTTGTCCATATTATTTACATACTGAACTACATGGTTTAGGTATATACTAAATATTTTAATTTATTATCATTTTACATCATAACATGCTAACACGCATACTTTAGATCTATATTGGAGACCCAAGAGCGGAGCACGTGTCTAACTCCTTCCTAATCCGTAACCCATTCCCCGAACCATTAACTCTCTGGTTAAATACGCAGACCAATTTCCATCAGTAGGTGTATATGGACTACCCCTTTTTTTGATGTTTTGGGTAAAATAGACTAGTGATTTCATTTCTATTTATAAAGAACAAGGCTATGACAATGCATCACTGCTAATGACCCATGTCCTCCATATCCCATCTCAAAAGGATACACGAGCATGCGAGGAGGGGCAGGATATAGTCGCACCACCTCAGGTCCTGGGCTCTCACACTTCTTCCCCCACATCATGCAAAGAACTTTGAATTCAAGTGAGGAAGCATCCAAATGTTACTCGTGTTTAGGGGAATGGAAAAATATGATCCCTATTTTTACATATGTGAATTCAATGAGATTTGTGGAACAATAAATATCAACAAATTCCCAACAATGTTGTGAGACTTAAACTGTTTCCATTCTATTTTAAAGATAGCGCTAAGAGATGGTTCCCCCACTCAAACCCCAATCCATCACCAGTGAGTATAGAGTTTCTCCAGAAATTCTTCCTGAAACAAAAGACGATGACGTTATGTCACGCTGTAAACAAATTTAGCGACCAGGAGGGGGAATCACTATATATATATATATATATATATATATATATATATATATATATATAGAGAGAGAGAGAGAGAGAGAGAGAGAGAGACATACACACACACACATACTTATAATGGTTCAAGGACTTTCCATAACAGTGTCCACATCATGGGATCGAATTAGGACGTGGGGTCCAAATCCTCTATGAAGCGTTTGATTTTAACTCCCGAGATACGTTGTAATCAATGTGCAATGATGACTTTACAAAAAGTGAAACCGATGCCTAGAAATTTTTGCAGGTCGTAGTAAAAAAGTCCCAACACTCGGAACCCCATCAAGAATTTAGACTAAGCCCAAAAATAGTTGGTAACACATACCAAGTTGACCATAACTTTGATGTGAGAGCTAGAATGTCCACACTAGCCCTCCTTGTTAAATCACTTCAAATGAGTAAAGTGGGAGCCTAAGTTGAAATAATGACCATCCAACACGTAGGCATCCCCATGTGTCTACGTTGTGATGCATTCAATCACCTAATCGAAAACTTCTCACGCTCCCACCAAACAATGCTTTTGTCGAACAAATGAACGTCCTATATAAAAATATGATAAGGTACGACGCATCTTAAAACTCATACACTCTAGGATGGAAAGACAACTCAATTCTTCATTATCTAAGAATCAATAACGATAAGGAAATACTTTCGGTACCCCATCCCCGAGTTTTCAAAAGACTCATGTGTATCCTACGATCAAAAAAAGTGCAATCTCTCGAGCATTCATTAGCCTTAATTTCCCAAAATACACTCTAATTCTAAACCTCAATGCACAAATTTTGCATTTTGACACTTAATCGATTTCCAAGGTCAAGGTACAAATATGCCATCGGTCTCAAAGCCTTAGCAAGAAAGAAAAAAAGGAGTTCCCAAGTAAGCCAAAATCTAACCCAGAGGTTAATGTGCTTGGAACCCAATATGTTGTGAAAAATGTTATTAGTTTATCCCAAACCTAATAGAATGCCAAGGACATATTCATGCCTAGGTTTGGTAAGGAAGTTGAGAATAGTGTTTCACAACTAACTGATAGAGAATCTAAAAAAAGGTGAGGATAGGCAAAAACCACCCTTGGATAAAACCCCACCCCGCTAGTGTCTTTCGAGCCACGTGTCGACACCTACATTCCTAAAACTCCATTTTCCTAACATATGGTGCCTTAAAGGAAAAATTCACAAGTGGAAAAGATGTTGGAAGTGTTTAAGCAAGTGAAAATTAACATATCACTACTCGACGCTATACAACAAGTCCCCTCATATGCCAAAATTTTAAACGACCTTTTTTACCTTCAATAGGACTACCAACATTCCAAAGAAAGCATTTTTTTAGCAAGATGTCTCAATTATTTGGTATAGAACTCCCATCAAGTATAAGGATCCCGGAACTTTGACGATCTCTATCAATATAGGGGAGCATCACTTCAAGAAATCACTCTTAGACTTAGAAGCCAATGTGAATCTTCTACCGTACCCCTTGTACAAAAAATGAGGTTTGGGAAACTTAAAACCCACTAAGATGACCTTGTCCTTAGCCGACTGATCCGCCAAGATGCATAGAGGTATTTTGGAGGGTGTAGTGATTAAAATGAGTGAGTTAATATTTTTTGTAGACTTTTTGGTCTTAAATACTCAACTTGTACTAAATCCACCTGGAGAAATACTTATCATTCTATGGCATCCCTTTTTGCCTACCTCTGATGAAATTTTTAGATATAAGAGTGGGAAAATGAACCTTTCATTTGGGAATATGATGATGGACTTTAACATGTTCAATTTAGAGAGGCAAGCAACTACTGATGGAGAAAATGAAGTCAAGTATGTTTAGAAAAGTGTTCGATGCCACTACCCTATTGGATAATGACATTATAGATTTAATTAGTTGGCCATCTCATTTGTCTCTAGAAAATGAGTTAAAACAATTTGAAATAAATTTGGGTCTGCTGATGAAATTCTCAATGTTAAACTCCAATATTTATTGGGCTCATTTCTTAACATAGGAAAGAGGTTGTTATGCTAACCCAACTAAGTTCCTTGTTTGTGAACCAAAACCCATGCATTTAGAGAGTATCCTAACACTTGAGGGATTATCTATCAGTGAAGGGGGTGGTTGAGATAATCATTCAAGAATTTTCATGCGGTGACTCATGTTTTATCACGTAGCATTATACTTTTCCATCATTTACACCATCCAGGTATTTTATGTGTTTCGATGATATCGAGGATGTGACTAAAGATTCGTTCGTCTTAGAGGCCAATAAATTAATTCTCGATTTTAGGATGGCATAGGTTTAAAGTATTATTCATCATTTCATTATGGATTTCTCTTCGTGTGCTCCCATCCATGCCATATCTTGAGTGCGTATCTCCATAATTACACTCATTGCATTTGTTGTGTTCCTAAATTCATATACCTTGTCTATTGGTTCACTCACAATTGTTCAAAATTTTTATTCATAATGAATGCATGAAAGATTGGGATGGAAGTTAGTGCAAAAGTGGAGTTAACGGGTAATATCATTCTTTTACTTATTTACTTTATTTGTATTTTCCATATATTTATTAGAGCATACATTGAGGATAATGTAAAATTTAAGTTTGGAGGTAAGGATGATAGTTTTGAAAAAAAGGGTTAAAAATAAGAAAAAAATCATATTTAAAAAAAATCAAAAATCCTAAGAAAAAAAATTTAAAAATTCAAAATGATTTTCAATATAATTATGTTTTAAAACAACTTCTTAATATAGAATTAATTCACACATCTCTCAACTTATGAAAATTTTACACATTAGTCATATAATATGACCGGGGTATTCCTCATAAATGAGTTTTATATATTCATAAACAATCCTTAATAACTAAGAGCCTTGTTAAGGTTACCCCTTACTCCTTATATGGTGGTCCACTAAGATTGTGCTTACTTTTATCATTGATGATAAATCCTTTACGGTCTGGGATCTTTTGTGGATGATTATTCCTACACATTTGTCGATAATTTAGGGATTATCCTTGACCTGATCAAGGTCGATCAATCCTTCACATCATGATATAAGAGTTTAGTTTTTGACAAAATTGGTTAGAGATAGAATGTGATTTTTGGTATATCTGTCATGATCTGACTATGAATGATTAATGATCCTTCAATATATATGTTACTTTTTGGTATATGTGTAGGGGTGTTCATGGTATGGTAAAAACCCATACCGTACCATTTTGTACTGAAAATTAGTGGTAATGATTTATATTGTCTTTACATAAACATAAACTATCAAAACCGAAATTACTCAATTTTTTGTGGATGGTTTTGGTTTTAACATTTTAAAAATTAATTTACCGACTGTACCGTACCAAAATGAAATACCGCAATTAATGTATCAAAAATACCAAAATAATATTATCGAACTTACCAAATTGAAAATACCAAATTAAGTCAAACAAGAATACTTAATGGCTAAAACCAAACACAACCACACTTATTTTATAGGTTCTTTATTTTTTATTTTGATTTTTTATTTAATATGACAAGCCATGTTGATATTTATTTGAGTCATTTGGACACTAGTGTGACTTAAATTACAATTTGTGATGTTTATTTTGGAGTTTAATATTTATATGTAGTTATGGAGACAGTACAATTATGTAGGTTATTTTCTGTTTCCTTTTTAAATATGCATATAAAAAGGTTTAGGTAAGTAGTACAAAAAATTACCATTATTTACCGAGTAGTACCAAATTTAACGTAAAGAGAAATTTGCCAAAATCTATTGTTTTTTTTCGAAAACAAATTTTACCGATGTACTACATGGTTTGGTTTAAGATTGTGGGCTAGTGTACCGGATGGTAAAACTGGTAATTTTAATTTATGATTTCAAAGTTGGTATGGTATTGGTATGCTCCATTTACCGATCAAATCGATCAAAAACTAGCCCTATATATGTGTCATGATCTGACTGTGGATGATTAATCATCCTTCAATATATATGTTACTATGTATGGGTTCGTGTGAGCGAGTGGTTCTAAACCTATATTATTAAAATATGCCTTCTTTAAACATGCATGGAATCTACACCGCACTAACACATAATGCAAGTATAATTTAAGTGGTAAATGAATAGATTTTATATAAAATTGGAGGGAAATTTAAAATGCAATTTTTTCGGTACAACAATCTTATAAATACAATAAATTATGACCAAACCCCACATACCATCAGATATTAAATGAGTTAGTTGTTAGAGACTGATTTTTGGAAATTGTGTAGAATTAGGAAGGCGTTTAAATTTGTTGACCCTCTATAAGTAAGGGCTAACATCAGCATCATCTATGGTTGGTTGCAGCATCAGAGAGTCAACGTTGATCCCCCTCATTATTTTCATGAGTTGCCAACGTTTTAACCAAATGTATTGGAAGGTCATGTTAACTCTCACTAAAGAGAGTTCACAAATTTAAATTCATTAATAGGTAAGTACGTGAGGGGATTAAGAAGACAATGACCATTAGATGTTAGAAATAAGTCGTTGGCATGTCCAAGAATGTACCACGGATCTGAGCCAGTGGCCTCAAGGCAAGCAAGGAGTTCATTTTAAGCCCCCATATCTCAATAATAGTAAAATAGAGCCAATATTTTTCAAAAACATGAAGTGAAGATTATGTCTTTTAATACATCATTTTGTACATTTATTAAATCATTTAAGTTATGGGGCATATACCATGTAAAAATGTATGATGGTGTGATAATTGATTAAGTTCGTAAATTTCTACTTTGTCACACTTATTTATTTAGAGTCTATTTTTAAACCAAATCAATTCAGCCCCAAAACATGCAACTACGTGTGTGCGTGTGTCAACCCATAAATAGATAAAGCATGCGACACAAATTTTAGGAAAAATCCTCGCAGGGCAAAATCTTTTATTTCTAGAACTTTGACGAGTTTACAAGACCATTGACTTACATACCATCTTGCTTTCGCCTACAAGAGTAACGCACGGTGTCTTCGTCAAACCTTCAAAGCAATAGCTAGAAATTAATATGGTTCACATGCAGCTATACCACAAGGACACGCAGTCTTCACGGTGTAGGTTATCCTCCCCACAAGAGTAACTTCATACAGACTCCCTCCACAATAGTACGCAGCTCTCCGGTTGTAGAGTTCTCCCCACAAAGGTAAAAAAAAGCAAAGTGTGTTCTTAAACACCAACCAATTCACCAAAGCATATAGGGTTTTGTGAATTGAAAACAAAAAGGATTAAACCCTAAAAGAAGAAGTCAAAAGTATTCTGCAGTTTCGCAGTTTTCTGTCTTTCAAAATGCTGGGACTTCTTAATGAAAACGAAACCATTTAATGAGTATTTATAGAAAAACGTGTCGCCTCAATCGCTCGAATGGAATAAGAATCTCGCTTGAACGGCGTACACGTGTTGTTTGAACGACATCGCGCGACATCAATATGTCGCTCGAAGGAGATGTGATCTCACTTGAATAACCTGGCGTCAAAAACGAGGTAAGCTACAGGACTTAGAAAAATGACTCATTCTTAAATTTTGACAAAAACGTCCGCTCCAACACTTGGAAAATATTTTTTAAAATATCCCAAAAGCTCTTAGTGGAAAGTTAAGGTATTTAGAACATAACCTTACCAAAGTGAACTTTGCGGAGTCTTTTTGATGAAGAACTTTGATATATTCGGATCTTTCTTGATCCTTGAATGTTCTTGAATGATTTTCGACGGTGTAGTGGTATACGACATACTAAATGGATAACGGACTTATAAAATAATGTCCTTACAAATCTCCCCATATGGCTATGCCGGTACATACATAAAAACATCTGAATTATCAAATACTAAAATGCCTATACAAATCTACCCTCCCATGAATAAATTTGCAAGATCTCAAACTGTTCTTCAAAAAATCTTCATCAAATCATAAAGTTTTTCTCATCAGGGTGTGCAACATAATGATCATCAATCTTTGTACCTACACACATGAGATAAAGCAAATACCTTCATGACGCATCAAGTTTGAAATGATATAAGAATAAATCAATAAATCTAATCGAATCTCCCCTATAATGTAAAAACTCCCATAACATGATAATTATTTCTCCCCCTTTTTATGATGTCCCCAAATAGACAAATAAGAAGAAATAATCAAAACATGGAGTGTCATGATAAAATGCATAGCAAACATGAATCAAACTACGCGCGTGCAAAGGAGTATCTCAAAAGATTTACAAACTATTTTTGATTTTTCAAATTTTTCATACGAAAATAAGATACCAAAAAACCACACACCATGGATTTATACTGAAACAACCAAGTCATGGAAATGGAATGAATGGGTGTGAACACATTCGATAGGTAAATCAACTCAATCAATCATATGTGCATGATTCATACGTGTACTCCTAACGAATGAACATCAAAATTATCCTTAGGCGTAAAAATTGTTGAATTTAGATGACATCATCTTATGCAAATCAACAAATCAAAGTCAAAGTGAATTCCACAATAATAACATCCAAAACTATGTACCGCTTTTTCAAGACTTTCAAGGACATGCAAATCCATTTTAATTCTCCATCCAAACTCCCTCATGCATATTTTCTTTTAGAGGTGTATGAACTAAATTCTCAAACTTTAGAGAATTGGTGCAAAAACCTAATGGCCCCTTTTTGGCATGAATTTCTTTTGATTGCCTTTAAAAAAATTTGGGGCTCTTTTAAACCTCTTTGGACCCCGGATAATAAAATTTGTTAATTTTTTTAGTCCGATTTAACGGTGGCTTAGTATTCGCAAAGGTCAAATGAACCTTTCGCAGCCCTTTCCCATTTTCAAATAAAGCACACAAACTCATAAACGGCTCTTACATGCCCAACTTTCTTATCCAGTTTTATCGCACTTGCTTCATTTTAAGAACAGGATTGAAGTGAAAATACCCAACCAATATGTGATAAGACAAGCACAATAATCGAACAAATCCGTGTATGTGTGCAATAAAGTAAATCACGAGTCAAACATGTAGGAAGTAACAACGAATTACATCTCAATGACTCCGAACATTATAAAGCACAAAGATGAGACATTACCATCACTATCAAACCTACTTGAACCGTTTAAATCATTTTTCAACTTCAAAATATTTTATTCAAGAAACAAAGTAGACTCTTCCAAAGACAGAGATTTCTTTTTTAAATTTTCAATTAAACTTAACACTTTATTGCGCTCCCCCTCAATTATTGTCTGAAGACTCAGAGACGTCATATTCCAAGTATCGTCTGAGATGTTGGGAGGCAGGAACCACTTGACTATTCTTAATCACCTACTTTTTTCCCACTATTAGAGAGTCTGACGTTATTTTATAGAGGCACTTGTATGGAATTAAGTCGGATGTCTATATGAGGGTCCTAGATGAGGATGAGAGAGTTTTTGGTGGCCGATAGGGTGTAGTTGTCGTCTACGACCAAATGTTTTGGATCGATGAGACATTATAACAAGCCTTGAAGACTCCAACTGAAGGCACGTCCTCTTATTTTAACATCCAGAGGGAGATGAAGTCGAGTATGATCCTCCAGGAGTTTGAGCCAACAGGGCAAGAGTAAGTCCCATACTGTAGGAATGGAAAAGGAGGAGAAACGAGGAGACTCAGAGAGCCCCTAAAAAGAATCAGTAAGCGCGGCAACCCTATAAGACAAAGGGCTATATCCCTCAGAGGATGAGGACAAGCTAACAGACATCTCATCCCCACTCACTTCAACTATTGGTGGGGGAATGACAGCTAAGGTAATAGGGAAGATTCGGCGCGTAAGGTCGACTTTGACTTTTCTCTTTGCCTCTGCCTCCGCCTCACCCTTCCTTATCTCCTTAAGGATTCTTTCACTTAAATAGAGGTAATGGTTTAAAAGATAGTAAAGTATCGTAAACATCCTAGATTTGACTACAATTTGACCTAAAGATCAAAAGAATGGAAATGAATCATTTTCAACCTTGAACAACAAAGAACACTCAAACCGAAACTCGCTGGAGAAGGTGACCGGAGTAAGTCTGGTGGCTCTAACAGTAAGTAAGAGTGGAAAATGACAATCCAAAAAGGCCACGAATATCAACCTAGCCTATGAACTACCACTGAAACACCCCTAAAACTCCAAAAGAAACCCTAAAACAACCCTTCAAGCACCCACAAAGCCTCCCGAAAAAACCAGAAATTCGCCGAAAAAATAACAAAAGGCAAAAAACAACCCAAGAAGATTGAAATCATAAAAATAGAAGAGAAGTAAGGTTACCTAGTGAAAGATGATGATTAGTATAGATCACATGCATACAGAGATCATAGTTGTAAATTAAACGAAAAAGCAAAAAGAACTTACACAGCTCATTTAGGGGATCAACTCCCAGACCTGATGACTTTAGGGAGGCATGGGTCATTAATTCTTTAAAACCAAAAAGACCCCCATCTTTCCCTCAACACCTCAGCAAGTTAACTCTCTCCATATCGTCAATGCTGAGAATTTTCTTTTTTCAAAAAATCAATTCATTTAGCAAACGTCAAATTCAAGTTATTTATATTATCAAAATTCTGACTTGTGTCATCAAAGGGGGGCATCTGATCACATAAGTGCTCCATCGAAAAATTGCGATTTTTCACAAAACTGATTTTAAAAAAAAAATCAATATCACACAAATTTTATGGAAAATAGGAATACGCGATAAATTAGCGCAACCTTCTTTGATACCAATTTGTAGTACCGTATGACGGGGTGATAATTAATTAAGTTCGCAAATTTCTACTTTGGAACACTTATTTAATTAGAGTCTATTTTTAAACCAAATCAATTCAGCCCCTAAACATGCAACTACGTGTGTGCATGTGTTAACCCACAAATAGATCAAGCATGTAATACAAATTTCAGGAAAAATCCCCGCAGGGCAAAACCTTTTATTTCTAGAACTTTGACAAGTTTACAAGACCATTGACTTACATACCATCTTGCTTTCGCCCACAAGAGTAGCGCGCGGTGTCTTCATCAAAGCTTCAAATTAACAGCTAGAAATTAGCAGTGGTTTACACACAGCTATGCCACAAGAACGCGTAATCCAGACACGCAGTCTTCACGGTGTAGGTTATCCTCCCCACAAGAGTAACTTCATAGAGACTCCCTCCACAATAGCACGCAGCTCTCCGGTTGTAGAGTTCTCCCCACAAAGGTTAACAAAATCAAAGTGTGTTCTTGAACACTAAAACAATTCACCAAAGCATATGGGATTTTTGTGAATTGAAAACAAAAAGGGATTAAACCCTAACAGAAGAAGTCAAAAGGATTCTTCGATTTCGCAGTTTTCTGTCTTTCAAAACGTTGGGACTTCTTAATGAAAATGAAACCATTTAATGAGTATGTATAGAAAAATGTGCGGCCTCAGTCGCTCGAACAAAATAGGGATCTCGCTCGAACGACGTACACGTATCGTTTGAATGACATCGCGCGACATCAACATGTCGCTCGAACGAGATGTGATCTCGCTTGAACGACCTGGCATAAAAAACGAGGTATGCTACATGACTTAGAAAATTACACATTCTCAAATTTTGACGAAAAAGTCCACTATAACACTTGGAAAATATTTTGAAAAATATCCCAAAAGGTCTAAGTGGAAAGTTAAGGTATTTAAAACATAACCTTACCAAAGTGAACTTTGCGGAGTCTTGTTGATGAAGAACCTTGATTTATTCGGATTCGTCTTGATCCTTGAATGTTCTTGAATGTTTTTCGACGGTGTAGAGATATACGACATACTAAATTGATAACAGACTTATAAATAATGTCCTTACATACCATATAGTCCCTCGAACTTTTTTTAATGCACGTTTAGTCCAAGCCTTTTTATTTTGCACCAAAAAGTCTTTCACCATGCCAAAAAGGCTTTACCATGCCACTGGCGCAGACCTTTAAAGATAAGAGAATAAAGGACTTTTTGGTACAAAATAAAAGGCTTGGATTAAATGTGCATTAAAAAATATTTGAGTAACTTTTTGGTATTTGATCCATAAGTTTTATTCTATATAACACTTCTAAATATTTTTCAAATTAAATATAACGTAAAAGGCCCAAAATAATTTGAATGTCATAAAACACCCAAACAATTACAAATTTACAAATTAAGTAATATGATTATTGTTCCATTTTCTGGTTATATATCACTATGTGTGTAAGGGCCTATGATGGTCCCTCTAGCATCCAAGGAAGCAATAATCACACGAGGCGCCCTATTACAATTGATGTTCTTTGGTCTACTCAAGCACCAGCGACAATTAAATTGTCAAACATACCACTGCATTTCAATAATGTATGATATTACTCAACCTCTTCTTTTAATTAAGAACTTTTATTATTAGGATATAATAAATTATGCGTCACATTTTGAAAAACTAGTGCTATTTTTTTAGTAATTATCTATCATCAAAATCGTGTGCTGTTATGATTGTACAAGCCATAGTTTTATCAATGTAAATATAATTTTGCAATTGGCAAAATTATTTTGATGATATTATTTCAATTATAATTTGTAATAATTGTTTATTTGTTTCTCTTTTTGGTTTTTTGGGCTTGTTGAAAAACAGACCTTAAAGCTTTGAGATCGTTTTATACATCTTTAATATTTCAACTGCTTCCATACAAATTCAAAAGTAAAATTTAATGCATACCGCCACCTAAGAGCCCAAGTTAAATTATTTACTTCAATGTATGAATTATCAAAAGTAAAATGTTGAATAATATCTCTGATATGAACATCTATCGATCAATATTAAGGAGTAGGCATGGAGTATATAAACGTGCATGCAATATAGAAAGTAGTTTTATTCTCCTTCTCCCTCATCCAAAAGAGAAAGAAGTTGTTTACCGGATTACGAAAAAAATAATATATCACTAAATAAATAAACAGTAATTAAAATTAATTAGCTAATTACTCTAGAAAAATAGTAACAATAAAGGGAGACAAGAAGAACATACAATTTGTGATTGAAATAATCACTTGTAGAATTTTGACCAAGTTGAAAGTTATACGATCTCTCCTTAAGACAGAATACGCCCCCACTACGGTGCTGATGACAAATTCAACGGGCGTCTGTCTCCCAGGATGAAACGGTCAATGACTATTACAAGAAGCACTTCACTGCAACAGTCCCACGAACCAACAATGGTGAATTTCTCTCAAGTAGTAAGAAGGGAACAAGGACAGTAGTAGGAAATTCGGGTAGATTTTCTAAACTTTTAAATGGACTTCATATGGTCTTTTTTGTAAGTGGTGAAGGGTTGCAACTCATGGCTTTTCCCAAAAAAGATGTGACTGTTTGTACAGTCGTATCTCTCTAATAAAGCAACTTAACGTTTTAATTAATAAATTACAAACGATAGCCCTTTTAAAATAATTAAAAAACGACAGCATTTTCAAATAATTAATTAATGCGGAAAATAATTAATCCATAATTAATTATTTTATTTCGGGAAACTAGATTTTTTGGTTCAGAAAATAAATTTTAAAGCCCAAAGGTCAATTAAAATTGGTCCAAAAAATTTAATAGTTGCTCCAGAAAGACCCATGACCCGGACACGGACACGGACACGGGTACAGACCGAGCTGGACGGACGGACGACGGCGGCGCGCGCTTGTGAGCTTTGGCCGAAGCCCAACACGACACGGATACGGGCCGGGCCAGATGGACGGCGGTGGCGGCGAGTGCGCGTGTGGGCTTTTTTTCCAAGCCCAACACATGCATAGTGTAGGCCATCTCCCCTTCAAATAGTTGGAATAGCCCAAGGCATCTAAGCCTTAGTCCCATAACTTGGGTATATTAACTCCAAGTATTTCTACCACTTTTTCAATGTGGGACGAACCCACTTAACTATGTTACAGCATCTAGATTAAACTCAAATGGGTCACTTTAAGTCTAAATTTTTCATTCATTACTTCACTATTTTGAATAAGTGAGTATACCAAATTAATCTCATTTCTACAAGGAACACATTGGTACTAAGACACGCCACTTTTAACATATGTCTCTTAATTAAAATTGACTCGAAAGTTTGACCAAATAAGCTGGCATTTAATAAAATATACAACAATCCCCCACATGAATGAAATTTGGAAGAATCAAACGAATATAGATGCAAACAGAGAATTTTTTTAGGAAAAAACATTGCATCGAAAAAGATAGCTTGTGGCCTTGAATCTTTCCTAGTGAGATACTATCGAGCTTACTAGCCAATCAATGAACGCGATGTCTTGAATTGATCGACCATTTGTGTAAACTGAGACAATAGTATTCACACAATGTCTTTCCAACCTTAATGGTTCTCATTGTTGTGTCCATTTTGGCCTTGGACACCTCCTGGTTTCATGAGTGTGCTAGAGAAATAGCCTTCGTTATTCCCATAGAAGTGGCCCCTTCTCACTCACATAAGTGATTTCTATAAAGAGTATCCTGCTAATACCCCACTTGACCTATACATTCAAGATATAGAAATCATTAAAAACATAGTTTATCCTCATACACGCGGCAGTTTGTGCACTGACTCATCTTCGGAATGGGAAGAAGTAATTAAAGTATTACTTCTCAGTGGAAACTGAGTCATCATAATTAGGTTGTCCCTTTGAACCTATTTCTTGGGATCTCTAGTCATTTAGGTTGGGTTTCCATTAAGACGGCTCTTTAGAATTTTACTGTCACACCCCAAACCCAAATTCCCTATTAATCATTTACTATTGGAATAATTAGATCATAATCTTTAAATTATTGGAAATATAATTTATTTATCAATATTTTACTACATAATGTGCATAATGAACATAACATTATTCTTATACCATATAAAAATCAATATCAGAGTCATAATTAGGCGGACATACAATACTATGATTAACTATGATCCACTAAATCCATATTAAATCAATATATAGAATGTGTGAGTATATTGAAATCTTCAGTGTGACAACGATAAAATCCCCATTTTTAAACCCTAGCTCTCTCCAACGGTGCAACTCTCAAAGTTACCGGTCATATGGTATCCTAGCTGGCAGCGTACAAACCTGAAATTGTTAAAATATAAACTGTAAGCATTAAGCTCAGTGAGTTACTCCTTCCTTGCAATGGAATAACAATTATATATCGAATCTGTGGATATAAAATCTGAAAAATCCTGCCCATTGGCAATGAAAAATCCTGGATCATAAGATCCAAATAATTCTGCCCATTGGCAATAACAAATCCTGGATAATAAGATCCAAATAATTTTGCCCATTGGCAATAACAAATTCTGGATATTTGAATATCCAAACAAATATAGAATACCGAAGTATTCAAACAAATCCTGCTCTTAGAGCTATATTTATATATCTGTATATATGAAACAATCATAAGTACACTCACCTTAACAATTTAACTAGCTTTTCCCTTGCCTTTATCCGGTACTTGTTCAATCAGCTTTTCTTCCCTTCCTATCATTCTTATGATATTAGTATCATCATAAGAATATCAATAATCTAAAGAATGATTTAATCATAATTCAATCCATAAGCATCACATGATTCCATTCAAATTATTTATCACAAGTGAAGTTCCATCCAAATCCATGTTAATATATTTAACATATCCAAATCATATACCAAATATACATTCATTTATTCTTGGTAATTAAATCCTTATCATATTATGATTCCAATACAAAAGACCACACATCATTCTGAGTTTCCTAGAGCAGGATATGCCCATTTCTTTACCACATAGCAAATCCTCCATATAGGCTCATCTATTGTTCAGTCATCTTCAAAGAATTTTCATAATTTTTATACAACATAAATTTCTATGATATTTCACCATATTTCATAAAACATATTTAATAATACAAGGTTAAAATTTTATAATTTTCAGAGTTAATTTGCTATGTCAAGCAAAACATCAAACATATGATATGCATATTTATTCTTTTGGGGCAGATTTCATACCCGAACTTCAAATCATCACCCAAGGTTAATTTCTAGGTATTTTTACTTGATTTTATGATATTATATACATATATGAGTCTATTTTAATATCCAATTAGAATCAATCAATTTCATTAATCATACAAAAAGATATGGAAGTTTGAATCAACAAGGTTATTAAACAAAGCAATTTAAGGGTTTACACATTCAACTTTGTTTAAACTTGCATATATCCATACATATGCACCCAAGCATGAAAGGTAAATAAATAATCAAGGATTTATATCATATAAATAATAAATAAAAGAGAAATAACAAGATTCATGGGTGGAATTGCCTTAGGGGCTTTTACGTAATTTTCTATGAATTTTTCTTCAATTTTCTCCTCACTTTTTCTTCCTAACTTCCTAATTATCTTTCTTTAAGCTTCAAATCTCTTATGTCTGAATTTGGATGAATAAGGAGGTAATTCTAAGGGTTTGAAGTCGGCCAAAGACACCACCCTTCCCAACCAATGAAAACAAAACATTTGTTGCCATAATAAGACAAAATACCACTTAACGGATGGACTATTTTGCCCTTGTTTCGTAGTTTTGGTATAACTTCTTACTTGAACTTCCGTTTAACACACTGTTTGTTGTGTTAAAACCCTAAATCACCTATATACAAATATCTAGCTTTCACTTCAAGTCAATTATTACGTTATAAAGGTCAAAACTAGCCTTAAACATGAACATTCCTACCAAAAACTTCAAAATCTCACATTCGTAACTAATTCGTTTTTCGTGCCTTATGAAGCTAGTATTAGACTAAATATAATGACTTAAAATTATATATACTAATAACGTATTATCCATATCACATAATCCAATCATGATTTAAACACAATTTATCATAATTATATTCGGGTTGTAACAATTCTCCACCTCTTAGGAAATTTTGTCCTCGAAATTGACATACCTTGGTTGTTTGAATCAAACAAATACGAATAACGCATCTTTATGCTATCATCAATCTCCCATGTAGCTTATTCCATGGAATGCCTTCTCCACACAACTTTCACAAGTGGGATCACTTTTGATCTCAATATTTGTTCTTTCTTAACGACGATTGCAAATGGTTCTTCCACATAGCTCAAATCTTCCTTTAATGCAATAGGTTGTTCCACCAATACATGTGAAGGATCCGCTACATACTTTCTCAACATAGAAACATGGAAAACATCATGTAATCGAGCTAACTCCTGTGGTAACGCTAACTTGTAGGCAACCATCCCGACTTTCTCAAGAATTTCATAAGGTCCAATGTAGAGTGGACTTAATTTACCTTTCTTTCCAAACCTCATAACTCCTTTCCATGGTGATATCCGAAGAAACACGTAATCCACCTTCTGAAATTCTAAATCTTTTCGTCTCTTATCCTCATAACTTTTCTGTTTGCTTTGAGCCATTCTCATTCTATGTTGAATAATCTTTACTTTTTCAGTGGTGACTTCAACCAACTCTGGACCATCTATCTTCCTTTCACCAACTTCACCCCAGTATACGGGTGTACGACACCGTCTACCATACAACGCTTCATATGTTGCCATACCAATAGTAGATTGAAAACTATTTTTATATGCAAATTCTATCAAAGGCAAATATTCATCCCAATTTCCTTTAAAATCAAGCACACAAGCTCTAAGCATATCTTCCAAAATCTGTATTGTCCTTTCAGACTTCCCATCTGTCTGAGGATGAAAAGTCGTACTAAACTTCAAGTTAATACACATAGCATACTGCAAGATATCCCAAAATCTGGATGTAAAAGTAGGGTCCCTATCTAAAACAATAGATATCGGTGCTCCATGCAATCGAATAATTTCATTAACATACAATCTAGCATACCTATCAATTGTATACGTAGTCTTGATTGCTAGAAAATGAGCGGACTTGGTCAATCTATCCACCACTACCCAAATCGAATCTGACCCCTTCTGAGATCGAGGAAGCCCAACCACAAAATCCATCGTTACATGATCTCATTTCCATTCCGATATTGGCAATGGCTGAAGTAGACCAGTAGGTTTCTGATGCTCCACTTTCACTTGCTGACATATAAGGCACCTAGCAACAAAATCATCTATTTCCTTCTTCATATTATTCCACCAATAATGCTCCTTTAAATCCATATACATTTTAGTACTACCACGATGCATAGTATAAATAAAATTCTGAGCCTCATCTAAAATTTCCTCTTTCAATCCACACACATTAGGCACACATAACCGCTGCTTATACAATAAAGTGACATCATTCATAATACAAAAATCTTCAGACTTACCATCTCGGACATCTTGTCGTTTATTCTCAAGAAAAGGATCTTGACTTTGCAAATCATGAATACGAGTAGCTAACAAAGGCCTTACGCTTACATGAGCAAAGAACCGATCCCCATCTGCTAGCTTCAATTCTACTCCCATCAATCTCAACTCCAAGATGTGGGCAACTCTAGCACACCGAATAAAAGATAACTCGCCCGAAGTCTTTCTACTCAGAGCATCTGCAACTATATTTGCCTTCCCTGGGTGGTAGTGAATTGTACAATCATAGTCTTTAATTAACTCCATCCATCGCCTCTGTCTCAAATTCAACTCCTTCTGAGTAAATAAATACTTAAGGATTTGATGGTCAGTAAAAATTTCACATACCTCACCATATAGATAATGACACCATAATTTCAAAGCAAACACAATAGCAGCAAGCTCCAAATCATGTGTAGGATAATTACGTTCATGTGTATGCAACTGCCTAGAAGCATAAGAAATAACCTTACCATGCTGCATAAAAACACAACCCAACCCCTGATGTGAAGCATCAGTATAAATAAGAAAACCATCTCCACCATGCGGAATAGTAAGAACAGGTGTAGTTACCAACCTCTTTTTCAATTCATCAAAACTATTTTCGTAGTCAGAATTCCATTCAAACTTAATATCTTTCCGAGTTAGTTTAGTCATCGGCAAGGAAATTGAAGAAAATCCCTTAATAAACCTTCTATAATACCCAGCTAAACCCAGAAAACTCCTCACCTCAGTCACATTATTGGGCCTCTCCCATTTTACAATAGCCTCTACCTTTTTAGGATCAACACATATACCATCTCCAGAAATAACATGGCCTAAAAATACAACTTGTGATAGCCAAAATTCACACTTGATAAACTTAGCATACAACTTCTCATCTTTCAATAGATTCAAAATAGTTATGAGATGCTTTTCATGTTCAACCATATCATGTGAATAAATCAGAATTTTATCAATAAAAACTATCACAAATGAATCAACAAAAGGATGAAGAACCCAGTTCATAAGATCCTGTAAGGACATAAATTTCCAATTGAGTCCCTGTATTATTTTGACTTAATTCTGTGAGCAAAACTATTTTGTAATATGTCATAGGGAGAATTTTATTTTGTCACGATCCCACTTGGTCTATGACGTATTGAAGAAATTGAAGACATTGCGGCAAAACTTCAAAGAATTCATCATGCCAATGTTTAATTGGTGCAAGTTTAATCGTCTTCAAAGTTAATTTCATTTCGAGATCACTCAGGTATGAATGCGTATAATTAATGGTTCTTGGAATTAGTTTATAAAAGATAAGGATGTAATTTTTATAAAGAAAAATGTTTTTAAATGTTTTAAAAGTGTTTTAAAGGTTTAAACTATGTTTTATGATGATAAGCTCGTAAAAGAATTCGACATTTTTGGATCTCTCAATGTAAGAGATGTTTTAAACATAAAGTCAAAAAATTTAAACTTTTGCGTTGCCGTTCAAACGACATCCAATCTCGTTCTAACGACATGGGATGTCGCGCGAACGAGTTCCTCAAGTCATTCGAATGACACATTTTTTGAGGCGGCATTTAAATCCTATTTAAACAGTATTTTCATCATAATTTCGTAAGTGTGCATTCTGGAATACAGTATTCGACCAGAACCTTGTTTGCACATGTTTTCTAAGGTTTACAAAGCATAAACACATCCTTAGAGTTTGCAAAGATCCGAGTTATCATTCTTATATGTTTACATGATCTTGCTGTACTAAAGTTGTTTGTTCTACACATTGAACATCAAAGGGTTTTGCGGTGAAGAAGCGACGGACATCGTGTTCGACATCGTAGACGAATCAAAGCCATTCGATGGACACCGAGACATACGTGGACGCGTGTGTTGTGGACAGGTATCGTGGAAGATGAAATTTCTGCATGGGCACTATTGAAGAACGGTTGAAGAGCACGGTAAGTTTTAAAGTGTTAATATATCTGTTAAATAGTAATAAACATAAGCAAAATAATTTTTTTTAAGAATTACTTATTTTAATATATTTACCTTTCAAATGGATACATCCATCTATATTTCATTGGCTCACCAAGAATGGCCCCTCTTACAAGGTGAATCGGCAAGTGAACCATAACATCGAAAAATGATGGCGGGAATATCCTTTCAGGTTTACACATGGCTATAGTAAGTTTCACCTCAAGCCTTTCCAAAACATCAACTCGCAAGGTTTTCGAACACAACTCCTTAAAGAATAACCCAAGATCAATTAACGTTTCACATACTTCCTTTCGAAGATGACCACGAATTGCAAGAGTTAGTAAGCGTTGTAAAAAGATGTGGTAATCGTGACTTTTTATCCCCGAAATCTTGCATTCCTTGGCATCCACACATCGAGAAATGTTGGAAGCATATCCATCCGGAAACTTCAAAGATTTCCAAAACTCACATAAAGTCCTCTTCTCTTCCTTGGACAAAGTGTAGCAAGCAGGAGGAATAACCCATTTATCACCCTTTTTGTATGGATGCAAGTCTTTGCATATGCGCATTTGTTTCAAATCCAACCGTGACTTAATAGTGTCTTTCGTTTTCCCATCAATGTTTAGCAATGTTCCTAAAATGCTTTTTAGATACATTTTTCTCAATGTGACATCTAAATTGTGACACAATTTAAGATCTTTCCAGTAAGGCAACTCAAAAAATATACTATGTTTGTCCCAATTGAACTCGTACGCCTCACGACTCCTCTTTTTAGAAGCTTTACCATACACTTGAGGTTTAAATTTCTCCAATTGAGCAAGTATCTCATCAGTACTAAGCTCTTTTGGTCGTTCCCGATGCTCCTTCTTACAATCAAAAGAAGACATATTTTCTCGCCATTTATGATTCATCAGCAAGAAACGACGATGGCCCATGTAGCATGTCTTATGTTCATTTCTTAAACGCATGGAATGTGTCTCCTTATTACAAATCGGGCAAGCCAATTTCCCTTTTGTGCTCCAACCCGATAAGTTAGCATACGCCGAAAAATCATTGATAGTCCACATAAGAGCTGCACGTAACTAAAAGTTATTCCTCGTGGAGGCATCATATGTTTGAATCCCATCTTCCCACAACTCTTTTAACTCCTTGATTAATGGTTGAAGAAACACATCCATGTCATTTATAGGAGCCTTAGGACCTGGTATAAGCAACGATAACATGAAGAATGGTTCTTGCATACATTTCTAAGGTGGTAAATTATACGGTACAAGAATAACCGGCCATGTGGTATGTTTGCTACTCATATTAGAATATGGATTAAATCCATCAGTGGAGAGACCAAGCCTGACATTATGAGCATCTCTCGCAAATGATTGGTGAATCAGGTCAAATTCTTTCCAAGCTTCGCTATCAGTCGGGTGTCTCAAAATATTAGACTCCTCAAATGACTTTCTTTATGACACCTCATCTCTGAAGCTATATCCTCGTTTATAAAAAAGCGTTGTAACCTAGGTTTCAGTGGAAAATAACGCAAGACTTTGTGGGGGATCTTCACGCCATTTCCTTTCTCAACTTTCCATATCGACTCTTCACACGTTGGGCATTTAGTTTCTTTCTCATTTGTTCCCCAAAACAGAATGCAGTCATTTTTGTAAACATCAATCTTTACTTAGTCTAGACCCAAGTCTCGAACTATTTTCTTCGCCTCATAAAATGACTTCGGGATGTGGGCATCATCCGGAAGTGATTTCTTAAAAAGTTCAAGAAGCGAGTTAACAGATTTCTCACTCCAGTTGCTCATTGACTTCAAATGGAGTATCTCAATAATGAATGATAACTTTGATAACTTCTCACAACCCGAATACAAATTTTGTTGTGTATCCCTAGCTAATCTAACAAACTTTTCCCCGTCACCTTCATTGCCTTGAGTGGAATCTCTATCAAATTCATTTCCTAGCATGTCATTATTGTAGGATCCAGTAAACATAACATGTAACATTCCCTCCATGTCATCTTGCTCAAACCCATCTCTGGCATTATCTTCCTGCGTCGTACTATCTTCTCCAACCTCAAATGCATGTTCATTGTAATCATAAGCATTTTCATTGGGAGACATCAATGGTTCCCCGTGATATATCCACCTAGTATAACTCGACACAATTCCATGTATAATCAGATGACTCTGGACATCTTAACGATTCCTCCGATAAAAGTTATTATATTTTTTGCACGGACACTTAATATTTCCATTTGACTCAACATTTGCAAAGGCAAAATCAAGAAATTGTTTAACACCATCTCGATACGTAATACTAATTCTAAAACACAAAAATATACTTTTAACATTCCCTCCATGATAGTACGACTGTTTAAAGATGATAGTATTCATTCAGCTCTTATCCATCCCAATGACCCTATATCACACGATAAAAAAGTACATCAACAAAAAACCAATGAACTTATAATTCAAAGAGAAATTGTTATTATTGCTTATGCAATCCAATGTTTTATATTTATATTATTGTTATTATTCTTTCATAACTTTATGTGTTGAAATAATATTTACTTACCACCTCCTCATTCACATCACGTACCTCCTTGATGGGTTCTCCAATAGTTTTTCGAAATAATGAGAGAAATACCTATAAATCATGATTCCCAAAATATGATTCTCATGTGAGGCGTGTGTGACACATACACACACTAATTAGGAAAGGAATTAACATTATGATATTCACACGCTTAGCATGAATTATCAGTGTGTTCGATTGAATTGAAAATGAGCCCTAACTTTTGGGTTAATATTGCATTCTTCCTAAAATAATTATAATAATAAAGATGAATAGTAATTATAATTTATGACAGTGGTAAACAAAAAATTAAAATATTTTAACTCAATCATTACATTATTGCAATGAACCTAATTTAATTTTTAATAGTATATTTCATCCATGTTGCACGGTTACTTAATGGAACACCGATTTAAGCATGCAAATATAGACCAAATGGAACATCATAGCATTCACCTAAAACGAGATTCATTAATCACTCAATGAAGAATCACTTATACCAAAAAAAAACTTCACAAACAACTCCCTAACAGAAATTTGGGGATATGAATGCTTACACAAGTCAATGTTTCATATCTTTATTATTGTTTCATAACTTTACAAGTTGAAATAATTTAACTCAATCATCACATTATTCCAATGAACCTAATTTAATTTGCAATAGTAGGAAAATTAAAATTAAAACTATCATCTTTAAACAGTAGAAAATTTTCTAAAACACAAAACTATATGTTAAAAGATAACGCACTTGTAGCAAATCAGATCGAAGAAAAATCAAACAGGTACAATATCAAACAGGAGCAAATCAGGTCGGACCAAATCAAATCGGAGAAAATCAAACCGGATCAAATCAGGAGCAAAATCACACCTGCTAAATAGTGGCGGACCCAGGATATTTGGTTAGGGGGTGAGAAACTTTAGAGTTGTATCGGGGAGATGATTTTTTAAGGTTATTTTAAGTTTTATGCAAATTTTTAGCTCCAAAAATATATTAACTAATTCACAAATACTTGTATTCTAAAAAATAGAGAATTAAGTTAAAGATCATGTTCCTTCTTATATTTGGATTTTTAGGACAATACTTTTCAAGCTTATAAATTTAGTTCCTGTGGTACAATAACATTTATAAATCTAGTCCATGTGGTAAAATAACCTTTATTTTTTTGGTCCGCGCCAGCGACACTATTTTCACCATTTTTCATGGTATTTTAGTGCAGGGACTAAATTTATAAAATTATATGGAGTGTCCTACTTTTATACACTTTGAGCATTATGAGGATCTTTTCCCAAAACCCCCTTCTAACAATTACTCAACATAATTGCCCAAACTGAAAATATATTTCAAATTAATCTTTTAGCAATCAAATGACAATAATTAAATTTAGAAAAATTAAAAAATTCAGCAAAAGAATATTACTACTAATTTATAGGAATTAAGCAAATAAAAATAGCAAAGGACAAACAATATATTTACCAAATAATCAATATTCGATAATTAACTATATATATTTACTAACTACTTTTAAAATAGTTAGCAAACAAAACATTGAAACAATAACATGGACAACTAAAATTAATAAGGTTACAATTAATCTCCATATATCAATAAGTGAATAATGAGTATTAAATTAAGAAAAAGGATAGAAAGTAAATGTTACCTGGTTTTAGAGAAATAGACTCGTGGGCGGAGGGTAGGGCAACCGTGTGTGGAGGAGGGCAGGACAGCCGCGTGGGGGTGGACAGAGGACATGAGAGAGCCGTGTGCTACAGACCCGTGTTCTTACGAGGATTTGGCTAATGGATTTTCGAAAATTTTATAGGAGCTCCTAACAAGAGATGAAACGCATTTGGCTAATGGATTTGGGGAAGAATGGAAGATGAAGAGGATTTGGGGGAATGAATGGGAGCACTTACGTAGTGCGTGCATTTTGGAGGGAATGCTCCTAAATTTTTTATATTAGAATTAATTTTGGAAGGTGAGTAGAATGTATCTAAATTATTTTTTGTGGCAAAGTAGAATATTTGCTACTAATGAATATTCATTAGTGGCAAAGTAGAATATTTGCTACTAATGAATATACATTAGTGGCAAATATTTGAAGCTTGCAACTAATTAAAATTTGTGTTCCTGCTAAATGCTTAATTCTTCTCATTTAACATTTAGTGGCAAAATTAGTGACGATTTTAATTTGTTGCCACTAATGCATTTTCTTTTAGTGGCAAACATAAATTTTGCAACAAAATATATGTTTTAGTGGCAATAAATAATTAGCCACTAATAAAATTGCTCCGAAATGATGTTTTTCTTGTAGTGTAGGGAATTCAGGTAGATTTTCTAAACATTTAAATGGACTGCATATGATCCTTTTTATAAGTAGTGAAGGACTGCAACTCATGACTTTTTTCAGAAAAGATATGGTTGTTTGTACATTTGTATCTCTCTAATAAGACAACTTAACGTTTTAATTAATTAATTAAAAAACGACAGCGTTTTTTCAATAATTAAAAAACGATAGCGTTTTTAAATACTTAATTAATGCGAAAAATAATTAATTCGTAATTAATTATTTCGTTTCGAGAAACCAGATTTTTTGGTTCAGGAAATAAATTTTAAAGCACAAAAGGTCAATTAAAATTTGTCCAAAAAGCTCAAGAATGACCCAAGCCCGCTGCACGGACGGCGGCGTGCGCGTGGACTTTTGGCCCAAGCCTAGCACATGCATAGTGTAGGCCCAAGGCATCCAAGCTTTAGTCTCATAACTGGGGTATATTAACTTCTAGTATTTCTATCACTTTTCCAATGTGGGACAAACTCACTTAACTATGTTACACCATCTAGCGTAAATTCAAATGGATCACTTTAAGTCAAAATTTTGCATTCATTAGTTCACTATTTTGAACAAGTGAGTATACCAAATTAATCTCCTTGCTATAAGAAAGACATTGATACTAAAACACGTCACTTTTAACATATGTGTCATAAATAAATTTAATCTAAAGTTTGACCAAATACTCAAAATATACAACAAAAGAAACCTAAGATGGATTGGTAAAGCTTTAAATGGGAATAAGGTGAATCTGGTTTTTACCATCTTAGAAACACAAGGCTATGGAAAAGACATCAGAATAAGTGAAATCAATATGACGCAAACCAAGTAAGCAAGACTGATATTGCAGTTGAGGGCACCACCATGGCTACCATGATGATGGTTTTGGTTGCTGCTCCTTGCACCAACACCTGCTGCATATAACGGGATTACAGACGCGGTGCCTTGTGATGTTGGTGATTTAGTCCCCCATCCACCATGTGATCCTGAGCCTCTTCCGCTTGATGCATGACCACCGCCACCCCTACCCCCACCCCCACCACGCCTGCCAATTGATGTTATTTGTTCACCTTCTGATTTAGTTTTAAGCTTCTCCATCGTTATGCCATCCCCCAATTTTCGTCCCCGTGTGTGCCCTACAAGTAGCCCCAGGGATGGATGAGTTAAAGAGTAATAAAAACAGTCATTAGTGAATGTCTGTGTTTTGTAGAATATCCCTACAAATCAAAGAGAAATGTTTGTAGAAAATTACTACAAAAAAAGGAAATGGTTGTGTTTTGTAATGATATCAAAGCATGGTAAGCCAAATATTACTAGAGGCAATTATATCACCAATAACAGGCAAAAACAAGGATTTGTACCATATACCCAGTGCAAACAACTTAGTTTTGTTCAAACTTAAGGATTCCATAAATGTGAGAGAAAAATAGACTTTTAGTCATTTGAATCTAGTGGTGTGCACGAATAATTGGTCGGTTCGGTTTTTAGGCTTTTTTTTAAGCCCAACCGATTTATCGGTTTTCGGATATTTTGAACCGAAATAGAATCGAACTTGGTCGGTTTTTGACAGGACTGGTTCGATTTGGCCATCGATTTTTGATAGGACTAATATTGACTGGGCCGATTCAATTTAACCGATTTGGACAGGGCTGAATTTTTTTAATGTTTTTTTTTCATTTCATTTTAATCATTTTTCATTTACATTCAATTAACACTACTTTATTTATATGCAACAAATTTAAAAAATGGTTTAAAAGTGTCAGAACTCCATTAATATTTCAATTTGATTTCAATACATAATACCATGTTAAACATTTCTATTATTTTCGTATATTATATTATATAGCTAATCAGAAAATACATATACATAATAATCTATATTATATTACTAACTAACTAACTAACTAACTAACTAACTAACTAACTATATATATGTATATATAGGAGAAGGCTCACATATATCATGCTCTATATAGGCAGGGGCGGATGCAGCTTTGGACCAAGGGGGGCTATGGCCCCGGTTCAGCTTTTCAAAAAAAAAAAAAAAAAATTTTTTTTTAAGGTTTTTGGGTAAGATTTCTTACTTTAAGGTATATTTATAATTATTTTCAAACTTTAGGGTATAAGTTTGTAATTAGTTAAAAAACAAAACTTGGTAAATCAAAGATAGCCGGCCCTAATTTCTACTCCTTTCAACCTACTCATTTAATTCTTCATTTCTACTACTCCTTCCAAGGCTTCCAACCTACTCATTTCTAAATTCTACTCCTTCCAAAAACAGCAGCTGCCAGCAACCGAGTCACCACCAGCAAGCAGGGTAGCAGCCGCCCCACCACGCCCCACCGTTGCCCAGCCCAAGCCTTTTTTTGACAGGTATTTTTTATCCATTAAATCTGATTTTTGTGTAAAAAATTTTATTGTATGTATAATTTTGATTGAATGTATGATTTTGATTGAATGTATGATTCTTGTGTAAGATTTTGATTGTGTAAAATATAGGGTTTTGATTAAATGTTTGATTGGTTGAATTTATGATTTTTTGAGAAATTTTACAGAAATAAGGGTATATATTTTTCATACAATTTCTCAAAAAAATGTTAAATTTCTGTAATTTCTTCAAAAAATCTCTATAATTTCTGTAATTTGGGGAAAAATGTCAAATTTCTGTAATTTGTGTCCCAAAAATATATGCCCTTATTATTTTTTTAAATATGTGGTGATAAATGTAGTCTAAAATATGTGGTATTTTTTTAAATAGGAAGTTATGGAGAAATTTTTTGAATGAAAAAGAGGAGACAACACAAAAGCCGTATCCGAAGCTGAAATTTGTGTTGTGTATATAGAAATTTATGTAATTTCCCATATGGAGAAATTTTTTAAATATGTAGTCTCAAATTTGTGTAATTTGTATGTATGTTTGTGTAGTTTCAAATTGTTAATAATGATTGAGAGTAATTGTTTGGGCATTGTACAACTATAATTTATTTAAAATTAGAAATAACCCAAAAAAAAATCGCCTCGGGGGCTACCGCCCCCGAACCCCCTTCAACACTCGAAACTTTTGCACATGTAATTTTGAACCGATTTAGCCCCGGTTGGACCAAAATCCTGGATCCGCCACTGTATATAGGCACTATAAAAAAAAGTGCAAATTTTTTATTTTTCTATTGAAGTTAACATTACAATAAACCCATGTTCAAAATACATTTTGTATTTATTTTTAAAAAATTCACAAAAACTGCTCAAAATACTTTATTTATAAGGGTCTGCGCCAGCAGTTTTTTGTATATTTTTTAAAAATCGCTACAAAATGTATTTTGACTAAAATTTTTCAATATGGATTAATTGGAAGGTTAATTTCAAGAGAAAAATAAAAAAATTGAAAAAAAAAATCTTTATGGCGTAGAACTAGGTGTGGTGTATGGTGTGATGTATACATCATGATGTAGGTGATCCTTCCTCTCTCTCTCTCTCTCTCTCTCTCTCTCTCTCTCTCTCTCTCTATATATATATATATATATATATATATATATATATATATATATATATATATATAAGTCATGCTCTTGTGCGGACTACTCCGTATTTTAAGAGTGCGGACCGGACATGTGTCACCTGGTGGTGAACCTAGAAAAGAGAGATAATGTGTCTATAATTTAGGCGATAATTTCTAAGGGCACCGTTAGGTAACACATGTCCGGTCCGCATTCTTAAAATGCGGACTAGTCCGCACAAGAGCATTACTATATATATATATATATATATATATATATATATATATATATAATAATGCTCTTGTGCGGACTAGTCCGCATTTTAAGAATGCCATATATATATATATATATATGGCACCGTTAGGTGACACATGTTCGGTCCGCATTCTTAAAATGCGGACTAGTCCGCACAAGAGCATTATATATATATATATATATATATATATATATATATATATATATATATATATATATATATATATATATTATAATGCTAAGAATGCGGACCGGACATGTATCATCTGGCGGTAAGCCCAGAAAAGAGAGAGAGATTGTGCCTATAATTTAGACGATAATTTCTAGACGCGCCGTTACGTGACACATGTCCGGTCCGCATATATATATATATATATATATATAATAAGTATAGCGGTTCGGTTCTATCCGGGTCCTATGCTATCCAAACCGAAATTCGAATCGAAATTATCGATTTTTATCCAATTTAAACCAAACTGACCCGCAATCATCAGTTCGATCCAATTTAATCGGTTCGACCGTTCGATCGATTTTCTGCACACCCCTAATTGAATCAAACTAAATAGTTACTCAAAAAAAGACTTGTGTGTTTATAAAGGATAGAGTCTTAAATCTAAAACCCCCCAAAAATAACCAATTCTTAATACGGGGTGGGGGAGTACAAATTCACTATGTAGTTCTATAGAGACCGCCATTTTAATCTAAATGTTTGTGAAAATCATAGCTTAGCGTTGGATTGCATAAAAAATCTATTAGATGATGAATCACAAAAAGCTTTTGATTGACACATACAATTGATTCAAAATGGTAGGCTAAATAAAATTTTCTAACTAAGTGAGTAATACCCTAGCCAATAATGGTGTTCATTCAAATGTATTCATAATTTTCAAGAAATAAAAATTCAAAAGTTACTTTTTCTCCTTAATATCCCTACTCTCAATCAATAACTATTAGGAGCAATAAGAATAGTGACTTTGAAACATTAAAGTTTTTGAAAGTAAACATTTCAGTAGAACGACAGTGTGGAAAAAAAGTGGAAACTGGGAACTAGCACAATTAGAAAAGTATGAATTATCCCAATGTATTTCTTTTTCTTCAATTATCATTTATAATTACATATATTAGGGTCCGTATATTATTTTTCATAGTGGAGGAAAGTAAAATGACAATTTTTTTCACATATTTAAAAATAAGTTTTTAGTGCTTTTGAAATTATAAATAATTGCACACCCTAATATTATGCACCTTTGGCGGATCCAGAAATGTGAGTAAGAGGGGGGGACAAATAATATATCTCAATTTTTGTGAAGGTCAAAACTATAAATATATTTTAAAAAATCACGAAATTTTAAAAATATAAGGTTAAAATTTGAATGTTTTAGAAGTTTGGGGGGTCAAGGGCACTCCTTGCCCACCCTTGGATCCGCCTCTTTACAAGATAGTAAACAAAATTTAATTATAAATAAGTAAAAAATATTTCACTATTTTAATTTTCACTTTCCAAACTAGCGTAAGAAATTGTTGCGAATAATTGCTATTTGGCCCGGAGACCTGTTCTAAAAAAATCCAGTTATTTCAAATTATTTATTGATATGAACAAAATGGGGGAAAATTTCTGAAATTATTTTAATATTACCGTAATAAAAAATATTATTTTTTCAAACAGACGGACCAAAGAATTTTGAAGTCGATGGACCTCATATACTTTATTAGAAACCATATTGACATTCTGTATCTCAAACTAACAAACTTGGGGAAATAAAATATTCGTAAAAGAAAAATAAAAATCTCAAAAGTAAAGGAAAATATACGAAGAAAATGCAAACCGACTCAAACAAGTGTATATGGCGGAGGGCATAGTATAGCTTTAATTGGGCTGAATGGGCCCATTGTCAGGCGTCAGGCATCTCGGTCGAATGTAATAGATTCAAAACTTGGAAACAACCCTTACTTAGGCCTAAAGTTAACTTAGGAACGTGTTATGAAACAATGAGTCAATACGTAAATAATTAACTTTTTAATAGGCCTAAAGTTAAGAGTTACGTTCAGAAATCAGTACACCAAATTTCGTCAAAATTGACGATATTGGGCTTCATTAGATTAAAACAAGTTTTTAAAAACATTTTAATTTTAAAAGAATTAATATTAAGAAACGATATTGGAATTTGACCATTTCATGTGTTACATGTTCATCTTAACATTTTTTAGAAATGACGCCAACTTAAAATTTTTAGCATCATTTCGTGACCTAGTTTGGTATTTTCTTGAAAACCTTATTTGAGTTTATAGATTTTGGGTTTAAAATTCTTTATGATTCGCATGATTTCATTCAGATTCTAAAGTATATCTAGATTCAAAAGCCCTAATAATATTTTTCCTTAGGAATTGGGGAATGATATGAGAAGGAGTGAGAACTGTCCAGCCCCCACCGCATCAAATTAAATATATATTGAAAAAAAAAAAGATTAGCTGGGTAGAAAATAAAAAGAAGCAATTTGTACCTGAAATATGCAGATTTGGTGATGGGTATGGAAATGCATGAAGATGATGAAGGTGAAGAAACAAAATCAGTATTACAAGTTTCATTCTCTTTATTCTTTTCCTATTCACCTTCCAATGCCTATGTTTTAGGACTTCAACTTTCACGGTCATATATTCTGCTTCACCCTTCAACTTTCACGGTTATATATTCGGCTTCACCCCATAAGAAAGGAATCGCCCTTTCTCTCAGCAATTAACAATTATCAGGTGTAACGTTAATTAATGCCGTTTCTGTCTCAATTTAATATCGAGTTTTATTTCTTTATATCATTTTTCAAAATATAATGGTTATGTATTTAATGGCCGTAATCAATCCTTATTTAGACACACTATGTAAACCTTCGATTTTCATCTGAAGCATACAAGAGGAGTGACATACTCCAAAAATGGAAAAAAAAATGCCATTTGTCGTGCACGAATAATTACCTTATATGAAGCAGTGTTGTACATGACACGGGTACATCAATACAACAAATTTAAAAAAAAAATGAGAATTCGACTCGATAAAGGCACGATGACATATAAATATATATTTACAATTGTATATATATACTTTCATCTACTTTGTATTTCAAAATATTTTTTTTTGTGAAACTAATTTGTTAAAATTAACATAGTCTAATATTTCATAATGACAGTTAAATATAAATAGTAAGTTAAAAATATTCGTTAGTGAGAGATTAACTTCATTCATCAAATTTTTATGTTTATTTTTTATTAGTGTGCTTTAAGTTTTGGTACCCGTATCCGCGGAGTATTCGCGTCGTGTTCGCGAAGTGTCTGTCTTTTTTAAAATGTTAAATAAGTCTAACGTGTCATGTGGCGTGTCAGCAGAGTGTTGCCTGTAGTGTTCGACACAAGTACATCACCTACGGAGAAGAGTCCGTGCTTTTTAGACTACAATATACGTAGAAGTGCCACCTCCGAGAACTTGAAGCCACAGACAGATATATCAAGACTTGTATAACCACTATACACATTGAACGATGCTACACTACATGTACCCCATTTTTAAAACATATGCAAACTGCCAGGACTGGTGGGTGCATTTGGTTTAATCTCCCTAGCTATTCTTTCCTAATGTGTGGGACCACTTGTTGGAGATAATTGATACATTGTCATGCGGTTTGTATTTAGTAAACATAATTATTGCTAAATGTCATTACTTTTTTTCTAAAAAAGAAGCTTTATTCAAAATAAAGGTATTTCGAATAAATCCCTCTACTTTAATTTCGAATAAAATGGTGGCATTCATTTTTTTTATAAGCAAATGATTCAATAAAACAAACATGCCTAAGGGACGAAATATCATATACAGGAAGTATATAAAGCAAAAAATCGGGGCCCAAAACAAACTAGCTTGTGGCATTCTTTTTAACACGGGTAGATTTTTAAATTGGTACTAGTGATGTTTCTTAGTCTTAACTTTCAAAAATAAAATGTAAAAATTTACAAATCTCGACCACGTAAATTAAATTCATAACCCCTTCACTCAATAAGATTAATTTGGACCAATGTTCAATAATTGTATCAAGTTATTTTTCCTTCCTCGCTAGAACTATTGATAGTTTTTTTTCCACCCCTCTCCTCTTCTATTTTCCCTTGATGGTTTTGAATAAAATCCCCCTTATACTATAAGAAAGTTACATGAAGGGACAATATAAACTTGAGTCCTACAAGCAAAGTGACTCATCTAATATCTAATCTAATATAAATATTTAAAAACGAAATCTGGAAATGTGCTTTTGCCATGCGTCTACCGTTACATATCTCATTAAAGAGGTAAAGCCTCTCATACACTACCTCCACTTCAAATACACAGTTGCCACAAAATCAAAAAGATTGTTTTAAATGTCATTAATGCCCATAAAAACCATTCCCTTCATCTTCTGCAAGGCTCTATTTTGCCCGTGAATTTTCTCTTTCTCATCCAAATATATAGAAACCTTGGTTATCCATCCACTATTTATTTTCTCATCTTTTCCTCTTCCATCATTTGAATAAGAATAATGCTTTGAGTTCCAAATAACTCCCCCAAATTCTATGTGGACGCCACGTCATTCTTCCACTTACCTGTCATCTATTGTCATGTGATGGGAGTCCCGCCAGGGCACAAAGCACAAGTCATTTTGGGGGAGATTTGGGGGAATTTTTTGGAACTCATAGCACTACTCTTTGAATAAACAAAGAAAAACCTCCCTCATTGTTATATAATTTATCCGCAAAACTATAAGTAAATTTTTTTCTTCAAGTAAATGTTTGTATGTTTTGTGATAATATTCCTTCGTTTGAAATTTCTATTGTACCTTTTATATGAAATTTCTATTTCTAATGTATGGGTTTTTCTTTGATTTTTATAAGGGTTTAACTAATTGGTATGTATACATTAAGGTTGCGTTTGTTTTTTCATCTGAATCTGAAGTCTGAATCTGAAATCTGAAGACTGAATCTGAAGTCTGAAATCTGAATTTGAAAAATATGTTTGTTTTTATGTCTGAATGTACCTCTGAATGAATGTATTTAGACTCATTCAGATTTCAGATTCAGACCTAATTCAACCTCTTAATCATTAAGAGCCAAATATAGCCGTTAGCCTCTTAATCATTTAAAAAAAAAAACACTTTTGGGTACCTCTTAAGTGTGAATGGTTCAGATTCAGACTTAAGAGGTAAAAACAAACGACCCCTAACTTTAAGTTATTTGTAAAAATTTCCTTTTATATTTTTTTATGAAACAATCGAGGATTAATTTGTCATAATATATCAATTGTTTCCTTGGTTTTATTAGTGTACGAATTTTTCTGATCTAAGGTTTTGTAATAGGGATTTCAAGTGTTTGGATGGGATGAAGAGAAGGGAAAGTAGAATATAGACCAAGCCCTTCTAGCGCATAAGGTAATTTCTTATTTATTTTAAATTTCGATTGATGAACTACTTTTTTTTATTCTTTCTATTCATTGTTAAATTGAATTGAATCTCCTAAAACAATTAGCCTCACTTCAATGATTTCTCTAATTAAATGGATGGTTAATATCTAAATTTTGGACAAGAATATTTGTAACATTTGTTTATAATGTAGAGTGTCAAGGATAATATTAATATTTGGTTGTTGTTATATTATTATGTATATTCACTAATGCATTGATGATGTTTGTACAGATGCTTACACAGATTTTCTTCCTCACCAAAAATTTGTGAAATATGTTTTGAAACAAAAATGTATTGGCGGACATCAAGCGGTTTTAACAAAGATAGACAAAAAGAAAATATGGTTTTGATTGAGTTTGGAACCCAGTTATCTACCCTGGGTTGAATGTAAATACTAAGAAAAGGGTTCTAAGATTGAGTTTAGGCAATAGTTGTTTGTGGTTAGATCATCTAGAGTCTTTGTCATTCCTCATTACAAAGGTTGTTGAGTATATCACTTAATATTTGGTTCACTTTGGTTCATTTTGGCTTATTCAGTTATACTTCTCTTTACAAGTTCTCTCTACCTCCAATAATCAAGCAGTCTTGCAACAAAGTGTACTACTATAAAAAGATTATAAGGGTGCACGTAAATGGAGCTTGTAAAGCATTACATATTTTTTTCGTTTTAATCCCTATATTTGTTAAACTTTTCATAATAATGCCCTATAATCTAATTATAATATAGATGCATATGATATGGCACAAATATAAATTCACTTTTCATGTATTTATGCCCTATAGTCTAATTATAATTAACAAGTAAAAAATAAGATGCAACCACTATTTATTTAGTTTTAATTAATGCCCTTTTTAATACTTTATTTTTGCCTCATTTTCATTAAGGATTAAGTAATTACACTCCATCCTTTTTCTGGTGAAATGAAGAAATACTACTATGGATACCTATGAGGTATTTTACACTTCCTAACATACATGTTCATTTTTAAGCAATCATTATTACTTTTGAATCATTGTGCAAAGTTCTTCTGATTTTTTTTTGTTTCTTATGTGTCTTCAAATCTATCAAAGGAGTGGCCGTTAGATCATTTACCATTTTCTTAGTAAGTATGGTCTCAGCAAATAATCATTATTGTGATGAAATTTATGTTATTTACAAATATACTGGATTTTAATATTCATTCAAATTATAGAGATATGTAATTTTGATTGTAGTAAATATCGAGGTGGCTTAATTCAAATTTTCTTTCATGTGTTTAACAGGATATAAAAACATAACACTAAAACTAAAACTACGCTTTTTATTACTCAATTTTCATAATTCTCTTCATCATTAGTAGTTTATTAAATTTATAAATAGCCCACACATCGCGTGGGGATAAAACCTAGTAATAATATAAAACATTGTCTCCTCGTGCAGTTACGCCACGTGGCATTACATCTACACTCTAAGAGCATTTCCAATGGTGGACATGCACGAAAGGTGTATCTGCAAATTTGAACAGTGTTTTTTACCTTTTGTCTCACTAGTTTACGGAGTGGTGATTTGTAAAGGTTAAGACTTGAAAGTTTCGACGAACATTTAAAGTTCGTACGAAGTACATTTTATGTTCTTACGAACTTCAGAAGTTCGTAGAAACATAAATATAATTTTTACGAACTTCTAAAGTTCGTAGGAACCTAAAATATATTTGTTACGAACTTTATTTGTTCGTTGAAATTGATACGAACAAATAAAGTTCGTAGAAACCCTTACAGAATTTGTATTCATTCTCTAAATTTGAAGAACAACTACAAATTATGTTCCCTTGTTTACACCATTGGAGGGTTACCATTTTGTATATTTAGAGATTTCTTTAGCTTTTTCTCCCACTACTGGAGATGCTCTAATGAATGCTATCAATGCCATGTCCAGACACCAGACTAAAAAAATCTCAAATCTTTTGAATGATAACTGTTCAATTTCTCTATGTCTTCTCTTTCTTATCTAATATTTTAGAAATCGAAAAGATAAATCACAAGATTCTTAAACACTTCATATTCTCATTGTCATATTATCTCTCTTGCCTCTTTCTTACCAAAAAGGTAAACCCTAAGATTCTTAAACTTCCTCTAATCTTCATACAAACCATATCCATAATCACATCCATGTTCAATACACCATTAGGAGTTGCAATTAGATATATGATGACGAAGTGAAGAAGAGACACAAAGAGGCATATGCAGAGGAGATGAAAAGAATGTTTGACACTAATAATCACAAGGAAGGGAACAAGGCCAATAAGGTAATGTAATTTGAAAGCTACACACCCGTTAATTCCTTTATAGGGAGGAGGATACATGCAACGATTCTGGATACCCAGATTCTGTAGTTGCTAGAGAGTATGAAGAAGCAGTATTCTGACATATATTGTATCTTCCGCAGTATTATTTCCATCTGATGTACGATGTCAAGTACTTAATTTGACCCCACCATCGTTTATTAAAAAGGGAGCGCAATAACAAGATGTAACTAAAGGATAAAAATGTCATTGCAGCATCAACAAAAAAAAAACCACCTCTTATGTCAAGCGTCTATCTAATTGAAGAAGCACGTGTTTGGGAACATGGCCACTAAAATTTTTACTCTTCAACAAGCTCTTTTACAAACTCGTAAACATTCAGAGAGAAATCCTGACCCCATATTCCTCCCTCATGAGAAAAAGATTCAGGAGGAACTGGCCTACTGCCTTGGGTAGGAAGCCTTATATTGGAAAAATAAGTACAAAATCAAGTGGATTTTGGAAGGCTACAATAACAAAAAATTCTTTCACACCTGTGTCTCTCATCGACGTCCTAAAAATATCATTCAGTCTGTGTTCAATCCAGAATCTGGGTGGCACAAAACTCACACTGGTATTAACACACAATTCCATATGTTTTATGAGACTCTCTTTCAAACAACTAACCCGCCATCGGTGATAGGAAACTATCATTTTGTACAAATTATGGATTCGGACAAAGAAAAACTGTTAGAACCTATCACAAAAAAGAAATTTTGTCCATCCTCAAGCGTATGGGAAAACATAAAAGCTCAGGGACCGGATGGCCTTACGATGGAATTTTACCTAATCCATTGGGAAGAGGTTGGACCAGAAGTGTGCAACCTTATACATGAATTTTTCTTCTCAAGTCGAATGCCGCATGCTATAAACCATACCTTATTGATTTTCATACCTAAACAGTAGAACCCAACCCAAGTAAGCCATTTTCGTCCGATCAGTCTATGCAATGTGATATATAATCTCATCTCCTCCATCCTTGTGTCACGTCTCAGGCCCCTCTTGCACTATCTGGTATCCCCTTATGAAGCGGCCTTCATGGTGCAACGGCACATTCAGGATAACATTCTCATTATGCATGAGATGCTACACACCATACAGAAATCAAAGTCCAAGCAAGGGAGTTGTGTCATTAAGATTGATTTCTAGAAAGTGTATGATCAAATGGAATAGCCTTTCATTCGCTGGGTTCTGCAGCAAGATGGGTTCCCACAATAATGGATACTTACATCTCTGTATGTATCTCCGCCACTTCTTTTCAGACGCTGATTAATGGACACCTTGGGGCAAATTTTAAGCCGTCAAGAGGCCTGGCCTGGATGTCCTTTTCTATAAAATTAAGTAAGAATGTCATCTGAAAACTATGATCTCCCTCCGGCCCTCTTTAATGGGTCCCAGGATTTCAGGGCTTGCTTTTACAAATGATTGCATCTTCTTCCTTCAATCAAGCCCTCTACTATCAGTTGGTTCAAGATGTCCCTGAAAGAATTTTCCATCATTTTAGGGGAGAATATTAATCGGGAGAAATCCATGATAACCTTTGGCCCCAAGACTCCACACATGGTCATGCGTACGATGTGGACCATATTAGCTTTTCACTGTAACCCAGGTCAAGAAAAATACCTCGATTTTCCCCTTATTACTAGACGGGTCACGCGTAGTCTCTTTCTTATTCTTTTTGTAGACGTAGAGACCAGACTACAGATATGGTATTCATAATTTCTCTCATATGCGGGTCGAGTTACCCTCATTAATATGGTATGCACGTCCTTACCTGCATACCGTATGTCAGCTAGTCTATTTCCTAAGCATATTCTCTGCACACTGACAAAAAAATTAAAGCATTCTTCTAGAATGCCACCACGACCTCATAAAAAAATAACCCTCCCTTGGTCTATCAGTAATCTACCTATACAATACGATGGGATGGGAATTAAGAACCTACACATGATCAACACCGCATTTATGCTTAAACTTATGTAGAAGTTGTTCTCTGAGCTAGAAAATCTCTAGGCCTGTATTATAAAGCATAAATACTACCCGCATTCCATGTTGGTTGATGCAAACCGACCTAACCAAGCATCCTGATTTTGGAATCGGGTGTCAAAGCTTATTCCCTTATTCTAACAGGGAAGTAAATGGCAAATTGGGCCAGGGAATATCTCCTTTGGCCATCACATTTGAGTTCTCCATGAAACCCTGGGGCAACAGTTTCCCTCTGTACCTCCGACAGTTCTCAACGCCTTGATATCTTGTTTTACTTATAACCATCAATGGAATCTGGCCATGTTATCCCAATATATGCCATTCGATTTTTTATTTTATATCCTAGCCATTTATATCTCACTTATAGAGGGATAGGACAAGCTATTCAGGTGGCCTAGCAAAACGGGCTCTTTCACATTGAAGGCTACCTGATGTTGGTTAAACACGAAAGTAATCCAAACATCGGCCCTGCCATAGCTATGGCTCTGGAGCAGTGGGATTCCACCTAAACTGAAGATTTTCCTATGGCTTCTCACTCACTAGGCTTTTCCTACAACTGACCATTTATTCTACTATCATAAAATCCCATCTCATGTATATCCTTTATGCGACTTTTCGGACTCCAACACCTATATCTATATTGAATGCCCAATAATTTTCCAATTTTCCCCCTTACATGAGGAGACCGATTTCTCATCAATCGCCATGCTGAGGCGACTGGCTGTGCATTGAGGGACCTCCGTGCTAACGTATCAAGCAACTAAACCTTTCTTTTCTCTCTGCGTCGTATGGCTAGCTCACAGGGAAGCCTTCTTTAGACATAACCCAATTATCAAATCCATGATTGACCACTCAGTATTGAATTAGATAGTACAGTTGATCCATACCCACCAAGCACATGACTCCTAGCTAGTGTTGAACGATAGGCAGTTCCATATCGCCTGGTCACCTCCTATATAGCCATTCAATAAGTGTAATATAAATAGAGCAAAATCCCACACTTTGGGCCTTGTGTCCATAGAAGGGCTTATTCAAAACTATCAAGGTGAATTTATCTCAATGTATTCTTGTAATATTGGATATGTGTCATCCCTAATCGTCGAGCTTTGGGCCATAATAATAGGACTGGAATTAGTTTTTCATACACGCATAAAATGTATTGAAATAGAAATAGATTATCAAACTACATTCGATATGATTTTGAGAAAAATAGCCCATCATCCAGTCCAAGAGGATTTGATCTAGGCCATCCATGACGTCCTCCAAAGGTTCCATCACGTAGCCTTATGTCTGTGCTTCCATGAAGTTAATAGGTGTGAATATGTTCTTACTACTTTGTCTGTGTTACGTCCTTTCTTTTCTACCATTTTTTCGTGTATCGCCAGTGTTTTGTTTCCTTTTTTGAGTCAAGATCAAAGTCATCGTACTATTGTTCGGTCTACAGCAAGAAGCACTATGTGTAAAATACTTTTGGTTTGAATAAAGCTTCGGTTTTGGAAAAAAATAGTTTATAGAGAAGGAAAGACTAGATAAATAGCATTGCATACATCAACGTGTTTGACTAAGGCCTTGTTTACGAGTTTTATTTTGGAGAGAAAAGAAAGGAAAGGGCGGGGGGAATTATATTTCCTTTCCTTTGCTTGGAAGGTTAAGTAGAAAAGAAAGTGTTTTTCTCTCGTTTAGGAGTTTAAAATGATAGAAAATAAAGGAAAATTTTTAAAAAAAACTTTCCATTCCTTTCTTTCTGTGCAAAACATTCTTTCCAAATAGAAAATAAATGGATAAAAAGAATTTTTTTTAAAGAATTGTACCTTCGTTCCGTAAAACAATTATTTTCTTCATAAACTCCCAAATACAAGAAAGAGAGTTGATTTCTTTTCTCCCCCAAACTCCTTGCTTTTTTCTTCTTTTCTTTTCTCTCTTATTAACTTTCACTTCTTTTCTCTTCTCTCCTAATAATTTTTTCCCTTTCTTTTCTCTGCAAAACTCCCAGATAATTCGAAAATGACATAACCAATCTCTAAGCCCAAACTAAATATTAGGATGACTACCCTAATTATTTTGTTGCGATGTGCATCTTCATGGTCACACGAGGTTTAGCCATATAAAATATGGGATAAAATAAGTGCCAAAGAGAAGGGTAAGGCCATTTCCAATAGTTTTTTTTGTATCCTAGTTGATTTCTACCTTAGAATTGGAGGAAGTGAAAAAAACTTCTCCAATCACACTTTCTATAGGATAGAGGATGTGATGTGGATGATTACTAGGCCAAAAAATTTCTAGATGTGAAAACTCACATACGGTTAGACAATCTGACATTGACGACCCACGATCTTTTTTTAGGGTATTTTTTCTTGGGTGAAAACTTTCATCATTAACACAGACCCTTAGATTGTTATAAGTCCATCTTACCGAGTCATCATATAACATAGAATGGCTTCACTATTAGATAAGTAAAATACATAAGTCATTTCAACAATTCTGGAGAAAATCCAACTAGATAAGGAAAGACTTTTAACCCCTGTTTAGAAATGGTTTGGGGAATAAAGAACTGGAGACAACCTAAGTGTCTGCAATGGTGCGCCCCACCTAGAAATTTAGGGGAAAAATTCAATATATATCGGGGTAAGTATAGAATTACAAATTAGATATTAAATATATTGAGAACTTTAAATAAGATATTAAATATGGTGTAATTTTACAACTTTCTAATTTTGTATGAAAAATTCAAAACATACTAAGTGTAAACTCGCGCAATGCGTGGGCTAGGCAATTGTGATAGTCGTTTTGCACTTTAGATTATTTACTGTATATCATAGTAAATTTTTCAGTTTTGATACAAACATATAAATAAAATCATACACTTATTCATTATTCTCCAATAATTGAGATTACAACCTTTTAAAATCAATAAAGACGGTATTCTCCATCACAAAGCTTGTCGTGTATGACACATATTAGTTGTTTTATTTATTGTACCATTATTCATATTTTTTCTATATTTAATTTGGTGTAAAAAATAGTAATATTTTAATCCTATAGTATTGTGTTGTGTTTTAAACAAATCGTGTCATTTTAAGGTGCAAAATATGATTTCACATGTTAGTGGGGGTACAAATGTGTTCATAGTGAATGTCATTCTCGACCACAGCTCAAATCTAAAACTCACAATATAAATTATAATATTATTGGATATTCAATCATAACTGTTGGAAACGTACCCCCAATTTTAAATATTCTTTTAAAATTAAATATAATTTCCTTTTAAGTGCGGAATGAAGATGGTTCGACACAACACACACAAATGACAAATTTTAATTTATTTTCAAATTAAAATTAAACTAAACACAAAGTGAATAAATTAAACAACAAATGGATTTTTCACTTAAACCAAATTAATTCAACCAAAGTTCTAAATATTTGCCTAACAATAATTAATTCAATTTTGCAAATTAGGCAAAACCAAAATATCAAATTAAATATAAATGACTTGATTAAATTAGGTTAAATTTCACCCAATTAATTTTCGCACCAAAATAGATACATGTGATAATTAAACCAAATTTTATCTTGAATTACCTAAGCATGCATCTACGTGTTTTACAAGATAAAATAAACCAATCACACTACACGTCGATGTACGAGGAAAACCCAAAATGGAAAAACCTCGGACGCCCTTGGCTTAACAAATCTATTAAGTATGGAATTACAAATTACAAGACAGTAGACTAATACCAATAACTTGACTCCATCCAAGCCTTGGCGCTCCTTCTTATAACCACCTCTGCCTAGTAGATAGCCGTTGACTCCTCCGTAGTCTTGGACTCCTTCGATGGGACTCTTGGACACCATCACCCTCACACGAAGCTTTTCTTCGAGTGGGAATAGCGCTGCGTAAACCAAATGTTTTCTTCTTTGTGGGATGAGAAGTAAACGCAAACTTCTCCTTTTTATGGTAGAGATGAACCAATGGTGCCAAACAACTCCAAGCAAATATTATATATATGAGGTACTTGGATAAACAAAACTATGGGTGTGAACACATGTGTCTATTGAAAATATTTCTTTGAAATTCAATACATAAAAATATGGAATTTTGGTTGGTGTATATTCTCTCAAATGTACTCTCAAGGAAGGTACCAAAGTCTCTTGAAAAATGTATCCCAAGTATATTTTAAACTTCCAAAAGGAAGTGGGACAAAAGAGTGGAAAAAAGAGATAAAACTGCCAAAACTATTCCCGCCTCGAAATCTCGTTCGAATGACATTTCGTTCGAACGACTTATCTAACGAAAAGTCAGTGGCCAAAATGGGAAAACTCGTTGGCAAACTCGTTCAAACAAAATTCTCATTCGAACGAAATGTCAGAAAGTCCAATTTTACATTTTGAGCCTAATAACTTTTTATCCAAAGTTCTATAATAACTTTCTGAAAATAAAGTTCGTTTAAAATGAAATTACACCCATAATAAAATCATTCCAAGTCTCCCTATATATATAAAAATGCATTCATACGTTTTGGAGACTATGGAATATGATGAATTGTTAAGGATGCAAAAAGGCCTTGAAACTCGACAAGGATGATGTCTTCACGTTGAACTAGGCCAATAAGTCTTCAACTCAAACTTGTCATAGGCTTGAACAAACACAAGAACACTATCATATGACTCAAATGTTTTTGTTCGGAATTGAGCCAAAACTATAAAGGACTCAATTGAAAATTTGTGTCCTTACAAATCTCCCCCTTTGGCTATTCCGGGATAAAAATCAAAACAAAATCCTAAAGGGCCGCAAGCTTAACTAGGCTAAAAAACATCCCACCCAAAATAAAAAATACAAGATTGACTCAAAACCCAAGGATGATTATCTTTGCCGATGAAAGTTGTCCCTAGAATAATTCCTGCACACTTAAGCAAAACATTAAACACATAGGTAATATCAAAATATTAAATGCTATTAAAGAAAATACTCTCCCTAAATTAATTCTCCCCTTTTATCGAATATGATCAACCTAAGAAGATAGCGCTCTCCTCCTAAGATAGATCTCCTAAACTAAGATACGATTACAATAGGATTAGATACCACTTCTGCCCCTATCATTCTCCCTCTTTTTGTTCAGGAATAGACAAAGGATAAAATAACTAATAAATTACTCATTTCTCCCCCAATTTAAGTAAGTACCATTTCTCTCCTAAAAACTACATAAGTGATATAAGTATGGGGAAACAAGTAAACAAGGTGATGCATAAGGTGATAAGAACATGAAAGTATATGGGCAACACTAACATAACTAATCCATACAAATATTAATGGATACCAACTATAATGCGAAAACAAATGATACCAATTTGACAAATAAGATACTAAGCATGTGATATCAAACAATATACGCAACAAGATAGACACCAATTATGAATTAGAAGCATAGATGGACTAGCAAGCAAGGCAAAGACTCAAAAAAACAAAAACAACAACTATATATATGTATACATAATGAATATCACTAACGCACACGCACATATACATAGGTATAAACACCACACATGACACAAAATACATTAAGCTTTTCACACTCGTATGGAAAAAATGTGTCCAAATGCATGTGGGAAACGGAAGTGTAGGGTTGTTAACTAGTAACAATTAAATTTCGACCCAATCACTTAAAACATGTTCACGGAGTTTTCATTTGACTGCAAAACGTTATTACATTTAGATATAGCCTCATATGACAATATAGATTGAACTCAATGAACAAACATACACAATGCACATAAGCCTAGAATTTTAATGAATTTACAAACCAATAGAGTCATGACAATAAAAGCTTAACTAGGATTCAAAGTCATTGTGCAAACCCGTTAATATATCCAACCAAACTCCTCATAATTTTATTTTTCTTTTTCTTTTGAACATATTAACTAAACTATTTTTGGCCTTGGCAAATATTCTTTTTAATGCCACATTTTTTAAGGCCTAAAATTCAATGGTGGCTTTTCACGCAATGTAATTTTGCCTTTCGCAGCCCAATTCCATTGATAAACAACTACACCGGATAAACATATTTTTATATTTTTTAAATCCGAGAAACGGTTATTACATGAACAAATCCTCCATAGTCATAGCAAAATGTAGACGACTAAATTGATGGGAGAACATCTCACTTAGCTCAAATATACATGTAACATTTAAATTTCAAATGAACTCGTGCATGTGCGAAAAGAGGCATATAAAAATAGAATCCATTAAGCAACACAAAATTCAACTACTCCATGTAAGTATAGCAAATAACATTTTAAGGATTACAATCTTAACCAAAAGTTCTAGACACATGGAAGCGAAAAATAAGGGATTCAAACACGAGTATATTCCACATAAAGTGTGTCAAACTAAAATACACACACAAAAAAAATCTTTTCGAGTTTTTAAAATTTTTAACCAAACAAACAAAAAATATTTACTCAAAAGATAAAAAAAATCTTTTTGTATTTTTCATTTAATGCAATCTAAAATGAAAGCACTATAATACAAAAGATAAATAAAAATCATAATTCTAGCATGAGATATGTGATAAAGCAATGACTAGAAAATGATAAACAAGCATACAATTAGCATGATAATATAGCATGAAGCACAAAAGCTAAAGTATATATACAACTAACACATTAAACTTTTAGATTTAGCAAGGGAGGAAGCATCTGAAAGCAAATGAGAATAAAAAATCCTATTTTGTAAAGCTACCAAGTCGGATCTCCTAACCCAAACTAATGATGAATGACGATCTCAGGATATAGGAATCTTGGCTACCTCGGTTGCTTTACTTTGAGATTTTTTAGGACCTCGTTTAAAATCAAAACAAAACTTCCTAAGATGACCCTTTTGACCACAATGTGAGCACCTAAAGACTCGGCGAAAAGACTTACCTAAGGAATTATCTATAACATTGTTCCTAGAGGATTCTCCTAAAACATTGGTTTTCGCTTTAATAAAGGAATCGTTACAAGAATCGAAGCCTAAACCACAAGTGTCATTTTTTATTTGGACCATGCCTAAGATTTTATCTAGTTTTTTTGGACATACACTCCAAATCAAATTTAACATTACTAGTCTTTTAATTTATTTTCTAATTCTAAAATGCGAGACTGTAATAAAATGTTGCTTTCTTCAATCATAAGAAACTCATTTTTCAAGGGTTCCATTAAGCCCTTAAGGCTATCTCTCTCGCCTTCTACATACTTAATATTCTCTAGAAGATCTCTCTCTCGTGTCCTAAGGTCATCAGCTAACACACTCTCATCAACAACCTTGGCACGTTCCTTTAAACTCGCTTCTAACTTCAAATTTAACCATTTTAATTTTATAGACTCAACATATAATTCTTGAAAAGCTATTTGAAGTTCACTCACATCAACCTCTTCTTCATTTTCACTCTCTCTCTCGCCTTCACTCTCACAACCATAAAAATAAGGAAATCATAAACTTTGGCCTCAGAAGTTTCATGTATTTTAACATTTTCATGGGAAAATTCATTATCAGTGCTCACATGACTTGCCATGAACGCGGTAAAGTTGCGCTCAATGGGGGAATAGGGTCCCTCTTCCTTTTCACTTTCATCACTAAGGGTGGCATTATACGAAATTGGTTGTTTGCCTTCTCTCCTTAGCTTAGTGGGGCACTCTCTCGCCCTATGGCCATAAACCTCACAACCAGAGCACCTACTTGACTCGTCCCTATTAAGATTTTCATTATAGGAATTAGCGATCTTTCCGGCTTTGTCATGCTTAGAATTTTCAAATTTCCTAAAATCATTTTTAAACTTATCTTTATTAAATTTAAGAAATTTAAGAAATTTCCTAGCAAACATTGCCATGTCCTCCGAGTGACTATCACTCTCATCAACCACAACTTGTTTTTCCTCCTTTCGGGCTTCAAAGCAATGCCCTTATCAATCTTCTTTTCATTTTTGGAGGGGAACATATCTAGTTCATAGGTTTGCAAATCACTTACTAGTTCCTCAAGTTTGGTAAAGTGTAAGGTGGGTAAAGACTTTAAAACGGTCACTTTTGGGATAAATCTCTCGGGTAGGCACCTTAAAATTTTCTTTACTACTCGGTCGTATGGTATTTCTCTCCCAAATTAAATGATGAATTTACTATATCAGAATGTCTAGCATAAAATTCATAAAATGTTTCTTTTTCATTCATTTTGACGGTATCAAATTGAGTGGTGAGGTTTTGGAGTTTAAAAGCCTTAACGACGCTAGTTCCCTCGTGAGTGAGTTGTAATATATCCCAAGCTTCCTTAGCAGTTTCACACGTCATGATACGTCAGAATTTATCCGGTGTGACTGCGCTAAATAAGGCATTCAAACCTCGGGAATTGAAATTAGCAAGTTTAAATTCATTCTCACTCCATATATCTACGGGTTTGGGAACACGCTCATTTTCTTTCAAAGATATGGGTGGTGACCACCCATTAACAAGTGACAACCAAACCCTCTCGTTTATGGACTTTAGTGCCGATTTCATACGCGTTTTTCAATACGCATAGTTGGAACCATCGACAATAGAAAATTTTGAAAATGCAAAAAATTCCATTTTTAACCAAAAGAAATATTTAAAAGGACCTTAACACAATAAATTAGTGCTCCTGCTCTGATACCACCTCTTCCTAGCAGATAACCATGGACTCCTCCACAGTCTTGGACTCCTTCGATGGGACTCTTAGACACCGTCACCCTCACGCGATGCTTTTCTTCGAGTGGAAACACCGCAGCGTAAACCAATTGTCTTCTTCTTTGTGCAATGTAGAAGTAAACCCAAACTTCTCCTTTTTATGGTAGAGATGAACAAATGGTGCTAAACAACTCCAAGAAAATATTATATATGTGAGGTACTTGGATAAACAAAACTATGGGTGTGAACACATGTGTTTATCGAAAATATTTCTTTAAAATTCAACACATAAAAACATGGAACTTTGGTTGGTGTATATTCTCTCAAATGTACTCTCAAGGAAGGTACCAAAGTCTCTTGAAAAATGTGCCCCGAGTATATTTTAAACTGTCAAAAGTAAGTGGGACAAAAGAGTGGGAAAAAAGGATAAAACTGCCAAAACTGTTCCCGCCCAGAAATCTCGTTCGAACAACTTTTTCGTTCGAACGACATTTCGTTCGAGCGACATTTCATTCGAACGACTTATTTAATGAAAAGTTAGTGGCCAAAATGGGAAAACTCATTGGCAAAGTCGTTCGAACGAAATTATCTTTCGAACGAAATGTCAGAAAGTCCAATTTTATATTTTAAGCCCAAAAACTTTTTATCCAAAGTTCTACAATAACTTTCTGAAAATAAAGTTCGTTTAAAATGAAATTACACCCATAATAAAATTATTCCAAGTCTCCTTATATATATAAAAATGCATTCATACCTTTTGGAGACTATGGAATATGATGAATTATTGAGGACGCAAAAAGGCACTTGAAACTCGACAAGGATGATGTCTTCACATTGAACTAGGGTGGTACGTCTTCAACTCAAACTTGTCATAGGCTTGAAGAATACACATGAACACTATCCTAAGACTCAAATGTTTTGGTCCGCAATTGAGCGAAAACTAGAAAGAACTCAATTGAAAATTTGTGTCCTTACAATAACCAACATCTATATAAGAACAAAAATATTTATTTACAATTTGAAATTTTATTATATCATCTCTTAAAGCTATCAAACATGCATGCATATAGAAAAAAGAAGTGAAGGATATAATATTTCCCTTTTAACATTCACTACCTATGAAAAGAATAAACCAAAGCAAGTGAAGAACATAATAACCACAAATCTAATTCGCAAGTAATGCATTTAAAATTAAAATCAATAATAATCAAAGGGAAGATCTATAACTTATGACATCGAAATTTCTCTACCATACTACCAAATAACTGAAAAGAATAACCTTAGTATAGTTCCATCAAATGCTTAATATTAGACACAATATTATGTTCCTCATATCTTTGGGGACATTTTTTGTCTATTAATTATATCCAACACGTCATCATCTCCTAATCCACCATCGTTATATCTTTCGAGCTATTATTTGCCCTCGATGAAACCCCGCTTTTGGGTTTTTTGAGTGAATTTAAGGGATTAGATTTTGCTGGGCGAGTAAAGAGAGCAGAAAGTGTGTACGAAGACTCCCGTTAATTGAGGCGATGAAATGAAGAAGAAATGAAATGGGTGCCAAAAGTATTGTTGGGAGATAGATAGAGTTGGGTTGGGTTTATTATAAGCAGAGGGAGAAGAAAGCATGTTAAGAAAAGGTTGAACTGGGTGAGCTGTAAAAGTGGAAAGAGAGAGAGAGACAGACTGGTTATTTTGAGAGTTTCCAATACGTCGATTCAAGTTGCAAATAATGTTTGGCTTTTTTGAGATCTTTCAATTAGACGATACAGATCGCAAATATTGTTATGTCTACTATTTATAAATAACAATTGTACAGAATTATGAATTTAATATAATTACAGAATTAAAACAGAATTACATAAATGAAACACTTACTTGAATTTGCAGAAATAATAAAAGAATTAAAGATAAATCCGAGCCCTGTTATGAACAGTTTCCTTAAGACAATTTATTCCCTCCAATGTGCTCCGAGGTTGATGAATATTGTCTCCCAAGATAGAACGGATTTCCTCAATTAATTATGTAGCACAACAATAATTAATTTCAACGAACTCAAATTCTGTGTTTATACTCAACACAACCAAGAACATGCAATGCAGAAAATGAAGAAAAGAATTTTCTGGGCAGAGGAAATAATGCAGTAGCAATTTCTGAATTTTGGAGGGTTAATTTTTTCAGTAGTAAAAACTGAGGGGAAAACATTTTATTTATAGAAAAAGTCTTGACTGTTGGGAACAGTCAAAACCGAAATTAACTGTCAAAGCAGTTAATTTGGTTAACTGCTGACTCAGTTAATTAGATTCGGCCCAAAAATTTAAGAATTTTTATAAGCCCGAGCCCGAGCCCGAGCCGAGCCGAGCCGGCCGGACGGACGCGCGCGTGTGGACTTTTGACCGAAAGTCAACCCGAGCATAGCTTAGGTCATCTCCCCTTCAAAGAGTTGGGATACCCCCAAGGCATCCAAGCCTTAGTCCATACTTGGGGTGTTATTAACTCATCAAAATTCCATTACTCTTCCAATGTGGGACAAGAGTTAAAACACACCCAATTCATTAACTTTCATTGCTTTGTGAGTCACTTTGGGGACATAATTATCATTCATAACTTATTGAAATTGGACATATGAATATACTACGTTAATCTCCTTGCGGAGGTGAACGCGTTCGTATATGGTCCCATAATTTTCGTAGTGTGGGTCCCACTTAAATTTGAGCTCAAAGTTGCTCAAAAATCTGTCCAGAAAAATCTGGACAGCTTTTAAATACCCATTTAAATTCCAATTTTCCAACAATCCCCCACATGAATGATATATCGCTATAAATAAAACAAAACAGATACTGACGCAGATGCAGACACATGTTGAGTAAAACTGAAGAATTATTGCATCGGGAGAAGTAGCCTAGTGGCCTTGAACTTTCCTTAGTGATACACTATCGGATTTACTTGGTTAATCAGTAGACTTCACGTCCTTGAACCGTCAACCATTTTTGTAAACCTAGACAACAGTATTCACACAACAATTCTTCAACATAATTGGTTCTCACGTTTGTGTTCATTTTGGCCGTGAACACCACTTGGTTCCGTAAGTATTTTAGAGAATATGCCTTTCATTATTCTCATAGAAGTGGCCCCCTTCTTACTTACGTAGGTGACTTCCATAAAGAGTATTCTGCAATACCCCACTTAGACGTACTAAGATATACATGTCATTAAAAGCATAACTTATCCTAATTTCGCGGCAGATATGCACTGTCTCATCTTTGGAATGGATAGGATTAAATATCCTCCAGTGCTTACTGAATACAACGTAGTTCGGTTTGCCCATTGAACCTAGATCTTTGGATCTCCAGTCATCTAGGTTGGATTGCCACTATATTGATTCTTATTTATTTATAGGCTTTAGACCCATTCCTCTCGATGATCTTTCAACTTGCTCTCGGTTTAAACCTTTCGTTAGTGGATCCGATATATTATCTTTTGACTTTACATAGTCAATTGTGATAATTCCGTTTGAGAGAAGTTGTCTAACGGTATTGTGTCTACGACGAATATGTCATGACTTTCCGTTATACATGTGATTTTGTGCTCTTCCAATCGCTGATTGGCTATCGCAATGTATACATATTGCGGGCATAGGTTTAGACAAATTTGGAACATCCTCTAAGAAATTTTGAAGCCATTCAGCTTCTTCTCCAGCTTTGTCTAGTGCAATGAATTCAGATTCCATTGTCGATCTAGCAATGCACGTTTGTTTTGAGGATTTCCAAGATACGGCTGCACCTCCGAGGGTAAACACATACCCACTCGTAGATTTAGAGTCTTTTGTATCAGATATCCAATTTGCATCGCAATGTCCTTCAAGAACAGCTGGATATTTTAAGTAATGCAATCCATAGTTTTGAGTATATTTTAAGTAACCCAAAACTCTCAATATTGCTTTCCAATGATCTCTTCCTGGATTACTCGTAAATCGACTTAGCTTACTTATTGAGTATGCTATGTCCGGTCGCGTACAGTTCATGACATACATTAAACTGCCGATAATACGAGAATATTCTAGTTGAGATATGCTTTCACCATTATTTCTTGCTAGATGTAAATTTACATCTACAGGTGTCTTGGTAGGACTAATATCATACTTCTTGAATTTTTCAGGTACTTTCTCAATGTAATGAGATTGAGATAATATAAGTCCATCCGATGTTCTAGAAATTTTAATTCCTAATATAACATCGGCGATTCCCATATCTTTCATGTCAAATCTACTACTCAACATATGTTTTGTAGTTTTGACAATTTCCAAGTTACTACCCATGATAAGCATATCATCAACATAGAGACATACAATGACATATCCATTATGAATGTATTTAAAGTAAACACATTTATCGCATTCATTAATTTTGAAACCATTTGATAACATTGCATTATCAAATTTTTCATGCCATTGTTTAGGTGCTTGTTTTAATCCATATAATGATTTAACAAGCTTGCATACTTTTCCTTCTTGTCCGGGAGCTTTGAACCCTTCAGGTTGCTCCATATAAATTTCCTCATCTAGTTCACCATTTAAGAATGCAGTTTTTACATCCATTTGATGTATTTCAAGTCCATTAATAGCAGCTATTGCTATTAACATCCGAATGGACGTTATTCTTGTTACCGGTGAATATGTGTCGAAGTAATCCAACCCTTCCTTTTGCCTATAGCCTTTAGCTACAAGTCTAGCTTTATATTTATCAATTGATCCATCGGCCTTCAATTTCTTTTTGAAGATCCATTTATAACCTAACGGTTTTGAACCTGGTGGAAGATCCACTAGTTCCCATGTATGATTTTGTAATATGGTTTCAATTTCACTATTAATTGCTTCTTTCCAATTGGAAGCATCGGGTAAGGATATAGCTTCTTTATACGATTGAGGTTCATTTTCTAACAAATATGTTAGAAAATCCGGACCGAAAGAAGTCGAGGTTTTTGCTCTTTTACTACGTCTTGGTTCATCCTCTATTGATTCAATAGGTTGATGAGTACCACTTGTAGTAGCTTGATTTGTCCTTTTAGGAGGACCAGATTCTCGGGTCATGTTATACGGGAATTCATTTTCAAAAAATGAAGCATCCCTCGATTCAATAACCGTATTTACGTGAATGTCCGAAATCTCAGATTTACAAACTAGAAATTGATATGCACTGTTATTAGTAGCATAACCGATGAATACACAATCCACGGTTTTTGGCCCTATTCTTACCTTTTTAGGTTTAGGAACCATCACTTTGGCTAAGCACCCCCACACTCGTAAATATTTATAGGAAGGTCTTCGACCTTTCCATAATTCATAAGGTGTCTTGTGAGTCTTTTTGTGAGGTACTTTATTGAGAATGTAATTAGCAGAAAGTAAGGCTTCCCCCCACAAATTTTGTGGAGCTCCTGAACTTAATAACATTGAGTTCATCATTTCTTTCAAAGTACGGTTTTTGCGTTCAGCAACACCATTCGATTGAGGAGAATAAGGAGCGGTTGTTTGATGAATAATCCCATTTTCAGAACAAAATTCCTCAAATGGATATTCATATTCACCTCCTCTATCACTTCTAATAGCCTTTATCGTTTTGCTTAATTGATTCTCAACTTCATTCTTATATTGTTTAAATGCATTAATAGCCTCATCTTTACTATGTAACAAATATACATAGCAATATTTTGTGCAATCATCAATAAAAGTAATAAAATACTTTTTCCCACCTCTAGTTTGAACAAATTTTAAATCACAAATATCGGTGTGAATTAAATCTAAAGGTTCAGTTGACCTTTCAATAGAATGGAAAGGTAATCTAGCTAATTTAGATTCCACACAAATTTCACATTTATGATTTTTATCAATATTGAATTTTGGCAAAAATTCCAAGTTAATTAATCTACGCAATGTATCAAAATTAACATGTCCCAATCTAGCATGCCAAATATTAGATGACTCAATCAAATAAGAAGAACTAGAAAATTCATTCATAGAAACAGATGTTTTAGGGGTTACAGTAAGAACATTCAGTTTAAAGAGCCCCTCATTTAGGTAGCCCTTTCCTACATACATGTTATTTTTAGACAACACAAAGCGATCAGATACAAACACAAGCTTGAAACCATTCTTAGTGAGGAGAGATCCCGAAATCAGATTCTTTCGGATATCAGGCACGTGAAGAACATTGTTGAGAGTAAGTTCCTTTCCAGAAGTCATTTTCAAAGCAATCTTTCCTTGTCCCACCACCTTAGAAGTGGAAGAATTTCCCATAAAAAGGTTCTCCTCATTTTCCAAAGGCTTATAGGTGGAGAACATCCATTTGTTTGCACAAATGTGTCGTGTGGCTCCAGTGTCCACCCACCATTCCTTGGTATTTCCAACCAAGTTACATTCAGAGACAACGGCAGAAAGATTCATATCCGCCAAATCATTGGTGATATGCTCACCCTCAGTCACATTTGCTTGAGAGTTATTTTTATTTTGCTTCTTAGGCTTACGACACTCACTTGAGCGGTGTCCCGGTTTACCACAATTGTAGCATTTGCCTTTGAACTTTTTCTTGTTATGTTTAGAAGTGCCTTCCCCATCATATTTTCGTTTGTTCTTTTTAAGACCTTCAACGACATGGACCTTTGTTTCCATCGGATTCTTCCCACTTTTCTTTTGAGATTCACGATTGTCTTCTTCGATTCGTAGCCGGACCACCAACTCCTCCACATTCATCTCCTTACGCTTGTGCTTGAGATAGTTTTTGAACAAAGTCCAAGAAGGTGGCAACTTTTCAACAATTGCAGCAACTTGGAAAGTTTCAGTGATTGACATTCCTTCAGCATGAATGTCGTGGAGGATCACTTGGAATTCTTGCACTTGCGAGATCACAGATTTAGAATCAACCATTTTGAAGTCCAGAAAACACCCAACGATAAATTTCTTCATCCCAGCATCTTCAGTTTTATACTTCTTTTGCAAAGAATTCCATAATTCCTTGGAAGTTTTGATAGGGCAATAGACATGGTACAAAGTCTTGTCCAAGTAGGCCAAAATATAATTTCGGTATAGGTAGTCCGAATGCTTCCAAGCATCGACAGCAGCAACCTTTTCAGCATCATCTCCCTCTTGAATAGAGGGGCAATCTTCATATACAAACCTGCCCAGTTGGCAGGTAGTGAGATAGAAGTACATTTGTCCTTGCCAACGTTTGAAGTCAGCCCCAATGAACTTTTCAGGTTTCTCCCCGTGTGGCATAGATACGGGTGCAGTCACACTTGTGTTGGTGACAATCAGTTTCGTAGGAGTAGTGTTCGTACTTTGTGATTCCATTTCTGTTACAAAAACATAATTTTTATCAATGATAAAATTCATATATAATGAATTAATCAAAACAGAATACAAAATTCTGTGCAACAATTTCCTCCAAATATGATTCACAATAAATGAATTCCAAAAGAATTCAAATAATAATTCAGAATAAAAGTGAAATATAAACAGAATTCCGTACAAAACAGAATTAAATTATAAAATCTGTGTCACACTAATTTTTTAATAATAAAAAGAATTTCGTACAAAACAGAATTATAATATAAGATTAAAAAAATTTTAGATAAACAGATTTTAACAAGAGTACACAAATAAAATTTATTTTCTAAACAGAATATAAAAACAGTATAGAATTAATTTCTATATCAAAACTGTTTTCCTAATTTCTACAATAAAGCAGTAAATTAATTCATTTTTTCTGTCAAAACAGATTTATTTCCAACAAATAAATTTCTGTAATAAAAAAATTCTGTACACTAAAAACAGTAGAACTAAGAATAAATTGTCTTAAGATTGTTATGTCTACTATTTATAAATAACAATTGTACAGAATTATGAATTTAATATAATTACAGAATTAAAACAGAATTACATAAATGAAACACTTACTTGAATTTGCAGAAATAATAAAAGAATTAAAGATAAATCCGAGCCCTATTATGAACAGTTTCCTTAAGACAATTTATTCCCTCCAATGTGCTCCGAGGTTGATGAATATTGTCTCCCAAGATAGAACGGATTTCCTCAATTAATTATGTAGCACAACAATAATTAATTTCAACGAACTCAAATTCTGTGTTTATACTCAACACAACCAAGAACATGCAATGCAGAAAATGAAGAAAAGAATTTTCTGGGCAGAGGAAATAATGCAGTAGCAATTTCGGAATTTTGGAGGGTTAATTTTTTCAGTAGTAAAAACTGAGGGGGAAACATTTTATTTATAGCAAAAGTCTTGACTGTTGGGAACAGTCAAAACCGAAATTAACTGTCAAAGCAGTTAATTTGGTTAACTGCTGACTCTTGGAATTAACTGAATATCAGTTAATTAAAGATTAATTAATTCCGTAATTAATTAATTAAAGCCCAGAAAGTTAATTAGATTCGGCCCAAAAATTTAAGAATTTTTATAAGCCCGAGCCCGAGCCCGAGCCGAGCCGAGCCGGCCGGACGGACGTGCGCGCGCGCGCGTGTGGACTTTTGACTGAAAGTCAACCCGAGCATAGCTTAGGTCATCTCCCCTTCAAAGAGTTGGGATACCCCCAAGGCATCCAAGCCTTAGTCCATACTTGGGGTGTTATTAACTCATCAAAATTCCATTACTCTTCCAATGTGGGACAAGAGTTAAAACACACCCAATTCATTAACTTTCATTGCTTTGTGAGTCACTTTGGGGACATAATTATCATTCATAACTTATTGAAATTGGACATATGAATATACTACGTTAATCTCCTTACGGAGGTGAACGCGTTCGTATATGGTCCCACAATTTTCGTAGTGTGGGTCCCACCTAAATTTGAGCTCAAAGTTGCTCAAAAATCTGTCCAGAAAAATCTGGACAGCTTTTAAATACCCATTAAAATTCCAATTTTCCAACAAATATAACGATTGAGGATAGTAAAAGTTGGATTATTAAGGAGTAGTTAGTAGACACGGACTCAAGGATGAGCCGAGAATGAAGCAACATTAACTATTATTTTCAGTTTTATAATATTAGTATATTTTTTTTTTAGTGATGAATTATTATTGTATTCGATGTTGTTTTGTTTGAGTTATGACTATCTAAAAAATATGAATTACCAATTAAATATTTGTAAGAAATGCTAAAAATATTTTGAGGGCAACTGCCCCCAAACATCCGTCATTGATTTGTGCCCCATCCAGAATAAATTCCTGGCTACGTCAGTGAGATTTTGAATGAGAATCACAATGGCATCATTTAATCTTATAAAGAATTAAAAAATATTTTTTTCACCAATGAGTCATATTTAATTTATTTATAGGCTAATAGGTCCCATTTGTAACATTTGGTTGATAGGTCCTATTTAAATGAATCGTTGGTTCAATAAAACATGGGTTTTATATCTAGTTTGATTTTAAAAAATAACCCTCCAACAACTTGAAATGTTAAAAAACGTGGATTGATGAATCTCAAAAATCGAGTAGTACATAACTGATGCTATGAATCAGGGTTTTCTTTCTATCGCATTTATTTTAAAGGATTCTATACAAGAACACGTCCACTCGGTGTATTTAGTTTACTGAACCTATAAATAAATTGTAATTTAGGAACAGAGGTGCACAAATGTACATGTTTCGTAGTTAAATATGTTACGATTTATAGAAATGTGCGTATATATATGTAGAAGCAAGCTCTTGTGAAGGACACTATATAAGGGAAATTTACGAGCTTATGACCAAAAATAATTTTTTTGAGTTTATTCTTTTTATATAGATTTTAAACATTTCAGTAGACTCCCAAAAAAATTCAACTGAAAATATTTTTTTTTGCTATTTTAAAAAAATTGGTCAAACCGTGAGCTTAAAACTCACATACTTTCATCCAATTTTGTTAAAATAGAAAACAAATTTATTTTGAGCTGATTTTTTTAGTGTGGATTCCCTAAACTATTTCAACATCATATAAAAAAATCAACTCAAAAAATACTTTTACTATTTTTTAAAAATAATCTCTTAAACTAGTCCTTAAATAGTGTCCCTTACAGGAGACTTTTTGAACATATGTGTGTGTGTGTGTGTGTGTGTGTGTGTGTTGCGATTTGACCGAGGTATTAATTGTTATGTTTGTTATTGACGACATGTAGCGCTTTGTATTTACACACTCAGATGGTGTGTCGTGATTGATTTTTGTCTTATGAATATGGGTTCGCGCCTGCAGCACTAACCGATTGTGAGACACCATTTCAGTGTGTCATGACCGACACACTAAAATCATGTGTCATCGTAGAAGGACTCTTATCTATATATGTTTGTGGGTGACTCTATTTGTGTTTTTGATCATCGTGCAATGCACCGAAACATGCGATTTGTCACTGTCATCAGCATTGACAAATTACTTTTATAACTGCTATTTATCATCACGACTTAGGGGGTGATAGAAAATATATATAACATCTAACCCCTATTGATTAAAAATGGTGACAACAATTGCCCTCCCATTTTGTGACTGCTAATATTTTTCACAAATTTGATGTTTATCACTATTATGAGGAGTGACAAAAAAGTTGAGATAATGCCATATTATCTAAATACTAATTTTTTTGGCTAAAATTTGAGATATTTTGGTAGTGCTTTTCGAAGTTGAGCATAGTTAATTTGTTGACATTGCAGGCATCTCACGACTATCGCAATGAAATGGTAACTCCACATGGAGTTCTGATTGATTTTTAATTTAAAAAAATAAGTCAGAGGGGATAACATCAACATTTGTGGTTATGTTGTTTGCAACAGCAAAATCAAGCATGTCTTATATCTTTTTCATGCCTCCAATACCACTCCCACATATATGCTTCCTCCCAGCCATAAGCAAAGGAAACAAAGGTAGCTCCAGTGGCTTCTCGGGTGCAACAACCATAATAATCTTTCTAAGATTCTTCATTAGACTAAGCAATGGTTGAAGAGTATGAACTGTAGATACTTTATGGATTATACCATCCAATGCACCCATTGTATCCTAATAAAAATTTCAAAGTACTAATATGACAATTAATAACCAGAGTAATGCATGTGAGTGTGTGTGTGTGTGTGTGTGTGTGTGTGTGTGTGTGTATATATATATATATATATATATATATATATATATATATATATAGAGAGAGAGAGAGAGAGAATTCAAGATTCCATCTCATTTTTAAGAAAATTAAAGTGTTGTGTCTGCATTCATTTTTTTTCGGTATTGTTCAAAACAAGAACCAATGTAGATAGTATAAGTTAGTGTTTCACATAATATGACACGAAATGCCTAAAAATATCATTAAAAGTAATAACAATTTAACTAAAGGGTGCCTGCATCTAATATGGGTCAAGGTTGACCAAAAATGAATCAGCACCAGGTTTTAAGAGTGCTTCTTACGTCTTCTTAGGTGAGGTTATAATAACTATAACTTTGATCCCAAACGCTGGAAACCATCCACGTTATTTGAATCATAGCACGATTCCAAATTGTGACTTTAAAAAAAAGGATACAATGTGGGTGAAATTATGTTCAACCCACCTATTCTAATAACGGGTGGCCAATCTTCTACTAAAATAAAACATGAATCTTAGTATGTTTTCATTCTCAACATCAATCTCGCAACAACAATATAAATATAATAAGAATAAAACAATTTGATGCAATAAATAGGATGAATCATCATGCATAAATAAATAATAACAGTGAGACAGATAAACCATCAGTCACAAACAATAAAAATCCAACTGAAAGAAAGTGAATACTGAAATGATATCATAATATATATCAACTCCTAATCAAATTATAGGAAACACATCCAAAATAAAATACTAAAAATGATAAATATCTTATCCATATACAATGAGTCGAGGCAGCTATGTCAAATCATGTAGCATCCACAGCTACCATAACGGTAAGAAAGGATATATTCCTATAATTCTAACTGTTGCAGCTGCACACTTGGAGTTTTAAAAAGGATGCCGGGTCAAAGCCCAAAAAGTTTGAAAATATTTTACAAGTAGTTAGTTGTTTTAAATCGATACGACTTGTAGTGTATTAATTTCATAATTAATTTTCTGGCACAATCACTTAAGATAAAAACCTTATCTCTCATCTACAGTGTGAACCTAACGCACTCATTTTAATATCCTAATTAAACTACCCAATCTAACTAGGACATACAACTTCTATCTAAGACCAAACCCGCCAATACTCTCTGTGAGTGCAAGAAATCACAATAACGCATTTCTATAAAGGAGGGTATAAAAGAATATAATGCATGCTCACAACACAAGAATTTACGTGGTTAAGTAACTACCTACGTCCACGAAGAAGGTTCCTAGTTCTTATTAATTTCTCAGAAGGTTTGAAATTACATTCCCTATTTACCCTTGGGTGAGGGTTGTATTTATAACAATGAAAATTATTTGAGTTGTATAGGGAACTCTCCTAGCTCTTTATTGGCTTATGTGGTGATTCATGTATATCTTATTCGAGAATGTAGGTAACCAATTAAGCCTATGAATATCCATGTGATAAGCATTTGTATTTATATATGTGATAAAAAAATTCAATTATCCATGTGGCACTAAATTTGACTTGGGCTGTCTGGTGGGCCTGCTTGAATTTCCAGAAATTGGGCCTTTATTATTTCGGACCCACAATTACCCCTAAAATTCTTTGCCAAAATTGGGCAAAAGATTTTTAAATACTTTGTAAGCCTAAATGTTGAACCAAATAGTCCTGAAATATCCTGGTCAAACACGCTTGTGATTAATCAAAATCGAGAAGGTTACGTTAGTCATTGTTGAAATTTTGAACGGCTAAAAACCATTCTTAAGCTTTGATCCATACGATTGTCTGCACAGAGTTCAAATGTGTGTTATCTCCAATCTTTGTAACTGTCATTTTGTGTCTTACTGTATCCATTTTGGTCGAATTCCTCCGACACGGGCTGGGGCCTCGAAGTCCGGACGAGGGGAGGAAGAATGTTACCCCTCCTCTCTCTCTCTCTCTCTCTCTCTCTATCTATCTATCTATCTATATATATATATATATATATATATATATATATATATATTCATTTTTTTGTCCTTGAACATGTGGGTGATTCAAGGACGTGGAGATCCTCTTTTTGCTACTCGTTTCGGCGCCTTCACGGTCCAACCTTAGATATAAAAATTGATCGTCATCAAATGGGGGTAAAAAGAAGAGATAGAGTTTCCAGTGAATGTCTCCACATCGAGAGAACGACATCAAGGTCAAACTTATGAACACAAAAGCAAGTAATTCGATGGTCCCAGAACTAAGTTACGAAATGGGAAGGTGTTAGGCACTCATTCCTCCCTTCGGTCTCTCATGGGATATGTTAATCTCCTCTTTTTTTCTCCATGATGTGTGTGTACATACGTATAGTATAGGTAACGGGAGAATGAAATTACTTGATTCGCATCATGGAATGGATGAGCAAATTGATCCATAGGGGTGTACTCGAAAATAGTCATAAACATTTGATGTAGGTGTTTGTCAAATCACGAATCACTATAGAAAGAGCAAATGAGCATGTCATCTATGACACAAATATGTAGGAGTCGAAGACTCACAAAATAGATATAATATAATATAAATAATATAAAACAAAAGTGGGGGATTCGAATTTTAGGATTAGCCAAAGACGCCTATGTAGCTCGGGGGAATCAAAGTCCAAGTATTTCGAAAATAGCATAAGAGTGGGGTTCAAACCATAAATACAAATGTGTGACTCCTCTTGTGTGTTTTCAGAGAAAAATATATGTAAGTGTGAAACTGTGAGAGAATGGAAATGTTATTTTTGGAATTTATGAATAATTCCTCTTTTTGAGGTTTTTATGAAAAAAAAAGTTGTGTGCAACACTACAAATAAAAAATGAAGATTATTTGGTATGAGATGATAAAACAGAACTAAAAAATATCCTAAAATGAGAATAAAGTGAATGAAAGCAGTTAAATGAATAAAACTATAAAAGAGTGAGGGATAGACCTCCGTTATAGATCTTGTTGCTGAATTTAGAATTTTAGTATGTTGTTTTTTGGAATGGTATGAGAGTGGTATAGTGGGATGAGATGGGTATCTAAGTGAGGTAATGAAATAAGGTCATGGAATGTGGGAAAATGGACTTTTTTGAAAAAGGGAAGGCTCTAAATTTGAGGCGAATGTTTGCTGACTGCTAAAAAGGGCATATTTCGAAGGGTGGGGTCATGGCCCTTTTTTAGTGAAATATGGGGTTAAGGCGGGTGCTAATTTAAATGGACCCTGGCCTACCTATCGGCATAGGGCATGCCTTAATGGGAAAGGAAAAGTACACCGTTTCAATAGGCAGGGTGTTTAGAGTGTCTATAGGCAGTCCAAAATGGATTTTTATAAAAATAGGCATAAAATGCAAATCGTAATTCCAAATCACACACAGCTGTGACCATTGGAATGGTGATTTAGGGACCTTCAAGAAACCATTTATTCACTTTCTGGTTCGAGAGCAATCCCAAGTCAAACGGGCTCAAAATCTCCTGATGGTCTCTAGATGTGGAGTTTTTAGAGGAAAAAGGATCGTTCCTCCGAGTCGTGATGCCAATTCGCGCTTGGAAAGGGAATTTCGTTCCTTGTGGGATTTCATTCAGATTCACTCGCTTTGGAGAGTTCACCAAGGTCAAATAAGGCCCAAAAGTTTTTGGTTATCAATCAGGGTAAAATGGATTTTTTGTCCTAACCGTGAGGCCGATTCACGCACGGAATAGATTGTTGGAAATGGAATTTAGAGACCTTCAAGGATTCATTGAGCTAAGCATAGGATGGGGGGTTGACCGAAGTAAAACAGAGTCTGAAAATGTCTGATGGCCTCCAGATTAGTACTCGAAGTGAAATTGATCATTTGTACGGATCGTAAGGCTGATTCGCATACTAGTCAGATTGTTAGAAAGGAGATTCAGATCCCTTTGAGAACTCATTCAGATTTTCTTAAGATGGATAGTTCATCAGAGTTAAAAGAGGCTTGAGAGTGCCCAATGGACTCTATATCAGTACTCAGTGGATTATCTAGGATTTTTAGTGAATGGATGAGTGTTGAGGATCTAAGGAGGTGCGTAGGGCACACTAGGATGGGGTGTCTACACTTACTTATGCTAAAAAAAGACCTCTGAAGTTATTTTTTTCATTTTCTTTCTTTCTAGCTTCACTAGTTTCCCCTTATTTTTCTAGTTTTTCAATCTTAATAACTCCCCTCTGTTGTATATTTTTGTTATTCCTCCACTCTTGCTAAAAATGATGCACGTTGTTTATGAAGAGAACTTAAATGACTTTAGAAAGACATATTCAATTCCTCCTTAGACCACTGTTGAGTGTTTCCCCTTACACAAAAACCCTATGACTGTTAATAAGGGTCACTCAATCCATGCGCTTCTTGTGGTCCAAGAAGGATTAAGATTCCCCCAAATCATCTTTTCTTGGAGTCCTATGAGTACTTTGAGGTAGTTTATGCTCAATTTGCCCTAAATACCTAGTGTACTATCAATGGGGTGTATAGGATGAACGAATTATATGGGATTTATATGGGGATCCCAGAAATCGAATACTATACCCCTGGTCTCACATAACTAGTGGTGTATAATAGATGAAGTCAAGAAAGGCCGACAAGATTCTAATTGTGAACCTTTCGTATTCTAACCAGAGATATTATGATAAGAGTTTCATCGCCCATAATTGGCAAGATCCTCTTCTCCCCCGAGGGAGAATAGTAAGTTGGGTCACTATGTCCAGCTTAAGGGAGCGATATAGGTTAACACTTATTTCTTATATGTATTTATATAAGTTCCCTTAAATTATTTTAACTGATGAACTTTCTTTTCTTTATTTGAACAACTCAATCAAAGAAGAGGAATCCCTCCCTTTCCTAACAAGGCTGAATACTGAAGGTATGGAAGTTGAGGGAACTCGTGGATAGTGATGATCATCCTCGCTCATCCTCCATCCTATTCATGCACAAAAAATCTCCTAGAATATTCACTGCCCATCCAATAGATAGTATCCCTTACCTTTCCCTATCAGATGAAGAATTTTTTATCTCCTCTTCTTTTAAATCCTTTGATGTTAGGTTCATATTTGCAAACTAAGAGGACTCAATGGTCCTCAAAAAGTGGATTTTATTGATTTAGCATGATGACGTTGAGGCTGGTGCGTCTTCTCCCAAGACTAAGTCCTTAAAGGGTACTGAATTAGAAGGCTCTAAGGTCGTTGACTTGAACTTGGTCATCCAAGAGAAGAAAAAGAAATACAAGGCCCCCATGTCCCTTTAACCCTCTAAAAAGGGTGACCTTATTCCATCAGTGAGGTCTTCACATGTGATGTTTGTTGCTAAGAATCCTTACCTTGCTCATGGTCTTCTAAGTGGAGTTGTGCTTGCAACTGATTATGAGTCTTTCAAGAGGCTCACCTACAAGCATCTAACATCCCATGCTGCTCAAGCACTATCACTAGTAAGCTAAGAATTCTTTTTCCTTAATCTTTTTATTTCTTATCTTCGTTAAAGTGGACGTGTCTAATATAATCCTTGTTCGTTTTCTTACAATTTCCGCCAGATTTCCTTCAAAATTTAGATGATCACCTAGATTAGTCTAAATTCAATAACGAGCTCAATGAATATCTTAAAAAAATTTAAAAGGATTTGACCAATGCCTAGAAGGCCTAATAGAGGAGAAGAAGTACGACATTAATGCTATAGCCCCATTGAAGATCGAAAATGATCGGACGAAGGTTGAAAATAATCAACTGAAGCCCGGGCATGCTCAACTAATAAAGGAAACTAAGGGCTTTATCTCGTTAAAGAGGAGAGCTAAGAGAAAGGATATTCATAACCCTTCAAGGATGCCATGCGTCAGTTGTCATACATCCTAAAAACATAATTCAAAAAGGGCTAGGATGAAGCCTTGGTGAGGATAAACATCGTAGTGGAATTCGAACACTTTGGCGAGAACAAGCCTGGTTCTCCACCAAGAGTTAAGGAGTAAGTTACCACCAGTGCCTCGGCAAACAAAAGTGGGGATCTAGTGTCCAAGGGCAAGGCCCCAGAAGATGATTAGTAGGTGTAGAACAAGAGTACTTAGTATATGACTATTTTTCTTATAACTTTTTCCCCATTTCTCTTTGTAAGATCTTTGCGCATTCTGAAATTATTAATGAAAAAATCTTTCTCCTTGTTTATTGAAATGTTATCCAGATATTTTGTTGAATGTTATTCATTATTTGTATTTACTTTCTTGGTCTGTTTTCGAGCACGTTCCATCTTTTTCTAGAAACTTAGATGTCTTTCTTGGTTTTGAAGCTAGTGCTCGGACTCACCGAGCATTTTTATTTGTCCATATCACCTATAAGAGCTAGTCATTCTTAGTGGCCATCCTGAAGGATGATGTGAAAGACTTAGGGGATATAGGCTCCCTGATGCAAGAGGAAGTAAATAACTTAAAGTCTTTGCTCATGGTGGAAAAAGACATAAGGGATATTGGTGGTGTCCTTCAGTCTGAGTACAGTGAGCACAAGAAGAATATTGATGATGTTAAGGAAAGTAGCAAAATAGCTCATGTCATTATCATGGGACTTAGTCGTGATGTGACATGGCTTCACTACTTGTTTTGGACGGGTCACCAAATTAATGGCATAACCAATGGGATATGATGAAGGTTAGGCAAATGCTCCCGTCAGACTAAAGGGGGACGAGAGTGTGGCTTATAAACATAGCTGGCTAAACGCATTGGAGATTTTAAAAGTTTTTAAGTATTCTTAATTTTGTTATAGGTACCAAGTTGACTATCTGGCGTACATGCATCCTCCTTTCGACAATGAAGAGAAGTGGGCCCCTCTAGACGTCGTTCCTCTTCAGCTCGCGAATAATTATTTGGACTCCCATGATATTGATGGCGAGTTTCGACCAGATCCGAACGATAGACAAAGATAAAAGATTGCTAAATTCCTCTCCCGCCGACTATAGCATATTCATTTTTTTTTGTTTGAACTTTACTTCAATTAATATTAATGTAGATTGTCACTATTTGTTTTAGTAAAGTTTATTTACTACCAATATTATGCATTTCCCCTTTCTTTTAAGCTGAGCATATGTTATATATTATTATCTTACCTTTTAAGTTGTATCGTCACACTACCTTAGGCATATAATAGACTATAGAAAAAATTAATCTGGTATAAAGGTAATCCACTCGTTTAGGATTTTATCTAACTAAGTCGGGTTCATTTAGTGCCTAGGGATCCCTATAGGGATTTTTCTTGCATGAGGAATTGAAGATTTCTTTTGTATTTTTAATGACAAAGACCTAATTGTATTTTGACCATAACTGCAAAATGTGAGCTTGTCACTTTGGAACAATGTAAAGTAATTAAAAGTCTATGTAATTGTTCGAATAACCAAAAGCTAAGTAGTTGATAGAATAACTTTGATCTTTATTAATTATTCAAAATCAAAATAATAACATCATAAGTCCTGAAATTAAAATTTGCGAAATCTAAACATGATAGAAATATAATTAAAAAAAAATCTTGAGGTTAGCCGCATTCTAGGCTCTGGATATCTCTCAGCTCTCCATTGTTTCCAAGTGAGAGGATCTTTGTAGATCATCTCTGAATAATTTTAATGGTTCTTATTACTTGGGATCTAACTTGTCGCTTGCGGGCCTTTTGGTGCTGCTGAGGTCCTTTTTGAGGACATGAGCCTTGACCCTGAATTTTCTCATATTAACCCCTTTGTTGTACTATTTTCCCAACTATTGCTGGTAGGAGTTCAACCTAATCATGACCTGTTCCCTTCATTCTTAAGCTAGATCAAGTTCAGCGTTAATGATTTTGTCGTTCACTCCTTATTCAGTAAAGAAATTCCTCATCATTGGCAGACCAACTTCTAGTGGAATCGGAACTTATATTCCATAAGTTATAGCAAAGGCCATTTACCTAATTGGTATCCTCGATATAGTGCGATACACCCAGAGAACACGAGGAAGCTCTTGCATTTTTCTCTTTCTAATTTCTTTTTCAAGCCATCAAGAATTATTTTTTTAGGCATATTCTTGGCCATTGCTTTGGGGGTAGGCCACATAACTGCAATGGTGTTTGATTCTAATGTCATCATAGCTAACATGGAAATACCCACTTTCAAGCTTTATGCCATTGTCCATTATTATTGTCCTGAATACCCCCAAAGTGAGTTATGATGTTCCTCTAGAGGAACCTAATCACATCATCGGCTCTGATGTTCACCAGTGGTTTAAGCTCAATCCATTTTGTGATGCAATCCACCCCTACCAACAAGTATTTGCAATTTTTTGATGTAGTTAGGAGGATCCCTATAATGTCCAGCCACCATTGCGCGAACGACCATGGAATGTTTAGGGACTTTATGTCGGTGGTCAGTTGGTGAATCATAGGGAAGAACTATTGGCACTTTTAACACTTTCGAGCATAGGTACTTGCAACTTTTTGAATATATGACCACCAGTATCCTTTAATCACTCGAAAGGACAGAAATCTTCATTCTACATGGGTCCCAAAAATCCCATCTTATATTTCATAAAGAACTTAGTCGACATTTTTCGAATGCATGAATTGAAGGTAGGGACATATAAATGATCTTCTATAGAGTTTTTCCCCAGGTCCATAATAAAAATGAGCATGTTTTACCCTGATTTAATGAGCTTGCTTTTTATCGATCGAAAGCATATCATTCTATAGGTAAACAATGATTCAATTTATCCATCCTAGACCTTTATCAATGGACAAAACATGCTCTGAGGCCACCACGTTCATAATTATAGGTTTGACAAGGAACTACACCTCAATTTTTCTCTTAAGATCGGAATCCACTACCGAACTTAGGGTTTTAAGAGCATCTACATGACTATTGTGTCTCTGAAGGAACTATTCAATGTGGATTTCCTCAAATATTAATATTAACTCATGAACCACTTGTAAGTATATTTCCATCCTTTAATCCTTAGAGTTGAGGTCTCCACTGACTTGGTTGGGTACCAGCATTGAATCATAATACACTTTAAGGTTTTTTTCCTAGAGCAAGTGAGCCTAATGCAGTCAAGCTATAAGTGCTTCGTACTTGGTTTCATTTTCAAAGGTTTTAAAGCCTAGTCTAATCCCTAATAAATCATGTCATTCTCTGGAATTACAAGAACAATTTCTACTCATTATCCTTTAGAATTCGATTCATCATCCACAAACAATATCAACACCTTGGATTGATCTAGGTCGTGACCTTTCAATTGTTCATCCACTTGTTAATCGACAGGGGTACTTTATCCTACAAATTCTCCTATGAAGTCAGCTAACACCTTCCCTTAAATTATTATTCTATGTTAGTAGTGTATATCAAATCTCTCGAGCTATATTGACCTCCTGGACATGTATCGAGATAGGTCGACCTTGCAAAGAACAACTATAAGAGTGAAAGATGCGATGAGTGTGATGGAATATACCTCAAAGTAATGCTTTACTTTTCGGGACGCGATCACTAGAGAGTAAGATAATTTCTCCATCAGTAAGTAGCATTGCTCAATGTCTTGGAGCATCTTGCTGACGTAGTAAACGGGGAACTGTTTTCCCTTTTTCTCATAGACCGAGGTCAAACTAACCTCGTTGCTTAAAATTGTAAGGTAGAGGTACAGAGAGTCCCCTGTGTCTGTAATTGCTAACAGTGGTGGTTTACTGAGGTTAGCATTGATTTTCTCAAATTCCTTTGAACATTCATCATTCTAGTTGAGGTTTTTTTATTCTTGAGTAGCTGAAAGAACGATATGCAATGTTCAGATAACTTGGAGATGGAACGATTTAAGGCTGTAAGCATCCCCATCAAGTTTTGGATCTCTCTCAATGTCTTTTATGGATAGACATTATTAATCTCTACTATATAGTCGGGGTTTTCTTTGATCCCCCTCCTATTAAACATATAGCTAAGGAATTTTCCCTGAGTTGACCTTAAATGATCATTTGCTTGCATTGATCTTCATCTGGTAATACCTGAGGATTTTAAAGATGTATGCTAAGTCCTTAAGGTGGTCATCTTTACACATGCTTTTGTTGAGCATATCGTAAATGTAAACTTACATTATCTCACTAATTTTTTTCATAAACATCTTAGTGATCAATATCTATTATGTGGCTCCAGTATTTTTAAGGCCAAAAGGCATGACCTTATAAGAGTACAGTCTCATTGGGATAATGAATTAAGTTTTGTCTTGGTTGGGGACGAACAGGGGAATCTGGTGATGCCCCGAGTAAGCATCTAGAAAAATCATTCGCTCTTAGGATATCATGCCATCAACTAGATGGTATATATTTTAAAAGGAAACTATCCTTGGGGCAAGCCATGTTGAGATGGGTGAAGTCAACACAGACTCTCCAACTCACATTACTATTGCGAATAATTATTAAATTTGAGATTGACTTTAGGAATTAAAATTCTCTGATGGATGTTACCTCTAATAGTTTCCTTACCTCATTTTTCAATGCATTTGCCTTCCCTGGGGCAGTGTGGCGAGCTTTCTATATGATTGACTGAACTGATGGGTCCACATGAAGATGATGGAAAGTGATTGCAAGATCAGTCCTTGGCATGTCATATGGATCCCATGCAAAAACTTCTAGGATTTGCTCCAGAAAGGTTCCTTTCTTTCATGGATGGAAAAAGTGGTGACATTTAGAAACCTCCTCTCTGGCTGCCTTTCATAAAAACTACTTCCTCCAACTTCTCTATAACCTTATCCGCGACATGGATTCTCATTTCTTCCACCCTGGTTAGCCATGCCTTAGTTACTATATGCAAGGAGTGCCTTTGTTCTGGGATGTCTCAGGGATAGATTCCTTTTCTTTCTTCTTTTCTTATTAGGTCTTGATGGGTACGATGTTGCATTTTTGAGCAATAGCTTGATCACCTCTTTTCTCCATTATGCATTGATCTGTGATACATTTGAGTTTCTAGTGATAGGTTGAAGGGACTACTCTCATGGAGTGTAGACACCCTCTACCGAGGATGAGTGGTAGGGTGAATAAATGTCGACCACTAGAGGCTCAATGAGTTTAGAAATGTTCGATGCCCTCACTGGAAGAACTACCTTCCCCAAAGTCATGGACATCTTTCTTATGAAGTCGACTAGTGGGATAGCCTCTTTCTTTAATTTGAGATTATAAAAAACTCTTGGTATATTACCTCCAAAGAACTCTCTTTATCCAGTTATAACTTATCCACGTCCTAATTTATGATCTTGATAGTGACTACTAGTGCATCTTGGTATGGGGTTCTTACCCCGACAAAATCTTCCTTTGTAAACACTATGTGTTTGTGGTAATCCGCATCTTTCGATCTCCTGCGATTGCCAGCCTGGCTTTCGTCACAATCTATTTGTAAGGTCTTAATAGAGGGGACCCCACTAAATTGTCCATAATGAAACCTAATGGGGTGAGATGGCTCATAGATGACTGGGAGCAGGAACAGGCGAGGGGGTTACCACACAAGCAAACACAAATTGGCTTTTAGTCAAATAAGCCAAAACACACATCTGGAGAGAGAGTCCACAACAAGTCGGCCTAAAATAAAAGGATGCCAAGATAATATATTCTAGAGGGTCTACATCGAATAAGACCAAAAGATTAAAGGATGCCAAGGTAGAGGATTGTCGAGAGGATCTACAGCCAGCAGGTCCAAAAAATTGAAGAAATCCAAGATAGATGTGTGAGAGAGAGTGCCATAGCAAATGGGCCCAAGATTCAGGAAAACCAATATGGGGCATTTAGAGAGGGGGCAATGACAAAGATACCCATGATTAAAAGAAAGACAATTGATAAATCTCAAGGATAATTAGGGGATGCTCAATGAACAACCCCAAGATAGGAAAGAAAATATGAGAGCCAACCCAAAAGATTGATGGGAAGCTCACAACCAAGTGATTATTGAATATCTCCTATGATAAATAGTTACTAACATTATTTCTTTCATTCAAAGGTAGACTTAATCGAGAAAGTAAGGCTCGAGAAGGACAATCGAGATCTTTAGGGAGTATTGGTATGGTGGCTGAGTGATAAGGTTTGTTGGGCAATCTAAGGCCCAACCACTTTAGTGCCTAGGTAAAGAGAGAACTACTAGAAGAGACCCAAGAGGTCACTCAAGAACTCACATAGTTTACACTTAGTCAAATGAGTGGGTAGCCATAGTGACACTCAAAAAGTATTTTAAATTAACAATTAGTGAAGTGGTTCCAAGATCCACTCACAAGTTTTCAAAGATTGTTCACCAAGTTACTATTTGAAAAGATATTTGCCAAATCATACTTTTTGTCACTATGCCCAGCATATTTTCTTTTTGACCTTGATATGCACCAGGTGTCTCTTGTCAGAGGGGACATGAAGGAAATAGTTAACACAGACAAAAGGTACATTTCAGATGTTGTCTCAAATGATGTCTCCTTTTTGTGCCCATATGCCAAATCAACCTTAATTTTTACTTATAAATAGGACGCTTAGGTAAGGTCAATATCAAACACACAAGTTAACACTGTTACTCTGCCAAAATATCACTAGAAATTATTCTATCCCTACTCTCTCCTTGGTATCTGAAGTTTTTATCTCTTCATTCCCTACAGCCATCACCTCCAAGTGATCCCTTTTCTCTATTATTATTTTTGTTGAAAAGTTATAGTCAATCATTGTATTCTTAGGTAGTATTTACAGGAACTATATCATTATTAGAAGTAGATAGCTTTCTTCTTCAGATGCTCTTGAGACTTTGGAGACCTTAAAGACAGCTTCCATTAGAGTGGATTATGCCTCACCAGATCAAGTTCTTCATAAACCCTAGTACAACCACCCTCTTGAATTTAGCGACTTTGCTGGGGAGGTATTCTATATTCTGTGGATAAATAATGATACACTATTTCAAAACATCTAGTGTTTGAGGACAATATAGCCGGTAATGGAGTCATAAGCAACCAGACAACCAAAGAGGAGTTTACGAACATCGGATGAGAGCACCTGCTCTTCAAGGGGGTAGGCCAGTGCAATAACAACCATGCCATTAGCGGGGATGGACCAAATGAGCATTTTTTTGAGTTTTTAAAGTAGAACAACGTTGATATGGAAAGTTTGAGATAGACTTGCACGACGTCTCCTGTGGAACTTGTAAAAGGAAAAGCAGCAATGCCAATAACGATGGAGGTGGTTTTGCCTTGAAAAATGGTATAGAGAAGATTACAATGCTAGTGGTATCATTGATGATAAAGAAAGTTGGCATAGAGGATTCTCACTCCAAATTTATTACTATGGAAAAAATGAATAGGTTTCTCTCCTCTCAAAGAGAATCCCCCCACATACATGAGGAGCTGTGGAATCTTTACTCAGAGAGAATCAATGAAAAGCTATACCTAGAGGGGTATATTCCTCCTAAGTTTATAATATTTAAGGGAAAGGGATGAAAACCCTAGGTATCATGTGAAAATGTTCTTGGAGTACCTAGGTGTGCATGGAAACAATAAGGAGTTGAAGTTGCGATAGTTATCTAAAACTCTCACGGAAAAGGCATACACGTGTTACTCCCACCTAGAGCCGAACAACATTCCCACCTTGGAAGATATGCATGAATAATTACTATAGAATTCCTTTTTAGCAGAGTACGAGTTCACACTAAGACACCGTGAACAAAAGGTTTATAAACCTAGTGAAGAGTTGATGCACTATATCAAACACTTTGGAGAGAGGGAGTTGGATGTCCACGAGGATGTGGTGGAAGCAATACTATTACAGATTTGTGTTTAGCGTCTATTGGAGGAATATAAAATTCTCTTATTCAATGAGACCAGGGATGGAACATTCAAATAATCACGCGATTGGCTAACAACATCGCCATGATTATCAAGCCTAAGCCACAAAGTTAGAGAACACAAGTGTTGCTGGTGATAATAAGGTTCCAAGTTTCCAAGTGACAAGTCGTTAACTGTATTGATGGGCACTCAAAAGGCGATAAAGGAGGCCAAGGGTTCAAGAGAAATAACCCAGAAGGAAATAGAAAATATGGGGATGACACCCCAACACGCCTGCCTTACAGTATAGTTGAGGCTATGGATTGTTATCGCACCTTGGTGCGAGAGGGGGTGGCAGGTCCCCCCCACTCTAATGGTCAAGTACCATCATCAACAGAGAGACAGACGAGCTCCACCAAAGGGTCTAACATGTTACTAAGTATTGATTTAATTTTTGAAGGATAATTGGCAATCAAGTGGTTAGTGAAACTTTGAAAATCCCTCAAGTATATGTTAATGAAAACCCATTGCGAGCTCACCACTATAGCATAACCAACATGGTGGTGGCATATGATGAGGAAGGAACTCAAGAGCTTGAAGACTATTCAAGTAATTAAAGAGAATTTGAAGAGTTAAAGGTCAACCTAGAAAAATAAAACATGAAGGTGAACAAGGCGAGCATGTGAGCCCAAACATATAATGTATAATTCATATGCGATGAACAAACATATAAGGTAGAGTTTAACTCAGAATGGGTTGCCATTGTGAGGAGGCCAAAGTTAAAATGGTTCTTCAATCAGATTGGGGTGAAGTATGAAAAATATAAAAAGAAATATCCTAGAGGAAGTACAATAGCGGGGCGACCCCTCTCTAAATTGGTAGGTTCCTATAGGTTAGATAGTCAAAGATACACCTCTGAGGTAATTTTTTCAAAATAGGACAAATAGGTACCTTACTTCCATAATTTTCCTTTGTATATGACAACTTTGGTGAATGAATCATGTTTCCAAGATCACTCTTGCATAGAGGGCCATCCATTAACATTATAACCATCAGTACAATATACGAGACAGTTATCTCCCAAGAGAAGATCGTTCCAGTGCCCTTAGTAATTTTTGGCTTCGATAGTGCAGGAATACAGTCATTAGATAAGTGAATGTAGGAATTAAGTTCAGAAATTTAACATCCCACATCAATTTTCACATCATCAATGCCAATATTAATTACCAACTTTTGATAGGGCGAGTATGGATGCACACTCATGGGATTATTCCATCGACATTTCATCAATATGCAAAGGATAAAATCCATTGAAAATTGATCGCGATAAAAGCAACAAACAATCCATTTTCAGTAGAGGAGTACCACTTGGTGGATATGTTATTTTATAACGAGGCAAATGAAAAGAGGAAAAGCCTAACTAGAGGGATAAAGGAACCCCACATGGCTAAAGAAGGTGTCTAGCCCCAAAAATCAATACATGAAAGATTGGGGCAACGAATGACCCCTTCAGATGAAAAGGTAAAAGGAAAGAGGAAGTTAGAGGATGAGACAAGACCACCTCGAACTTCCAAGTTGATTTTTATTAACATATGGGAAGGTTATCTATCACATATAATAGTCTTCATGAGTGGTGTTTTGGGACAAAAGTGTCGACCCGATACTAGAATGCTTTGTGGTCGATGAGTCCCACATCATTGAGCATATAGAGGGACCTGAAGAAGCACCTGAATACATGAAGGACATACTAAAATAATAGCTTCATGAGTTCGAAGAATTATATTTGGGGATAGAGGGAGAGATAAGCAACCCATTTTAACTTCCAAAGGTTTTAATGTCAAGTAGTGGGAAGAGATCATCAGCCTATTGAAGGAGTTCACATATGTGTTCGTGTGGAAATATACAGAGATGCTCGGGATAGACCTTGAAGTAATATCTCACATGCTGAATGTCCTACCCAATGCTTTGCCAGTAAGGCATGCACCTAAACCGAAAAGGTTGAGTTAGATTTGAAGATTAAAGTAGAAGTAGAAAAGATGTTGGAAACATGTTTCATCAAACCTATCCAACATCCCATATGGATCTTGAGCATTATTCCCATAGACTACAACGATAAGAAGTAGATAATAATTTGTGTGGATTTCAGAGACTTAAATTATTGCTACCCAAATGATGAATTCTTGTTGCCCAGCATCAACAGTCTAGTAGATGCCACAACGGGTCATGAAATGTATGGTTTCATGGATGAATATTTTGGTTACAATTAATTTAGAAGGAATCTAGAAGATGCTAAAAGACTATTTTTTAGACACCTTTGGGATATTTTCAGTATACGGTTATGCCATTCAGACTGAAGAATGTAGGCGCCACCTACCAGCGCATGATGATGGAAATATTTCACGACTTGTTTCATGATATATTGGAATTTTTTATGGATGACTTGGTATTGAAGTCCAAGAAGGAAAGTAAGCATGTTCAGGATTTAAGGCTGGTATTCGATAGATGTCGCAAAGATAAGATTAGGATGAATCCTTTAAGTGTGCCTTTGGGGTAATGGCAGGAATGTTTTTGGGATTCGTAGTGAACAACAAGGGGTGCCGATTAATGTGGAGAAACGAAAAGTTATTTAATGATGCCACCGCAAAAAACTCAGAGGCAACTCAAGATCTTCTTAGGGAAAGTTTCTTACCTCAGAAGATTAAACCAGACTTGGCGGAGGTTACTCACCATTTTATCCCTATAATTATGGAAAAAGACAAGTGGATCTAGGTGGAGGAGAAAAAGAGAGCCTTTGATAAGATAAAAGCAATATTGACCTCCCTATCGACATTGATACCACCAAAATTAGTTACACCCTTGCTACCCTATTTAACTTCAACATAGAGGTTCATAGAATCTTTCTTTCTTAAGAAAAATTAGGAATAAAGTGATCGGTGTACTACCTATCGTGAGTAATCTCAAGAACAGAGTCCAAATATACAAATGTTGAGAGGCATTGTCTTTCCTTGGTTTTATTGCGCAAATGCTGGGACATTATCTTATTTCTTTTATCGTGTGACCCTATAAAGCATCTCTTAGCATGAATTTTCCTTCTAGGGAGAGCATCAAGATGGTTTCGGATATTGTCTAAGTATGATCTCAAGTGTGTGGTACTTAAGTCCATCAAGATCTAAGAAATAGCGAATTTATTGGCCCATTTCCCTAATCAGAACTTTGATCCTCCTAGTGAAGAATTATCAGGTGAGAATTTTCAAGCTTGCTAGTAAAGGAGATAGAAGAGTGGAAGATGGAATTTAATGGCTCTTGTGCCCAAGGGACAGGTGGGGCTGGCATCATCCTATTGAATGGAAAAGAGAAGTTCATTCTCTCTTTGAAGATGGATTTCAAATGCTCTAACATTAAGGTCGAGTATGAGGCTCTTATACTTGGTTTGTTGGAGGCATTAAGATGAGGAATTCGAGTTTTATGTATACGAGGTGACTCCAACTTGGTCATAAAACAAGTTAACGGAGAATTTACCAGCAAGAATGCTAACCTGTCCCCTTACAGGTCGATTATTCAAAGGTTGTTTGGCCACTTTATGAATGTGAAGATAAAGAGACACACATGGATAATGAATAGTCACCCAGATGCATTGGCCATAATATATAAAAAATTAGAGATGGAAGAGTAAGAGGCCACCATCACAAACTGATGGAGGACAATACCAATAATAGTGAAATCATTGTTCCCGAGCGAGGAACGAAAGGATTAGAGGTGCCCAATTATGAAGAAATTAGAGATAAGAGAAGGTGATATGAAGATGTTTGAGCTATTAAACTATCACTTGCGATAATGGACATTTTATTTTAAAAGCCTAGGAGGATTCCTATTAAGATGCGTGGGAGACAAAGAAGTAAGAGAAAAGTTGGCAGCAATGCACGAGAGGCATTGTGGGGATACTAATATTCCCCTTTTTGGAAGTCGCAACGAGGGGTTATTATTAGCCCACTATGAGCGCATAGGCTTCTCATCTATAGCGGGGCTGGTTAAAGTGCCAAACCCAGTTTGATCAACCATCTGAATCTAACTTCGTAGAAAATTTTAAAGATTGGAGATAGCATTACATAGCCTACCTCAAGGATGGAGAAGTGCCAACTAAAAGGCAAATGAAATTTATCTGAAGAAAAGGGTAACCCACTTCCACTTGATGGAATGGGAGATCTATAGGATATGATATAAAGAGAATGACCCATGGTGCGTGGCCAAGGGAGATGCAGAGAAGGTGTTGAAAGAGGCGCATGAGCCTTCCCCCATGGGAGTGCTAAGTTGTATAACCAATTGATGACGTTGGGATATTATTGGCCGACAATAGAGGTTGATTCTATTAGATTTGTAAAGAAGTGTAGGACATGCCAAGTACATGGAAACATTATCCATGCCACCTCAATAAGCTTATCGAGCCCATAATACCTCTACCCCTTTTACACTTGATCATTCGATCTTGTGGGTAAGATCAACCCAAATTCTTATGGGAAAGCTTTTATTATTATTGTTATCAAATCGTATACCAAATGGGCAGAAGAAATCCTCTTGAGGAGAATCATCGCTCAAGTGATGATGTAATTTATTAAAGCGTATATAATATGTAGATTTGGAATTCCCAAGGTCATCTTTATAGATAATGGGAAACAATTCGTATGCAAAGATATGAGGATCCTGACAGATCAATACAAGATAGTTCATAGAAATTCGACTATCTATAGTCCTGAAGGTAATGGACAAGAAGAGGATACAAACAAGATGTTGATCAATATTCTAAAGAAGATGCTCAACTATATGGAATGTTCTTGGGATGAAAAATTACCAATGGTGTGTTATGGGCCTACGAAATTTCAAAGAGAAAGCCAGTGAGGTTTACGCCTTTTTCTCTACTTTATGGGACCAAAGTTGTCCTACCAGTAGATTTAGTTGCAACTTTAGTTAGAATGGCTCTAAGCAATGACCTCATACCTGAACCCAGGCATGTATAACTGGAAGCTCTTGATGAGCACCGACTTAGGGCCAAAGAAAATTTTAAAGTTTATACTCAACAGTTGTTTAGGGCTTATGAGAACTTGGTTAAGCCTAGAGAACTCCAAATAGAGGACCTGGTGTTAAAAGCATCCATTCATCACTCGAGAATCATGTCGACATCGAAGTTCAAGCCAAATTAGGAAGGACCCTTCGTGGTGCGATGAGTAGAGAAGTCATGTTATTACCAAATATTATAGCGTTAGAGTGAGTGTATCCAGTCCATTAATTACAAGTGGTTAGAAAGTACTATGCTTGAATTTTCCAAGTTTGTATGATTTCAAATAGTTACTCTAAAATAGATACTACTTTAGTAAAAGGGATCATGGGTAGGAAATCAATATAAACAGGATATACAGATGATATTTCATAGACATGAATGAATACAAATTATTTTAATGAGTCACACATGAGAATATTTTTAATGATGGTAACCTCTATTTACCTCCAGTATCTTTTGATGACCCACCCACTAATAATTTGCGAGTGGATACACCCATATTTTCTTACTTATAATTTATGCCTAAACTTGAAAAAAAGAAATATGTGTTTTCTCATAGGCTAAACAAATTTTTTTTACCCTCGAACTTTAAAGGGGGTCCACAGTTTGAAAAACTTTACTCACCATACTGGGGGGGGGGGGGGGGGGGCATGTACCTACCAAGAATAAAGTCTAGTGAGCAAAGTCCCTTTATTTGTAAAAATTCAAACACCCCACAGAATACGGGGAACACAGTTTTTTCTTCTTCCATTGGAAAATTAAAGAATTGAACGATTTTTTAATTTTATATTGAGAACAAGTTTTGAAAAGTTATATAATATCTTTACTTTTGTTCTATGAATTATTTGTTTAATTAAGGAATATGGAGAGGGGGTCAACCCCCCACTAAGTCATTTCCTAAAAGTTCTAGATGAAACGTGGAACAAGTATGTCACACCCCGCAAAATTCGACAAACGGGGTGGCCAACCACCACCGCCGAACTATGCCGAGCGTGATCTAAATAAATATCATTCTTAGCATGAGACAAATATGAGACATTAATAAATCTGTCCATAAGATAAATAATTGAATCAATCTCAAATGATCATAAACAACAAAGCGATAAAATATCCATCACATGCTAACTCTGAATAAATCCAATCTCCAAAAATGACGAAATAAAATCTAAATAATCCAACAAAAATCCTCTAAACAACTTTGGAACCGAATGGCCCAATAAAACTCCAATGAAGTCTTATAATTAAATACAACTGGAAAAGAAAGTCTAAATAACTATGCCATAAAATAAATAACTCCAACTGGACCTCCAAACGATAAACTGCGATAAACTTATGCAGCGTCTCCAATTCTAATCCTGAAAAAGATTAGTCAACGCATGGGTCAGAGCCAAAGTTCCGAGCAAGAATACACACTAATCCCCTCAAATAGGATCCTTGAACCCAGATAGTAGCATTACACACAATAAATATCACAATAGAATATTTTAAATTAAACGGAATTATTAAACGCGATAAATATAAATTACTAAATACTCGTAGGAATTCCCATTTAAAAGGCACACCAATATGATTTTAAAGTTCTCAAGTCCCACAATGTTAAGTTATTAAATTAACCAATTTTTATTATTGTTCTCACCTTTATTTTAATTAAAGTGACACACTTCTCCTTGTCAATCGTCCTCTGACCCGTTTAAACCATCGACCCCGATACATGACAAGGTTCCACACACGACACAACATAAATCGTCCTCTAACCCTTTTAACTGTCGGGCCCGACACATTATGTCGCCACAAATTTTAATACCCGTTTTTATCTTAGGCATTAATTCTCAAATTTTCAATTTATAATCACCCCACCCTTTTAATCGATGTGAGATCCTCAAAATACCCCTTAGTCCCATAACTAAGGGTTCCCAAGTTATTATTATGTCCTACCCTATGTATAAGAAGAATTTCTATCCTAAACTTCGACCTAGTCTAATTCCTAGGCTAGCGTAACGATAAAAAAGTATCATAAATCAGCCCAGCCCTGACATAATGAAGTCGTAATAATCTACCCTCACCAGTCCCATACCTAGTAGATATAAATCATCAAAAGGCCTACCCACTAGTCCCATACCTAGAAGGCATCCTAAAATATAGGGAGAGCAAAATTACCCAACAACCCGTTGTCACAAATGCAATATAATAATATCAACAAGTCACACAAACAAGCATAATTAATCAACGTATAAAACTATGCATGATAGTCCAATTCAATTAAATCTTAATGTAAGTATCACAACGTCAAAATACCAAATTAATCTCATTTAATTATTTAAATTAAATACAACCCTATTTCATCATTTAAGACATCAAAAATGTAATTTCATTGTTTCAACACAAATTACATGAGTTATACGCCCCCAAAACCATTTATTTTAAAACTAGGGTTTTTCTACATGCAACCTACACCAATGAAACTCAAAATCACTCATGAATTCTACGTACCCAAAGGATTATGAATATTATTCAGATTAAAAGATTTTATAAAAACAACCTCATAGTTAGTGTCCACTTTTTCTAATTAAGTTACTAATTGAATTTAAGAAAATATGTAATTAATTGTTTAGGCGACACTTAAAATGCATAATACTAAAGGAAAAGAATAGAGTATTCATGCCTCTGAAGATCGTGTTGAAAATATGATTAGAAATCTGGACTCCTCACGAAAAATTAGCGAAGAAGTGTTCTTGAACAAACTTGATTAAACTCCAATTAAGCCTCCCAAAACTTGTGACAAAAAACTTGATTATGAAGAAGGTTGATGATTATGAGTGAGAGGAAAAATATTTGGAAGTGTTCTCTGGCGAAAACCTTGAGAAAAAGTGATTATGAGAAGTCCCCCTACAGATTAACAATGTTATATAGTGATTAGGAGTTCTAATCCTACCCAAACTCTAATTAAAAACAACTTGCAGCGCGCGATTTTTGGGACCATCGATCGATCTATGAAAATCATCAGTCGATCGATAATGCCTAAAATCTGAGAGTTTCCCTTAAAAATGCCATAAGGCAAAATATAAAAAAAAATTCATATAAAATCCGTTTTAACTCCGATTTCAATTTCGCTTGAAGTTTTATTCTTCTAAAATCATAACCAACATTTTTAGCCAATAAAAATTATTAAATTCAAAAATTTATTTTTCCCAAACATTCCAATTAATTAATTAAAATAATAAATAAAAACACAGGGTGTTACATACTTCCTCACTAACAAAGAATTTCGCGTAAATATCGCAAAAGGAAATAACGCTCGCATATGCCTACATCATAAAATAACACAGTTAAGCACCCATACACCTAATTCTACACGCGTAAACCCCACGAGCAACAAAATAATATATATTGCCTATATACATATGCATAACTATGAAAATAACGGCGTACCACACACTCCAAAAAATCTCCACTTGATCCTATATTCGAAAGTCATCAAAATCCTAGCATCCTCAAATTAAGTCTTAACATAAAAAATCGATACATACGATACCTAACATCTGCACTAAAATCTCTAAAATAATTATCGTCTCCAAAATCCATTTTAAGGATCCTCACATTAAGCTTACTAATTCTAAACTCAATGCCCACGACATCCTTAGCACAAAGCTTCACATCTCCAAGAAACATCTAACACGTATGTTAGACCCTCTACCTTAAGGAGTACTAATCAATCAAAGGGAATCAAAGATCGGCAACGCAGAAGCTAAATGGACTTATAACCTACGAGACCTAAGACCATGCTCTGATACCATCTCATACCCTACAAAATCCGACAGACGGGGTGGCCAACCACCGCCGCCGAAATATGCCGAGCGTGATCTAAATAAACACCATTCTTAGCATGAGACAGATATGAGACATCAATAAATCAGTCCATAAGATAAATAATTGAATTAATCTCAAATGATCATAAACAACTAAGCGATAAAAGATCCATCACATGCTAACTCCGAATAAATCCATTCTCCAAAAATGATTAAATAAAATCTAAATAATCCAACATAAATTCTCTAAACAACTTTGGAACTAAATGGCCTAATAAAACTCCAATGAAGTCTCATAATTAAATACGACTGGAATAGAAAGTCTAACTAAATATGCCATAAAATAAATAACTCCAGCTGCACCTCCAAATGATGAACTCCGATAAACTTATGCAGCTTCTCCAATTCTAATTCTGAAAAAAATTTGTCAACGCATGGGTGGAGCCAAATTCCCGAGTAAGAATACACACTACTCCCCTCAAATAGGATCCTTGAACCTAGACAATAGCATTATACGCGATAAATATCACAATAGAATATTTTAAATTAAATGGAATAATTAAACACGATAAATATAAATTTATAACTACACGTAAGAATCCCCATTTAAAAGGCACACGAATATGATTTTAAGATTCCCAAGTCCCACGATGTTAATTTATTAAATTAACCAATTTTTATTATTGTTCTCACCCTTTTTTTTAATTAAAGTGACACACTTTCCATTGTCAATCATCCTATGACCCGTTTAAACTGTCGGCCCCCACACATGACAAGGTTCCATACACGACAAGACACAAATCGTCCTCTGACCCGTTTAAACTGTCTGCCCCGACACATTATATCGCCACAAATTTTAATACCCCCTTTTATCTTAGGCATTAATTCTCAATTTCTCAATTTCTAATAACCCCACCCTTTTAATCGATGTGAGATCCTCAAAATACCCCTTAGTCCCATAACTAAGGGTCCCCAAGTTATTATTACGTCCTGCCCAATGCATAGGAAGAATTTCTATCCTAAACTTCGACCTAGTCTCATGCCTAGGCTAGCGTAATGATGAAAAAGTATCAAAAATCAGCCCACCCCTGACATAATGAAGTCGTAATAATATACCCTCACTAGTCCCATACCTAGAAGGCGTAAATCATCAAAAGGCCTACCCACTAGTCCCATACCTAGAAGGCATCCTAAAATATAGGGAGAGAAAAATTACCTAACAACCCGTTGCCACAAATGCAATATAATAATATCAACAAGTCACACAAACAAGCATAATTAATCAACGTATAAAACTATGCATGATAGTCCAATTCAATTAAATCTTAATGTAAGTATCACAACATCAAACTACCAAATTAATATCATTTAATTATTTAAATTAAATAAAACCCTATTTCATCATTTAAGACATCAAAAATATAATTTCATTGTTTCAACACAAATTACATGAGTTATACGCCCCCCAAACCATTTATTTTAAAACTAGGGTTTTTCTACATGCAACCTACACCAATGAAACTTAAAATCACTCATGAATTCTACGTACCCAAATGATTATGAATATTATTTAGATTAAAAGATTTTATAAAAATAGCCCCATAGTTAGTGTCCACTTTTTCTAATTAAGTTACTAATTATTTTTTAGAAAACATGTAATTAAGTGTTTAGGCGACACTTAAAACGCATAATACTAAAGGAAAAGAATAGAGTATTCATGCCTCTGAAGATCGTGTTGAAAATCTGATTAGAAATCTGGACTCCTCACGAAAAATTAGCGAAGAAGTGTTCTTGAAAAAACTTGATTAAACTCCAATTAAGCCTCCCAAAACTTGTGACAAAAAACTTGATTATGAAGAAGGTTGATGATTATGAGTGAGAGGAAAAATATTTGGAAGTGTTCTCTGGCGAAAACCTTGAGAAAAAGTGATTATGAGAAGTCCCCCTACGGATTAAAAATGTTATAGAGTGATTAGGAGTTCTAATCCTACCCAAACTCTAATTAAAAAGAACTTGAAGTGCACGATTTCTGGGACCATCGATCGATCTGTGAAAATCATCGGTCGATCGATCATGCCTAAAATCTGAGAGTTTCCCTTAAAAATGCCATAAGGCAAAATATAAAAAAAAAATTCATATAAAATCCGTTTTAAGTTAGATTTCAATTCCGATTGAAGTTTTATTCTTCTAAAATCATAACCAACATTTTTAGCCAAGAAAAATTATTAAATTCAAAAAATTATTTTTCCCGAATATTCTAATTAATTAATTAAAAGAATAAATAAAAACACGAGGTTTTACAAAGTACCCCACAGATTATGGGGGCATTTTAATATGAAGCTTGCCAAGATCATGTGCAAGTACTCTTGTAGAAAAAAGGGAGCAGTTCACAACAAACAGATAAAGGTCTAAACCAAAATAAGGTAAATAAGAGATGAAGATAGAAGAATGGAAGAAAAATATATGTTCTTATTAATAGTGAATATTTTCTTAATAATAGAGTACTCTTTGCATTTACAAGACACATAAACTGTACATAATTTTTTTCCCTAGAATACATTAGGTAGATAAAATAAAAAAGAATATTAACTCGCAAGGGAAAATTAGCGTTGGATGGAAATCCTCCTGGACAAAATCCTCCTCCATCTTATCCAGGCGAGCATCATCTTCGAAATCATTGTTATGACCTTGACCAACTTGTCCTCAAGTAGCCGAATGTGCCCTCACAGTCGAGTGGCTCAGCATGACGCTGCTGGGTTCTAGTTTCCTGGGATGATGGAAGGTTCATTAACTTCTTGAAAGGGAGATCAATTAAATGACGAATGGTATAATTAAGGCAGTTCAACTTGAAATGATAGAAACTCTGAAGATAGGGAATGGATGCTAAGAAGAGTCTAGTCTTCAAGATAGTGAGGACAAGGGGATAAAATGTCATGAACATGGATGGTGAGGTCTTTCAGACTGTAGGTGGTAAAACTGTCAATGTTGATGATACTCTGGAAGGTGAAGGTCTATGATGTTTCTCGAGAATGATGTCTAAGATATCTCGCTCATTCCTTTAAATCTCTTCGATTTCTCCTTGCGTCATAAGTCACTCATAAAGACTGCAGGAGCCTCCACTTAAATATCATCATTGCTCGTATTCCTATGACTAGGTTCAGAAGGAAAAAGATAATACTCCTTACCCGAACTCTCACCCTCAGCGCCGTCAAATCGAGTAGCCTCGGATCTAGGTCCATCATCATCATCTGCCTCCACAGCCCCACTCGCGTGATCCTTAAAGCAAAGATATGGAGAATAGATGAAGAGAAGAAAAATACTGACTTAAAAAACTTCAACTAAAAACAAAAGAGATAGGAAATTAATAGTAAGGGGGAAATAGGCTATCCCTAGGACTAGAGGAGTGAGCATCCTGATATGCCCAAAGTGTACCTACCAGCTCGGACTAACAATCTTGTCCAGCATAAGGTCGACCACAACCGACGTTACTAATTACCCCTCAACTAGGCAACAACCGAGGTCTACATGACTCATGGGGTCAGTTATCCATCAGGTCGTCCACAACTGACATCACATATACCTCATACATCAACCTCGGCTGGGCATCATTCGAGCCAGCAAGGACTCATGGGTTCAAACACCCTTCAACATCTTAATCGACCCCACTCGACGTTGCAAGCGCCACACGAGAATCAACAAAACCTCTTAGGCTCAATGAATAATCCCATCATCGGCTTTAACCGACGTTATAGGTTTCACCTAGAATCAGCAGCCCTGTAGGCTCATCATCAAGTGTCAGGTCAACATCGGCCCTGGCCGACGTTCCACATATCTAACCCCGGATGACATCCTAGCCAAGGTCATCATATAATTCCCAGCTAAGGCAGGGGTCATAACTGACCAACCTCGTACTCACTTAGGTCGAGGTTGGTGCCAGGAAAAGACATCAGAGCTTCTATGCATACATGTATGGCTTGGAGCACGTGGACAAATCCATTATAACTGAATCATTCCCTCCACGTGAGGGAATATTGAAGTCATCATTACTTAGTTGAAGGTCAGGCAGGTGTCATCCTTTCACTAGCTGGATCTCCGTGCAGATGCTCATTACATGCTTGGGGGTACATTACACCCCTCAAGCACTATATATAGAGGTCATCCTCTACCTTGTAAAGGGATCGAGAATTATAACACTAGCTAAAACTCTGTCAAATTACACAGAGAGAGAAAGCTTGAGAGATTGTATCCATGGGCGTTAGTGCCTTATTTTAGCGACCTTACTCACTCACTTGCACAGTGAACGTAGGCCTAATTGGCTGAACCACTTATATATTGGTGTTCATCCTCTTTTCCTCATCTCAATCTCTTATATTTAGCATATACTTGTGCTTCCATTGTTATCACTGGTTTGAGCTTACAAACACCTTGTCTAGTGGTGCTATTTCCAGCATCATCACATCCTACTAGCTATCATAAATAGTCCTCCTTGCCCTACCGTGCTGACCTAGCAAAGGAAAGGCAAGATAATATTGGTAGATTATTTGGTCATTAAAAGAAAAGTTGTAAAAAATATATAAAAAAATAATCAGTATAACAGTATAATACCCAAGGAATGCTCGCCAAGGCACTCACAGTTTGTTCCACAGACATAGGAATGCTCGCCTCACTAACATAAGAATAATGAAATAGGGAAATGGTGGTGAGTACTTGTATAGTAAAAGAAAAAAAAAGAGACGAGGAAAATAGAAAAGAGTGAATAGGGAAGAACAGTGTAATAATTCACTCACAGTAGCTTCCTCAGCTATTTGGTATTCATAGGAACACTCGAAGCGCTAACCCGAGAACAAAGAAATGGGAAGGTGTTAGTGAGAAGTTGCGTAGAATAATGAAAAATTGAAATATAAGTATGTTGAAATAAGCACCTAAGGATCTTCCTCTATGGTGCTCACAGTATGTCCCACAGGTAAAGGGACTCCAACAAAATTAGTCTAAAAGTAAAGGAATAAACAAAGGGTTACTAATATGTCTTACAATAGTGAAGAAAGTAAGAAAGGTGAACCAAGTATAACAACATAGATACCTGAGGGGCCCCTATTTAGGGGGCGCTCGAGGGAAAACACGTGACAGGGTGAACAATAGTAGAGACTTATGAATGGATCACCTAAAAAGGGGGAGTTATGATCCAAGATGCTCGCAAACAAATTTTTTTATGAGTATAAAAAACTCAAAGAGAAGAGAGTAAGCATGTAAGCTTATCATCGGAGCACCAACCATTGAAATGGATGACAAAGAGATGCTCGTGCCAGCCTAAGACATATAAAAACTAGGAATGAATCATAAATCAAGTAAAGTATAGAATAACAAGTTGTTGAAAACTACAAACAAGAAAGTATAAGTACCTGAACCCTGAGAAAGGGAAAATGACCAAATCAACCAAAGAGGTTGGAGGGGTACTCGTGCTAGCCTATCAATAAGAAAGCTTGTTAGAAATAAAAAGTGATAAAGGGGAGAAATAGCGAAGTCTATGTGATTAAGTACTAGTGTAGGTACAGGGACCTGTGAGATAAGATAACTCGAAGCCACATTGAAGTGGGATGAGCAGGAAGAGGCTGAATCTGGGGCCTGTTAACCATAAGAATTAAAACCCTAGAGATAGATATTCTTTCAAAGGGTCACAAACCAATAATAACAACCCCAGTGGGAAAAAATATTCCCATACTCGTACAAGGGCTACTCGAAAAGGTGCCCTACAAAATAAAATCCAAACACAACAAAGATGATAGCGTTAGACACAAGCAAGAGCTAATATATAAGAAAGTGGATAAGTGTTAAAGAAATACCAATGAGGGTGCAGTATTAAAAGGCCTAAATAAAGAACTGCCCACTATAGAAAAAAGCAGGAGGCCTGGTATAACGACTGGGGGCTATAATCACCTATCAAAGGGAAAAAAATGAAGAAATAAGTTCGTTAGAACAAGTCCATAGTCAACAAGTGATAAGTCTTAAAGGTATTTAATACAGATCAATGAATACATGTACAGAGTGCGAGGCCACAAAGGAGTCACTCATGGTGGTAGGAAACACAGAGGAAGTTGAAAAGTAAACAAAGATGAAAAATGTTAGAAAATATTAAAAAATAAGGAAAATGTATATACTAAAATTGATGGACAAACCTCTATGGAAAGACTGAGAGAGGAAACAAGCATGGAATTCTTCTCAGGAAGGAAGGGTGCTTGAGGAAGCAGGGGAAGTGAAAATGGGGGGATGGCCCTCACCTCTGAGGGGCCATTTGTCCCCAGGGAAGAATTTTGTTTAATAAGCAAAGTTTAAGTTAGAAAAGTGTATCGCAAAATCCAAGAAAAATAAATTAAGGAAAGATAATAGAAGTGAACTTATAGTGTTTGAATGAGGGGCCTTCCCATAAGGCAACTGCCCATTAGTAGGGCTGGTGGTGGAAATAGAGTAAATCGTATCATCATCATGCTTATTCTTAGAGCCTCTCGAAGCTGACAATAAAGCGTAAGCTTCAGGCGAGTGACCTTGGTTGGAGTCAATAACACCAATTTCATTTGAAGAAGAACTATTATCATCATAGGAAGGGGTGTTTCCATAATCAACAAGTTTCTATTCAAATGAGTAAGATGAGGAACAAGCGTTTGGAACCCCATGACTAGCAATTTTACTAAGTAAAAAATAAATAACTAGAATACCTTTTGCGAGAAGGTGGATGAGATGGACTGCTCATGAAGAGGAATACCTAAGGCCTCATAGACCTTCTCACACACCATTTGAAAGGTCTCTTCAATCACAAGAATGTCTATATATAATTCTTTATCTCGTATAGTTGAGGGAGAAGTGGGCTCAGCCACTTTCTTCTTCTTTTATTTGATTGCTTGATTCCTCACTGGTAAAAGAGGAAGAGGAGTTATCTCTAGTTGAGCTGGAACAAAGTTTGACACATATTTATTTTGATGTTTTTTTAGGGGGCCTTAGGTTTGGCCTTCCATTTTCCCTTTCATTTGGTTGCCTGAGGCTGAAGATATGTAGAATAAATGGACTTCTCGTGCAGAGGTCTCACCAAAACAGGGGTGACCTTCTCGAGGGGAGTCTTCATCAAAATACTTCAAAACTAGAGATCCTTTTGGGTTCTTTTACCCAAGTATCTATCATTGTTGGAAATCATGGTAGAAATTATTTCATGGGGGACATACTTGATGCAATTTTCGATCAGCAAGATCTGGCATTTCCACAAGGGAAACCATGAGCGTCTAAATAAGGGGAGGTAGTCACGAGAAGGAATAAAGAACCTAACAAAGTTAGCAGTTCTGTGAAGCATCCCCTGAAAGGTAAAATTGGCACTCGCTTCCAAGTATATCTCTATGGGCGAGTGGCTTGAAGGATAAGTGGGGGTGGACTCCTTGGTCGTACCTGAATTGCCTTCTCACGCATTCACAATGATAAAACTCAACACCTTGGCTAAGTTCAGTTAGTGAGGGTAGCATGCAAGGTGAAACCATGGCCATAACGGAGATATGGCAGAAATCAACCACAGACTCCAAAGTAACAGGGCAATAAAGGGTGCCAACAAAAGCTGTGAAGAATACCCACAAAAAGATGTCACCCACTCATTTGGAGTATGGGAAAAAAGAGAATTCATATATGCTATCAATCAAAGAACCCAAGGCTTGTTTGGGGGTACTTCTTATTCCACGTGGCAATTCGAGATGCATTGTTATGCAACGAGCGAGGCTTTGGAGAAAAAATGGGAAGCCTCTTAAATAAAACCCCCATTAAAATGAAAAAGTTTACAAAATTGGTTAAATTGTGGCGTCCATGAGATCATTCCATATCTAGTGAGAACATTCCAACCAAATATATATGGAACCTAACTTGAGTGTTACAAGGGGAAGATCCCTCACAAATGTCCTAAAGGGTGATAGAAAATTCACCCCAACTAGCAATGAAAGTGTGGGAATTAACACTCTAGTGATAGGTTAAAAGACTGAGGATGTTGGAATGTTATGCAATAGTACAAGTTTTTAAACAAGTAAGGGTCCTCATCAGACCAAGCTTATCGATAATGGCCTTTTGGGTAGGCTCAGAGAAAACATAGTCTACCTAGAGGTCCTACTCACCAAGGGCATGCCCACAGGCATTAAAGTTAATGTTGGAGTAAAGAAAATCACCTCTATCTACTTGAATGTGCAGGATGTTGTTTACCAAGACGATAGGAGTGTCAACAGACTCTATAAAGCCCAAGAGGGGTTTCTCGTTGACCTTTGTCACAAAATTAGTCTCAAACCTCTTGAGCGAGGGCATGAAATTATATTTTTTCATAAACTAGGGTGCAAGGCGGTAAAGACTGAAATCCATTTTTAGAATTTTTTAAGGTACTACTTTTGCACCTTAGAAAGGGCGGTTGCAAAGATGATCCTTAGGGGTAATAAGAGAAGGTTTAATGGCAAAGATGATCCTTACGAGCTACCTTGTGCACTCGAACATGCACTAGACACCTATGATCACATGGTTCACGACAAGATGTGTAGACCAGTCAATGGTAGTACGGCGCAAGCATCTCGAGAGGACAAAAGTAAACCAAAATTCTGTATATTGAACGACAAGTCGGGCCACCCAACTAAGTCAAGTTTCTCACTGAGAAGATTGATCGACCACCATATCAAGTAATAGAACTTTCAAATACCCCAAGCCAATGTATATGATAACCCTTTGCTAGCCCATAGGGAACACATGGCTAGTGCCTTCAATAAGGAAGTATAATAGCCAATAAGGGAACAATGTTCTTTTGATGAGTCACTGGAAGAATGCACATTTGGGATGTCCTAGTTGACACTGAGGATTGAACTTAAAGACGAAGTAAACCCCATTGAAGACTTGAGGAAGCAGATAGAAGCTTGCTCCTTGTAAATAGTGAATGCCATGATAGCGTATGATGAATATGCCTACAGGGATGTGGAAGATATGTTTAAGCTTGAGAAAGATCAAGTTAACCCCTAAATAGAGTGCACCGCAGTTGCGCTAGAAAAAAAGTTTGGGTGGTTCTTTAATTTGGTTGGCCTACCCGAGCACTCATAGCTAGAGGTTACTAAGGCCATCTTAGATATTACCAAGAAAAACATAGCTTCAAACCTGAATTGCAAAGGGCCTATGGCCAAATTGGTAAGAAGGTACCTTTTTGAGGTGACATTTTTAGAAGATGATAGATCGGTTAGGTATCCTCACAATATACCACTTTATGTTAAAGCTAGTGTGACTCGCTGCATCTTTAATCATGTTTTACTGGATATGGGAGCTTCTATCAACATCATGCCCATTAGGTTATTTTATACATGCGGTTTTTCTGATATAAGAATTGTACAGAATATATTGTCCATCCTAGGGTATGATAATCAATCCCCCAAGTCCATTGGATATGTTAATGTGGGGATCACCATGGGGAGTATCACTTCCCACATTAAGTTCCATATAATGGAGTGTGAATCATCATACCATCTATTGGTAGGAAGGTTACGAATACAAAACCATAGGTTGGTGCCTTCTATGTATCATCAATGTGTCAAATCAAATGTCAAGGGTAAGAAGATTGTCATTCGAGCCTCTAAGAAGCCATTCGCATTGGAGGAAGCTCACTTGGTAGATGAGGCGTTCTCTATAGAGTTGGCAGAAAAATATACCGTACTCACAAGGTATACTGGGGGCACTAGAGTTCCTTTCACTCGCGAGAGGGTATGGGCACCCTCCCATCCCAGCTATGACCTACGAGGAGGATGGGATTATTTAGGAGGCAGTAAGGCCCTCTAGTTTGTCTAGACAGTTACATGATCAGATGACTCTTCGCATCGATCTAATTGAGCATCAAGTCCAATGACAAAGTGTACTCAATAGTTTATTTATAAGAGAGTTTGAAGAAAATAGTCACAAAATATCTCACCAAGAAGAAAACCCTCGCTAGTGCTAAATTGTGGTTTTGAGTGATGGAAGGATCATCAATAAACTCTGAAGGTGTGAGAGGGTAGCTGAAAGCCTGGATGATGAGGTTTACCTAGTATATGAAAGCTTTCTGGTAGATATCCAGGGGTAGCGTCTGGTGATTAACAATTCTAATATCCAGGAGTTCGTAGAAGAAGAGCTTGAATTTATGAATGATAGGCCAAGACTACAAGTGTAAGAGTTGGAAAAGATAGATTTGGTGGAGGAAGGTGATGATCCTTCACCAATTTTCATCTTGAAAGACCTTAATGCTTCCTCAAAGGAAGGGTTAGTTAAAGTTCTTTGAGAGTTCAAAGCATCGATTAGAAATACAATGAGATGTCGAAAGTTGATAAAGAGGTGAGCTATCACAAGTTGATTGCGTTACCCTCGTCTATCCCGGTAAAACAAGCTACTCGAACATACAATGTTGAGATGGATCTAAAGATCAAGGAAGAAGTCCAGAGTTTGCTCATAACAAGTTTTATTGTTCCTTTCCAACATCCTATTTAGTTTTCCAGCATTGTGCCCGTGGGAAAGAAAGACAAATGCCAAATAAGAATCTGTGTAGACTTAAGGGAGTTAAACCGTGCAGCCCAAAAGATGAGTTCCCATTTCCCTTAATCGATAGATTGATATGTGAAACTATGGGACATGAGATATATAACTTTATGGACGCTTATGTGGGGGTACAATCGGATCAAGATAGATCTACCAAATGCTGAGAAAACTACTTTTCGAACTCCCTAAGGTAACTTCATATATTCTGTCATGCCTTTTGGGTTGAAAAATTCAGTGGCTTCTTACTAAAGGACTATGATGGTTATATCACATGATTTCTTTCATGATATTGTGGAGTTTTAGGTTGATGATTTGGTTTGTTCCTTAACTTACTGAGGTTACTCCTAAATTTATATGGGAGCAGCCACATCAGGAGGCCCTGGACCGATTGAAGAAGATCCTAACATCTCTCTAAATTATGATTCCTATAATGTAAGGTATTCCTTTACAACTTTATCTCACATCCACTAAAAGACCAATTGGAGCATTGTTAGCTCAAGAGGCATATGGTGTAGATAATCCTTTTTATTACTTAACTCGAATCAAACATGGGTCTGAGGCCAGATATACTAGCATTGAAAGGAACTATTTTAGCCCTTCTATTTGTTATACAAAAGCTTATGCATTATGTGTTATCTTTTACGGTTCACATTATGACTAGATGCGACGCCATAAAGTTTTTTCTTATTAGAACTGTGATAATAGGCATGGCAGCCAAATGGTACTTAGTACTTTCAGAGTAAGATCATAAGTGTGTGGTTCCTCGAGCTATCAATATCCACGATTATGCAAATTTATTGGCCATATTCCAATTTGGGACCTTCGAGCCACTAATCGAAGAACTTTTAAGCGACGATCTTCAAGCTAACTACCTAGAAGCTAGTTTAGAAGAGTGGGGCATGGGGTATGACGGTTCTTTGACCACAAGAAAATGAGGAGTAGGAGTGAATCTGAGTAAAGGTGGAAAAGAAGTCTGACTATCCTTTAAGTAGGACTTCAGTTTCTCACACAATGAGGCTGAATATGAAGCTCTGGTGTTGGGGTTATTAGAAGCTCTACGAAGGGGCATCCAAATGCTCATAATAAATGGAGATTCCAACTTGGTGGTAAAGTAGGTGAATGAAAAGTGTGATCTAAAGCACATGAGATTCGTACCCTACTGAATAATTATACAGAGGTTTCTCGGCCTATTTCATGACGTAAAAATAAAGAGACACCCCAAAATAAAGAACAGGCATGCTGATGCCTATGATACAATTATCAAGAAGATTGAATTTGAAGGAGATTCAACGGTGATATGAATTACTAAACTGGTAGCTCCCTCAACTATAATCAAAATACTACCTACCAATGATAACAATGAGTGAAGAGGCAAGATAAGGAAGTAACTGGAAAACGGGGAAGGATAACTAAGTTTGGTTGATCTTGCATAATACTTTGCCACTGCAGGCAATTTATACTACAAAAATTAAAGGGGTTGGTTATCCCTATATGTGGATCTGGAGGAAGCTGAGGGAAGATTGAGATATGTACATGAAGATAGCTATGAGACCACATAAATTCCTTTGTACCAAAGAATCTAAAGGGCAAGATAATTTTGTCCTATGATAAGATAGGATGTTGCGATGCTGTAAAGAGATTGTGGAAAATTCCAATTTTATTACGAAGCTACTGAATGCATCTTGATCGTGTAACCATCTTATTGGAGGCATCTATATGCTGACATGTTAGTATATGGGGTTATATTGATAGACAAAGATGATGCTTTAAGGCTTAAGCGATGAATTTCCAGATACTATGTTTAAGATGGACATCTTTATCGAAGAGGTTATCATGATAAACCTTTGAGGTGCATCAGGTATCAGAAGCATAGGAAGTACTGAAGTATGCACACCATCCAGATTTAGAGGAGATAAATTCTACGATCAACTCATGAATTTGCGGTATTTTTAGCCTACTATGGCTAAAGACTCTACAAAGTTTGTTAAAAAATATAAGGTATACTTGCTCTATGGGAATATGATTCATGCTCTTTCGGTGGACTTGCATTCTCTCTAGCCCTTTTTCCATTCCACACATGGGTGTTCGATCTAGTAGGGTCAATAAATCCCTCTTCGAGGGGTAAGATTTGGATGCCTGTTACCATGGAATATTTCACTAAGTGGGCAGAGGCTATACCATTAAAAAAAGCTATAGTTGGGGTGGTTACTCAATTTATGAAGCAATACATCATATGACGGTTTGGCATCCAAAAATTATTCCTATTAGATAATGGCACACCATTTGTGACTAATATTTCTCATAAAAAATACTTAATTATTCTTCACAAATCAACTGTGGCATATCTAAAATGCAATGGGCAGGAAAAAGCTACCAAGAAGACTCTAGTAAATATCCTAGCAAAGATGCTAAAAGATTTTCCAGGGACTTGGGATGACAAAATATTGGAGTACAAACCAAGTAAGAGCAAACCTGCAGTCTACACTCATTTTTTCTTAGTTTTTTAGCACCGAGGTAGTCCTTCCAGTTAAGTTAGAGATACTTTATGCCCGTTATAACTTACGAAGTGCAATGCATCTCGAAAATAGGCATGTACAACTCGAAGCACTTGGGGTTCACAAAGACAATGCAAAGTGTCACTTTGAGATGTATAAAAAATACTTGTTCATATCCTATGACAAACCAGTAAAACCAACAATGTTTTAAGTAGGAGACTTAGTTTTGAAGGCTTACACGAGGCACATTTTAGGCCTCTCACTAACCAAGTTTGAGGAAAATTGGGAAGGACCGTACATTATTTGAAAAGCACAAGACTCAGGTTATAGTGAGATCTAAAAGGTTGAAGATTATTATTGATACCAAATTTAGTCTGCTGACATGGCCCAATTAAATTAAGACACGTGGAAATCTACATGGCAACAATAAATACTTTCGAGGAACTCAGACGCTCCGAGGAACCATACTACAACGAGGAACGCTGCTTCCCCGAGGAACTTACACGCTCCGAAGAACTCACACGCTCCGAGGAACAAGAACTCTCCGAGGAACTCTTGAGTACGGAGCAACTCAGGCAGTCCGAGCTGCATCTCGAACAAAGCATTAATAGCAGGATAACCAACAGTTTGACTGTTCATTAAATGCTTATCATTCAGACGCACACGCTAAAAGGCATTGAATGTATTACCCTTTCATATGTACATCATTTAATGTATTACCCTTTCACGTTACAGCCTCAGGGCTATAAATACGTTGTACAATCCTCATTGTAAGGGGACCGAAATTTCTTGATAGAACTTGTAATCGAGAATTCCCAAACAATCAGCAATAACATAACAGTGGACGTAGGCCATTCTTATAAGGCTAAACCACTTTAAAAACTCTTTGTTTAATTTATTTTATCTGTGATTGAATAATTAGAGTGATCTAATTTTTTACATCAACAGATTGGCGTCGTCTATGGGAAACGACTGGTAATATCGTTTTTCACCAAAAACAATTCATCACAAATGGTTGATATTCCAGAATCTAGCAATCAAAACGCTGGAAGCCCTCCAAATCCATCTGCTCCGCCTAATATTCCAGATCTGGCTGGAATAATGACAAACCTGTCTCAGGGCTAGACCATCATGCAAGAAACTATGCGACAACTCATACAAACCCTCCATGGCGGTGCACCAACCCATTCAGGACTGCGCAGTATTCAAAGAAATACTCGTGCACCTTCTTCGCATACTAGGCGTACCAATTCATATCGCAATGAAGAGTCTGAAGATTTTTCTTATCAACCTGGACGAACTTTGTCAGTGCGAGCCACAGATACTGAACAACCTATCACTCTCTCTCCAGAAAGGACTAGTGCGCTAGAGAGGTTAAGTAGGGTATCACCTTTTGATCGATTAGGACTTAGGAGGAGTAGAAGTCCTCCTAAAGTCGTATCGAGGAGTTTTTGATGACCATCAGATTTAAGGAAAGGATCTGCCCAGTCGTGACCATCTGCTCGTCAAGATAGATCTCAGGAAGCCACCTCAACATGATCAGCTGCTCGAACCAATAGGCCCGAGGAAGGGAATGATGCATGGAAAGGCTCTATTCAGAGGTTGGAGGATAGATTAGGGGAAATTGTTAAAGCCAAGAACCCTCTACAACGAACCTTTGTTCGAGGAACACCTTTTGTCCAGGCCATTGTAGATTTTCCAACGCCATCAAAGTTCAAAGCACCTATTGTGACCCCCAAATACGATGGAAAGACTGAGCCTGTCCTTCATATTGAACAATACCAAGCTGCGACCGACATCTATGCTGTTCCAGATGAGATGAGATGCAGAGCATTCTCGGGAACTCTTACCGAATCTGCTCAAATATGGTATAATAATCTTCCTCGGGGTAATATCTCAACTTTTCTTCAACTGGCCGAGTTATTCATTGGGAATTTCTATTTTGGGGCAAAGACAGTTAAACGAGTAGCACATTTGTTAAGTGTTAGACAAAAGGCTGGTGAGAGTACCAGAGATTATATAACTCATTTTAATAACGAGAAACTCAAAGTCATTGATTATGAGGAGAAGACAGCGATTACCGCCTTGATGAGTGGACTACTTCCGGATAAGTTATACTACACTTTGGCCAAAGATCCACTTAGAACCATGCCAGACCTGATGGGAAAAGCGTCCAAGATTATGAATGCCGAGGAGGCTATGGCTGCGAAGAAGAACATGGATGCCAAAGAAACCAAGGTGGAAGGTGATAAAGCTAAGAAGAAAGAGCATAAGAACAATGGTAATGACAAACATTCAAAAACTAGGTCGGTATGGGACGTAATGAAGAAATTTGATAATTATACTCCTTTGAAGAAGGATATCAACCATGTTCTAGACGAAATCAAGAACAACGAGGAGTTAAACTGGCCAGAGAAAATGAAGGAAGACCCTGATAAGAGGAATAAGGAGAAGTATTGGGAGTTTCATAAAGATCATGGCCATATGACCAAGAACTACATAGCTCTTCAGAATGAGATTGAAACACTCATCAGACGAGGAAAACTGGCAAAGTACGTTGATCAAGGAAGCAAAAGAAGAAACAATGACCAAGAAAGAGAGAGGTCTAGATCTCCTCGTCGAATAGAGGAGAATAAGAAAATAAACCATGAAGTTGATCCAGAAGATGACCCCGGTCTTCCCAAGAGACCAAGGTAGCCAGAACGAGAGGTATTTTCAATACGTTTTGGGTCATTTGACTGTAATGTTATTATAGGTGGAGATTCAGGAGGAGGAGACCTTACTGCAGAAAGAAAAGCTTACCTCTGTGAGGCTCAAGCTTGCTCATACATTCAACGAATAAATCTAGCTGAGGAGGATCGCCCGAGAAAGGTAAATAAAGAAAAATTGGTCATTGGTTTCTCAAAGAATGATCTCGCAGGTATTCTATATCCTCATGATGAACCATTGGTGATCAAAATGAGGATGAAGGAGGTTATGATTTTAAGAGTATTGGTCGACAATGGTAGCTCGACAGACATCATGTTCTACTCGTGCTTCGATTGTTTAAATCTAAAGCTATCTCAACTGGAGCCCTATCATAGACCCCTCCTCGGTTTTTCTAGTGAGAAAGTATTTCCACTTGGGACGATCAAGTTGGATATATTCATTGATACGTGGCCTTCTTGTCGAACAGAAAGAATACGCTTCTTCGTGATGGATAAGAATGTTCAATCACCATACGATATCATCATGGGAAGAGTAGGATTGAAAAAGTTCGAAGATGTACCATCTACAATGCATCAGTGCCCAAAATTTCCAACAAATTTTGGAGTAGGAATTGTGAAAGGTGATCAGAAAGTAGCTCGGGAATGCTATTATTCATCCGCCGAGCAAGAAGAACTGGAGGAATCAAGGAAAAATACTACTACCTATCAAGTGGATGAAGGTGCCGAAATTGAAACATTGGATCCTAGAGATGAGTCGCAACTCGTGAAGGGTCAAGTGGTGGAAGCTACTGAAAACATCATTCTGTACGACGAGCACCCTGAGCGAACTACTCAAGTAGGTTCGTCATTGGAAGCCTCATTAAAACAGGAATTGATAACTTTCCTTAGAAGAAGAAAATAAACTTTTGCATGGAGTCATGAAGATATGCCTGGGATAGTCCCCAATTTCTTATGTCACAAACTCAATGTGAATAAGGATATCAAGCCTGTGAAGCAGAGAAGAAGAGTATTCAGTCCCGAGAAGAATCAAGCTATACAGGAGGAATTCGAGAAGCTCCAGAAAGCTTGCTTCATTGAAGATGTTAAATATCCAAACTGGTTAGCAAATGTGGTGATGGTAAAGAAGAAAAACAACAAGTGGAGGATGTGTGTAGACTTCACCGACCTCAATAAAGCATGCCCAAAGGATCACTTTCCATTGCCCCGAATTGATCAACTGGTGGATGCTACCTCGGGACACGAGTTGCTGAGCTTCATGGATGCTTATTCTGGCTACAGTCAGATCAAAATAAAACCTGAAGACAGGGAGAGTACTTCTTTCATTACCCCTAGGTGAACTTATTATTATAATGTTATGCCTTTTGGTTTGAAAAATGCAGGTGCGACATATCAGCGGCTGATGAACAAGGTCTTTGCTGAATAAATCAGTGACAATATGGAAGTTTATGTTGACGATATGCTGACAAAGAGCAAGAAAGCTGCCGATCATCTAGTTGACTTAAGTCAGACTTTTGATCAACTGGATAAATATCAAATGAAGCTAAACCCGATGAAGTGCATATTTGGAGTACGAGAAGGCATGTTTCTCGGGTACATTGTCAATCAACGAGGCATTGAAGCAAATCATGAAAAGATCAAAGCTCTATTAGGGCTACAATCTCCAATGACAAAGAAGGAAGTACAGAGTCTCACAGGACGAGTAGAAGCACTCAACAGATTTATGTCACGAGAAACTGATAGATGTCTCCCATTCTTCAAGACACTCAGAAAGACTTTTGAGTGGAATGATGAATGTGAGAAGGCTTTTCAAGACTTGAAGAAATACTTGGGAGCACCTCTACTGCTATCCAGTCCAGTGATGGGAGAAAAATTATACTTATATCTTGCAGTGTCCGAGAATGCAGTTAGCTCGGCGTTGATCATAGTGGAGAATGGAGTGCAAAAGCCAATTTATTATACGAGTAAGGCCTTCCAAGGAGCAGAGATCAGATATCCAATGCTGGAAAAGTTAGCAATGGCGCTGATTGAAGCGAGTAAAAGAATGAGGCCATACTTCCAGGCTCATACCATAGTAGTATATACTGATATGCCATTGAGGCAAGCCCTTCATAAACTAGAAAAATCAGGGAGATTGATGTACTGGGAAATAGAGCTCGGTGAATATGATATAGTTTATGAACCCAGATCATCGCTAAAAGGGCAGGCTGTAGTAGATTTTATAGCAGAGTTCACCTATCCTGATACCCTCGAGGAGTAAAAGTTGCTCGCTGATCAACCTGTGGATGTTACAGGATCATCAAACACAAGCTCATATCAACTCCGGTTGGTAAAAGGGCAAGTGGATGTTACAAGATCATCAAATTCGAGCTCAGACCAACTCCGGTTGGTAAAAGGGCAAGAAAAGATGATCGACGAAGAGCAAGAAATATCAGGGGAGGATGAAAGGAAGAAACAAATATTTCACCGAGTAACTCTGTCAGATCAGAAGTTTGAAGACGAGTTACCTATATGGAGGCTATATGTAGATGGCTCATCTTGCACAACAGGCAGTGGGGCTGGGATAGTTTTGAGCACTCCGGATGAGGTCGACATGGAATACGCCCTACGTTTCCAATTCAAAGCTTCCAATAATGAGGCTGAGTATGAGGCCATGATTGCAGGTCTTAATTTGGCAAAAATTATGGAGGCGCAACAGGTTATTATCTTCAATGATTCTCAATTAATTGTAAATCAAATGATGGGAGTATATGCAGTTAGAGGAGAATTAATGATCAGATATCATGCAAAGGCAAAGGAGCTGGTGTCAGAATTTTCTGCTATTCAGCTGGTCAGAATACCAAGAATGGAGAATGCGAGAGCAGACGCCCTAACTCGACTAGCATCAGCTACTCGTACCGAGCTACGACAAACAATCCCAATTGAGGTATTAGTTGGTCGGAGTATAGATGATGATCTGACAATGAACTTTATCACCCTTTATTTAGGACCATCTTGGATGGATCCCATCAGGGAATATATTGAGGAGGGAGAATTACCAATTGACAAGCTTGCAGCCAAGAAATTGAAGTTTAAATCCGCTCGGTATGTATTAACTAACAGTATTCTGTATAGACGAGGAATTATGGAAGGTTTACAGAGTTGTGTGCATCCCTCCGAGGTGAAAGAATTGATTGAAGAGATCCATGAAGGAACCTGTGGAGCCCATGTAGCAGGTCAGACGCTTTTGCAAAGGGTGATGACGCAGGGATACTACTGGCCGACGATGAGGGCTGATTGTATTGCCTATGCCAAGAAATGTGATAAGTGCCAGTGCTTTTCCTCCATCTAAGGAACTCCACAAGCATTGTTGACACCCATCACTTCCCCTTGGCCATTTTCCATGTGGGGAATAGATTTGGTTGGGCCACTGCCAATGACCAGAGGAAGGTTCAAATACCTCGTCGTCGCAGTGGATTATTTTACTAAGTGGGTAGAAGCTGAACCTCTCATTGATATGACGTACGAGAAGGTGTACCAATTTGTTTGGAAGAACATCATTTGTCGATATGGTCTTCCTCATGCTTTCATCACAGACCATGGAACACAATTTGATAACGAGGAGTTCGCTGCCTATTATCATCAGTCAAATATTTTGAAGGTCCACTCAGCACCAGGCCATCCTCAAAGCAATGGACAAACTGAAGTGACAAACAGAACGCTGCTAAATGGCTTGAAGAAAAGACTGGATGATGCAAAAGCGAATTGGATCAATGAGCTATAATCAGTACTTTGGGCTTACCGAACTACTCCCCGAGTAGCAACAGGAGAATCACCATATATGCTGGCGTTTGGAAGTGAAGCTGTTATACCTGTCGAGTTGGGCCTCCCAACATACAGAGTACTGAATTTCAATTCCTCTGTCAGCGGCTTAATGAGAATATTGGATTTAGACATGCTCGAGGAAGTTAGAGAAGAAGCAGCCATCAGGAATGCTGCATACCAACAGCGAATAACTTTGTTCTACAATAAGAGGGTGAAGAAGTGTGACCTGAAAGAAGGAGACTATGTGCTGAAGAAAGTAATTCAAAAGCACAATAAACTGGAGGCAAACTGGCATGGACCATACCGAGTTACAGAAGTTGTTCGACCAGGAACTTACCGAATAACAACTTTAGAAGGGGAGGAGTTTAAGAATGCATGGAACGCAGAGCACCTACTCAAGTATTATCAGTGATGAATAAAGTGAAGATATTATGCCGAATTCTTTCTTTTTATTAAAAGTTTTTCGGGGAATACTAGTGCTACACACTACTCAGCAAAACTCGGCAAAGCTCAGACTACTCAAATTTTTTCTCGAAAACGCCAACTAAGGTTGATCGAGAAACCAATATTCCTCCGGGAAGTAAAGCTACCAATATTCCTCCGGGAAGTAAAGCTACCAATATTCCTCCGGGAAGTAAAGCTACCAATATTCCTCCGGGAAGTAAAGCTACCTGTATTCCTTCGGGAAGTAAAGCTACCAATATTCCTCCGGGAAGTAAAGCTACCAATATTCCTCCGGGAAGTAAAGCTACCTGTATTCCTCCGGGAAGTAAAGCTACTTGTATTCTTACGAGAAGTAAAATTATATGTTCCTCAGGAAATAAAAGTATTCCTAAAAATGCCAACTTATGTCGGTTAGGAAGTAAATATATTCTCGAAAATGCCAACTTCAGTTGGTTGGGAGGAAAAATTATTCCAAAAAGTGCCAAAGTTGCTCATTAAGAAAAAAAATCTACTAACTATGGCTGGTCGGGGATAAAAACCCACCAACTGTAGTTGGTCGACAAGGAAAATTTACCAACCTTGGTTGGTCGGAAACATTTAAGAAAAAAAAATCTACTAACTATGGCTGGTCGGGGATAAAAACCCACTAACTGTAGTTGGTCGACAAGGAAAATTTACCGACCTTAGTTGGTCAGAAACATTTTATGAAGGCGAGAAAGTGATCGAGCAACATAAATGATACTCGTAACTTTTTAATTATTACTAAGTTGGTCGAGAAACAAAATATTATTTTTGCCAAATGACTACCACAAATTCAAGCTATTCGACAATAAGTTGATCGACAAACTACACAATATTGTTATCTTTTTAACAGATATGCATGCACAAATGTAAAGTATTTGATAATTACAAGACAATGGCAATTAAGATTGCGAACAAAGATGAAAGTCTTTCATTAAATCCAAAAATAAATTACATTGATAATGAAATGTAAATTACATTGATAATGAAATGTATACTAACTATTACATTAATATTCCCATTCTACTGGTCTTTTCCCCTCTGCTTTTGAAACAGGTTCCTCGCCAGCAGGCAGATCATTTAAAGCAAGAGGAGAATTTATAAAGTTCAAATCTTTCAACATCCTGATATTCATCACGAATGGTCGATCTAGGAGGTGCTCGGGACGAGATATCTCGACATTTGAATGGAGATTATAGTCGCCGAGATATTTTGAAATCAAGCATCGAGGAATGGCCCGAGCAGGGATCCAACTCATATCCAGTTTGAATGGAGGCACGGGTAGGTCGAGAAGCCCAGGATCGTGGTATTCCCACAGGTAATGACCCTGTTCGAGTTGCAGCACACCTAAGGCATTCAACCAGCCTTGCTTGTAGCCCTCATTATTGGCATTCTAGATACGATCGTCCAAGTGGTAAAGAGCCTCGTTGTATCCAGCCATCCAGAACTCCCTAGGCTATTTATGGAATTGATATGTCAATCTTTCCAGCTCCTCATGGAGATTTTTGATGAAGAGTTCCTTATTCTCCAAGACTGACTTCTGCGCAAAAAGCTGCTCTTCCAGGTCCCTGATTTTCTTTGACATTTCAGCCAATGCCTGGTTCTTCGCCATTAATTGGAAGGCCTAGTTCTCTAAAGTAGACTAAGTCTGCTGTTTCTCGACAGGAATCCGAGGAGCTCTTACTCATCCTCGAGGAGCTCTTGATCGACCACGAGAAGATGAAGATGGGCCAGACCTTTTCAAGGTTTCCAACTCGTCCCTTAAGTTGGCGTTCTCGACTTCCAAGAACGAGAATCCCTCATCTGTCACTGGGATCAAGGCTTTTGAAGTAGAAGCTGCAGACTTCAACTGTGACAACTCTCTTTGAAGGTTGTTGTTCTCTTGCTCTAATAATTCAGCTATTTATCTGCACTCCTCGACCTCACCCTTCAGAGTTCTCTCCCTCACATCGTAGCCAGCAAAACGCTTCTCGTAGCCCTTGTCGGTAATTATTTGTTGATATTTCTTCTCATACCCCTTGTGCAAGAGGGCAGTGGATTCTTTGTATTATTGCTGAAGATCTTCGAGGGTGCCTTGGAAATCCTCGATCATGTCATAATAAGCCACATTATTGGTCACTGCATGATCAAGCAGACACTTCAGATACTGGTATGCTTCAACTGCCTGTTCAGAAGCATCTTGGCTGAGGATGTCGAAGACTTGTGCTGCACTCTGATTTGTGTGACCAGCTTTAAAATAATCATTGCATTGCCTCAGCAGCTTGGTATCGTGAGCAGATAATAATTCCATCCTGGCCAGAAACTAGCAGAGGAAGAAAAAACAGTAGTCAATAAAAGTACCAACAAAGCATAAAGAAGAGATAACAGTATGCAAAAAAAAAAGTTTAAGTTTTATTATATCACAAGGTTCAGATTTACATGTTCATGGTTACATTTGACAAAAGAAAAATATAAAGAGAAACCCGAACAGCTCTACACCTTTTCCTTGTCTCCCAAAACCTTCTCGGGAGGCTGGGACGAGGAAGTAGGTTGCTCGAAGGGAATAGAAAGTTTCTTGGGGAGCGCCGACAGTTGCTCGAAAGAAGTAACGATTTGCTGAGGTTCCTCGTTAGTAGGCTGGATGGCTGGGGGATGATCTCCCATCACCATAAAGGACTCTTGGGAGGCAGCTTTGTCCTATTCTTCATCTTCAGGAGTTGGAGGGGGACCAGGGATGTGTCGCTAGAAGAGTTCAGAATTTTCATCCACCTTCATCTCCTGAAGAGCAGCGACCCACCAATATCTGAAGTACTTGAGGCTGCCATATTCTACTTGAGACATCATGGCAGCCATACCCTTGTTCCACCCCTTGTCCCAGCCAGTGCTGAAAGACTTCTTCACAGCCAATTTTCTCTTTAACTTATCTGAGGAAAGCTTCTCGAATAGAAGGTTTTTAGCAGTCTTCAGTTTACTCTCAGCCTCCTCCTTCTGCCGATTTACCTCCCGAAGCTGACCCAACACTTCCTCAGCAACCTTGAGCTTATTCTCAAGCTCTCCAGCATTCTTGAGTTTCTCATCGAGCTCTTTATTTTTCCCTTCCAAGTCCTTTATTCTCTTCTACAACTCCTTGGAGACTTCAACAACTTGATCTTTCTCCTGCTCAGTGGAGGTAAGTTTCTTCTCCCAGATTGTCTTGTCAGTATCATACTTCTGACGAGAATCTTCCAAAGACTTCTTCAGGCCCGCCCGAGCTTCCTCCACACCAGATGAGGAGCTTGAAGCTTTAATTACTTCATCCTTCTTCAGAATTATATTGAAGCAGCTCGTCAACTGTGAAAAGAAAATGAAAGCAAAGTCAGAGACAAATATAACAAGGGAAAGATGAAAAGTTTAAAGTAAGAAGACTTACAGAAGCAAGGTGGCGAGCAGCCAATGAGGTAACCATATCCCAAGAAAGGTTTTCCTCAGTACCTTGGACCTCGAGAATGATCCAAGACTTTACCGAGCTCATGGAAGAGCTCGAAGAAACAAAAGTAAGAACCCCAGTTCCAGTGGTTGGGGGCTGGGAGATGGTTTCAGCCAAATTGACCGAGGAGCTCTTCTTCAGCCTCCTCGGGGGAACAGGAACAGTTTCAACCAAGGAAGAACTCTTGGTCGGTGATATTACAATCACTTCTCCTGGAGAAACAGACCTGCTCGGAGCCACTTGGGGCTTCTCGACAACCTTCACAACAGCAGCCGAGGAAGGTGCATCAGTTTTCTTTGTCCCCTCCCCTGGGACATCAATCTTACTCCTTTTTGCCTCTCCAGAACCAGAGGCGGGTTTCTCAAAAAGGGTGGGAGGTCTTCTCTTCTTCATCCTTTCACTTAAAGGAATGTGTGATTCAGGCGAGGAACTGGTAGAAGCTGGTACTGGTTCTGCATCGCTTATCACCGGATGAGAAGTGAAATAAGTAGTGTAACTCTTGTACTGCAGCAGATATGAGGCTGACCTAATGTGCTCGTCGGCAACAGACTGATGAAAACTCCAGATAAGTTTCAAATGTCTTATGTTAACGTCTGCTTCTTTTGGACAATTTCTTTTGTTGTCAACTGCAAATAAATCAAAATTACAATATCAGTGGCACATTTTGTCAAACACAGAGAAAGCATGATTTCAAAATAAATAAAATGAAATAAAAATAACCTATCCCATTGCCATAGGGAGGGCATCTGGGACCCTGATACACTTCATCTCCAGATAAAGGATCATGTTGCCAATTTTTTATGACAACCCCGTGCTCAAAATAATCCCTATTGGCATCCGGGAGATTGACCACTAAGGCCCTATTTAAAAATATAGTTTTTAAATAAAAGGTGTTATCACCAACTGCCCATCTATAACAAAACATGATTTCTGGAATCCCTAGGCGAGTTCCATGGATTTGATTTCTTGCAGGAACAACGTCAAAGTATTGACAAAATTCCAAGAATAAAGGATTGGGTGGAAAAGAAAATCCACACTCAGCAATAAAGAGACTGGGGAACCAATGTCCCTCAGCCAAACGAAAATAGTCAGAAGGCTCAGAAAGCTCTTCCAAAACAACCCAGGAGGGAATAGAGAAATGAGAGCGAAACTTATCAAGAGATTCAACAGGGTAAACCATGATAAATAAAGGAAACGAAGAAGAAGGAAGAAGATCTTATAGAAAAAGAGTGGATCTGTTGACAACGAACGATGGAAGAGATGAATACATAGGAGAGAAAGAGACGATGGAAAACTCGAAGATACAAATTTGAAAAAGTAGAAGACGATGGGATTGTCTGTGATGCTTAAATACCTTGCCTTGGGAAAAGGAAAAAGTAATGATTACAAAAAGAAACGATTACGCTACCGACGGCTAGAAGGACAAAAAGGGCGGGACAATCGAAGTGGTTATAAAAATTCAAAAAGGCTGAACCACTTTAAAAACTCTTTGTTTCATTTATTTAAAACTGCCATATTCTGAGAAAGAATGTTCCACACTCCTCAAAGTTCGAACTATGAAACATTGGGGGCTTCTGTTGATACTAAATTTAGTCTGCTGATATGGTCCAATTGAATGAAGACACGTGGCAATCTACATGGCAACAACAAATACTTCCGAGGAACTCAAACGCTCTGAGGAACCATACTACAACGAGGAGCGCTGCTTCCCCGAGGAACTTACACGCTCCGAAGAACTCACACGCTCCGAGGAACAAGAACTCTCTAAGGAACTCTTGAGTACCGAGCAACTCAGGCGGTCCGAGCTGCATCTCCAACAAAGTATTAATAGCAGGATAACCAACAGTTTGACTATTCATTAAATGCTTGTCATTCAGACGCACACGCTAAGGGGCATTGAATGTATTACCCTTTCACATTACAGCCTCAGGGCTATAAATACATTGTACAATCCTCATTGTAAGGGGACCAGAATTTCTTGATAGAACTTGTAATCGAGAATTCCCAAACAATCAGCAAAAACATAACAGTGGACGTAGGCCATTCTTATAAGGCTGAACCACTTTAAAAACTCTTTGTTACATTTATTTTATCTGTGATTGAATAATTAGAGTGATCTAATTTTTTACTTCAACAATGATATTACATTCAAGTTGAATAACAAGTAGCTCAATAATTTCCATGTGTAATAATGTTTGTTAGTTTATCTTTTCTTTTATTTTCTTAGCTTTTCCTTATTTCAATTTTTGACATCCATTACAAGTTGTTCGAGAGGCTGTTCTCGTAACATAGAAAGTGCTTGGGCCTTTTATTATAATACAAGGATGTTGCTGTATGAAATAACTCAAGTTTTTTTTACACAAACACATATAAAACAAAAGTAAGAAAAGCTATAAAATAGTTACATCCAATTCATCAAAAGAGCAAAGTACAAGAAGGAAAGGGTCGAGTCATGAGGTCTACTATCTCAGCATACATAAAACAAAAAAGGAGAACGAGCTCAATAATCACTTATATCATCAATAATAAACTAAAGGTTGGTAGAGCCAAACAACTGATGGTGGTGGTGATGAAAATAGTTTCTGAGGAAGTCTGTTCATTGACTAGATCGATCATGTCTTTCTCATGACGTTCCACTTCTTGTCAAAGTTTGTCCCGCTCTGCTTTCACATTGGCTAAAGCCTCATGAGAAATTACCACCCATATTTTTCTTTAAGAATGTTCGAACTCAAACTTACTATCTCTTTGGAAATAGCGACCTACAAGCGATTGGATGCTAGAAGCTGGGTGTAAAAAGTAGGGAGGTCTGCTTTATTTAAAGCTCTTAGAAGATCAACAAAAAATGCCAAAGAAAAACTGCCACTAACGAGCAAGTTGATCTTACCTAACAATTCTTTAATTTTAGAGGCACTAAAAATCTTGAAGTGGAGTCCTCGGTATCTCACTTAGAATATTAAAAAGCCCAAGCAGTCGACACGCCATCATCCCTGACAGCGGTTGAACATAAAAAGTGCTAAAAGTTATAGGAAAACGGTCCAAGATCCCCTCGAGCAATTCTCGATGACTGGTAAGAATTTGCAAAAAATCTTAAAGTATCTCCTTATAAGAAAGTAGGAGTAGACTCAGGAGCATATACACTGAAGGTATTGTCACTTAATGATGGACGTTTTGTATTTGATGCATTGTTACCCTCTTCAAGCGAGGGCATAACTGATTTGGATAATTCCCCAGTTGTTTGGCTTATAATAGGCAACACAACTAACCCCATCGCATCCCCAACAACTATAGATTTAATAACTGTTTCTTCACAAGAAACCTCCTACTTCACTAACTAAGCAGGGTTATGGATACATGTTGGTTGCTCGACTTTCGCTTGAAAGAAAGGAGGCACACGCAAGTCAGAGTTAAGGGCTAATGGCTTCTCAAAATGGAACTTTTTAAGGGAGATTAAAGTCCTATATTACTAGGAACGGATGACCCTCGTTTATGGGAGATTAAAGTCCTACATTAATAGGCATGGCCTTATTTTATGGGAGATTAAAGTCCTATATTACAAGGCATGACCCTTTTTTTCGGGAGTATGAGTTTTTATATTACTAGGCACGCCATACTCTCTTTTATAGGAGATTAAAGTCCTACATTACTCGGCATGACCTTATTTTATGAGAGATTAAATCCCTATATTACTAGACAAGACCCTTTTTAAGGGTGATTAAAGTCCTATTACTCGCTAATTTTTTGGAGATTAAATCCCTATATTAATAGGTGATTCGTCCCGAATCATAGCACTCATTACCTTCGAACTTAGGCATTTTAGCTCCCTCGGGTACTTTAATATCTATAATTATGCTCGTTAATCAGACAACCTCCGTTTTATATGCTAACATGTTATTTGAGGTATAATTGAGCTTTTATAGGTATTAAAGTGCTTAGTATGAAGTTTGGGCGCAATCTGGTAAAGTTCCATCGCGATTTGCATGTTTAGGGGCATTTTTGTAATTTCACACTTTGGTGGGATTTGCTGAATTTAGTTGTTGCGATTTGATGATTGCGTGGGCAGTTCTAAGCAGACCGGTCGACCGGCCTCTCATCGACGGCCGAACGGGTTTCGAAATTTTAGCTTGCGGGCTTCACAGTATGCCCTCCCCTGTTCACGCAGCCGACCGGTTTTATCATGGTCGACCGGTCCCCTGTTTCAAGCTGACTCTATTTTTACTGCTTAACCCCCTTTCCCTTTTCATTTTCTTTTTCTATTTTTTTTCTTTAGTTTATTAAGAGACTTATCCCCCTTTTCTATTTCTTTTTCCTTTTTCTTTGGTTCCTTAATGTAACTTATTATAAATGGGACCCTTAGTGTTTTTTTTTGTAAAAAGATTAGTTCTCTCTCATTTTTTATCTATTAATAGTTTAGTCTTAGGGTTTGTAAACATTGGGGATTATTTGTTGTAGACCTCCCCTCTCTACCACTTTATGTATTTGTACTATTAATGTAAGTTTATCTTCTTCTTCTTCTTCTTCTTCTTCTTCTTCTTCTTCTTCTTCTTCTTCTTCTTCTTCTTCTTCTTCTTCTTCTTCTTCTTCCTTTTCTATTAGCTTGTTCATTTATTTGTATTTATTTTCTTGCCTAGAAAATTAGTGTAGTTTAATTATTTCTTGTTTTAATTGTTAAGTAGTTGTTTTAATTAATATATCATGTTGTGTGAGTAGTATAGAGGTGGGGATTGTGTTTCTCCCATTAAAGGACGTCGATCTCTGAAAATTAGCTTCCGTGTAAAATTGTATTTAATGGAAACCTCACGAATTAAAATGGGATTGTTATGCATTTAACTTTCTTTGCCACGCAACGTTAGTGTTTAAAGAGATAATCCAATTTTAAGTCTCGTGTGACCATTTTTTATTAAATGTTTAATCTCGCATCGTTGGCTTAAATTCCTTCATCTGTGATGTTTATGTTCAACCAAAAATGCCCGGTTAAATGTTTTCGCATCGAAATTCTAATTTCGCACATTTAGCCCCCGGCGGGGACGTGATTCCAACTCTCATTTTCTTAAATTCTTGATTAGAGTTAACTTCTTGCTTTTTCCCCTTTATTTCTTTTAAACCAATTACCTTTTTCACATTTATTCCTGAAGTAATAAATCTATATGATCTGTCGGACATTCCCTATGGATTTGATACCCGAACTTACCGCTATACTTATAAAAAAAGTGTAGTTAGAGTTTAGGTTTTTGCATAACGAAGGGAGCCGATACTAACGATCGACGTATATCTTTATACACTCGCGTCGCGGTTTCCCTTCGTCCATTAAATGGCACCGTTTTCGGGGAGTATTTTGTTATAGATTGTAATTGTCTTATTATTTCGTAGTATTTTTTCTTTTGTATTTATATTTTTGTTTTAACCTTTTTTGCAGGATTTACACATTTGAGCACCAAGAATCGCGTGAATTTTTTCGGCCACGCATATCTTCGTAGAATTTTCCATCTGGAGCCTTCGCTTGGGTAACCATGTCTTATTCAAATTCTTTCGATAATCCTAATGATAATTTTCAAAATCCTCGTGAACTTATGACTTTTGGTCAATACTTACAAACCCCAAAAATTGAAACATCTCAAATGACTTTGGGTAAGTATTACGAAAGTCAAGATATGGAGTACGGGAATGTTGGGAAAGATCATTTCGATTTTGGGTCGCAAGATCCTTATTCTAAGAATTTTGAAACAGATTGCAATAGATTTCAAAATTCTTATGATAATGATTTTAATAGTCATCCCGATTATAACTTTCAAAGTTCTCATTTGCAAGAATCATCCCCTCGTCCCATGACTTTCGGTGAGGGCTTGTGCATGCTTGATAATGAGGAACTTGAAAACCGTTATCAGGAAGAAAATCGTTGTTGGGAGCATGAGTTGGATTTATTATTTGAATCCGATGACGATTTTTCTTCTGAGACTTTTTAAAATTAGGAATGTTTTGAACAAAATGAGGAATTTTTGCCTACTTTGGAACAAACCATCCTTCACTTGGCCCATGGTACAATATTAAATGAAAATGAGGAAGAAATGGACGTAGTATCCATTTGCAGTGAAATGATTTCTTCCTTGATTCTCAAAGAAGAATGTTTAATTGGAAATGATCCTATTTCTTTCAAAATTCAATCTTTAAGAGATGATAACTCATTTATTGAGATTGAATATCTTTCATCCCCATATTTATTCTATATTGTTGAACCGTCACAAGTACTTGATGAATCGGTCCAAAACCTTAAAACGTTTAGCCTTTTCACCGATGAGGAGTACTTTCTCGAGTTGCCTTCCATTAATACATCTTTTCCTCTATGTGCACCACCTCCTATTCCAATTGAAAAATATTTGGGAGGAAATTCAGTTTTTTTGGAACCCATGTGTACCTGTCACCCTTACTATCCAAATCACCCATCTTCCCTCCAAAAATTTTAATTAGGTATGGTTCACTTCTTCTGCCTTACACATGACTTCCGTTGTTCAAAAGGAATTCCTATATTTCGGGAGGCATGCATGAAAGGGAGGGTCCCCTGTGGATCTTTCAAAGACAAATTGTGTTTTGGGTGGACCCTCCAAAATTTCAACTTCTAGTGTATAGTTAGTTAGAAGTTAAAATTGTAGGTTGTAAATAGTTAGTTTATTTTTCTTCTTACTTATAGTTTGTGTAATTAGTTATAGTTTTTTTTATTCTTTTTTTATATTCTTTGTGACTAACATCTTTTGTAGAATTATTGGACTTGTACTTTTACGATATCACTCCATTGTGGGTAATATCGCTATTTTCCTCTCTTTAACTTTGTTTTTAATTAACATTGAGGACAATGTCAGGTTTTATGTTAGGGGGTGTGGGATATTCTATCCATTCATTGGTAGTGTCCATGATTTGATTATATGTTATTTCCAAGCAGGATTTTCTTGAAAAAAATTAAAATTTTCAAAAATATTTTGTTTCTTTTTTCTCCTTTGTTAGGCATTTTTCCTTTATTTTCGATGATAAATTTCAATAAATGCCCGATCCAATAGACAACTCAATGATGCATGTTCTCTATTTTAGAAGTTATTAGACTTTAGTCCTCAATTATTAAAATTGTGAATAACTTCATGAATTAAACTTTAATCCCATGAGCACACGCACTTTCTTGCTTTATTGATTTGGTTTAAGTTTTTTATAACTCGATAATATTTTGTTGCATTGTATATAGTTATACCGAGCGAGCTTTGTTCTTTTCTTCATTTGTGAGTGTTATACACTATTATTTCCTCTTTGAAAATGTTGAATTCGTCGGCAATATCTCTATTCTTTCATTAATCGTTCATTAATTGAGTTTATATCTTGAAATATGTTACTTGATCATGATTTTCGTATATTGTTTTGACTCGAGAATTGCGTAAACTTTATGAAATGATCATAGGCAATCTTTGTTATATCACCCATATTGACCTTGACCTCACCTTGTATGTTTCCCCTCGTCAACCCCTCTGAGCCTAAATATAACCTTTCGTTTCATAACCCTAAATCCCAAAACCAACTCCGAATTGGAGTTATAAACCATACACATTACCTTCCGTACCTTTGTTTGGAATGTTACTTGGGATTGGATGATGTTATTGTCTTTTGGTTGCAATTTAGGCACGCGACAGTGTGAAAAGTAAAGAAAAGAAAGTACTGAAAAAGAAAAGAAAAAGCAAAAAGCAATAGAAAAGAAAAGAAAAAATGAGAAAAAGAAGAAAAGAAATGAAAGAGGAAGTTTGTATATGTTGTGTAATGTTCAATAAGATTTGATTATTATCCCCATTTCTATATTTAATGCCTTTTATCGATTGTATTTTCTAATTTTTAATATTTCCCGCATTCTTCCCATTATTCTAAGTTTTCATTCCGAACACTTTGAATCCGTACATACATATCGTTTGTTTCGTACCCTAGCTGAGCCTACATTATAACCCCATCAAGTCCTCTGTGATCTTAGGGTGAATTTAATTTAAAAGTTGAAATAGTTTGATAATCTGTGAAAATTCATTCACCTCTTTTAATGTGCGGTATCTTTCATTGAGATAACATGTTTTTATTTCACTACACAAAATGGTCAAATTGACACCCTTCAACCGGCCAACATTGTCACGGCCATTGGTCGTGATAAAAAAACATGCATTTTTTGTCACGGTCAATGACCGTGACAAGTACGTGACAAGCATAGTTATCACGGACTTGTCACGATCATTGATCGTGATAATACTATAATGTTGTCACAGTTAATGATCGTGACATGTCTATGACAATTCTGTCAGTAAAAAACTCTTCCCTCTTTTTTTTTCCACCGATTTCTATTCCCACCGATTTCTATTCACTCCATTTCTCTCTCTCTCTCTCTACGATTTTGGTATGTTTTCTCTCTCTATTTATCTTCCATTTATGTATATGTGTGTGTGTGTAATTGTGCGTGTGTGTGTGGTGTATATATGCGCGTGTGTGTGTGTGGGGAGGGGGCATGGCTCGAGTGAGGGAAGGGGGGCACTGTGTGTGTATATATATATATGTGTGTGTGCGTGTATATGCATGTGTGTGTATATGTGCATTTGTGTGTATATGTGTGTGTGTATATGTGTATGTATGTGCGTGTGTGGTGGGTAGTGGAAGTGGGGGGGAGGGGGCAGGGCTGGGGGTGGAGGGTGGGCACGGGGGCAGGGGGTGTGGGGTTGTGTGTGTATATGTGCATGTGCATGTGCATGTTTTTTTAATTAAATTTTTATTAGTTTATTAGATATTGCCCCTCATATTGTTGTTCCCCTTGTAAAAGAATTGATTGATTAAATATTGATTGGTTGTTAATTTTTTTAGTAAATTAATAAGTAGTGCCCCTTTCATATGCAAGTAGGATTGACCATCATTGTAAATTAGTAAATTAATAATTGTAAACTTTAATTGCTAGTTTAATTGATGAAAAGAATTAATTGAGTAGATAAATTAGAAGTTGTATGGAATAGACATTTGTTGTTGCCATTGCGGTTGGATTGTAGTGGATCGATGTTCGGTTGGTTAATTTTAAAAGTATACCATTGCCATAGGAGGTTTTTACCCTAGGCTCATCGTTTCAGATTTGAGAAAGGTTCCAATTTTTTATCGGGCACGGTTGAACATAGGCTACCGCCGAGACAACTTTCAGGTTGAGAAATTGAAACTAAATCTTCTGAATGTGGTCCTAATATGACAGGTAAGAATCCAAAATTTAAGAATGTCAAGCATAAGAAGACCCCAACTGGGAATGAAACTGAGATAAGAAAGGCATGGTCTAGGAGGTCAATTTTATTTGACTTGCCTTATTGGAAGAATAAACCGGTGCGCTATGCATTGAATGTGATGCATGCAGAGAAGAACCTTACTGAAGATATTGTGGGCACTTACCTTGGGGGAGTCATTCAAAGGATGGAGAAAATGCACGAAAAGACTTTAAATCGTTGAAACTTAAGCCACAACTATGGTTGAAATAAGATAGTAGGGGAAGGATAATAATTCCCCCTGGTGAGTTTACTTTGACGAGTGGGCAAAGGAAGGTGCTTTTAGACACAATATATAATTTGAAGGGCCCATATAATTTTTCGTCCAACTTGCAAAGGATTGTGAATTATGCTACTCATGATTTACATAAGTGTAAGTCCCACGATTGACATGTGATCATGCAATTGCTTCCTCTATTGTTTAAGAACTGTTTCTCTCCAAGCACAAGGATTTGCGGAGGTCTATTATGCAAATTAGTATTACCTTCTCACTTTTATGTGAGAAGGTAATCAATCGAGAACACATAGTGCCCACAAAATTGGCAGTAACTGAAGCTATTTGTGTGTTGGAGAGGTACTTTCCCCCAACATTCTTTGACATAAGTGTTCACTTGTTGGTACACCTATGCGACGAGGTACTTCTTTGTGGTCCAGTTAAATATCACTGGATGTATCCATTTGAAAGATTGTTGAAAGATTTTAAAGATTACGTCAAGAATACGCGATACATTGCTGGATCAATTGCAGAGGAATGCATCACCATGGAGTCATCAATCTATACTCAGGAATATATGCTTGACTCGACCAACGTTGATGACACTGATGAGTTCATCGATGATGGTGGTCATGTGATGGGAAAACGAGTGAAATTAACGAGTTTGCAATATGAACAAGTAGATCTTTATCTGTTTGACACACATGAAGATGTCGAAGAATGGAAAAAGTAAGTTTAAATTATTTTAAGTTTTACATTATTTTATAATATATTAGATTATTTTATACATGATTAATTTTGTAATATGTAGAAAATATGAAGCCTGTGAGAATAATAAAAGACGAAAAATAATGGTACAATTAGACAGCGAATTTAGGTTGTGGTTGTCACAAGAGGTAATTATAATGAAAATGGACGTTATATAACGTTACATTACACTCAAACTTTACAACTAATCTAATTAATTTATTTATATTCTCAGCTCTTAAAGACGAGTGATGCGACATCAAGGCTTGCTCGTCTAGCCACCGGACCCTTGTTCATGGCACAGGATACAAAAAGTATCGATTGAACGGTTACGTAATCGGCATAAAAGTGTATGAGGAAAGTACAAATGTACATAACTTGAACATTTCATACATGGCTCTTACTTTCTTTCGAGTGAGCGGAAAAGATAAAAACCTTGTTGAAGTTGAAATGACTTACTATAGTGTAATTCGAAATATATTTGAATTGGATTATATAAGCTTCAAAGAGGTTGTATTTTACTGTGACTAGGTAAGAGTTGAGGATAAAAATGTTTGTAAAGTTGATCCTGGCACCAATTTGATCTTGATTGACTTGTCCAAGTTGAAGAGCAACGACCACGTGAGCGATGGGATGTTTGTTTGTGAATTTCAAAAGGCCAACCAAGTGTTTTACTCAGAGTATATCAACCACGAGCGGTGGTCAACTGTCCTACATGCGCCAAAGAATCTAAATAGTAGTGTGGATGACTTAGCTGCTCCTACCGAATATCAACCCATTTTTTATGATAACCCGAATTTGAAATAATTTTTTAATTTGTAATAAATATTCCAATTTGTACTTTATCAACCCATTTTTAATGCTTATAATTGATTTTCACTTTATCATTTTCACTCTTGTGTAGTGTGCGTGTGTGTGGGAAGGAGGGGTGGGGGCGGGGATGTTTCGAATTTTTATTAATTATACATATTATGAGTTAGATGTTGTTGTTTTAGAATTCAGAATTGAGGTGTTAAACTGTAATAATTCATTTGAATTTGTAGTAATTATGCATATTTGAATGTCTTCTTCTAATTCATTTTGATTTGTACTAATAACAACATTTTTTAAATGTCTCCTTCAGGTATTAAGGCGAGGATGATAATGCTGATTATGATGATGTCGTCTGGGCTCGGTGGTAGCGGAGGCGATGAGGGATCCTTGGCCCCTAGGCTCCCCAAATATGGCAAATAGGGGATGGCCATCGAGAACAGGACGGGGCTATTAGAGAGATCCCTCGAGCTGGTAAAGACGATCATCGGTTCGGGGTACACTAGTTGGAGGGAGGTGCCAAATGAGCTCAAGTTAGCTATTTGGGCGGCACTACAGGTAATGTATTTATATTTATATTTATATGAATATTTCAATTTCATTTTATATTTACATTTATATTTATTCGCAACTAACATTGTATTTGTTGGACATGAACAATTCATCCTGGATCCAAAACTATGCGATTCCGTTTTGGAGCAGTTGAGGGATCAACACATGACGTGGAAGAAAAATATGCTGACCCGGTACTTTGGGAAGACCCGAGAGTCCGTTATCTAAATGCGTGACTCCGTCCTGCCGAAGGATCCTATCTCAATGGCACAATGGAAAAATTTAATTGACAATGAGATCGGGTAGCGACAATTGGATTCTCGCCAATCGGGGAGGGAAAATTGGGCGAAAAAGACGAACGTGCACTACTCCGACTGAACGTCTTACGCCGAGGTGGATCATAGGATGATGGTAAGATTTATTTTTTCTATAATTACAGAAATATATTATTCTGCATTATTTTACTTTGTGGGGCCGATACTAATTTTGCATTATTTTATTTCAGAGGACGGGGAGTGGCCCTGGGGGTAGGCCACATAGGCTCGATACTTATGTGGCTATTCGAACGAAGAAGGGGAAGGATAAGGACGTGTCCCCGAGTGTCGCAACCATGATTGTAAGTAATTCAACAGTTTACTTTTTGTTAATTACATTATAATTTTTTTATTTACTTATTTAACTAATCATGTGCTTTTTGTCGTTTCAGGCAAAGCTTAAGGACGTGCATGAGTCGCAATCTGATGCCGAGAAGGCATCTTTGTCCACATACACACTCAACCAATTGCTTGGCGCTGATCGCAAGGGGAGGACAAGGGGGTGAGCTCACGGGTGGCCAAATCTAGGATCATCGAATTGGAGACCAGCGACACCGGGTTGGCTCGAACAGTGGACTCGCATGATGCGAAGCTGTCTCATTTGGAGGTGACGGTTCAAGATATGTTCTCATTCATGAAGCGTTCGTTGGGAGAAAACCGTAAAGGTAAGGAGAAGGTAGTGGTGAAGGAGGAGGTGTAGGAGGACGAGGATGTGGAACTCGGTGCTTCATCTTCGACACGTGCGAACTCTGATGATCCAGTCCCCTATTTGTCTCCCTTCGACCGGCCGATGTCGACACTTGGTTGGCCGAGCGTGTTTATACAAGACATATTTGATGGCCAGCGGATAGGGCGGGGGTTGAGGGACCCGAATACCATCCAGGGTATGCCAGTTCATGGACGTTTTCTTCAAGACATTGAGGCTAAGGTGCTAGTCATGCATGTGATACCCGGGAAGGAGAACTCCCCATTGTGGTTACGCGAAGAATGAGGCACGATGCACATTGCTGGGTGTATTAATTTGTATATCTTGTGGTCTATTCACCTCCTTAGACCTACCCCAGACATGTAGTGACATTATTTGAATTTAATTGTTTTAAGTTGTTACATTTGAATTATATCGTGATGCATATTGTTTTGAATGTATATTTGCATTATCTCTATTTTATTTGGATATATGATGTTTGAATAGGTACAACGTTGCTATAATATGTACAAATATATTGTTGGGCAGTGGAAGTGACCATACTGCCTAGTAGATTTTTTTTTCAATTCTGTCCAGAATTGTCACGGTCATTGACCGTGACAAGTCCATGACAACAGAAGCTGTCACCCCCAGAATTATCATGGTCATTGACCTTGACAAGTCCAACTTCTCAAGGTCAATGACCATGACAATTCGACAGATTTGGTGTAGTGTTTTCTATATAGCATTCTTCATTTATGACATGTGTGCGACCTAGTTTCCATTTAAATTTACTCTTCATGCCCGCATGTCCCATGTATTACCTCCATTTTTGTAGTGAATTCACTTGATGCGTGTAATGACCATGAGTATTGAATATATGCGCACTTTAATATTTATTATCCAGTTTATTTAAGTTTTTGCCAAATCATACTTTGCATGTGCTCACTCCCCTCCCACTTTTAAGGTTTCAATTCTATGAAGTTCATTCTATAATATTAATAATTACCGACTTTTATTTGAATTCGTTTGATTTTCTAATAACGCGTTTAAAATCTTTTTCGTTGTTGTTGAGTTTGTCACATGTTTATTGGGCATATTTTGAGGAAGCCATATGATGTTTGTGGGTTTCATCCCTGAAAACCCTCATGAGACAACACTCGTCCACTAGGGTAACCTAGGTGTTTAACGGCTTACTGCATACGCTAAATGCAATCGCTCGCCCGCGAAAGTGGCTTTTATTTGTTTTCTCTCTTTTGTATATATGTCCTATTTTGTGATTTTCTTATAGTTCTTCTTTCTTTGAATTTCATTACTAGGGACTATTAATGTGTATGTTAGAGGTGTGATTCATCCCGAATCATAACACTCATTACCCTCGTACTAAGGCATTTTAGCTCCCTCGGGTAGTTGAATATCTATAATTATGCTGGTTAATCAGACAACCTCTGTTTTATATGCTAACATGTTACTTGAGGTATAATTGAACTTTTATAGGTATTAAAGTTCTTAGTATGAAGTTTGGGCACATTCCGGTGAAGTTCCTTCACGATTCGCACGTTCAGGGGCATTTTCATAATTTCATACTTCAGGATTTTTGCCTGAGGTATTCACGAAAGTTGTAGCCCTTGGGCCAAGCTTCGTATGGCTATGATTGGTGCTCGAATCAGAGTCCGAACGAAGAAAACATAGATCCTTAATCAGGGGAGAAATATAAGAAACTATTTAAATGTTATTACATTTTGTTTATTAACAATTCTAATATTTCCATCCATGTCCCTTTTCCATCGTTTGCAGCAAAATTTTAATTTGCAAAAATGGTAATTTTGGCTTTTGCTCAGGTTTTGGCTTGAGTTTTGGTTTTGTCCAAAATTCGAGCCTTTTGTCTGAAGTTGAGCATGAATTTTGATGTAAAGGTGCAAATAATAGGTCTGAACTTATATGGGTGGAGATGGGTCTCGACTTGGTTAGCTTTGGAATTGGTTGCTGGTCCAAATCGCAAGTGGGTCTTGACAATGGCAGCTCTAGGGTTTCGGCTCTAATGGCCACTTATTGTTTCGGGTTCTGTAGTGCTAGCTCGGATATTGGGTTTACACTGGATTCAAATTTTGAATCGTATTTTTTTGGTGGGCTGCTGCCATGGTTTGGGATTGGCTGTATTCAGTTGTTACGATTTGGTGATTGCGTGGGTAGTCCTGGGCAGACCGATCGATCAACCTCTCACCGACGACGGAACGGGTTTAGAAATTTTGGCTTGCAGGCTTCACAGTATGCCCTCCCCTATTCACGCGGCCGACTGATTTTATCGCGGTCGACTGGTCCCCTGTTTTGAGTCGACTCTGTTTTTGTTGCTTAACCCCTTTTCCCTTTTCATTTTCTTTTTCTATTTTTTTCATTAGTTTATTAAAAGATTTATCCCCCCTTTCTATTTCTTTTTCCTTTTTCTTTGGTTCCTTAATGTAACTTACTATAAAAGGGACCCTTCGTTTTTTTTTTGTAAAAAGATTAGTTCTCTCTCATTTTTTCTCTCTTAATAGTTTAGTTTCACGGTTTGTAAACATTGGGGATTATTTGTTGGAGACCTCCTCTCTCTACCACTTTGGGTATTTCTACTATTAATTTAAGTTTTTCTTCTTCTTCTTCTTCTTCTTCTTCTTCTTCTTCTTCTTCCTTGTCTATTAGCTTGTTCATTTATTTCTTGCTTTGTATTTATTTTCTTGCCTAGAAAATTAGTGTATTTTAATTATTTCTTATTTTAATTGTTAAGTAGTTGTTTTAATTAATATATCATGTTGTGTGAGTAGTATAAGGGTGGGGATTGCGTTTTCGCCATTAATGGGCCTCGAGCTCCAATAATTAGGTTTCGTGTAAAAATTTATTTTATTGAAATCTCGCAAATTAAAATGGGATTATTATGCGTTTAACTTGCTTTGTCACGCAATGTTAGTGTTTAAAGAGATAACTCGATTTTAAGTCGTGTGTGACCATTTTTTTTTATTAAATGTTTAATCTCACATCGTTGGCTTAAATTCCTTCATGTGTGATGTTTATGTTTAAGTAAAAATGCTCAGTTAAATGTTTTCGAATCGAAATTATAATTACGCGTGTTTAACCCACGACGGGGATGTGATTACAACTCTCGTTTTCTTAATTCTTGATTAGAGTTAACTTCTTCCTTTGTCCCCTTTCTTTCCTTTAAACCAATCACCTTTTTCACATTTATTCCTGAAGTAATAAATCAGTTACGAGCTGTCGAACATTCCATGTGGATTCGACACCCGAACTTACCGCTATACTTATAAAACAAGTGTAGTTAGAGTCTACGTTCTTGTATAGCGAAGGGAGCCGATACTGACGATCGGTGTATATCTTTATACACTCACTCTGCAGTTTCCCCTCGTCCATCACTAGGCATGAACCTATTTTCTGGGAGATTAAAGTCCAAGCTTTCTAGGCATGTTTAACATAGTTTATCAGACAAATTCATTCCAATAGGCTAGAATCTTCTTGAATTATATATAAAAAAGGAAACAATAAGAAAATTTGTACCTATTCTTCAATAACTGGTAGGGAAGGTATTGGTACAATAGTATGAGGAACCGCTTCCTATACCAACTCATTGGGTTTGTCCATATTGTTCTCTAGAGACACTTCCACGACCCTTCCTTCTTAATAATAGCAATTGGAGCATTTTGTTCCTAGGTCCTTTGGAAGGTGCCCCCTTCTCTATAACATCACTTGAAGCATCTTGTTCCATTATAGCTTCCAAAGGTAATCCATCCTCAATAGTAGTATCTTAAACTTCCTCTCTCCCAAGGATCAAAGGCCCAAATAAAAGTATCCAAACTTGCTCGTTAACTGTAGGAGGAGTGGATACTAGTATAATGGTCCGGTATGAATTATCAGGAATGGTCTCAGAGGAGAGGGCCTATAACAACAAGGAAAAAAAGTAGAGAATCAGTTAACCAATATAGTGGGAATTAGAGAATGAAGTTACAAATTGACCCAAAAAAACAAAAATCTTTACCATCGAAGTTGCCCCATCAGTGGGGGAATCCTTTCTCTCTACACCAATGTTGTCTTCCTAGTCCTTCTCATGCAGAGCAACCTAATGGCGCAAGAAAGAAGAATTAGGAGAATAACCATTACTTAACCCATTATCATAAAGTCTTCATATGTCCTTAAGGGGGAATTTACAATTACCTCAGGTACATTAGGTGCAACTGTGGATATCAGGAGGGGAGGAAAGTCCTTCGATAATTTCTTCCTCCAAAATGAGCTCAGCTTCACCAGCAATAGCACCTTCCGAGGCACTAAAATAAGCATCAATCGAGGAGTTAAAAAATAAATCTGGAACAAACTACACAAAGCCAAGAGTACGAAAAAAAGAAAATCATATGTATATCTTCGTTAGTGGAAAAATCCTCTAAAATGATATAATCCTAAAGAGGTGATGAAGGTTTTTCCTAAGAATTCATCTTGGGTAGTTTGCGCGATCGATGCAGTAAGGGAGAGTGATAAAAAGCCTCTTCCTCCTCTTCCTCTACCTCACTTATTGCCTCCATACTTTCCTCATCCCCTCCTTTGTCTTCTTGCTCCACTTTTTCCTCAACCTTTTTTTTTCAAGCACTACACCCATAAAACTAGTCGCCCGGGTGAACGACCTGATACATTTTTTATTTCCTTACTTAATATGAGGAGTTTAAAATAGGCCCCTCACAGACACAAAGGCTGACATCTCAGCTCTATCGATGGTAGAATAGCTAGTACACTAATTTTCCAACTCCCCGTACATTTTACTAACGTGTGCAGCTAAGTCAGTAGGAATAGACTTACGAGGTCAAGCTTCCGTAACAATGGAAGGTATAGGGGTCTTTTTAAATTCCTTAATTTTCTTGGAGGTTAGATTCCTTTTGTCCCTAATGGACCGCCCCGGTATAGGCAACCCGAGAGGTATCTTCCTCCGTAGCAGCCATCGAAGGACTAGGGGCACCAGAAGTTCCCTTGCCCAACTACAAAACTCGTGTCCCCTTCTTTTTCTTGGTCACTGCATCATCTAAATGATCCAAGGGTATTATGTAAAGGAGAACCCACTCAAATTCCAGCAAGAAAACCTAATGGTGCGAGAGGGCTCACAAACAAGTGGGAGCAAGAATTTGTGAGGGGGTTGCCACATAAGCAAACCCTAATTGGCTTTTTTAGTTAAATAAGCCAAAATAGACATTTGGCAAGAGGGTCCATAATGAGTTGGCCTAAGATAAAAGGATGAAAGGTAATAGTTACGAGACAGTCTACATTGATCATGCCCAAAATATTAAATCATGCCAAGACATAGGATTGGAAAGATGTCTACAACTAGCAGGTACAAAACACTGAAGAAGGACAAGATAAACGTGTGCGAGAGGGTGCCAAAACGAATGGACCCAAGATTGAGGAAAACTAATATAGATCATTTGGATAGGGTCAGCCATGACAAACATTCCCAAGATCGAAACAGAGACAATTGGTAAGTCTCAAGGATGGCAAGGGAGTGCTAAATGAGAAACCCTAAGATATGAAAAAAAATGCGCGACTATACCCAAACGATTGATGGGATATTCATAGCTAAGTGATTATTAAGTATATCATATGATAAAATAGTTACTAACATTATTTATTTCTTGCACATGTAGCCTTGATCGAGCAAGCAGAGCTCGAGTAGACCAGTTGGGATCTCTAGGGAGTTTTGGTTTGGTGGTGGATGAGAGACAAGGTTTGTTAGGCAAGCTAAGGTCCAACCACTTCAGTGCCTCAGGGAAGAGATAATACTACTAGGAGAGACCCAAGAGGTCACTCAAGCACTCACACAATTCACTCTTAGTAAAAAAAGTGGGTAGCTAAGGTGTTGCTCATAAAGTATTTCAAATTTACAATTAGTGAGGTGGCTCCCAAATCCACTCGTAATTTTTCAAAGATTGTTCACCGAGTTACCATTTGAACAGATATTTACCAAATCACACTTTTTGGCGCTATACCCGATATATTTACCTTTTAACTTTGGCATGCACCATGTGTCGCTTATCAGAAGGTATAAGAGACAAACCGTTTATAGAGACAAAATGTATATCTCAGATGCTATCTCAACGGGTGTCTTATTTTGGTGAACATATGCCACATCAGCCCTAGTTTTTACCTATAAATAGGATCCTGAGGTAAGATCAATAGTAAGAACACAAGTTAGCAATGCGACTCTGCCAAATTCTCACGAGAAATTATTCTCTCCCCTATATATCTTTGGTATCTGAAGGTCTTATCTCTTCACTCCCTACAACCATACCTTCCAAGTGATCCCTTTTATCCGTTATCATTTTTGTTAAAAAGTTATAGTTAATCATTGTCTTCTCAGGTAGCATTTAAAGGAACTTCGTCATTACCAGAAGTATATGTTTTCATTTATAACTACTCATGAAACCCTGGATACCTTAAAGACAGCTTCCATTGGAGTGGGCCACTCCTTACCAGATCCATTTCTTCGTAGACCCCAGTATAACCACCCTCTTACAACCTCCATTACCACTGTAACCTTATTGAGATAAATCCAAAATGTGTTCACTAGATCTACTTGAGGTAAAAATCCCCATTTATTATAGAAAACGAACGTTCTGCCTCACCATCCAGTAGGTTATCTAGTTATTGGTCATCACTGGTGACAACTTGATCAACCTTCCTTTCTATGTACTCGTTTCGATGTCGTGCCTTGGCTAACTCATCCAGATGAGATTTAAGGGCCTTCTAATTTTACGTCTTGTGTTTGTTCTCCTTTCAAAAGGAACACCGAAGTGTGTTGTTCTTCTTGATCATATTTTCTCCCATTTTCTTTGACCACTAGAGAAACTTTTGGTTCTTAATCTTCCCCATTATAGTGTAAATTGGTTCTTAAAAATCATTTTGATGGCTTGAAATACTTTGGAAGAATTTTCTCTGCTACCATTCTTGGATATGTTTTGCTTCTTGTTCGCCCTTTTAGAGGCGTTCCCTTTGTCGTAGACCTTGTTCTCCTTAGCGCGACCAGTCTCTGCTTGGTTAGTTTGACCACGTCCTCCACTTTGGCATACTTTTCAATACATGACATGAGGTCATCAATGGTGTTCTCTTCTTTATTAGTAAGGGACTGCTACAACATGGAAGTGGTGGGTGGGGGGGGGGGGGGAACCAATCTTGGAAGATGCTATAACTACTTTCTCTGAGCAATCATCCACCTAGTTGAATTTTCCCACTAGCGCTTAGCATACTCTTGTAGGGTCTCTTGTGATTTTTTCCTCATCATGAGTAGAGAATTCATACTCCTCGGATGTTGTGCTCTTTATACTCCTCAGAGAATTCATCCACATGGCACTCTTCATCTCAGTTTCATCTCACTAGGTGACTTCCATGCTCTGAACGATCTTGGTCATGCCCAATACTTCCTTTGATGTGAGTTTTTCTTGGCTGAGGGCTAGGAGTCCGACCATGGAATTTTTGGTTCTCGTGATGGAGTTATTTCCCCATTTTCTCCAATCATCATTGAAGGCATGCATTCTCCTCCATTTCGAGGCGAGTTGCCTCTTCTTGATCTTAGAGTCGTGTTTTATATGCATCGACCATCCGTGAGATCTAGGTGATTTGGGTTGCTCGTTGCTTTGCTCAGAGAGTTACTCCTTTGGGTGAAATCTTGGATTCCCGCTTGGAGAAATTCAGATCTAATCCTGACTGGAGAAAGGTCAGCTTGCACGTTGCCAGCTAGGGGGTGCACTTTTTAGGTGGTGGTACAATTGTGTTTACTGTTTTGTTTAGGTTCCGTTTAACCAAAATATTGATTTGCATAGACAACAACAATTGCGAGTGCTAGAAATCCAAATATGATATTTATGAAAATCATAGAATAAAATAATATAATAAATGCTCATAACACAAGAATTTACGTGGTTCGATAACTACCTATGTGCATGAAAAGGGTTCGAAATTCTGATTAAATTCTCAGAAGGTTTAAAATTACATCCCCTTTACCCTAGGGTGAGGATTGTACTTATAATAATAAAAAGTAGTTGAGTTGTATAAAGAACACTCCTGACTTTATATTGACAAGTGTGGTGATTCTTGTTTATCTCATCCGAGAATGTAGGAATACTGTGAATATCCATGTGATAAGGATTTGTATTTATCCACGTGATAAGTATTTATAATTGTCCATGTGGCACTGAACTTGACTGGGGCAGCATGCTAAGCCTGCTTGGATTGCAAAAATTGGGCCATTATGGTTTGGTCCCCACACTCTCTATTAGCTAATTATAAAATATCCACACTATGTATACACTCGTAAACAATATTGCAGGGACACACTGGCCATAGATAAATATTTACACAATAAATATACATAACTACACTCATGCTATAAGTACATATACAAACTATATCGTATAAACATACATATATATCACTCGTTATATATATGTATAACTGTATCCCAAGAGCATAGACCTCACTAATACGTCCCTCGTGTGCTATAAGGATCAAAGCATCATGTATCATGCTAAGCCATTGGGTCGAAATCTCACCATTGAACCCAAACGTGAACATTAACAATATAGGCGGTCATAAACATATGTCTGGTGGTGGCAACTATAACACATCGCACCAAACTGGTCTTCAAACCAATACTTATCCTCATATATGGATAGTGGCCATGCAACAGTACTATGCTTGCCGCAAATCAATCCAAAACCTGCTAGTCAACGCTAGGGTGGACTTCCCAATACGCCCAACCTCTTATGATAGTACTATCAAGTATGTATGTTTAATATAAACAAGTATCATACACATATACACATATATACATGTAACTTTAATATGTATATATAAAGAGAATTAAACTCGTAAACATATCTCATAGTGAAGTAATCTTTCAATCCCAAAGTTTGAACCAATTTCCTTATTAGATATATAAATGTTCTCTCACTTGAATTTCTAGTTCTCCTCACCCAAATCCATTTATTCTTTGGTCTAACACACTTACCAAACCCCGTAAATATTATCCAGTAGTCCCACTCTACTCAGAAGACCTTACGGTCATTCCCATGGGTAGGTTAGCAAACCAAACCGGTTCGATTGGCAGACCGAACCAGTTCCATTGAGCGAACCAGTTTGCTCCCCCAATGAACCGGTTCGGTTCAACGAGTTTCCTGTCATCTTCTACCTCGGTTTTTTTCCTCCAAACCCTATAATGGAGGTCCCAAACTGCCCCAAATATAAAATTAACCTCCTAAAACATTATACTAATCCACCAGAAGTAGTATAACTTGTAATTAACCCCAAATCCATCATCAAAACCAAAGAATTCTAAATCAAACTTTCAATTTATCAAACCCAAAATTTCCCCAATTTGAATTTTCATCAATTCAAATGTCCTATCATTGTTGTACATGTTAATCATGGTAAATCGAGATTTAATTATGAAATTACTACAAAATTATCATCATCTAATTATCAATTCTAATATGATATTAATAACGATCAACATTTCTTAATGAATTGATCAAAGTTTCAACCTTTAATCATTAAATCCCAAATTCTTATAGCAATTACGTATGAAAGTGATCAACTACATGAACGTACAATTTAAAGCAAGTAATTACTTGCCTCCTTGGATTTAAATCTTATATCTATTCATTGGTTATGGATTATCCGGAGGTGAGTCCTTCTCTTCTCTTCTCCCGGCCTTTGTCTTTTTTCCTTCCTCATTTTCTCTTCTCTTGAACTTTTTCTCTAACTCAATTATGCAAAATGTCAAAGGTGGGTTTCCATCCACATTCCCTACCTTTAAATACCTCCAAAATACACCATAATACCCCTTCTATATTAAACCCTAGGTGAAAAAGACCACCCTATCCTTATAAAAATCCTTTTATGTCTAAAAAGTTCCCGGAACACAATCATAATACTCGGGTATATATTCTCGACTATTTTTACCCTTCTCGGATCTCCAGTTCACTCAAAACATTATCCATGTCATCCAATTACAAATATTCTAACATCTCATTAATTGAGCTCGACACATGTGTTCCACATAAATATACCGATCTGCCGATGTAACACTCCATCGACATAATAATAATAATAATAATAATAATAATAATAATAATAATAATAATAATAAACCACCGCTTTCACTCATACGCAACATATAATAAATCACACACACACACACACACACACACACACACACACACACACATATATATATATATATATATATATATATATATATATATATATATATATATATATATATATATATATATATATATATATATATATATATATATATATCACACGTAAGTAAATAATAATAATAATAACAATTATAAATATTAATCCACTATCTCTCTAGTTAATACTTACAAAGTCCAATTTAATTTCCCCCAATTAAATTAATAATTATAAGAACATAAAAATTAAATAATCATAAATGTATGGAGTATTACATTTTAAAACTAATAACAGAATTTCGTCCTCGAATTTTAAACGAATCTGCCATGAAGAGCTCTGGATACTTCCCCCCCATATCATCGCTCCCACATCGATTCGATAATATTATGGTGTTCCCATTGAACTCACACTAATGTTACCACCTTTGACTGAAGATTCTTCTTGCTACAACCAAAAATAGCAGTAGGTTTCTCCTCATACGAAATATCTAATTGTACGCCAATGTCCTTTAATGGTAAATGCTAATAAGCCATATCATCCCTGAGATACCTCCCCAATGATAACACATGGAACATGCTACCAATGCTCGGGTAAGATGAGCCTATATATAACCGACCCCACCATCTCGATGATCGGAAAAGTCCTCGCATACCTAGGTGCCAACTTCCCATTCTTCTAGAACTGCATCACTCCCTTCATGGGAAATACTCACAACAACACCTGATCACTAATGTCAAACTCTGAATATCTATGGTTTACATCGGCATAGCTATTCTTTCGGTTCTAAGATACCAAATATGACTCCTAATAAACTCAATCTTTGATGGCATCTCCTGAATCAAGTTCATGCCAATAAGCTTATTGTCCCCCACCTCTAACCACAAGAGGGATAACGATAAGGTCTCCTGTAAAAATCCTCAAACAGTGCCATGCTAATAGTAAATTGATACAAGTTGTTATACACAAACTCTTCCAACTATAAATACTTCTCCCAGATACCCTTAAAGTCCAGAATACACATCCTTACCATACCATCTAACATATGCAATCTCACTATCTATACTATAAACAATTAGGCATACTACCTTGTTTTGTAATCCATCTAAACTTGATAGAAATAGGTTACCTTGGTCAACTAATCCACAATGACCCAGATGGAATCGTGAGCCCTTTGTGAAATTTGTTACCCTATGATGAAGTCCATCAAAATACTCTCCCATTTCCACACCGGAATCTCTAATGGCTATAGAACCTTGGTTGGTCTCTGATGATTGACCTTTATCATCTTACAAGTGGTTCAATTGGAGGCAAATTATGATATGTTCAACTTCATATCGGCCCACCAATACTATATCCTTATAGAATGGTACATCTTACCCCCTCCGTGATTTGCCAAAACAATGACTTGTGCACCTCCTCCTCCTATTAAAGCGTAAGACCCCCTCACAACTAACTGAGTAAGGCTTGTCTTCACCTACCAATAATTGTTGAATCACACCCTGACAAAAAGGTCCCTTACCTATCCCGGACTACCTTATCCTACCGACGAAGCTTAACCCACTTCACTTTTTACGATAGTGTCAACTACCCTTTTCATATATTACTCAATGCATTTTCCACTATGTTAGCCTTCCATGAATGATACTGGATGTCAAATGCATAATCCTTAACAAATTTAAGTCACCTATGATGCCTCATGTTTAGCTCCTTTTGCATGAAAAGATAATGTAGTGACTTGTAGTCTGTGTACAACCGGAACTTCTACCCAATAGATAATGCCTCCAAATTCAAAAGCCTCTTCTTCTAAGTCCAAATCATGTGTGATAAATTTCATCTATAGGGGAATAAGAATGAGAGATGAATAAGCTATAGACTGCTCCTCTTACTGTAGAAATCTCACAAGTCCCTGTAAGGATGCATCGGTAAAAATAAAGTACTACACTCCTCCCCTGGGAAATGCCTGCACGAGTGCTGAAGTTAAATTGTCCTTTAGCTCACTGAAAGACAACTAACACTAATAGTCCCAAACAAAAGGAACTTACTTACGAGTCAAATTTGATAAGAGATCCGCAATATTAAAAATCCTTTGATGAATGGACGATAGTATATTTTTAACATAAAAAACTATGAACCTTATTTAGTGTCGTGGGCTTGCCCAAATCCCTCACTGCTGATACCTTACTCGAATCCACCGAAATACACTTCTTGGAGATAATGTGTCCCAAGAAATGCACCTCCCATAAATAAAATCCATACATCTCGAAGTTGGCATACAACTGGTGGTGTCCCCAAAAATCTGAAGAACCATACACAAATGCTCTGCGTGATTGCCCTCTGTTGGAGAATAAATCAAGTCCTCATCTAAGAGAACAATGACAAAATGATCCAAGAAATCCCTAAAAAACTTGTTTATGAGATCCATGAAAAATGATAGCGCATTGGTTAGCTCGAATGGAATAACCCCAAACTCATAAGACCTGTATCTTGCCAAAAATACGATCTTAGGGATATCCATCTCCCTCATACGTAACTAATGGTGCCTAATATCAAATATATCTTAGATAAGTAGTATGATATTCTTAGCTGATCTAACAAGTCATCTAATATGGCAACGAATACTTGTTCTGAAATGTGATATTGTTCAACTCCTAGTAGCCGATACATAATCTTAATGACATATCATTCTTCTCCACAAATGGAAATAGAGAACCCCAAGGTGATGTAGTCATGCAGATAAAACTCTGATCTAATAGATAATAAATTTTATCTCTCAATTCCCTCATCTCTAAAGGATCCATATGATATGGCGCTCGCACTATCGGTGCAGTCCCCTGAGAAAATTCAATCCTAAACTTAATCTCCCCACTCGGCGGTAACCTTAGTATCTCCTAAAACACGTCAGCAAAATTCCTAACAATGGGGATTGAATCTAATGAGATAAATATACCGTCAAAAGTCTCTTCCTCAATATATTATATGTGCATGCTCGACCCTCCCTCTAGACAAGGCCTCACCAGAAGAAACATGTCCTACCCTAGAATAAGAAACACGATAGTCCTACTATAACATTCCACCATCACTCTGTACAATGATAACCAGGATAAAATCATACTCATCCAAATCTTAAATGAGCAAATCCAATACTAAACATAACCTCCACATGTTTACACCCGCTCCCCTACAAATAGAGTGAATGAGAATCCTGTTACCCAGCGATGAATCTACGGTTATAATGATGTCCGATGAAAATTCCACTAAACCTATCGTGTGTGCGTATATAGTGCTAACAAATGACGTGACTCTCCCATACTAAGCCAAACCATCCACATGTTCCCATGGATAGAAAACATGCCCCCAAATGCTGGCGGCGCTAGCGATAACACTAGTCCTTGGATGTGATACACACACACAAACTGTCCTTGCCCTTATAGAGGTAATAATGCTAGAACTGTCCATGGGGATAGAAGATACTATAAATGTAACCTCGACTGGTAACCCTAATCCCGATCCCTATCCTTTCTTGATCATGAACGTCTTATATGGCCCTACTCGACACATGAAACACCTCCCAATAAAAGTTTTGTACCTCTAGCCCTTACGAAGCTTCCCCTGTCTCTGAGCCTGCTGGCCCTGATAACCCCAACCCTATTAGCCTCTTGTCTGATTTTTTTGGACCTGCTGGTCCTGAGAGGTATGTTTCTAGCCCTGATGGCCCTATTTGAAATTATCATTACTTGGCCTAAATCTATTAGCTGAGTCTACCAGCTAGGAACCTAACTCATATCGCTTCCACTGCTGTTGTGGCACTCCGCTGGCACTGCAACCCCCAGTCTTGTCCTAACGGATAAAATATCTTATCCTCTTTGCTCCCCTCAGATGGAAAAGATGGTCCTTGCAGTGGATCAACGTGGCGTTAATGACCTCAGGGTAAGTTCGCAATGTTGGGTTCCCTAATTAGTGCTAGCGAATTCTCCAAGTAAGATAATTTGTGAACTTGAGGATCCTCTTATCCTCAGTGTTCACCTCATCTGGTACAAACTTCATCAGGCGAGTGAACTTTTCCTCATACTCGACCACGTTCTTACCTCCAATTAAACATCTATCAATCTCCTTCTCATCTTTGTTTGAACTACTGATGGAAAGAACTTTTGGTCAAATCGCATCCAGAACTCATGGATAGTCATATTCTCTATCTCCTCCGGTGTCGTAACTGACTCCTACAAGTAAATTATTTCCCCTTATATCTTGAACGTAGCTAGTATCTTATTTTGAGTGTCGCTGCACTTAACCATATACTAATGCTTCCGGATATCCTTCTTTCATTGGCTAGTTTAAACCACATTTTCACTCGCCTAAAACTCTGGTGGATGGTCATTCTAGAAGGCTTATCTAATTTTTTCCCAAAATTACGGCCCTGGGTGAGCCCGAATTGGTACTACCATTAGCGGATGCAGCTATGCCTAGGGAAAATGCTATGTTAGGGCTTTTATTTTGAAATTAACTGCATGTGCAACTATAACGGTGACCTCTGTAGCGTTCACAGTCCCCTGTGTGGCTTGTGGTTCCGAGTGAGCCTACTCCTCTATGACCTCCTTACGGCACGTGCTGGTCCACCTCTCCTTATGTTTGGCATTTGAAACTAGAAAAAAATTGTATAATATTCAATTTGATCATAAATAATAGAAAAATAATGTAAATATGCAGTATAAGACAATAGTCTTAGGTATAGGGCTCTACCTAAAAGAAACGTAACGTTGTCGCCTTAGTAAGTTCAAACATATCCTAAGGACATTCAAACCTGATGCTCTGACACCAACTGTGAACACTCGCCTATTCTAATATCGTTAGGTCAATCCTCTACTAAAATAAAACACGAGTCTCAGTATGATATCATTTTCAGCATCACTATCGCAACAAAATATACATATAATACAAATTACACCATATAATGCTATAAACAGAGTGAAATATCATGCATAAATAAATAATAAAAGTGATCCATATAAGCCACAGGCCAGATCAGTGACACCCCGCCTAATTAAATATCGGGTGATCAGTCCTTTATTAATTAATTCAGAATATCCAGTTGGTTCAGATTATGCATCACTGTTGAAAACTTTATAATTACAACTAACCACCTAATATTTAAAATGGTTGATGTCAAAATTTTATCTTTTCAATTAATATACCACCATTTAAGGAAATAGTTAAACATTCACCATTCAATCCAATATCATAAGAAATGAAATAAGTGACATAATAAAATGGACCAGAGTGAACACTTCTAGTCAAAAGTCAAATACAATAGGACAACTGAATAAATCCAAAAATTGCAAAGAGTAAGTAACTAAATCCAAAATCTATAAACATTTGAATAGAAAAGGCTAAAAATCAAGGAATGATTGACATAAAGGCATCTACTAACAAAGCCATGTAACCTCCACAGCAACTACAGCTCGTCGAATGAATGGAACTCCTAAGCATAGTGTCCCTGTGGCTGGGCACCTAAAAGAATTTGACAAGAAAACGAGATTTGCAGAAAATGGGTCAGAGCCCGAGTTGAAAACAGTTTAAAAATTAGCAAGTGCTTAAATTGAGTTATTAGCACATACGTTATTCATGTTAGATTATCATACTCACTTGAAATGCTCACCTCTCATCTAATGTGAACATCTAGCGTACTTTCCATTCCTACTAGTCTTATCCCCATACTAACTAGTCCTTCTAGACTAATATCTTCTCCTAGACCAATATCATTCCGATGTATTTCCCTCGGAATATAATATATATGATCAATCCCTCTTTAGCATAAAAGGGGACTTTCGGTTTAATATAATTAAGTGTTCACTACTTAAGTCATTTCAAATTTTATCATAATTTACCTACTTTAATCACATAGTAGATATCATCACAATTATATATATATATATATATATATATATATATATATATATATATAAACTCAATATTATATATATACAATACTTCACCCCGAGACATAACTGTGGTGCCAACATACTCTACTATTATGTCCCGTTGCATCACTCGTTGCATTAAGGACTAAAGGTTCAATCTCTCGCGAACCATCAAAATAAAACACATATATTGGAGGCGAATATAGTCCCAAGCTGATTGGCTATGCATATACCTACGTACCCATATGACCGTCATCACTATCATTCTCACAGATATCCAATACCTAGGTTCTATGCTCTAGTTGAACAAACCAATATCCCACCTAAAGGCTCTGCAAGGCATGATTGTCCTCAAAGCAAAACCTCCGCTCGATAGTAAGTAACATAGATATGTTATACACATAATAGTTCAATCAATAAGTATACACACAACTTATATTATATACAACAAAAATTCATGTAACACAAATCCCCAAGTTTATATGTAGCATTATCGTCTCTACTACTCACAATGTTTCAACCATGCAACTTATCTATCTAACAAGTACATTCTCTTTAGGGTACTATCATCTCGCTATATCCCTAGAATAGTCACGCTCTCATCTTACCACTAACTAAAAGTTTAAGTCGCTCGAAGTTAGCGTAGGTCAATTTCTCTCACTTGGACCAACCTAGAAGGATTTTAACTTGTCCGGACCATAAATAAGCATTCTGGAATTTTGTTTGAAGTTCAGGATTCTCGTTCGAAAGAGGTCGTTTGAACGAGGGTGTTTGAACGAAATTGACACTTCGAACGAACTCAAAGGTCTCGTTGGAAGTCTTATTAGAAATATCGTTCAAACGAGGTCGTTCAAATGACCTGGGTGTAATACCCCGTAATTTTAAATGACTTTTAAAATGGGTTATATTTTAAATTAATGGATTAATTGGATTTTATTATTAATTAATTCATTTGAGTTTTATCCGGACGGTGGATATTAAAATGGATGATTCTGAATATTACTTAAAGATATTTAGGTAATATATGAATGTGATGTCATTGATATGACTGTATGATATAAATTCGGTAATTTATATTTTTAGTCAGACACGGTATGGGACGTGTCGGGCCTAGTTTATTAAATTAAAAAGGAAATTTATTTTTAATCGATCTAATAGTAATTTCAACTGCGTCGTTGCATCCGGAAGGTTTGAAATAGTCAGAAAAGTCTATTTGGATGTTAATTTTGGAGTCTCGGGTCATTTGGAAATGAATAGACAACCCGAAAGGGCATTTTGGTCATTTTTATAGGGGGATGAATAGTGATTTCGGATTTGGTACTATTGTAAGTATTGGTAGATTAAGTGTATGGGGGTTATTCATCTCCTCTTCATAAATTAGAGAAGCCATCTTCCTAGAGAGAGTGTAAGAGTGCTTGGGAAGGGAAAATCCCACTTGGGAAGGAGAAGAACAAGAACCAAGGTTCACCACCACCAACCACCACCGGAGTTTGACCGGAGAAGGGACAACCAACTGAGATATACTACACCAAAGGATCAGACCTTCAGTAAAGGCAAGTGTTTGATAATTGCAACTTAAGTTCGTATATTGTCCATGTTAGAATAAATATGAAAAGAGATGATTTTCTTGTTTGGAAGACATAATGGAGTTGTTATATGGATTTATAGAAACTGAAATAATATAGGAAGTAATCATATATTGTAGGATGATATTAATCCACGAAATGATCATGAATATGTTGAAGAAAAATCTGAAAAATCATTGTAGTGTTCTTGAAGTTGATATGTTGATGATTTTCTGAAAATAAGGAGATAAACATGCTTTTTAATCCAATCCCTTGATGATTCTAGGATGTTTAGAGTATTGGAAATCGTTCATATATGTTGATATATCATGTAGAAATAATTATAACTCATTTTAGAGGTTAATATGAAGGTTTGAATGAGTAAAAATGGTGAAACCCGTAGTTGCAGAAAATGCAGAAAACCAGGCTTGGACCAGAGGGATCGATCGATCGACCCCTGCCTTCGATCGATCGACCTCCACAGAATATGTAAAGTTGTTTCTTTTTAAATGTTGATTCTTATCCCAAACCTTTTGTGGATCTTTGGAGATTATTATTTGGATATTATGGGACTTAGAAAATATCAGTAAACCCTTGATAAGATTTGAATTAATTTGATTTGGATTCAAGTGATTAAAATGATGAAAATTATATCGAATGGAATTTCGGTTGCTAGATTCATTTGTTAAATTCTAAATGGAGATGTATGATGATTAAAGATAGGACCAATAGGGGTGATTTAATATAACACCTGGGTATCCTTAAGTTTACAAGAGGGTTTAATCCTAAGTGAAAGAAGATGTGTTTATGAGAGATTTGAAACTATCGATTTTAACCTTAATTAAAAGGAGAACTAAACTCGTAGCAATTCAGGAGAAATGATGTTATGGACCAATAGGATATTAGTGACTTCTTACTGAATATATATTGAGGAAAAACCTATTTGAATCATGTGTTTTAAGTGAGGGTAGCCTTAGGGTTACAATTTGAACATCAAGGACTGAGTTTAAGCTCAATAGTGATTTTGTAAGGACGGAGTGTAATACAAAAGCGTAGTGGTGTGTCTCCTGGATAGAGATGGGAGTTTAAAACACATTTGGTTGAAAGAGGGTATGAGGTTATCCCAATCGCATAGTTGTAGTTGTCGGACCTCCTCGATCGACAAAGTTAAGTAGTAGTGTATTGGATGGGTTCCTTGTTTGGATTTCGCTTTGCGAGACGCTCCGCGCATGACCCTTAACGACGTTGGGAGTGGAGAGATGTTATAGGATGCGAGGATAATTAAAGTATGAAGTAAAGATATGATATGTTAATACGTGGGATTTAAAAGAGATATAATGCTACGTATGGGAAATATCTTAGGGTAGTGATATTACCTTATTGATATTATGTTATAGGTATGATAATACCTATTTGATTGATTGATGATTTATGTGTATGACATACCTAGATTACTTGGTATCGTTAAGAGGTTTGCGCGTGAGGGCAGTCATATCCTGATGAATCCATGGGATCTTTGATTTGTCGCTAGAGAACATAGGTCTATGAAAGACTTATCGGGGAGTTGATAAGTCCGCTGACTATGGGTACTTAGGTATGTGCGTGACCCATGGATACGAGAACTATGTTTGCCTCCAATTTGTTTGTTGTTGATTGTGGTTCGTGGAATCTTACCGAACCTGTAGTCCCCTATTCGGTGACCTGCGATGATGGGACATGATAGCAGAGTAATGCATTGCACTACAGCTGTGACTCGGGGTGCCGTATTATATATGAATATATATATAATGGATTAAATGGTTACATGTATATATTGTGGTTAAATCTATCTACGGTGATAATTGTAGATAACGGTGAATAGAGAAAGATAATGGAATTAAGTTAATGAATGTTTATGCTTATAGAATTGAAAAGCTTCACTCATGTTAATGAGAAACGATTCATATTAATGAGTAATGATTCATGTTAATGAGAAACTAATCATATAAAGAAGAAATTTAAATGAATAATAATGTGACGTATGGTATTGGACATACGGGGATTATGATATGGGAATGGAATTTATAATATGGAGACTAGAAAAGAGGAACCATTAACTAGGAGGTTAATAGGAAACGTTAAGTGTGCACTCTAGTTAAGAGGTGATAATTGCAAGTGAGAGTTGGATCTAACATGTACATAATAAATGCTTTATTGCACTTGTTAAATACTTGTTGTTTTAAAAATAATCTACACATTCGGGCTCTGACCCGTTTCCTTGCATATTTTCTCTTCTATTGTATCTCTATATCAGGTGGCCAGCAACAGGGACGCCAACCTTAGCGAATTATGTCAGGCTATGGATTTATGGAGTTTTTCTTAGACGCCTATCTTCATTTGATTCACAGTATTCTTAGTTAGGGCATGTCGCCCAAAGGTTTCAGTTATATTTTCTATCGAGGTCAAATACTATTGTATTCGGGATTTTTTAATACATTTAACATTGTTGGGATTATTGTAAAGGATTTATATTATTTGGGAATGTTTATTCCAATTGCATTTAAATTCTTTTGTGTTATTTATTGGGTTATCAGTGTTGTAGAATAAAATGTGTTGTGTTATTCTTAAACTAAAAATGGTTTTGTTGAAATTTAAATTTGGAAAGTTTTTAACACCAGTTTAATTGGGTATTGGGTGAGTTGTAAATGTTTTCGATAGTGATGCTAAGAATGAGCCAACTGTATATTCTATTTTAATTTGGTATGGGACTGACCACCCGGTATTTAATTAGGCGGGGTGTTACAGGTGGTATCAGAGCATCAGGTTCTAGTGTCCTTTATGATCTGTACGGCTTACTATGTTTTCAGCTTAGCGTTCTTTGATGTAGAGCCCTATGAGTAGGATTATTGCTTTTCTATTTACGCCTACAAAGGTACGATGACTGCGGTTGAAGTTGCTGCAATTATCGTTCAGGCAATCAATGCGGCTTTAGCTACTGTTCAGCAGGCTCCAGCACCGGCACCGGTTGTGCCACCCGCGCAAGGGCAAGTGTTTCCTACTGCATGGGAACGAGAGAGGGATGCCTTTCAGAAAGCGCACCCCCCTGAGTTTCAGGGAGGATCAGATGTTGTGACTGCTAGCCAATGGAAGAAAGATATCCAACGGCACTTGAGAATGATTGAATGCACTGAGGTTCAACGTCAAATACTAGCCACATTCAAGCTAGTAGGGGTAGCTTTGCAATGGTGGGAAGCTACGACCACTATGGAGGAGAGGGACATAATGACTATCCAAGACTTTTGGATACGATTTGATGGGAAGTATTTTACTTCTGCCATCCAGACAGAGATGAGGCGGAAGCTACTTGATTTGAAATAGGGAGAGAAAACTATGGCGGAATATGAGGAAGAGTTTACGTGATTAACTAATTTGGTACTAGCTGAAGTACCTACTGAGGAGGGGAGAGTCCTAATGTTTAGTGATGGGTTGAACTGTAAAATTCACCAACATTTATTGGGGAATCTTTCATTATGTACGTATGGCAGATGAGGGCCATTGGACGGATAGCGAAGATCGTACTTAGGAGGTTATGAAGTATGTTCGAGTATGATGACCGTAGTCGAGGTCACCCCTATTATGGAAAAATTGAGGAGAGTCATTAGTAGAAGTTCTTGAAATGCGTGAATTGTGTATGTTCCCTAACAAAGGCAATATATTGAAAGGCTTGGGTATATAGTGGAGTGTGGTTAACTAGAACTAAAAATTTGGGGTAAATTTTTTCTTGACTCATCCGAGCAAAGTTTTAATATTGGGATTCAACAACCACTACCCGCGAATGAGGGTATGTTTCCTATCTAAGGAAGTATGAGGCGTATTGATTTTTGTAGTGATTGATATTGTGTGGGCAAAAGGGTTGTTAAACTTAGCCTATGGCATCGTTATTTACGTAGACTCACTGAGGGGTGTGGGACACCTATATATTACTTGTTATCACGTGGGTTTGATTTTTATGGGATTACTTACCTTGGGCATTACCGAGCGTGATGAGACTATCGGCGTGCATTGACTTGTGGTATATGAGAGAATATGTCTGCATCTTGTCTTCTATAAGAGAGTAGATGCGTAGACTCTATTTGAAATCGAAAAAAAAAACAAAAATTTTGTTTTAAATCGATAAACCTGATATTTGTTTTTTATAAACCAAAATTTTATATTATTGACTAAGGACCTTAGGAGTTTCGATGACCGACTACTTTAGGAAGTAGTGTATCGGGGTGGTTCCTTGTTTGGATTTCGCTTGCGAGACACCCCACGCATGAAACTAATAACCGTTGGGAGTCGAAATAAGTTAGGTCTTTGGGAAACGAGTTTATAACCTTTGCGAAAACTTTTAATATTGAAAGCATTACGAGAGGGTGTATGGGCGCCCTGGATAATTGAATTGTAGTATTTTTCATAATTGTGAAAAAGGTTAGTAATTGAGACTTCAGGATTTATTTGTTCACTACGAGAGGATCATTTTTCCCAAAGTTTGTCACGAGGACGGTATAGGGAAGATTAGGTGAAGTCTAAATTTGATTCAGTTGAAACTATATGGTGAGGCTTGGCGTATAACATCGATAGGGACTTTGTTAATGTACTGTATGGGCGGTACATCTTGGATTTCTTGCGATGTTAGATTTATACTCGGAGTCGACCTTACAGGTATGACTTATATTCCTGAATTTCAGGACGAAATTCTGTTATAAGGAGGGAAGTATGTAATACCCCGAAATTTTAAATGACTTTTAAAATGGGTTATATTTTAAATTAATGGATTAATTGGATTTTATTATTAATTAATTCATTTGGGTTTTATCCGGACGGTGGATATTAAAATGGATGATTCTGAATATTACTTAAAGATATTTAGGTAAATATGAATGTGATGTCATTGATATGACTGTATGATATAAATTCGGTAATTTATATTTTTAGTCAGACACGGTATGGGATGTGTCGGGACTAGTTTATTAAATTAAAAAGGAAATTTATTTTCTATCAATCTAATAGTCATTTTGACTGCGTCGTTACGTTCGGAAGGTTCGAAATAGTCAGAAAAGTCTATTTGGATGTTAATTTTGGAGTCTCGGGTCATTTGGAAATGAATAGACAACCCGAAAGGGCATTTTGGTCATTTTTCTAGGGGGATGAATAGTGATTTCGGATTTGGTACTATTATAAGTATTGGTAGATTAAGTGTATGGGGGTTATTCATCTCCTCTTCATAAATTAGAGAATCTATCTTCCTAGAGAGAGTGTAAGAGTGCTTGGGAAGGGAAAAGCCCACTTGGGAAGGAGAAGAACAAGAACCAAGGTTCACCACCACCAACCACCACCGGAGTTTGACCGGAGAAGGGACAACCAACTGAGATATACTACACCAAAGGATCAGACCTTCAGTAAAGGCAAGTTTTTGATAATTTCAACTTAAGTTCGTATATTGTCCATGTTAGAATAATTATGAAAAGAGATGATTTTCTTGTTTGGAAGACATAATGGAGTTGTTATATGGATTTATAGAAACTGAAATAATATAAGAAGTAAACATATATTGTAGGATGATATTAATCCATGAAATGATCATGAATATGTTGAAGAAAAATCTGAAAAATCATTGTAGTGTTCTTGAAGTTGATATGTTGATGATTTTCTGAAAATAAGGAGATAAACATGCTTTTTAATCCAATCCCTTGATGATTCTAGGATGTTTAGAGTATTGGAAATCGTTCATATATGTTGATATATCATGTAGAAATAATTATAACTCATTTTGGAGGTTAATATGAAGGTTTGAATGAGTAAAAATGGTGAAACCCGTAGTTGCAGAAAATGCAGAAAACTAGGCTTGGACCTGAGGGATCGATTGATCGACCCCTGCCTTCGATCGATCGACCTCCCTAGAATATGTAAAGTTGTTTCTTTTTAAATGTTGATTATTATCCCAAACCTTTTGTGGATCTTTGGAGATTATTATTTGGATATTATGGGACTTAGAAAATATCAGTAAACCCTTGATAAGATTTGAATTAATTTGATTTGGATTCAAGTGATTAAAATGATGAAAATTATATCGAATGGAATTTCGGTTGCTAGATTCATTTGTTAAATTCTAAATGGAGATGTATGATGATTAAAGATAGGACCAGTAGGGGTGATTTAATATAACACCTGGGTATCCTTAAGTTTATAAGAGGGTTTAATCCTAAGTGAAAGAAGATGTGTTTATAAGAGATTTGAAACTATCGATTTTAACCTTAATTAAAAGGAGAACTAAACTCGTAACAATTCGGGAGAAATGATGTTATGGACCAGTACGATATTAGTGACTTATTACTGAATATATGTTGAGGAAAAACCTATTTGAATCATATGTTTTAAGTGAGGGTAGCCTTAGGGTTACAATTTGAACATCAAGGACTGAGTTTAAGCTCAATAGTGATTTCGTAAGGACGGAGTGTAATACAAGAGCGTAGTGGTGTGTCTCTTGGATAGATATGGGAGTTTAAAACATATTTGGTTGAAAGAGGGTATGAGGTTATCCCGATCGCATAGTAGTAGTGTATTGGAGGGGTTCCTTATTTGGATTTCGCTTTGCGAGACGCTCCGCGCATGACCCTTAACGACATCGGGAGTGGAGAGATGTTATAGGATGCGAGGATAATTAAATTATGAAGTAAAGATATGATATGTTAATAGGTGGGATTTAAAAGAGATATAATGCTACGTATGGTAAATATCTTAGGGTAGTGATATTACCTTATTGATATTATGTTATAGGTATGATAATACCTAATTGATTGATTGATGATTTATGTGTATGACATACCTAGCTTACTTGCTATCGGTGGGAGGTTTACACGTGAGGGCAGTCATATCCTGATGAATCCATGGGATCTTTGATTTGTCGCTAGAGAACATAGGTCTATGAAAGACTTATCGGGGAGTTGATAAGTCCGCTGACTATGGGTACGTAGGTATGTGCGTGACCCATGGATACGAGAACTATGTTCGCCTCTAATTTGTTTGTTGTTGATTGTGGTTCGTGTAATCTTACCGAACCTGTAGTCCCCTATTCGGCGACCTGCGATAATGGGACATGATAGCAGAGTAATGCATTGCACCACAGCTGTGACTCGGGGTGCCGTATTATATATGAATATATATATAATGGATTAAATGGTTACATGGATATATTGTGGTTAAATCTATCTACGATGATAATTGTAGATAACGGTGAATAGAGAAAGATAATGGAATTAAGTTAATGAATGTTTATGCTTATAGAATTGAAAAGCTTCACTCATGTTAATGAGAAACGATTCATATTAATGAGTAATGATTCATGTTAATGAGAAACTAATCATATAAAGAAGAAATGTAAATGAATAATAATGTGACGTATGATATGGGACATACGGGGATTATGATATGGGAATAGAATTTATAATATGGAGACTAGAAAATAGGAACCATTAAGTAGGAGGTTAAGAGGAAACGTTAAGTGTGCACTCTAGTTGAGAGGTGAGAATTTCAAGTGAGAGTTGGATCTAACATGTACATAATAAATGCTTTATTGCACTTGTTAAATACTTGTTATTTTAAAAACAATCTACACATTCGGGCTCTGACCCGTTTCCTTGCATATTTTCTCTTCTATTGTATCTCTATATCAGGTGTCCAGCAATAGGGACGCCAACCTTAGCGGATTATGACAAGCTCTGGATTTATGGAGTTTTTCTTAGACGCCTATCTTCATTTGATTCACAGTATTCTTAGTTAGGGCATGTCGCCCAAAGGTTTCAGTTATATTTTCTATCGAGGTCAAATACTATTGTATTCGGGACTTTTTAATACATTTAACATTGTTGGGATTATTGTAAAGGATTTATATTATTTGGGAATGTTTATTCCAATTGAATTTAAATTCTTTTGTGTTATTTATTGGGTTATCAGTGTTGTAGAATAAAATGTGTTGTGTTATTCTTAAACTAAAAATGGTTTTGTTGAAATTTAAATTTGGAAAGTTTTTAACACCAGTTTAATTAGGTATTGGGTGAGCTGTAAATGTTTTCGACAGTGATGCTAAGAATGAGCCAACTGTATATTCGGTTTTAATTTGGTATGGGACTAGCCACCCGGTATTTAATTAGGCGGGGTGTTACACTGGGTAGGTCTTCGAACTAGATTTCCAATATCGTCCCTGTCCTCTTAATTCTGCATTTTCCCCAACTTTTTCATCATATAGCACACCCAAAACTTATCCTAGCTCCCAAACAACGATTCTAAACTATTTATCATTATCATATATTAATTTCCCACATGTTTTTCGCATCAATTCCCAAAGCAATCATAGGGATTTAAATCAATTCCTCAAACATCTAAAAATTCCGTAATCACAAACCCACCATTAATAATAATTAAACCCCCAATTTAAATTTCCTGATTTTAACATATAATTCCATATTTATCATTCATAGAATAGGGTGATTCATCTACATGCAAACCTATCTTCCGAATTCAAAATTAATTACCAATTCAGTCTCAGATGCATAGTATCATGATTATAACCTTAATTAATCTAACATAGACATCATATGCTTTTAAAAACAAGCAAGATTAAACACTTGCCTTTTGCGAACTTCTGAATCGCTGAATGAATTTGGTATTGGGATGATCCTCTCTTCGCGATCTATGCGTTGGTGTGGTTTCTGGTGGAAGAACTCAAATCCTTAGCCCAAAGCACCCATAGAGTTCTTCTTTTCCCTCTATGGTTCTCTCTCTCTCTCTCTCTCTCTCTCACATAAGTTTGGAATTTTTTAGATAACCTAATGCCCACATTCTTTCTCTTTTTTAATTTCCTATTTTCGTCCATTTTGATTCCCAAAAATCTCAAAAGACCAAAATACCCTTCTGGTGGCCTAACTTGCCCCGGAATCCAAATAAAACACCCGAGTAGTTTTTCTGACTTTCTCGACCCTTCCGGACACACTGGCGCACTCAAAATAGCCATCCGAGTTACCTAAAAATAAATTATGTTTTTAATCCCATAAAGTAATACCGACACGACCCACATGCACGTCCCAACTAAGTTTATTATAACTGTTGTATTTTTCACTCTCGACCAAAATAATATTTTCATATTCGTATATTACTTTACTCGCTAAGTAATATTCAACATAATTACCGCCAATAAATACTAACTCTCGTCATGCTAGTAATTATTACAATAAAATATGGATTAATTATAAAATAAATTTCTCCATTTAAGTTAGTTAATCACAATTCCATAATTAAATATCAATTTCATAATAAAAAAAATCCCAATCCCAATTCAATAATAAAAATAAATTCCAATTCCATAATAAAAATAAAATCCCACAAAAATACGGGGTATTACATACTCCCCCTAATAACGAAATTTCTCCCCGGAATTAAAAAAAGAACCAAATAAAGGTATGCCTGGTACGAATAACTCTGGATATTTGTCCCGCATGTCATCGTCACGCTCCCAGTTAGACACCTCTACATTATGATGCCACCACTGCACTCGTACTAACAACACTACCTTTGACCCGAGTTTCCTCTCACTACGGTCTAGAATAGTCACTGGTCCCTCCTCGTAGGAACTATCAGGCTAAAAATCATTATCCTCCAACACAATATGGGTGTGGGCCAAATCATCCCAAATGTATCTCCTCAGTTAAGAGATGTGGAACACGTCATGAATCCTATGCAAGTGTTCCGGTAACCCAAGTCGATAAGCTACTGGCCCAATCCGCTTAATAATAGGGAATGGCCCAACATATCTCAGTGCCAAATTCCCTTTATTTCCAAACTACATTATCCCCTTCATAGGAGATACTCTTAACAACACCTGATCCCCCACACTAAATTCCCTGAAGAACCTCTTATCTTCGGCATAACTCTTCTGCCTATCCTGAGCAACCCGAATGCGACTCTGTATCAACTCAATCTTAGCCAAGGTGTCCTAAATCACCTCCGGCCCAAGTAACTTGTTATCCCCCACCTCAAGACAACATGCTAGAGAACGACAAGGTCTTCCATATAAAGACTCAAACAGAGCCATGCCAATAGTAAACTGGTAGGAGTTATTATAAGCAAACTCCACAAGTGGAAGGTACTGCTCTCATCCCCTCCCCCCAAATCCAGGACACACATCTGCAACATATCCTCTAACATTTGTTTCATCTTATCTGTTTGCCCATCAGTCTGTGGGTGATAGGCCGAACTCAACCCTAACTACGCGCCCATAGCCTGCGGTAAACTCTCCCAAAATCTGGACATAAAAATATTGTCCCGATCGGACACAATATCAAGGGGCACCCCGTGGAGTCTCACTTTCTCGGTAATGAAGATCTGACTATACTGCCTCGTAGTGTAGTCTATCCAAACTGGGTGAAAATGAGCTACCTTGGTCAATCGATCTAAAATCACACATATGGAATCGTGACCTATCTGCAATGTAGGTAGCCCTATAATTAAATCCATGGAAATGCTCTCCCATTTCCACATAGGGATCTCCGACGGCTGTAGTAGTCCTCCCGATATCTGATGGTCTGTCTTCACCAACTGATAAGGGGCCACCTCAAAATAACCTCGACGATGCCCTTCTTCATTCCGCTCCACCAATCTTGTCTCTTCATATCCTGGTACATCTTATCCCCTCTGGGATGTACCGTAAACCATGAGTCGTGTGACTCTATCATCACTGCATGCCGTAACTCCTCCCCCTTTGGGACTACTAGTCTGCCATTAAAGCATAAACCCCCATCTGAGCTTATAGAGAAATACTCTGCTCCCTCGGCTGGAAGTTGGATAATTCGATCCTAACATAAGGAATCCACTTCCTGAGCCTGTATCCCCGTGGTAACTATCTCGGGTGTAACCGTCATCGCCGACATGAATGAGCGAACAACTGCATTCTGATGCCTGAATTCTTTTGATTTCTTCTTCCATACCTCAGCCACCTCACCTGCTGGCCTACGGCTCAACGCGTCCGCTACCACGTTAGCCTTCCCCGCGTGGTAATGGATGTCGAACTGGTAGTCCTTCATACATTCAAACCACCTCCGCTGATGCATATTCATCTCCCGCTATGTGAACAAATACTGCAGGGATTTGCAATCCGTGAACATGCAAAATTTATCCCCTGAGAGATTAATGCCTCTATATCCGTAATGCAAACACGACTGCCGCTAACTCCAAGTCGTGGGTGGGGTAATTCCTCTCATGGGGATTAAGCTTACGGGAAGCATAAGCAGTCTCCTTATCCTCCTGCTGAAGCACATCCCTAAGTCCTGAGAAGGACGTATTAGTGTAAACCAGGTATTCCATCCCTGGCCTGGGTAGGGCTGGGAGTGGTGCTCAAGTTAGATTTTCCTTCTGCTGATTAAAAGCCAACTGACATGCATAATCCCATATAAATGTTACCCCTTTGTGAGTCAAGTTTGTCAATGGACCCGCTATCTTCAAGAATCCTCGAATGAATCACCTGTAGTATCCTACCAACCCTAAGAAGCTACGTATCTCAATCAGTGTCATGGGTAGTCCCCCCTACCTCAGCACTGGCACCTTCCTCGTATCTACCGATATCCCTTTCGAAGAAATGATGTGCCCCAAGAACTGGACCTCTCTCAGCCTAAACCCACATTTCTCATATTTTGTATATTACTCGTGCTCATGCAGAGTCTGTAAAACCATCCTCAGATGCTCGATATGCACCTCCTCAGTCCATGAGTAAATTATAATTTCATCAATGAAGACGATAACAAACTGATCTAAAAAATCTCTAAACACCCTGTTGATTAAGTCCATGAAAATGGTTGGAGCATTCGACAGTCCAAATGGCATCACTCGAAACTCGTAGGACCCATATCTCATCAGGAAAGCAGTCTTCCCACATCCTGATCCGTAATCCTTAGATGGTGATATCCCGATCACAAATCTATCTTTAGCAATAAGGCAACTCCTTTCAATTGGTCAAACAATTCATCGATTTAGGGAAACGAATACTTATTCCGTATCGTGACTTTATTCAACTCTTGGTAATCCACACACAACCTCAATGATCCATATCTCTTCTTTACAAACAACACTGGAGCACCCCCAAGGTGAGGTACTCCTGCGAATGAAGCCCTATCCCCATAACTTCTTAATCTCATCTCGTAACTCTCTCATCTCTGTTGGATCCATACGACAGGGCACACAGGCTATCAGTCGAGTGCCCGACATCAAGTCTGTGATGAAATCTATCTCTCGGCTAGGCGGTAGTCCCAGTATATTGTGTAATACATTAGAAAAATCACAAACTATGGGAATCAAATCAATGGAGATCACTATATCCATAGAGGTCTCCTCCTCTATGTAATATAAATGGTCGGACGATCCTCCCTCAAGATGAGGCATCACCCCTAGGAACATATCTTGTCCCGGTATAGCAAAGATAATGCTCCTACTAAAACAGTCTATAATGGATCTATAAGAAACAAGACAATCCATGCCAATAATGGCGTCATGATCGTGCATATCTAAGAAAATGGTTGATTAAGTCCATGAAAATGGTTGGAGCATTCGTTAGTCAAAATGGCATCACCCAAAACTCGTAGGACCCATGTCTCATCAGGAACGAAGTCTTGGACACATCCTGATCCCTAATCCTTAGCTAGTGATATCCCGATCTCAAATCTATCTTTGGGAAGAAGGAAACTCCTCTCAATTGGTCAAATAAGTCATCGATTCGGGGAAACGGATACTTATTCCGTATCGTGACTTTGTTCAACTCTTGGTAATCCACACACAATCTCAATGAACCATATCTCTTCTTTACAAACAACACTAGAGCACCCCCAAGGTGAGGTACTCCTGCGAATGAAGCCCTGTCCCCACAACTGCTCAATCTCGTCTCATAACTATATCATCTCTATTGGATCCATACGGTAGCGTGCACGGGCTATCGGTCGAGTGCCCGACATCAAGTCTATGATGAAATCTATCTCTCGGCTAGGCGGTAGTCCCAGTATACCCTGTAATACATTAGAAAAATTACAAACTACAAGAATCAAATCAATGGGGATCACTATTTCCCTAGAGGTCTCCTCCTATATGTAATATAAATGGCTGGACGATCCTCCCTCAGGATGAGGCATCACCACTAGTAACATATCTTGTCCCGGTATAGCAAAGATAATGCTCCTACTAAAACAGTCTATAATGGCTCTATAAGCAACAAGACAATCCATGCCAATAATGGCGTGATGCCCGTTCATATCTAATACTAGCATATCTGCTAGCAAAATCAAACTCCCAATCTCTATACCTACTCCTCGGCATATAAAGAAAATCAATGTCCCGTTCCCTAGCGGCGAGTCTACACAAGTCACTATACTCTCTATTATGTCTAACAACCCTGTGTCCCATGCAAAACTAGTAGCTATAAAGCAGTGTGATGCCCCCGTATCAAATAAAATTTGCCCCATAGTCCTATGGATATGAAACGTACCCTCAACAACCAGTGGCACCTGATGAACTGGTCCCTGATGGACGTTGTAGACACGCCAGTTCTGCAACTGTCCCTGTTGTACCAGAACTGCTGGAATGGCTGGCAAAGTTGGAATATGGGGCGGTGTTGGGAGGGCGGTTGTAAATAATGGTTGTTGGGGCTCCTGATGAGCATCTCATGTTGTTGCTGTGGGGTTCTACCCCTCTGCGGATAGTCCTGATGTTTGTGGCCAGTGTTGCCACAAGTAAAACACCTCCCTGGAAATTATCCTCCCCTCTCTCCCTGTTGCCCTCGACCCTAATGGTCGTAACCACTCCTCCTTTGGACCTGCTGAAAACGTTGTTACCCCTGCTAGCCCTGTTGGCCACGCTAGCCCTGCTTAAAGCTTCCCTGCCCCTGTCTAAATCTCTGGAGAGAAATTTCTTAGCAGGGTCCCCCTGATGGGAAATCTTCTCCCCATGATGGACATGCCCCTGAGTTGCGGGTGCCCCACTGGCTGGACTCCCCAACTCGTTTTCTTCCTTGTTGGTGGAAGTGGTGGTCCTGGCAATGTAGTAGGGCAACATTAACCACATCAGAATACGTGGGCAATGAAAGATTCCTTAGCAGGTGATGACGAATCCTCCAAGTCAATCCATCCATGAATATCTGAATTTTCTTCTCCTCTGTCGGTATCTCATCGGGGACAATATTCAGAAGATAGGTAAACTCCTCCACATACTTAGCAACCATCTTACCTTCCAGCTTAAGGTTCAACAATTTCCTTCTCATCTCGGTATGCATTGCAGAAGGGAAGTACTTGCAGTCAAACCTCACCCTGAACTCTCGGATAGTCATGCTGTCTATCTCCTCCGTAGTGGTAATGGACTTCCACCACTGCAATGCTGCCCCTACCAACTTAAAAGTAGAAAAAATCTGATTTTTCACCTTCTTGCACTCATACATCCTCAGATGTCTATGTATATCCTTCTTCCATTGGCTCGCCTTTACTACATCTAAACTCACAGCGAACTCTAAAAGGCATCTCTGACGTGCTCCCAAGCAAAGGGAAAACGTGAACTGGTGCTAGAACCACTGCTGGTGCTAGTGGTGGAGCCTGCTGTGCCATGACTAATGCTTCATTCACCGCCTGTGCTACAATAGCGGCAACTTTCGCAACATTCATCTTACCATGGGCTGGAGATGGTTGAGGCTCGGGTTGGGCATCACCGTTAGCTCATTGTGCACGTCTGGGAGGCATCTAAAATTAGAGATAAGCTTTATAAGTCCACATTAAATATCTCAAATAACTGAAGACGTAAAACGTGCAATTAATGAATACAACAATCCTAAATATAGGGCTCTACATCAAAGATAGCGGTGTGGAAAACATAGTAAGTCGTACATATCCTAAGGACTCTAGAACCTGATGCTTTAATACCACATGTGACACCCCGCCTAATTAAATACCGGGTGATTAGTCCTTTATTAATTAATTCAAAATATCCAGTTGGTTCAGATTATGCATCACTGTCGAAAAGTTTATAATTAAAACTAACCACCTAATATTTAAAAAGGTTGATGTCAAAATTTTATCTTTTCAATTAATATAACACCATGTAAGGAAATAGTTAAACATTCACCATTCAATCCAATATCATAAGAAATGAAATAACTGACATAATAAAAGGGACCAAAGTAAACACTTCCAGTCAAAATTCAATTACAATAGTCCAACTAAATGAATCCAATAAGTGCAAAGAGTAAGTAACTAAATCCAAAATCTCTAAACATATGAATAGAAAAGGCTACATTCCCAACTGATGAAAATAACTCAAAAGAAAGGAATAATATACATAGAGGAGTCTACTACCAAAGTCCTTTAACCTCCATAGCAGCTACAGCTCGTCGAATGAATGGAACTCCTATGCCTGGTGTCCCTGTGGCTGGGCACATAAAATAATTTCACAAGAAAAAGAGATTTGTAGAAAACAGGTCAGAGCCCGAGTCGAAAACAGTCTTAAAATCAGCAAGTGCTTAAAATGAGTTATTAGCACATAGGTTATTCATGTTAGATTATCGTACTAACTTGAAATGCTCACCTCTCATCTAATGTGAAAATCTAGCGTACTTTACAATCCTACTAGTCCTATCCCCATACTAACTAGTCCTTCCTGACTAATATTTACTCCTAGCCCAATATCATTCCCATGTATTTCCCTCGCAATATAATATATATGATCAATCTCTCTTTAGCATAAAAGGGTACTTTCAGTTTAATATAATTAAGTGTTCGCTACTTAAGTCATTTCCAATTTTATCATAATTCTACCTAATTTATTCACATAGTAGATATCATCACAATATATATATATATATATATATATATACACACCTACTTTAATCTCATAGTAGATATCATCACAACTTATATTATATTAAACAGAAATTCATGTAGCATTATTGTCTCTACTACTCATAATGTTTCAACCATGCAACTTATCTCTCTATTAAGTACATTCTCTTTAAGGCACTATTATCCCTCTATATCCCTAGAGTAGTCAAGCTCTCATCTTACCACTAACTAGGAGTTTAAGTTGATCGATGTTAGCGTAGGTCAATTTCTCTCACTTGGACCAACCTAGAAGGATTTTAACTTGTTCGGGCCATAAATAAGCATTCTGGAATCTTTTTTGAAGTTTAGGATTCTCGTTCGAACGAGGTCGTTCGAAAGAAATTCACACTTCGAATGAACTCAAAGGTCTTATTGGAATTCTCGTTAGAAATCTCGTTTGAACAAGGTCGTTCAAATAGCCTAGGAAGGTCTTCGAACGAGATTTATGAGATCGTCCATGTCCTCTCAATTCTGCATTTTTCCCAAATTTTTCATCATATAACACACCCAAAACTTATCCTAGCTCTCAAGCAAAGATTCTAAACTATTTTTAATTATCATAGATTAATTTCCCACATGTTTTCCGTATCAATTCCTAAAGTAATCATTGGGATTTAAATCAATTCCTAAAACATCTAAAAATTCCATAATCACAAACCCACCATTAATAATAATCGAACCTCCCAATTTAAATTTCTTGATATTAACCTATGATTCTAGATTTATCATTCTTAGAACAGGATGACTCATCTACCTACAAACCTATACTCCCAATTTAAAACTAATTCCCAATTCCGTCTCAAATGCATAGTATCATGATTAAAACCTTAATTGATCTAACATGGACATCATATGTTTTTAAAAACAAGCAAGATTAAACACTTGCCTTTTTGCAAACTTCTGAATCGCTGAATGAATTTGTTATGGGGATGATCCTCTCTGCACGATCTACATTTTGGTGTGATTTCTGGTGGAAGAACTTGAATCCCTAGCCCAAAGCACCTATGGAGTTCTTCTTTTCCCTATTTGGTTCTCTCTCTCTCACGTAAGTTTGGAAACTGTTAGATAACCTAATGCCCACATTCTTTCTCTTTTTTCATTTCCTATTTTCGTCCATTTTGATTCCCAAAAATCTCAAAAGACCAAAATACCCCTCTGGGGATTCGATTTGGCCTAACTTGCGCAAAAATCCAAATAAAATACCCGAGTAGTGTTTTCTGACTATCTCGACCCTTTCGGACACACTGGCGCACTCAAAACAGCTATCTGAGTTACTTAAAAATAAACTATGTTTTTAACGCCACAAAGTAATACCGACACGATCCACATGCGCGTCCCAACTAATTATATTGCAACTGCCGTACTTTTCACCCCCGACCATAATAATATTTTCATATTCGTATATTACTTTACTCGCTAAGTAATATTCAACATAATTATCACCAATACATACTAACTCTTGTCACGCTAGTAATTATTACAATAAAATATGGATTAATTATAAAATAAATTTATCCATTTAAGTTAATTAATCCCAATTCCATAATTAAATCTCAATTCCATAATAAAGATAAAATCCCAATTCCATTATAAAAATAAATCCCAATCCCAATTCCATAATAAAAATAAAATCCCACAAAAATACGGGGTATTACATACTTCCCCCCTAATAACAAAAAAATCACCAAATAAAGGTACACCTGATAAGCATAACTCTGGATATTTGTCCCTCATGTCATCCTCACGCTCCGAAGTAGACACCTGTATGTTATGATGCCGCCACTGCACTGATACTAACAACACTACCTTTGACCTGAGTTTCCTCTCACTACGGTCTAGAATAGCCATTGGTCCCTCCTCGTAGGAACTACCAGGCTGAAGATCAATCTCCTCTAATGCAATATGGGTGTGGGAAAAATCATCCCGAAGGTATCTCCTCAGTAAAGAGATGTGAAACACGTCATGAATCCTGTGTAAGTGTTTCGGTAACCTAAGTCGATAAGCTACTAGCCCAATCCGCTCAATAATAGGGAATGTCCCAACATATCTTAGTGCCAACTTCCCTTTCTTTCCAACTCGCATTACCCCCTTGATAGGAGATACTCTTAACCACACCTAATCCCCCACACTAAATTCACTAAAGAACCTCTTGGAATCATCATAAATATTCTGCCTATCCTGAGCAACCCGAATGTGACTCTGTATCAACCCAATCTTAGCCGAGGTCTCCTGAATCACCTCCGGCCCAAGTGACATGTTGTCCCACACCTCAAGACAACATGATGGATAATGACAAGGTCTTCCATATAATGACTCAAATGGAGCCATGCCAATAGTAAACTGGTAGGAGTTATTATAAGCAAACTCCACCAGTGGAAGGTACTGCTTCGATCCCCCACCAAAATCCAGGACACATATCCTCCAACATCTAGTCCGTCCACTTTGTTTTCCCATCCGTGTGCGAGTGATAGGCAGAACTCAATCATAACTCCGTGCCCATAGCCTGCTGTAAACTCTCCCAAAATTTGGACATAAAAATATTGTCCCAATCGGACACAATATCAAGGGGCACCCCGGGAGTCTCACTTTCTCGGTAATGAAGATCTGACCATACTGCTTCATAGTGTAGTCTATCCAAACTAGGTGAAAATGAGCTACCTTGGTCAATCAATCCACAATCACCCATATGTAATCGTGACCTCTCTGCGATGTAGGTAGCCCTATAATCAAATCCATGGAATGCTCTCCCACTTACACATAGGGATATCTAACTGTTGTAGTAGTCCTCCCGGTCTCTAATGGCCTATCTTTACCAACTAACAAGTGGCACACCTTGAAACAAACTTGTTAATATCCATCTTCATTTCGCTCCACCAATAATGTCTCCTCATATCATGGTACATCCTATCACCCCGAGATGTAACGCAAACCGTGAACCATGAGACTCTATCATCACTGCATGCCGTAACTCCTCCCCCTCTGGGGCTACTAGTCTACCATTAAAGTGTAAACCCCCATTTGAGCTCACGGAGAAAGACTCTGCTCCCTCAACTAGAAGCTGGATAGTCCAATCATGACAGAAGGAATCCGTTTCCTGAGCTTGTATCACCCTGGTAACTATCTTGGGTGTAACCGTCATCATCGACATGAATTAGTGGGCAACTTCATCCTGGGGCAACTGCATCCTGATGCCCGAATTCTTTCCATTTTCCCTTCCATACCTCGGGAACCTCACCTACTGGGCTACGACTCAATGCATCTGCTACCACATTAGCCTTCCCCGTGTCGTAATGGATGTTAAACTGGTAGTCCTTAAAAAATTTAAGCCACCTTCGCTGACACATATTCAGCTCCCACTGCGTGAACATATCCTGCAGGGATTTGTGATCCGTGAAGTGGAAAAATTTCTCCCCAAAGAGATAATGCCTCCATATACGCAATGATAATATGAATGCTGCTAACTCCAAGTCATGGGTGGGGTAATTACTCTAATAAGGCTTAAGATTATGGGAAGCATTGCAACGGACATGCTATTTTCGAGAATCCTGGAATAAATTTCCTGTGGTATCCTGCCAGCCCCAAGAAGCTACGTCTCTCAATCGATGATGTGGGTTATCCCCACTCCCTCACCGCTGACAACTTCCTCGGATCTACCGATATCCCTTCCGTAGAAACCATGTTCCCCAGGAACTAAGCCTCTCTCAGCCAGAACTCACATTTCTCATATTTTGCATATAACTCGTGCTCACATATAGTCTGTAAAACCATCCTCAGATGCTCGTCATGATCCTCCTCAGTCTACGAGTAAATCAGAATGTCATCAATGAAGACGATGTCAAACTGATGTAAAAACTCTCTGAACACTCTGTTCATTAAGTCCATAAAAATGGCTGGAGCATTCTTCAGTCCAAACGGAATCACCCGAAACTCGTAGGACCCATATCTCATTAGGAAACCATTGTTTGACAGATCCTTTTCCCAAATCCTTAGCTGGTGATATCCTAATATCAAATCTATCTTTGAGAAGAAGGAAAATCCTCTTAATTGGTCGAACAAGTCATCGATTCGGGGCAATGGATACTTATTTTGTATTGTCACTTTATTCAACTCTCAGTAATCCACACACAACCTCAATGACCAATCTCTCTTCTTTCTAAACAATGAGCACCCCAAGGCGAGGTAATCCTGCAAATGAATCCCTATCCCAACAACTGCATAATCTGGTCTCGTAACTCTCTCATCTTAGCTGGAGCCATACGATAAGGCACACGGGCTATCGATCGAGTGCCCAACATCAAGTCTATGATGAAATCTATCTCTCGGCTAGGCGGTAGTCTCGATATATCATGGAATACATGAAAAACTCACGAACTATGGGAATCGAATCAATGGGGATCACTATCTCCCTAGAGGTCTCCTCCTCTATGTAATATAAATGGGTGGATGATCCTCTCTCAGGATGAGGCATTAGCACTAGGAACATATCTTGTCTCGATATACCAAAGATAATGCTCCTACTAAAACATTCTATAATGGCTCTATAAGCATCAATCCAATCCATGCCAATAATGGCGTCATGCCCGTGCATATCTAAGACTAGCATATCAGCTGGCAAAATCAAACTCCCAATATCTATACCTACTCCCCAGAATATAAAGAAAATAAATGACCCATTCCCTAGTGGTGAGTCTAGAAAAGTCACCGTACTCTCTACTGTGTCTAACAACCATGTGGCCTGTGCAAAACTAGTAGCTATAAAGCAGTGTGATGCCCCTGAGTAAAATAAAATGCTCCCCATAGTCCCATGGATAGGAAATGTACCCTCAACAGCGGGTAGCGCTTGATGAACTGGGGCCTGATGGACGTTGTAGACACACTCGTAATGCAACTATCACTGTTGTACCAGAGCTACTGGAATGGCTGTCAAAACTGGAATCTAGGGCAGTGCTAGAAATAATGTTCATTGGGACTCCTGACGAGCGCCCTTCTCCTGCTGCTACTGCAGGGCTCTACCCTTCTGAGGACAGTCATGACGCTTGTTTCCAGTGTTGCCATAAGTAAAACACCTCCCTGGAAAGGGCCCTCCCCTCCGTCCCTGCTTCCCTCGACCTTAATGGTCGTTGCCACACCTTCCCTGGCCCTACTGGCCCTGCTAAAAACGCTTCTAGCCGTGTTGGCTTTGACACCCGCCTAATTAAATACCGGGTGATCAATCCTATACCAAATTAAAATAGGAGTCTCATATGGTTCATTCTCAGCATCACTGTCAAAAACCAATTTATTTACTATTAACCTATTAGGCTGGCATCAAAATTTTATTTAAATAATCGTTTTATCCAAATTAACCAAGTAAAACATTCACACAGTTTATATACCACAACTGAAATGAAATAAAATAACCTAACACTCTCTATAACATAATACAATCAAATAGAATACCGCACTAAAAGACGGTAAAAGAATAAATGAATACAATTGGTCTATCGTCCTGAACGTTACTACAATGCTTCCTATCTAGATCACAAGATAAGAAGTGTCTAAAATAAACCTGCATGCATCCACAACTGCTACAACGAACGTCTGACTCAAACGGATTATCATCCAGGCGTCCTGGTGTCTAGACACCTAATATATACATATATAGTAAGAGAGGGGAAAATAAAGGAACGGGTCAGAGCCCGAGTTTTTGGAAAATATTATCAAGTTCATAAATGCCATATTTTAAAATATGAAATCTCTCATATTTAAATTGGCATCACACCCTCATGAGATACACTTCACCCCTCTTCTAATAGTGCATACCTATCGCATACCTTTTAAACAACCTAGTTAAGTTACCCTGCCTAAATATTCTATTACACCCATCTTCAAAAAATACTCATAAACCTGAGTACTAAGGACTAAACTTCTCCCCATTCTCAATATTGCACTACTTTTCATGCGTGGGTTGTCTCGCGAAGCGAAATCCAAACAATGAATCCCCCCGATACACTACTACATGACAATGTTGATCATCGACATCCATTAGGCCATCTATACATAACATATATTATAAAATCCCGTATATATATAGTTCTCACTAGAACCTATGATTCACATTCATATATATCTGGATATAAATCTACCGGAAGGAGAATAACACCTTATTCATACTTTTCACTTTACACATGTCTACTTTAGGATATCTCATTTTCACATGCAAGAAATATACTATACGCAACAAGTATAATTATACCTATTACATTCATAAGTATAATACCCATCCCACCAAGCTATAACTCGAGGATGTAACCTCATAGTGCGTATCCGCATCCGGGTTTACTCAATCGACCATGGTACCAAGCTAGATTCACTCATGGTCATGGTAAAAATACTAAACGGTGGAGGCGGTCATATTCCCTCCTGAAAGTGGAATAAAAATATCGCACTCATATGCGGGGAGATATGACCTGGGGATATACTCTCCCTGCTCTTGAAGCCAGGGGATTCACCCACATCGCTCAACCACCCTAGATCGCACTAGAGAAAATATATAATTTAGATGTCCATCCCTATGCCCGGGGAAGCCTGTGGAACCAGCCTCTAAAGTACAAATATACCAGTCACATAAAGATATATTTATTTTCATCTCGTAACATATATATACTGTGACAACTCTCGTATATATAATACATTTCACTTCTCAATAGATATGGCTATATTTTCCAAACTCTTATAGTGATAGCTAATAGCCCCGAATGTTCTCATTCGTAATAATATATAAATATTCGCACACTTAAAATACTAAACCTATAAGTACTCTCTTACTTAATATATAACTCGCACCTGAATCACTTTTACGAATTTATATATAATACTGAATATACTAATTCTTAATAATTAAATAAGTATACTATCCACTTATTTTAGCTCCATAGGTCTCGCATCACCTATAATAATAGTCATCAATAGACATACCGAATAGACACCCAAACCCCTTTAGCCCATATCCTAAATTCCATCCTAATCACATCCTAGGATTACTCAAATATAATCATCCCATATTTATTCTAACCTCATAAATATCTCTGCACACACTTGCCGAAGACCTCTCTCGATTGTTGCACGTCCTAACCATTCATTAGGTCCATACCCCGAATTGTACCCTTAACTCATCCAAGGTTCCTTATTTCATTATAAGGTTTACTCACCCTCAATACCATTATCTAGGAGCCTAATATCATATCTAGAATCCCCTATAATAATCTCCAATTGTAATTTAACTCCCCATGCACTTGAGGGAAGAAAACTGACAAATTCAATAAAGGTGAATCGATTCGCCCCTAATGCGAATTGATTTGGGCTAGCGAATCGATTTGGTCTCCATCCGAATCAATTTGGAAAGTGTTATACAAGCAGGTCCTCAAAGGCAAATCGATTCGGTCTAAATTTGAATTGATTCGGCCTGAGACAGCCTTACAAGTCCCTTTATGCGAATCGATTCGGTCTTAACCCGAATCAATTCGCCCTGTTCGAAGGGCGCTGTTTGGGCAATTTCATCTTCTCCAAAATCCCAAATAATAATCCAACTTCCATTTTTATGATTTTTAACCTCAACCAACAACAGTATAATCATCCTAACACTTATTTTCATCTAACACAGCAATTAAATTGTGGTATTAAACCATTTCTCTTAGATATAAACCCTAAAACTATTAAAACCTCAGTTTATCATTTTCTCCCATTTCTACGCATATATATACTCCATTAACATGGGTTTAACACTTGAAATCATTAAGAGTTTACAATACATCAATTTGTAAGCTCATACTCAAAATTTCCCATTTTTATTTTAAGGTTTCTAACCCAAAATTATATGGTTTACCTACTATAATATGAGATACACACACTCAATTAAATAAAGCAAGTAAACACCTGCCTCGTGGATAAAATTAGACGACCTCGAGTAGAATCCCATGGAGTTTTGGTCGGAATCCCCTTTCTCTTACTTTTTTCCCTTCCTCTCTTATCTTCTTCATTTTCTTTTCTTTTCTTTCTCTCTCTGTCTATCTCTCGTGACTTATATGAAAGAAAATAGGTTTATCTCCTATTAAATCCAAAAATGACTCGTTTAAACAATTGCGAGTCCCTACTAGTCCAAAAGTCCTTGAAACATAAACGCTACCCCGAATACTCTATTCTGACTATTTCGGCCATACCAAAACCAACCGTGCACTCAAAATCTCCATACGATTTGCGTAACTAAAATTCACTAGTCGTTCCCGACGCTTATCTACACCTTTTCTCCAATGTAAGTTATCTCCCGTCACTTACCCAACTGAACACGTCATGCAAATATTAATCCGACACTTGCAAACTAATATTTACTACTCAATTTAAATTCTCAATTTACCAAATTATACTCATAAATTCCTAAATTACTATTCACGGTTATTCCTCTAATTACCAAATTAAGCCCACTTATGTAATTTGAATATCCATAAAAGTACGGGGTATTACATTCTCCCCCCCCCCCCCCCCCTTACAACGGAATTTCATCCTCAAAATTCGAAAAGGATCGGTATTACCAACCTAGGATTGCTAATCATACTTCATCCTGCACACACAAGTCTAAAGGTACTAGCCCAAATGGTACCCTACCATATACTCGTTCATGGTACCCACCTATCTCAAGGTTGATATTCTAACACACTTGCTTAACGACAAGCTTATCTAAATCTCCATATGCTACGAAAATACCTCGGTTGTTCCAACCCGACCAACTCGAAATTTAATTCCTCTAATACTTGGAAATTTATTCATTCTTAAGGTTAACCCACCAATATTCATATAATGGCACCACTTGCCCCAATGGCCTTATTTCCTAATAACCCTAAGATCGATGTGTTTCCTACACACGTAAAATGAATATTATTCTAACTATGTCCCTAGTGCCCAAGACCTCTCTCAACTTCCGACTTCTGCTCGATTTCATGCGTGGGACATCTCGCAAAGCAAAATCCAAACAAGGAACCCTCCCGTTACACTACTTCCTAGCATCGTCGGTCATCGAGATATAACGGCCTAAGGCACGCCATCAGGACATTCTAAATCCTACATCGCTAACCTACTAACATACTTCTAAAACTATGTCCTTCCATCTTGGAAAAATAGAAAGTCTAACTAATCGGGGTTCCTACACTCTGCAAAAGTGTTACGAACATCATACCCATAACATATTTCCTCTGAATTTTCCTTCTATTCAAGGCCTGGCTATAAGTATCAACCCAATTTCCTTTACCTTGCCTCACCCACATACTTGCGATGAGAGAAACATTTCAATGCTTTTCCACAACACTTCCACTTTCATAAGCCCTTACTCATCGCATGACTCTCAGCTAATTTATCATCAAAACCAACATCCTAGTATACAATAACATCTCTCCACTCCCAACGTCATTAAGGTTCATGCATGGAGTATCTCGCGAAGCGAAATCCAAACAAGGAACCCCTACGATACACTACTACTTAACTTTGTTGGTCGTGGAAGTATGCCAAAGTAAAATATGTAAAATAATAAATCCTTCATACCTTAGATCATATCTATAAGGTCCCCATGCACTAAAGTCATGCCAGTGAAACATCTACTCACCGAAGTTCCTTCTAAACATATAAAAATATGGCGAGCTCAACCCGTATCCAGGTGAGATATCGTAAAAAAAACCAGTTCCACCCTGGAACCTTGGATACGATTGTCTTGCAATCATTAGCTTGATATCGCTCTGATCAACTTAAGAACATATTATATTCAGAACAATGCTATACTCATATAACACACATAAAACGAGCAGTACAAACCATATATAAGTTCAAAATATCAACACCCGCTTTCATAATGAATGAAGAAAATAGAATCCCGCTACCACAGAAAAACATATAGACATACGCTATATAATGTTACCGATATTACCAGTAAACTTGAATCACACACACGAATCTAGGGCTAATAAAATACTGTGACTCAATCTTGCCACAAAATATACCTCATTCATCCGAGGTAAAACTCATAATAACATTTTTGCCAATCACCCTGGCTGCCCCAAATGGTTCCCAGACATAGTACACTTGTCTTAACCAAACCAAAAATTTCTTAATCAATGCCCCATTTAGGCATCCTACTCTTTTCCTTTAACTCATACCGGACAAGATGAAAGTGTGTGGTTCTATGTTCCCCAACTCTAGCCACCCTGACCACGTTATGGTTATCAGTATCTTGGACTCTATAGCCTTGATCCTGACAATCACCACCTGTGTGGTTCCACGAACACAAATTCTTGGACTCTATAGCCTTGATCCTGACAATCACCATCTCTAGCCATCTCTAGCCACCCTGACCACGTTAAGGTTATCAGTATCTTGGACTCTATAGCCTTGATCCTGACAATCACCACCTGTGTGGTTCCACGAACACAAATTCTTCGTATATGTTAGCAACACTTACTAGTGAGCCTATCATTACTCTGAAGGACTCTCACTTCATTATACCTACCTTAATTTGGCACAAAGTTCACTTATCCATATAAGTCTTTATTCACTATCGGCCTCCGACCGATCCTCATATGAATAATTCAGAAACTCAATTCTCTTCATTTATGATAAACCAAAGGAACTAACGATTAAAACCATTCGTAAGATCCCTCTATGAGAAAAACATCATGCTCCCTCAAATATGGTGACTACCGCTCACACCATTTCAACATTGCTCCAACGAGTGAAAAACATTTCCTCAATTTTTCACATCTGGGTATATCCATACCCTGCTCTAAGCCAAAGATTCTGAGCCTTCTACTTCCACTGAGTAATGCTACACATCCTTCGTATAACTTCAACTTCAACGAATGGTCCTTATCAAAGTCTGTTCATACCTCTTCCCAATTTGCATCACTGGGTAATTCAAATTTAGCACCACTCTCTATACTATAACGGTACGTAAATAAATATAACTACTATATTCTAGTAGACGTTTTGACAATTCATAAAAATGCCACAAAGGGATCGACCTCAACTGCGACCCTCATCCCCGACTTCAACTAATTGGTCCAATTAGGCCACGCCTCCTGCTTCCCTCATAACGGCCTTCCTTTGTCTCCCTTCATCGATTAGAACACGAATCTCGAACAAGCGCGCACAAGATTTACTATAATCTTACATAATGGTAGGAGAATAAAATCTCACAATAGGAACCAACAATCCTAATCATAAGGCTCTATATCAGCCAGAAAACAACGCGGAAAGCGTAATACGTTTGCATAGATTCTTAAGGACACTATAACCTGATGCTCTGATACCATATGTGACACCTTGACTAATAAAATACCGGGTGATCAATCCTATACCAAATTAAAACAGAAGTCTCATATGGTTCATTCTCAGCATCATTGTCGAAAACTAATTTATTTACTATAAACCTATTAGGCTGGCGTCAAACTTTTATTTAACTAATATTTTTATCGAAACCAACCAAGTAAAAAATTCACACAGTTTGTATACCACAACTGAAATGAAATAAAATAATCGAACACTCGGTATAACATAATACAACCAAATCGAATGTCGCACTAAAAGGTGGTAAAAGAATAAATGAATACAATTGGGCTATTGGACCAAACGTTACAACAATGCTTCATTTATAGATCACAAGAATAGAAGCGTCTAAAAGAAACATGTATGCATCCAAAGTTGCTGTAGCAAATGTCTGACTCGAACGGATCATCATCCAGACATCCCTGTGTCTGTAAACCTAATATATATACATATATAGCAAGAGAGGGGAAAAATAGAGGAACGGGTCAGGGCTCGAGTTTTTGGAAAATATTAGCAAATGCATAATAACATATTTTAAAATATGAAATCTATCATATTTAAATTGGTATCGCACTCTCATGAGATAGACCTCACCCCTCTTCTAATAGTGAACACCTATCGCATACCTTTTAAACAACCTAGTTAAGCTACCCTGCCTAACTAACCTATTACACCCATCTTCTAAAAATACTCATAAACCCAAGTACTAAGGACTAAACTTCTCCCCATTCCCAACATTGCTCTATGTTTCAAGTGTGGGGTGTCTCACGAAGTGAAATCCAAACAAGGAATCCCCCAAATACACTACAACATGACAATGTTGATCGTCGAGATCCATTAGGCCCTCAATACATAACACATATTATAAAATCCCGTATATATATAGTTATCACTAGAACATATGATTCACATTCATATATATCCGGATATAAATCTACCGAAAGGAGAATAACACCTTATTCATTCTTTTCACTTTACACATGTCTATTTTAGGATATCTCATTTTCATATGCAAGCAATATACTATACGCAACAAGTATAAGTATACATATTACAATCATAAGTATAATAGCCATCCCACCGAGCTATAACTTGAGGATGCAACCTCATAGTGCCTATCCGTATTCGGGTTTACTCAATCAACCACGGTACCAAGCCAGACTCACTCATGGTCATAGTAAAAATACTAAACGGTGGAGGCAGTCATATTCCCTCCTGAAAGTGTAATAACAATATCAACGAATGACTTGGGGATATACTAAATCCAGGGGATTCACCCACATCGCGCAACCTTCTTGGATCGCACTTGAGAAAATATATAATCTGGCTGTCCATTCCTATGCCCGGGGAAGCCTGTGGAACCAGCCTCTTAAGTACAAATATACCAGTCTCATACATATATATTTATTTTCATCTCGTAACATATATGTACTGTAAAAACACTCGTATATATAGTAAATATCACTTCTCAATAGATATGGCTATATTTGCAAAACTCTTATAGTGATAGCAAATAACCCCGAATGTTCCCATTCGTAATAGCATATAAGTATTCGCACACTTAAAATACAAAACCTATAAGTGTTGTCTTACTTAATATATAACTCGCACCTGAATCACTTTTAAGGATTTGTATATAATCCTGAATATAGCAATCCGTAATAATTAAATGAGTATACTATCCACTTATTTTACCTCCATAGGTATCGCATCACCTATAATAAATAGTCGTCAATAGATGTACCGGATAACTGCTCCAACTTCTTTAGACCATATTCGAAATTCCATCCTCATCACATCCTAGGATTTAGTAAAATGCAATCGGTCCATATTTATTCTGATCACATAAATATCTCTACACACACTTACCGAAGATCTCTCTCGAATGTTGCAGATCCTAACCATTCATTAGGTCCATACCCCGGATTGTACCCTTAACTCATCCAAGGTTCCCTCTTTCATTCCAAGGTTTATTCACACTCAATACCGTCATCTAGGAGTCCTAATATAATATCTAGAATACCCTATAATAATCTCCGATTTCAATTTAAGTCATGCACTTTAGGGGAAAAACTGACAAATTAAACAAAGGCGAATCGATTCGCCCCTAATGCAAATCGATTCGGTGTCCATCCGAATTGATTTGGAAAGTGTTATGCAAGAAGGTCCTCAAAGGCGAATCGATTCAGTTTAAATCCGAATTGATTCGGCCTGAGACAGCTTTATGGGTCCCCTTATGCAAATCAATTTGGTATAAACCCGAATCGATTCGCCCTGTTCGGAGGGCACTTTTTTGGTGATTTCATCTTCTCCAAAATCCCAAATAACAATTCAAATTCCATTTTGTGGTTTCTAACCTCAACCAACAACACTATAATCATCCTAACACTGATTTCTAGCTAACACGTCAATAAAATTGTGGTATTAAACCATTTCTCTTAGATTTAAACCTTAAAACCATTAAAACCCTACTTTATCATTTTCTCCCATTTCTACCCATATATATACTCCATTAACATGGGTTTAACACTAGAAATCAATAAGAGTTTACAATACATCAATTTGTAAACTCATGCTCAAATTTATTTTAAGGGTTCAAACCCAAAATTATATGGTTTACCATCTATAATATGAGATACACACACTCAATTAAAAAATGTAAGTAAACACTTTCCTCGTGGATAAAATTCGACAATCTCGAGTCGAATCCCGCGGAGTTTGGGCTGGAATCCCCTTTCTCTTCCTCTTTTTCCTTCCTCTCTTCTCTTCTTTCTTTTCTTGTCTTTCTTTCTCTCCCTCTCTCTCGTGACTTATATGAAAGAAAAGAGGTTTAGCTCCTATTAAACCCAAAAATGACTCGTTTACACAATTGCGAGTCCCTACTAGTCCAAAAATCCTCAGAACCTAAACGCTAACCCCGGATACTCTATTCTGACTATCTTGGCCATTCCGAAACCAATCATGCACTCGAAATCTCCATCCGAGTTACCTAACTAAAATTCACTTGTCGTACCTGATATTTCTCTACACGCGTTCTACCACGTAAGCTATCTCCTATCACTTACCCAACTAAAGACGTCATGCAATATTAATCCGGCACTTGCAAACTAATATTTACTACTCACTTTAAATTCTTAATTTATCAAATTATACTCATAAATTCCAAAATTACTATTCATAATAATTCCTCTAATTACCAAATTACGCCCACTTATGTAATTTAAATATTCATAAAAGTACGAGGTATTACACTGGCCAGGCTGACCCATATGGCCCTGCCTAAAGCCTCCCTTCCCCTGTCTGAAATCTCCGGAGAGAAATCACTTAGCAGGGTCCCCCTGATGGGAACTATGCTCCCCTGATGGGAACTCTAATCCCAATTCCATAATTAAATCTCAAATCCATAATAAAAATAAAATCCCAAGTCCATAATAAAAATAAAATCCCACAAACATATGGGGTCTTACAAAATCCAATTGAGTAAAACTCAATACTGAAATGATATCCCGATAATAATAAACTCCTAACCAAACTACGGTCAACACGCCTAAAATGAAATGATGGAAATGATAAAGATGCTATCTAGATAGAATTTGTTGAGATGGATAAGTTAAATCCTATAATGTCCATTGCTATTGCAATGTAAAGAAAGGATCCATCCCGTGGTCCTGGATACTACTACTACAAACCTAGGGTTTTAAAAAGAAAATAAGAAAAATAATTTGCCCACGGGTCAAAGCCCAAACAGTTTAAAAATATTTTTCAAATAATTAGTTTTTTTAAATTGGTAAAAATTTTAGTGTATTACTTTCATAATTAATTTTCCGTTCACACTCACATGAGATAAAGACCTCATCTCTCATCTACAGTGCGCACCTAACTCATTCATTTTATTATCGTAATTAAACTACTCAGGCTAAATAGGACTATAAATTTATCCAAGCCCAAACCGCTAATAATCCCTATTAGCTAAATATAAAGGGTATACGTTCATAAATAATATCTTAGCGACACACTAGCTATAAATAAATATTCACACAATAAATATGCATATGTACATTCATGTAATAAGTTGATATACATTATATCATATTAACAGGCGTAATATATATATATATATATATATATATATATATATATATATATATATATATATATATATATATATATATATATATATAACTGTATCCTTAGAGCATGGACCTCGCGAATACATCCCTCGTGCACTATTAAGCTCCGTGCATCACACATCACGCTGAGCCACAAGGTCGGAATCTCACTAACGAACCCAAAGGTTAACACATACTATGCTGGTGGTTATAAACATACGTTTGAGGGTCGCATCCATGCCACATTACACCAGACTGGTCTCCAAACCAACACCCATTCTCACACGTGGATAGTGGCCATGCAACAGCACTATGACCCGAGGAAATCATTCCAACACATAGTGCTCAATGCTAAAGTGGACTGCCCACTACGCACAACCTCCTATGACAACACTTTCAGGTAGGTATGTTCATTATAAATAAGTAGAATGCACATATACATATATACACGTCATTGTAATATGTATAAAGAGTATTGGGCTCGTACGCATAACCCACAATGCAATAGTCTCCCAATCCCGAAGTTTCAACCAACTTCTCGATTAGATATATAAACGTTCACTGGCATGAATTCTCGACCCTCATCACCCGGAGCCATCTATCCTTTGGTCTAACTTACTTACCAAAACCCATAAATATTTCGTAGTAGTCCACTCTACATCAAAAGCCCCTACGGTCATCCCCCAAGCTCTAACGGGTCAAAAAAACACATGAACAAAAACTGGGCAGGCCAACAAACCAAAATGATTCTCTTGGCAGACCGAACCAGTTTGGTTTAGCGAATTGGTTCTCTCCCCTAGTAAACCAGTTATATTCACTAATTTCATGTCATCTTCTTCCTCGGGTATTTCTTCACCAAACCCTCTAATGTGGGTCCCAAACCACTCCAAACATAAAACTAAGCTCCTAAAACATTATACTAACTTACCATAAGTATCATAACATGTAATAAACCCTAAATCCGTCCTAGAAACACAGGATTTTGAATAAAACATTCAATTTATCTAACCCCGAATTTTCCCAATTTGAATTTTCATCTATTCAAACATCCTAGCATTATTTTACATGTACATCATGGCAAACCCAAATTTAATTTCTAAATTTCTAAAGAATTGTCATCAACAAATTATCATTTCTAATATGATACTAATAATGATCTACATATCTTAATCAATTGATTAAATTTTAAAACTTTAATGTTTAAATCCCCTATTTATACTAGTTAAGTATGAAAGTGATTAACTAGATGAACGTGCAATTTAAAGCAATAAAATACTTACCTTTGTGGATCTAGATTCAATGTCTCTTCATTGGTGATGGTTAAATTTGGAGATGAGTGCCCCTCTTCTCGTTTGTTATCCAAGCCTTTCTCTCATTTTTTTTATCATCTCTTGAACTTTCTCTCTATCTCAATTATGTAGAATATCAAAGGTGGGCCGCCATCCGCATTCCTACCTTTATATACCTCCAAACTACACCCTAATCTCACATTTCTATTAAACCCTAGGTGTACAAGACCATCCTAACCTAAAACGGATCATATTGTGCCTGATCATATTGTGCCTAAAAGTCCCCGGAACCCATTCATAACACCCAGGTACCTATTATGGACTATTTTGACCCTTGTTTTAATCACCGGTGTACTAAAAAAGGTCATCAAAGTCACCAAACTACAAATATATTAATATCTCATTAACCAGGCACGACACTTGCATACCATACACACCACCCATAAATATACTAATCTGCCATTATAACACTATATGGGAATAATAATAATAATAATATACTTTCGCTATCATCCATACGCAACATATAATAAATCACATATCTATTTACGTATCTTACGCAAGTAAATAATAATAATAAAATTATCCTTTATATCGTTAATTAATATTCAGCGAATCCATTTTAATTTCCACCAATTTAATTAATAATTATAAGCACTCGGAATAAATAATCATTAAAGTGTAGGGTATTACAGATTTTTTATTAAGTTCACAAAATTGAGGATGGGACCCATTGAAAGAGCTATCACTAGCCAATTTTAATGGGTTCATCTCATTACTTTTTTAGATAACATGAATGAATTTTGACCAAAAGTACTCACACGTTGTTTTTTATTTTTATTTTTAAATATAAAAATGACATTTACACTGCTCCATCCAATTTTTCTCTCTAATACCACGATAATCCTAATTAGGGTTGTAGTGGAACCAATACGTCCTACCCTAATCATGAAGAAATCAAGCCTAGGATCCTCCAAATGCATGGAACAAGTCATTTTCTAGTGTGGTAAAAGGTCCCTCTTTTGATGATGGTGTTCCCTTAATCAAAGTCTCCTCATTCAATGGTGAACTATCTATAAAATTCTCCCCAGAAGATGTCCAAAATCTTTCTTAGCATTTCAAATATTCAATAGTTGGAAAATTCTCCCATGGCAGACCCCCTCTTAAAGACATACATAAAAAATTTCTCACTTTGAATCTTAAAGTTTCCTTTCATATTGGATTCATAGAAAAATAGAATAATTCATGGAAAAATTGAATATTCTCATTAAATTCTTTATTGAAGAAGACTTCACACGATTATGGATGAGGAATCAATGGTATTTTAGCAAATATATAATGAGAACATTCAAATGGTCTCCTGAATCCAAACCTGAAAGAGAAATCCATATAGCACCGGTGTGGATATGCTTTCCATCTCTCCTTATCCATTTTTTCTCCAAATCTTCTTTAAATTCAATAGCATGAGTTGTTGGCAAGACATTAAAGCTTGGTGGATAGACTACCACTTGTAATAGACCTAGCACTGCTAGAGTTTATGTTGAACTAGATATTATTTCTAAAAGAACTGACTATACCAAATCAGCTGAATTGTCACTGTCATTGACCTTGACAAGTTGGACTTGTCAAGGTCAATGACCGTGACAATTCTGGGCGAGACAACTTTTTTTGTCACGGTCATGTCACGGTCCCTGACCGTGACATGTTTTGTCACGATTTAGGGCCATGACAAACCCGTGACAGTGTTAAAACAATTGTCACGGTCAATGATCGTTTCTTTGTCAAGGACTTAACACGGTCAATGACCGTGACAATTCTGGGCAGAATTGAAAAAAAATCCGTTGGGCATTATGGTCACTGCCACTGCCCAACAGTGTATATGTACCTGTTATAGCAATGATGTACCTATTCAAACATTACATATCCAAATAAAAAAGAGATAATGCAAATATACATTCAAAATAGAAACAATATGCAAACAGGACAACTTCGCGTCATGCTATATTTTTATCGTTTCAATGTTCTTATTAATTTACTTATTTTACTAATCATGTGCTTTGAACACTTTGGAAGCTTTAATTGTTCAATACCACCCTTCATCTTTATTATAGTCTTCTCCAAAACTTTGGCATTCTCCACAAAGTACCTCAACTGTTCAACTCCATTGTTCGACCCCAATCCCGCAATTTCGATTGTCTTTAGGTGTGATCTCAAACAACCAGGTACATACCATTCCAACCACGATGTCCCGATTTGTTAACAACAAAATGAAAAACCCTAATATAAGAAGAAACAACATCACCATCAATTATCTCAAATCTACAAACTATTTAGCTGGAAGTGATGTTATGAACCCTTGACGTACCTCAAAGATAAGAACCTCTAGAAGAGGACAACTTTTGAGAAAATCCATCACCAATTTCCAGTTCCAGTTCCACTATAAGAATCAGCCACTACAAGACACTGCACAAGAGTGTAGTGCCACCCAACAAGCAAATATTCATAATAATAGTGTAGTGCCACCTAACAAGCAAATATTCATAAAAATCAAAATTGAAATCGAAATTAAAATTGAAATATTCATATAAATATAAATATAAATACATTACCTGTAGTGTCACCCAAACAACTAACTTGAGCTCATATGGCACCTCCTTCCAACTAATGTACCTCGGGAAATCATGTCAAATATAATTCCCTTCATATCTGAACACTAAGAAATGCCATAATCCTATGGAGTTATGCTCTGCAAATTCCTTCCAACCGTTGTGTAGCCAAACATCACCAGTTGATGTTGTCAATTCCACTTTCCATATTTTCCCATGTTTTGCTAGAGGTTCCAAGTGGTGGGGTATGGAAAATGGAATTGACAACTTCAAACGGTGATGTTTGGCTACACAACGGTTGGAAGGAATTTGTAGAGCATCACTCCATAGGATTATGGCATTTCTTAGTGTTCGGATATAAAGGATAATCGAAGAGATTCAGTCTCCTCTCCACAAATAGGACACCCCAAATAACTATGTACTAATCACCTATTAAAGGTAAGAAGCGTAAATTCATTGATTAGTATAAACAAAACTTAAATTTTAAATTCAAATTCAAATTCAAATTATAATAGAAAGTTCCTCCAAAAGTAACAACTTTAAGCTACTAAGAATATTATACAAAATTATGCAGTCTCAAACTGTCCAAACGCATTGGAATATTTCGGTACAAATTGGAATATTTATTACAAATTGAAAAATTGTTTAAAATTCGGGTTATCATAAAAAATGGATTGATATTCGGTAGGAGCAGCCAAGTCATCCACAATATTATTTAGACATTTTGACGCATGTTGGAAAATCGACCACGGCTCGTTGCTAATATACTGCGAGTAAAACACTTGGTTAACCTTTTGAAATACACAAACAAACGGCTCATCGCTCACGTGGTCGTTGCTCTTCAACTTGGACAAGTCAACCATGATCAAATTGGTGACATGATCAATTTTACAAGCATTTTTATCCTCAACTCTTACCCAGTCACAGTAATATACAACCTCTTTGAAGCTTATATAATCCAATTCAAATATATTTCGGATTACACCATAGTAAGTCGTTTCAACTTCAATGAGGTTTTTATCTTTTGCGCTCGCTCGAAAGAAAGTAAGAGCCTTGTATGAAATTCCCGAGTTCTATACATTTGTACTTTCCCCATACACTTTAGCGCCGAAAATGTAACCGTTCAATCGATACTTTTTGTACTCTTGTGCCACGAACAAGGGTCCAGTGGTTAGACGACCAAGCCTTGATGTCGCATCACCCGTCTTTAAGAACTGAGAGTATAGATAAATTAATTATATTAGTTGTAAAATTTGAGTGTAATGTAACGTTATATAATGACCATTTTCATTATAATTACCTCTTATGTCAACCACAACCTAAATTCATTGTCTGATTGTACCATTGTTTTTCGTCTTTTATTGTTCTTACAAGCTTCATATTTTCTGCATATTACAAAATTAATCATGTATACAATAATCTAAAATGATGTTAAACATTATAATAATCGAAACTTACTTTTTCCATTCTTCCACATCTTCATGTGTGTCAAATAGATAATGAGTTACTTGTTCATGTTGCAAACTCGTTAATTTAACTCATTTTCCCATCACATGACCACCATCATCGACGGACTCATCTGTGTCATCAACGCTATTCGAGTCAGGCATATATTCCCGAGTATATATTGATGACTCCATGGTTATGTATTCCTCTGTAATTGATCCTGCAATGTATCGCATATTCTTGACGTAATATTTAAAAACTTTCATCAATCTTTCAAATGAATACATCCACTGATATCTAACTGGACCACAAAGAAGTGCCTCTTCACATAGGTGTACCAATAAGTGAACACTTATGTCAAAGAATGTTGGGGGGAAAGTACTTCCCCAACACACAAATCGCTTCGGTCACCGCCAATTTTGCAGCCACTATGCATTATCGATTAACTACCTTCTCACACAAGAGTGAGAAGGTAATACTAATTTGCATAATAGCCCTCCACAAATCCTTGTGCTTGGAGAAACAGTACTTAAATAATAGAGGAACCAATTGCATGATCACATGCCAATCGTGGTACTTACACTTATGTAAATCATGAGTAGCATGATTCACAATCCTTTGCAAGTTGGACGAAAAAGTAGATGGGCCCTTCAAATTATATATTGTGTCTAAAAGCACCTTCCTTTCCCCACTCGTCAAAGTAAACGCATCAGGCGGAATTATTGTCCTTCTCCTACTATCTTCTTTCAACCATAGTTGTGGCTTAAGTTTCAACAATTTAAGGTCTTTTCGTGCATTTTCTCCATCCTTCGAATGACTCCCTCCAAGGCAAGTGCCCACAATATGTTCAACGAAGTTCTTCTCAGCATGCATCACATCCAATACATGGTGTACCGGGTTATTCTTCCAATAAGGAAAGTCAAATATAATTGACCTCCTAAACCATGCCTTTCTTGTCTTAGTTTCATTCTCATCTGGGGTATTCTTATGCTTGACATTCTAAAATTTGGGATTCTTACCTGGCATATTATGGTCACATTCATAAGATTTACTTTCAATTTTTGAACCCGAAAGTTGTCTCGACGGTAGCCTATGTTCAACCCCGCCCATTAAAAAATTGGAACCTCTCTCAAATCTGAAACTATGAGTCGGGGGTAAAAACCTCCTGTGGAAATGGTATACAATTTTTTTAGCTAAAGGATAGACGAAGAGATTCAGTCTCCTCTCCACAAATAGGACACCCCAAATAACCATGTACTACACAACCGGATAATGTCCCATAAGCTGGAAAATCATGAATTGCCCACATCAACATAGCTTTCAACGTTAACTCTTCTTTTCTAAAAGAGTCAAATGATTGCACACCCTCTTCCCACAACTCATTTAATTCTTCTATCAAAGGAGCCAGGTAGACGTCGATGTCATCACTTGGTGCCTTTGGCCCAGGTATCAACAAATCCATCATCGAAAATTCAGGTCTCACACACTGTGAAGGAGGGAGGTTGAGTGGGGCTAGGATCACTAGCCATACACTCTGATTGGTGCTTAGATTTCCAAATGGATTGAAACCATCTTTTGATATAGCCAAACTAATATTGTGTTGTTCTCGAGAAAAATTGGGTTACTCATAATTCGTCCTCCTTAGGAAGTATAATCAATAGGATGACTCATGATATTACCCCCAACTTCTGCCCTAGCATGCCAAGTCATTGCCTCCGCTATCCATGGTACTGTGAAAAATCTCTTTAGTCTAGGCCCAATGGGAAAATATTTCAATACTTTTTGAGGAACTTTTGAGCTTGTGTCTTCCTTACTAGTAGATTAGATATATCTAGGTTCATCGCATAGCGGACAATGATCGATATTTTCATACTCCGTTCGGTATAGTATGCAGTCATACACACAACACAAATCGATTATACTTCATTCCCAAACCTTTCAAACTGTTCTTCATAACAAGATAGTTATTTGGAAGTGTATTATCCTTGGGTAATAAGCCCTTCACCCATTTTAAAATTCTTGTCATGCTATTGCTAGAAAAGCTGTATTACGTCTTCAAACTGTGCAAACCAACCATGGCATGTCAAGTTGTTTGATCTTTCTCACAGCCAGAGTATAACGATTGGGTCACCTTAAATTTCAAACTTTGGTAGTCATCGTCAAGCTTTATCGTGATATCTTCACGAGCACTTGAACCTTCTACATCATCATTAACCTCATTCTCTTCTGCTTCATAAACTCCGTACGCATCATCAACTAAATCCTCTAACGTATTATGATCTACATTATCCCCTTCTACATCTATCATACTTGTTGAAGGTTGTTGTGAAGGTTGTTCGGGGACAAAAGGAACTTTCAATTCACCGTGAAAACTCCAAAATCGATAACTATCTTGCATACTCGATCTTAACAAATGCAGTTCAACTGTTTTCCACTCAAACACCTTACCATTCTTACACCTAGCACATGGACACGAAAACTCTTCATCATTATGACATATCTTTGCATATTTCACAAATTCGTTAGCACCTCTGCGAAACACGTCCCCCATTCTATTTGTCTCACTCATCCACTCTTTGTATTTTGGATATCCCATCACAACTACCACAACTAATCACCTATTAAAGGTACGAAACGTATATTCATGGATTAGTATAAACAAAACTTAAATTTATAGTATGTTTCATTTAATTATATCTTATTTATATTCAAATTCAATTTATAACTGAAATCTATATTTCCTCCATCTCCTATAAAGGGTGAGTGGTCCTATCCCATTCAAGATCGCATTTTTCTGTAATATACTTGACATCTCATGCACATTCTTACGATTTGAAAAACATTTGGCAGCATATTCACGTAGTTCTCCAAGTACACGATGTATATTGGCAAGTGTGAGTGTTATTTGAATTGATCAATTGAAATAATAGTCACACTTGTCAATCTAGTATGTACCTAGAGAACATTAGAATACGACTGCAGAACTTCCTCCAAAAGTAACAAATTTAAGCCACTAAAAATATTATACAGAAATTATGCAGTCCCAAACTGTCCAAATGGGACAATTTGAGAGATCTCATTACAGGGGTAATGACTCTCGAACGAGTCTAAGGGCTATTGAATGCGTACGCATAAGAACTAGAAGGCTAGTATTTACGCGCACTATATGTAATTTCAAGTATGTTTCATTTAATTATCATACTATATATATATATATATATATATATATATATTGTTCGATACACAAAGTAATTTTCAAAAAAATTTGAAAAATCCCACCCCCATATGGACAATAATCTAGTAGTGATGCCACTTTTAAAACTTACCAACCCATCATCTATCCACTATAATCCAACAGCAATGTCAACAACAAATGTGTATCCCGTACTCCTTCTAATTCATCTACTCAATTAATTCATTTCATCAATTAAACTAACAATTAAAGTATACAATTATTAATTTACTAATTTACATTGAGGGGTAATCCTACTTTCATTTGAAATGGGCACTAATTATTAGTTTACTTTCATATAAAACTATACAATTAAAATTACAATTAAAGCTATACAATTGATGAGATTGCCCCACCACACACACACCCCACCCCACCCCCACCTCCCCCCACCCCGCGCCACCGCCTGCCCCTCCCCCCACCACACACACACGCACACACCTGCACACACATACACATACACCCCACCACCCCCTGCCCCCTCACCCCACCACACACACACGCACACACCTGCACATGTACACCTCCTCCTACCCCCCACCCAGACCCCCTGTCCCTCCTCTCCCAATCCCCCTGTCCTTCCCCCTCCCCCCACCACACGCACACGTAGACGCACACAGACACCCCACCCCCTGACCCCTACCCCCACCCCACACCACCACACACATATATACACACACATATAGAAATGAAAGAGAAAGAAAGGAAAAAACATTCCTTAGAGAGAGAGAGAGAGCTCGAAATCGCTTAGAGAGAGAAAGAGAGGGAAAACCAAAAGGGTGGGAAAAAAAGAAAGTGTAGGGTTTTTTTACTGAAGAAATTGTCACGGACATGTCATGGTCATTAACCGTGACAAGTTCATAAGATTGTCATGATCAATGACTGTGACAAGTCCGTGACAACTGTACTTGTCATGGTCATTGACCGTGACAAGGCTGGCCGGCTAAAGGGTGCCAATTTATCCTTTTTGGTTTAGTGACTGATCTTGTTTGGATTAGATGTGGTCAAGAGAGCTATTAGTAGAATATTAAATATGAAATTGTTCCCACATACTGTATTGAATTCTATAAACTTGGTCATGACATAACCAAGTGTATTTTGAACAAGAAAGAAAAATTGAAGATGGTGAAGTGTGGAAACAAATTCAACATCATAATACCAATCCTCCCAAACCCTGAAACTCCCACAAAGAAGTTGATCAAGACCAAACTAAACCAATTCAAACTAATTATCAAGAGATATATTCTAAACCAATAAAAATTCTAAATAAGTACCCCTCTCATATATCGAAACAACCTCAATAACTTATCTCCTAGACCTTCCAAGAACCTATTTTAACTGTCCCCAAAACCTCTAAAATATCACCTAAAATCCAAGAGTTTATTCACAAGATCCAAGATGTCGAAGTAGATGGGAAAGAAATTAAGGCAATTGCTACTCTAATCTCTATCCTAGAGCAACGAACCTCCCTTACCATGATAAGAATGACCTTAATGATATTTTAAAGTTACTAATATTGATAAAGATGATGTCATATCCCCCAATGGTCGAGGAGATCCTACTCTTCTCAAGAACTCTATTAAGAAAAGTAGAATCATGCATATGTAAAAGAGAACAAGAAGCATTGAAGATAAAAGACCCTCAACTCACATATGTGAAAATCCGGTTCCTAAAAAGACAATTTAAATATAGTGGATCCTATATTTAGACGACATACTAAAGCTTCCTCGAGGGTAATAATAACTAGCAAATCTATCTTTTCCCAATGATTAATTTCCTTGTGTGGAATATTATGGGGCTATCTGGAAATACCTCAAAAAGAAGGATAAAGAATATTTGTAAAAATTTTAAAGTCCCGTATATTTCTATGCTTGAACCAAAGGCTAATTCATTAAAGATATAAGAATTTAGAAAAATAATTACAATTTAGGGTTGTTTGTCCAACTCTAATAACAAAGTTTGGTCTCTGGAGATTTGGAGTATTTTGTGATTTAATTCAAATTGATGATAAATCCATGCTCCTTAAGAATGATTATTATCATTTCCCCTCTATTATTTTCTTTAAGTACTATATCATAAATTCTCTAGAAGTGATAGGCTGTGTAGTCGGGATTCTATGACCCAACATAAATGTTTATTTTTTGGGGAACCTTGGTTTATAATGGGTGACTTTAATGTTTTATCCAAAAGTTCTAAAAATTTTGGAGGCAATGAAATTGACAATCGTGTATTTAAAGACTTCAATAAGCTTATTTCTAATTCAGGCTTAATGGAATTGGGGCTCACTAGATCCAAATTCACTTGGCATAATTTTAGAGATTATGGGAAGATCTGGGCTAGACTTGATAGAGTTTTGGATTCTCTTGAATAGAATTCTTGCTTTCCAAATATCTCTCTTAAACACCTCAATAAAACATTCTCAAACCACTCCCCTATTCTATTCTATATCAAATCCCGACTAGATGACATTCCCAAACCCTTCAAATTTAAAAATATGTTGTGTTCTCACTAAACTTTTAGATAGATCATTATGAAGTCTTAGAATAAACATATGGTAGGTAATACATTCATGTGTTTATCCGCCAAACTATAGCGACTTAAACAGGAGTTAATCACATGGAATAAAGTAACTTTCAAAAACATCTCTTGATTAGGTGGAAAAGCTAGAAGATGATGTCACCCTTAATGAATCTTTGTATGAGAAGGACCCCTCCGTGTTTAATATGGATAATATCTCCATGGCAAAGGCAAACCTTCTTATGGCTTCAAAAAATGAATAAGAGTATTGGCAGCAAAAAATGAAGGGGAAATAGCTCTATGATGGTGAATCTAACACTAAAGTGAAAAGGTGGCGTATGGAATTATATGGAATTGATTGAGTTCGTGAAATACACTTGCCTTTATTGGAATCTAATTTTGTGAAAAAATTTTTTTATGTCAAAATATTATCTTAAGCCAAAATTATACGGAGTTCAAATTTTCCCAAATCGGATTCAATATAACATGATTCAAAATTCAATTAAACTAAAGTAAATTACCCAAATTAATCAAGTATCATTTTCGTTGCCAAACCAAAATTTATCTTATTTTACCTAACCATGCATCTAAAGGAGAATGAGCAAGATAAGATAAACAATCATAACATGACATTATACGAGGAAAACTCAAAAGGTAAAAACCTCAGGCGCCAGGCCTAACAAGTTGTGACATCCCACCTATTTTAGCCACGGTTTATTAGTCCTTCATTAAAACAAACATGAATCTCATTTGGATCATCCTTAGCATCACTGTCGAAAGCTTTTTAATTTATTAACCACCTATGTAAAATTAAGCGTGTGTCAAATTTTATTTTTCATTCATAATAAGAATCGGAATGAAAATAATAACCAAACCATCCAAACACTAATAATCAATATGAATCCATCATAAGATAAATAATTAATTACATAATACTGAATAACTCATCGGTTCACAATACAAAGTCCAATTATTAGTCCATGAAATAAAACTGAATCCACTAATACATAGTTAAACACAACTGATTTAAATGAAGTAGAGGGAGGGGTGACATTGTAACACCTCATATTTGGGAGAATATGGAAATTAATAAAATTGGTGATTTAAGAATTTATTTAATTTGGAGGAATTATTTAATTCGGATGATTTAGATTTAAATAATTCAGATTAAGTTAAGTTCATGCGTGCCGTATTTGGAGGTGGAAATAAGATGATTTTATAAAGTGACTCAGATGGTATTTTGAGGTCATGGTTGGTTCCGAAAGGGTTGAGATAGTGGAAAAAGTGTATCCGGGTGTATAGTTTGGATCCTGGGGTGATTCTAGACCAACCTGGAACCGTTTAAGGGCATTTCGGTCATTCGAGAGTTTGAGGTATATAGAACTCCTAAAATACTAAGGCTTATATCTGATATTTGAGAGGTAACTAGGGTTAACATAATCATAATAGAAGGGAGGTAAGAGGAGAGAGTGAGGAGAAGAAATCCAAAGCTTCCTACATAGTTTTTCGCCCCGAACACAATGGAATCGAGATCGGAGTGATGGGAGAACCACCACACCATCATTCCAATGAATTCCAGACCTACTATTGATAGGCAAGTATTTATCTTGCATTTAATTTTAACCATGTTATAAAGCCCAGGTAGAATAGGGTTTGATTTCATATTGTTGGAAGAATTAATATGATTTTTATATGGGTTTAATCCATGAATTATGGTAGGAATGCATGTAGATATGTTCCTTAATGAAGATAATACGAAATTAGAGGATTTTGGTTGATTAATAAGAGAAATATCTCAGTTCTTGTTTAAATATGTGAAGAGCATGAAAAACTAGGGTTTTATGTTTATTAAAGGATAATTTCATTCTTGGATTGAATCTTTGAAGTTTTTGTGTAAACTTTTCATTAAAAATTATCCTTATGTGAAGATAAAATGATATTTGAATATATTTTATGATTAATATTGAATCTTGATGGGTTATTGGTTGAAGAACATGAATCTTGAATGACTTAGGGTTTAATTGATGAACACAAGATGTCAATTTGCCAGAATTTTTTACGTAACTTTAAACATATGTAATTTCAATTGTACTTAGAATGAGAGTGAGAGCCATACATTCCTAGAAATTTCTTTGTCTCAGATTTATAATGAGCTTTGAATCAGGTCAATCAGAGTTCTGTAGAGGGAGTAATCGATGTTTTACTATAGGGTGTTTGATCTGTAGTAGTAATCTTCCAGTGTCCGAAAATAATTTAGAACTTCTAGAAATTATGGTAAATATGATAAAAATACCATAGGATGAATGGGGATAGCTATACTCTGGAAAATAGTTAATGGGTTTGTAATGAAAATTTAGGGAAATGGGGATACGGGCTGGTTGAGAATAGTACATACCCAGAATTAATATTTTGAGAATCAATTAATTAAATAAGTGAATATTTAAATAATTGAAATTCGAGATTGACTTGGGAATTATAGGCTAGTGCTACGAGTCATAGGCATGATTCGCCGAATTAATTAGAAATATATATATATATATATAAAACATTATATCTGTGTGCATGATATAGTTATTTGAAACATAAAGCTTTAGTGGGGTGCTATCGATCGAGGTTGCGCAACGTGGGTGATCCCTCCTAGAAAATCCTAGCAAGAGCAGTATTGGCCCATGGTTATATCCCCATCCATGCTCACCCTATGGTTATGGCCCATTGGCTCAAGACTATGACTGCCTCTAATAAGTTTACGATTTTGGATTTGGTGGTGAGATTCCGACCTGGTGGGCCCAGGATGTGTTGAGTGTTCTCTGGAGCATTAGTTCACTAGAGATTCGCATCTAGGGAGTTATAACTCAAAGAGATTGCAGTTATACGCATATACTTAGTGATATATATATGTATGATTGATGTGATATTGAATTACGCATACATATGTGAAGAAAAATATATACGGGCATAAGAAAATGTGAATACTGAATCAATAACTAGTGAAAGTTATTTGAAATGACCATATAAATTACAATTGAGAATTATAATGGTTAAGCGGATGTGAAATATAAATGGATAAAATATGCGTAACATAGGGTAGCGTATGGGCATATGATTATAGTGAGACTAGTTAGGCTGAGTAGCATAACTAGGATGTTAAAATGCAGATGTTAGGTACACACTGTAGTTGAAGAACGGGTATTATCTCATGGCAGTGCGACACCAATTTAAATATGCAAAAATGTATTCATAATTATTATGCATTTTAATTACTTGAAAAATATTTTCAAAAGGATTTGGGCTCTTGACCTATAACAAAATCTTTTCAAAACCTTATATGTGTCCACCCACAAGGATGCTAAGCATGAGCATCTATGCAAGGTTATCAGAGTTGTAACATATGTGGAGTGCTTATAGGTATTACTCTAGACTCCTTCTATCTTTGTCATTATAGATAGAATCTAGCCAGTTACTATCCGAGCATGTCTCCCACAAATAATTTTATTTCAATTTATTTTATTTCAGTCTATTGAGATTATTATAATGGATTTTTACCAATGGTTTATGTAATACCCCATAATTCGGAGGACATAGAATTTAATTGTTTTGGTGATATATAATTTTATTAATTTGGAGGTGTTAATTAGTTTCTTGAATTAAGATTCAATTAATTCGGGTTGTTTTTAAATTTCACATTGGTCGTATTTTGAGGTCAAAATTGAATTTTTTTATAGAGTGACTCGGATGACAATTCTGAGTGTATAGTTGATTCAAGAAGGGTCGAAATAGTCAAAATAGAGTACCCTCGGGTAGTAATTGGGTTTCGGGGCTTTTTTAAGCATAACCTGGCTCACACAGGAGTGTTTGGGTCATTTGGGCTTGGCCCATAAGCTTAATTTCGGTATTAACAATATAAAACCTAAATTAGCGAGTTTTTGGCAGACACAACTCAAAAATAAAACCCCATATTTGCAGAGGAGAAAAAAAAGGAGAAATTGGGGAAACTTTCGGGAGCCAAATCAAAAGGAATTTGACATGTTCTTCATCAAATCGTTGTGTACCCCCAAAAAAATTAGACCCTACGAATTAGTACAGGCAAGTGGCTAATTTGCATTCAATTAATTTTCTATTTTTCAATTCATATCTTGGTGGGTGTAATTGAAATTTGTTTTAGAGTGGGTCAACGCATAAACATGGGTTCTGAGGATTCGAACATGTTATACAAATCTATTGTAGAATTAATTGTGTAAATTGACTCAGTGTTGTTAGAAATTGGATAAATTATATGATTCCAATAGTTAGTGTCCATTAATTCAGATTTGGAGATTTAATGTACGGATGAAATTGTATGGGAACTGTGAAAAACTCAAATTAGGAATCGATGAATTTTAATGAAATTGAATCTTGTTTTGAAACCATTGCGAGGATTAAAATTGGTTTTAAGGATGAACATATTATGGGATAGATGGTTTACGGTTTGGATTTGAAGATTGAAACGTTGAAGGTTAGTTAACGGCGGAAAATAGCAATGAGGAAGACGAACTGGCCTGAGAACAGTACGATCGTTCGAACGACGTTAAAACAATTGCGGCATTTTTGCTTAATATTTTTTCTGCGCCTGAGATTTATTTTCTGTAGTGGAGGGAATTAATTAGGGAAATTTTATTTCTCTCATATTTAGGGACTTAATGTTCGAATAAAAATAATTGTGAAGGTAAATAAAGGGGTGGAATTTATTTACGGAATTTGAAGTGATAAATTCTAAAAAGGTTTAAAATTTCGGGTCGAGTAAATTGTGTCCGGGTTCAGTAGTTGAGTGACAAAACTTTAATAAATCAATTAATGTGAAAATAAGTAAATTAAGGGTTGGGGATTTGACTCTGATATTTTTAGGCTAGTGCTATCAGAGTTAGGCACGGGTTAGCCCGTTTAAATTCTTATATATATATATATATATATTATGTTCTTTAAATATCAGTGTAAGATATTTTATAATTACATACCCCACTAGTGCTATCATTGGAGGTTGCGCGATGTGGGTGAATTCCCAGACTAGTGAATGAAGGGAGAGTATATTCCTCAGGTCATATTGCCTAATATTTTATTGAGTGATTTATTTTCTGAGGTGAGATGCTTTGGGTATGATTCGGTCTCACTTTTGGAGGAAATATGACCGCTCCACTACGCTTGCGATGTTTTTACCTAAGTTCAGTGTGAGCTAGTCTGACTTGGGGTAACCATGTTAGAATGAGCATACTTGGGACATGATAGTATTTTACAAAAATCATACAGTGAGTTATTACTCGAGAGGATGGATATACTACGACATGGGTGTGAATGTTGTAGTATAAATGTACATATATAATAGTGCAGATATTTATATACCGGTTAAATACATGAAGTGAAATTGTATTTATTATGTTCGTATATAATAGCGTAGATATTCATAGACAGTTGAAATACATGTTGTGTAATTGTATTATTATATACGTATAGAATAGAGTAAATATTTATATACTGGTGGATTACATGAAGTAAAATGATATTACTTGAATATAACCACTGAGACTGTCATAGACAGTTGAAATACATGTTGTGTAATTGTATTATTATATACATATAGAATATAGTAAATATTTATATATAGGTGAATTACATGAAATAAAATGATATTACTTGTATATAACTAGTGAGACTATTATAGAGTTTTATTTAGAAATGATTAATTAAGTTAATGCAATAAATAACTTATGAATCAACAGTAAGATTGCTCGGCTTAGAGTAATGTGTCGGGAAGTATTTATAACAAGGCAAGTTAGATAGGGTTGTACAACTAGGAGGGTTAGGAAGAAAGTGTTAGGTGTGAACTTTAGATGAGGGGTGAGTATTATCTCAAGAGAGTGCACCCATAACTTAAATATGAAGAGTATTCATGCATTTTAATTACTGCAAAATTAATCTCTTGCTAAATATTTTCAAAATATTATGGGTTCTAACCCTTGCTGTAATTATTTTTAAAACCTTTTAGGTTTCCAGCCATAGGGTTGCTAGACATGATTTTCTATTCCAAGGACACGCAACTGCAGTACATTTGGACGCATGCAGGAGTTGGATTAGACGAATCGTTTCTTTATTCCTAGATTAGGAATCTTATCTCAGTTGCAATTTCATTTAGGGTGTCTTTCCCATTTACTTTCTGTATCAGTGTTTGGATTATTTACTCATCTCTTGGATTATTATTTTGGATTTGGGATTTATAGCCGATGGTTTATTCGACAAGTCTTTTACTTATTTATTCAGTATTGTTCTAGACTCGGTGATTGTGTGTATGGATTAATTTAATTTATTCTGCATGTATTTTTCTATTTAATGAAAGATAAAATTTGGCACCGACTTAATTAACTAATAAGTTATTAGTAATTGATATGGTTTTCGATGGTGATGATAAGAATGAACCAAATGGAAATCCTATTTTAATTTAATAAAGGACTAATCACCTTGTATTTAATTGTGCAGGGTGTCACCGTTTATTCGATTAATTAACATATATTAACTTTTCGTAGTAAGAATTACATATGTAATTGGGAATTTATTTAGTTGTTTGATTTAGGTATGTGTAAGGTTTGGAGTATGTTGTTGGTTATGTCAATTTAATAAAGTTAAAATTGACGCATGACTTAATCAAATAATAGGTGGTTAGTAATTAGTTGATTTTCAACAGTGATGCTAAGAATAAACAGAATAAGATTCCTGTTTTATTTTAGTAGAGGGTTGACCACCCGTTATTTCAATAAGCGGGGTGTCACATATGGTATCATAGCTTTAGGTTCCAGTGTCTATAGGATCTTTGTGAACTCATTACGTTTTTCATCATATTCGTTTGATATAGTATAACGCCCCGATCCGAATTTATGGGTTACCCATGAGTTAACCCGATCTGACCCAAGTGTTAAGTGTGAAGTGAAATGAAACAATCTAAATAATGTTGAAAGTCTAGTTTTATTTTAATTAACATTTCACTTATTAGCATGCGATTCCAATTTTTAAGATAATCTACGTTAGGGACTCATGGGGAGCACCCCGATGTCCAAGTAAACAGAGCTAATAACACAAACACAAATATAATATACATACCCGTAAAACTCCCTCAAAATACAAAACTGCTCCCAACTTGGCATAACGAAGTGGGGATGTGAGCTTATTCCCAGTGGTATTTATACAAGCAACATAGAAACGAACGACAGAAAGGAATATTCACACTCTACAACCATATGCACGCGAAAATTTTTATATATCCACATACAGATTCCTTTGAAAATACACGTGCCTATGCATTAACCGTTTTACATTCAAAAAACTTACTTATCCATATTAATTTACCTTAATCTTATTAAAGGACTTCTATGTTCATACTTAGCATTCTCACCTTTATTTAGCACACCCGATTTAACACTTGAAACCATTACACTTGATTTACCCAACCCCTTCCATTGCCCGAATTTAACCCCTTTTATTCATTACTATACACTTTAGTATTTTCATTGAAAATAACAATTTCAACATACGCATTTACGTGTGTAGAAAGTATTTGTTTAATATTTGAAATCCTTTTTACAACATATTCTTGTGTTACATATGGGTTTATCCCATTTGGTTGCTTAACCACCCATTTATGCACTTTCTATAACCTTTTTTCATTCCTTTATGGCATTTCTAGATTTCTGCATTTAATTGTCCATTTCACTTTTAGCTGAATATTTATTACATTCATTCAAGTTAGGTTGTATTAACACATTTACCACAAAATCCCATTGTTGATGTGTTCCGTATTTCATTTAACATTTCTTTGAATCTTCCTATACCGCATACTTACACGGGCTCCACACCGACGACTATGCGCACCATATGCTCTGGCTAGTGATTTAGGGCTTTTCACCTAAGGTCTCCGGGCCCTTCTTTCTTGATCTCGGTGTCTCTGAGTTCCTTTTATGTTTCCTACCTTTAACAAATGTCCACATTGATCCACATTTTCCAGTTGAAGCCAAAAGTCGGGGAATAACTGCCCATTTTTCCATTAATACTTGGAAAATTGTTTCTTTTCTTCTTTAAGTCCATAATCCACACACACACGTGATTTATACTAAATTCATTCACGCTTTAGGACTTAATTCATTTTCACACACACTAATGTAAAGACATTCTTCAATAATTTTATTTCATAAAAATGTTCCACTTTAAGTATATTACTAATTTACCCTTTTTTCACCAATCTTGCAATTTAGTTCCTTAACAAGTGTTATTTCTCAAAATGGGTATTAAGTTTCCAACATAACATTTTGACGCACATTAACCATTTTAACATTTGTTTGATATCACACTTTTGCCCAACTTTCACACTCGTCACTTTAACACCTTTGACACATATATAACAGCTTTTACATTTTATCTCCCCAAATTTTTGTTTGTCTTATTTCATGCTTAAACCCGACAAGACATTCTTTAAACTTGCTCCCACATTTCTCAATATTACGAATTTATATGCATAGAAAGTGCACTAAATATGCATTGCAAGTAATAAGGACATTTTATCAATTTTTTTCGACTCGACAATGTCCGTTTATTCATAAAATCTCCAATTTGCAAGGAACTTAGAAATATTTATTATAAATATTTTTACAACAACATGAATCCAAATTTTTACTTCATAAAAATGTTCATTTTCTCTTTTTTGCTAGAATTACACTAAACTAATATGTCCTTACATATTTATTCCATAAAAATGTTTGTTACTTCCTTTTACTTGGAATTGCACAAAAATATCATCTTTTTCACATTTTTATTTCATACAAATGTTCATTATCTCCTTTCACGACAAATACACCAAATAGCTTTGTTTTTTTACATTTTTATTCCATCAAAATGATTATCATTTCTTTTTCTCTAAAAATACACTAAAATGTCATTTCTTACATTTTTATTCTATAAAATTGATTATTATTTCTTTTTAAATAGAAATACACTAAAATGACCTTTCTTACATTTTTATTCCATAAAAATGTCCATTTTCTATTTTATCAGAAAATATACACAAACAATATTTTCTTACATTTTTATTTCCATAAAAATGTCTATTTTTAGTTTAATAGGAACACACTAAAATATTATTTTCAAGAATTTTTATTCCATAAAAATTCCTAATTCCAGATTGATAGGAACAACTTATTTTTCTTACATTCCTACTCTTAATCATACACCACAATAATACTACACATTTATCAAATGCAGTCTCAAATGCAATAAGAGTAGGCTACTGTGACAACCCGAATATAATTTTGATAAATTATATTTAAATCATGTTTATATTATGTGATATGAATAATGTATTATTAGTATATCTAATATTAAGTACTTATTTTTAGTCTAATCCTACTTTCATAAATCATGAAATGTCGAGTAATGTACGAACAGAAGATTTCGTTATTTTCGATAGAAATGTTCCTGTTTAAGACTAGTTTTGACCATTGTAACATTAAAATTGACTTGAGGTGAAAACTAAATAGTTGTATACATGCGAGTTAGGGTCGTAACACAACAAACGGTGCATCAAACAGATGCTCGAGGAAGAAGTTAGGTCGAAATTACGAGAAGGGGCAAATCGGTCAATTCCCTTAAGTGGTAAATTGTCTTTTATTAAACCAAATGGTTTAATTTGATTGGTTGGCTTGGGAGGAAGCCTTGGCCGACCTTATACCCTTGAAATATCCTTATCCTTCAGCCAAAACCAGCCATGAAAGGGTTTTAAGCTTAGGGAAAGAAAAAGTAGAAGTTAAGGAAGAAAAGTGAGGAGAAAAAGTGTAGAAAAATCCGTAGAAATTACGTAAAAAGCCCTGAAGGTAATCCTAATTGTAATTCTTGTTATTTATCTTATATTACTTATTTATATGATATAAATCATCATAAGTTTACAAAAGTTTCAGCCCTTTATATATATGTATGGTTAGATGCAAGCTTATGTTAAGTTGAGTGTAGAAACCCTTAAAATTGCTTTGTGTTGAAACCCCTTGTATTCAAATCTGCATATCTCTTTGTGTGATTACTGTAATTGAGAAATTACAATTGGAAATGAAATTAGACTCATATATTCATATAATGTCTGAAAATTAGAATTTATCTCCTTGTGGTTAGTCCGTAATGATGATTTCAAGTTGGTACATAGTTGCTGTTTGTATACTTGATTTCGGTATGCCTTGAGTTTGGTCAAGATTTTGAGATAGCAAATGAAGTCCAAATATTATGAAACTTTAATTATATACTATTAAGTATGTCTACTGAAATTTTGTTGAAAATCATGGAAAGTTATGTTGTATAAAAATTATGAAAATTCTGGGAATTCGAAAGATCAATAGAGGAGCTTGTAGGGAAGATTTCTTGTGTTGTAGAGAAATGATCATAACTTGCCCTAGGAAGATTGAAAAATTACACCGTCACTTTTACTGGATAATATATTCATATATGTTTTCATATTGATGAGGTTGGACCCCTGTATTTATACAATTTAGTAATATAGGATGGTTGAGTAAGTAAGACCATAATTTCAGGCCATATTGAGTACCCCTTGAATGAATGTTTGTATTTCGTCCTTACAAAGGGTACTTTGAGTACATGTTTCATGTGTATATACATTGAGGAGTATAATTTCATATTTACTTGACTTTGGTTATAAATTACTTATAAGGTATTTCTTACGGTTGAATGTCCGTAACCTTATCAACATGTATATCATTGTTTTGCCTTTACCTATGTTTTATGGAATGTGACTTAATTGGAATTATATTGTTGATGTATAGTCATGGAAAGTTACATAATTATGTTAGGATAATATTTATGATTGAGGTTCAGTACTGATCTAGTTGGATTGACAGGTGTAAGGTCTAATAAACCCAGTTCAGCTCCACCAGAAGGAAACCTGGATACGTAGTTGATAACCCAAGGTGAGTGTACTCACTGGAATGATGTATTCGTATACTATTACAAATGTGATCATAATGTTATGAATATAAAATTATTCATTTCGGTTTACCGAAATGAGGGGTTACTCCTCGACCAGGAATGGGGGAGATTTGTCTATTAATGACAAGGGGTTACTCCTCGACCAGGAATGGGGGAGAATTGTCTATTTAGACAAGATATGTGAATCATGATTCGGAAAAGTTGGTCACTCATTATGAATGAGACGGATAAGTTAATACATAATTATTTGGACATGATTTATTGCATTTAAATTCATGCAATAGTATAGTAGTGATACATTCACTGGGCTATTTTGCTCGAGATTCCTATGTTCACATTTTTCAGGAAACGCGATGTCACTGCCAAATCTAGGAGGTCGGATTGGGTTAGCCATGAATGGGAGAAGCAATAATTTTGTGTAAATGTAAATGATGTAATTAAGTTAACTTATCCTTCATGAAAGTTTTTATGGGCATGACTACTTTGATGTTGTAAAAAGGTTTTCAGTTATATGGATTTACAATGATGACTCTGAAATCTAAACTCGTGTTTATGGTTTGGTTAGATTAATTATGGTTTGACTCACTTTGACTTTCAGACTTAATTATAAGTAATTGGGTTGGGGTGTGTCAGCTTTTGGTATCAGAGCCTAGGTTTTAGAGGTTCTGGAGTGAGAAGAGTCTAGATTTGGCAGTGAATGTCAGAAATATATTTTATTTGATACTAACGATCATGTTAGGAAAGATATGTATATCTGCATGTTGTTATATATTTGATTCATTTCAGATATAAGAGAATGGAACGAGGGAATGTTAATGAGAGAATAGAAGATGAGGTTTCAAATATGGCAGCGGAAGCAGAGGTTGAACAACCTATTCATGGATATGTAGAACCTGACCCGGAACAATTGACAGACATGCAAAAATTGGCACGTGCTATGACTTTAATGGCAGAGCAGCAAGCTAGATTTATGGCTCAGATGGAAGCACAACAGGCCAGGCAACTGGAGGCACAAGCATTGGCCAGGGCTCAGGAGGTTATACACCGGGAAGAAAGGAGTACTTCACATGATAAATTTATTAAAATGAATCCACCCCCATTTGAAGGAGCAGTTGATCCAGAAAAGGCAGAAGTCTAGGTTAAAGAGATTGAAATTATTTTTGGGGTAATGAGAATGCCTAACAATCAACGAGTGACCTTGGCAACGTATATGCTAAGAGGAGAAGCTAAGTACTGGTGGGATGCCACAAAACATTTGTTGATTACTCCAGGAGGTGGGAATGTGATCTCATGGGATGCTTTTGTTAAAGCCTTGTATGATAAGTATTTTCCTCCGATGTATCAAAAACAAAAGGAGAAAGAATATTTCCTGTTGAATTAGGGGAGTATGACAGTTAGAGAATACGAAGCTAAACTTATAGCTTTATCTCGATTTGCTTCGAGGTTTATACGGAATGAGGAAGATATGTGCAGTCGATTTCTCGATGGGCTTGAGTTAGTCATTAAATCACGGTTGTCGGCTTTAGAGACTGTTAATTATTCAACCTTGGTGAACAAAGCCATGTTGGTAGAAGGGGACGTGAATGAAGCTAGAGGGAATCGAGAACGAGGTGTAAAGAGAAGCAGATTTGATCCAAATTATCAAAAGAGTAGTGGTACAGAATATTCGAGGTTTGGAGGGCAGAAATTCCAACAGGGTAGAGGTGGAAGTAGTTTGCAAAGGGGTGAGGCTAGTGGTGGAAGAGATTCAGGACTTTCAGCACAAGGATATGCTAATGTTTGTTTCTTTTGTGGGTCATCGGGTCATATAAAGAGAAATTGCCCGAAATTACTGAATATAGAATGTTTCAACTGTCACCAAAAGGGTCATCTGAGAAAGAATTGTCCTATGTGGGCAAGAACAGTTTCAGTCAGTAGTGTGGGGCCTCATAAAGGATCTCCTCCAGGCAGTGCCACCAGGGGGAGAGGTACAGAACAAGCAACTAGATCGAGGGCAGGAGGAAGAGTGTTTGCGATGACGCTACAAGATGCCATGCTACCCCGGAAGTGGTTACAGGTAAACTTTCTATTGCAAACAAAGATTTATATGCACTCATTGATCCTGGATCTACGCATTCATTTGTGGCATTACATATTATTTCTTACTTGGGTAGACCATGTTCATTTCTCAATTGCCTTATATATTTCTACCCCAATGGAAAGTGTGATTCTGGTTGAGCATGTTTATAAAAATTGTGTCTTACGAATGGGTGAGCGAGATTTCTATATTGATTTGATACCGTTGGCCATTCGAGATTTTGATATTATATTGGGGATGGATTGGTTATCATCATACCATGCTTCCATTGATTGTTTTCGCAAAGAAGTTACATTTTATTTGGCTGGTGAACCCGAGTTCCAATTACAGGGGAAAGGAATGTTGTCCCTACTTGTCTCATCTCAGCAATTAAGAGAAGAAAGTTATTGAGTAAGGTTTGTATAGGGTATTTAGCGTATGTGGTTGATGTTAGTAAGGAAGCACTTAAAGTTGAAGATATACCAGTGGTTAGAGAGTTTTCTGATGTCTTCCCAGAGGAATTGCCAGGATTGCCACCCGATAGGGAAGTAGACTTTTCTATTGAATTAATTCCAGGTACTGGTCCAATTTCTCTTTCTCCATATAGAATGGCACCAACGGAGTTGAAAGAATTAAAAGTGCAATTACAAGATCTGATAAGCAGAGGTTTCATTCGGCCTAGTGTTTCGCCATGGGGAGCACCAGTGTTACTTGTGAAAAAGAAAGATGGGATAATGCGATTATGTATTGATTATCGGCAGTTGAATACGGTGACCATTAGAAATAAGTACCCTCTACCTCGTATCGATGACTTGTTTGACCAATTACAGGGGGCCACTGTATTTTCGAAGATTGATTTGAGATCGGGTTACCACCAACTGAAAGTGAAGGATTGTGATATTTCCAAAATAGCTTTTCGGACTCGATATGGGCACTATGAGTTTTTGGTAATGCCTTTTGGATTGACTAATGCTCGGGTAGTTTTTATGGATTTGATGAACCAGTTATTCCACCCTTTCATTGATTCATTTGTGATAGTATTCATAGATGATGTGTTGATTTACTCGCGTAGCATGGAGGAACATGAGAAACATTTGAGACTCGTATTGAAGATTTTGAGAGAGAAGAAATTATTTGCTAAATTCAGCAAGTGTGAGTTTTGGTTGAATGAAATTGTGTTTTTAGGGCACGTTTCCTCAGGAGATGGGATATATGTTGATCCAAGGAAGGTGGAAGCAATTGTTGAATGGGAGAGTCCTAAGAATGTGACAGAAATTAGGAGTTTCCTAGGATTGGCAGGTTACTATCGCAGATTCATTAAGGGATTTTCAGCAATAGCATTACCATTGACAAAGTTGACCCGTAAAGAAGTGAAGTTTGTGTGGGATGAAGAATGCGAAAGGAGTTTTAAAGAATTAAAGAAGCGGTTGGTTTCAGCCCCTATACTTGCTATTCCATGTGGGAATGAGTCTTTTGTGATCTATACAGACGCTTCATTTCAGGGGTTAGGATGTGTTCTTATGCAGAATGGGAAGGTAATAGCATATGCTTCGAGACAATTAAAGACGCATGAACGAAACTACCCTACACACGATCTGGAGCTAGCAGCCATTGTTTTTGCTTTAAAGTTGTGGAGACATTACTTGTATGGAGAAACTTGTGAGATATTTACAGATCATCAAAGTTTGAAATACTTTTTCACACAGAAAGAACTGAATTTGAGACAGAGGCGTTGGATAGAGCTGATTAGAGACTATGACTGTACCATTCATCATCACCCTGGGAAGGCCAATGTAGTAGCAGATGCTTTGAGTCGAAAATCATCAGGGATTCTCGGTTGCATACGGTGTGCTCGTGTTGGAAATATTCTTGACTTGGCATTGATGGGGATTGAATTGAAGTTTTCAAAAAGTGGGGGATTATTAGCACATGTCACAGTGAGACCTTTATTGGCCGAACGCATACGAAATTTGCAGACCAGTGATCCATTCCTTGAGAAGAAGAAACAAGAAGTTCGGGATGGTAGAGAGAGTGACTTTGAGATTAATAATGATGAATCGTTGTGTTATAAAAATAGAATTTGTGTACCAAATGACCCACCCTTAAAGAAGGATATATTAGAAGAGGCACATAGTTCTATTTACTCTATGCATTCGGGAGCTACCAAAATGTACAGAGATTTGAAGGAGAATTATTGGTGGAATAATATGAAACGTGAGATTGCAGAGTTCGTAGCTAAATGTTTAGTATGCCAGCAAGTGAAAGCGGAGCATCAGAAGCCGACATGATTATTGCAGTCGTTGCCTATTCCGGAATGGAAGTGGGAGCATGTAACGATGGACTTTGTTACAGGATTACCCCGGTCACCAAAGGGGCATGATTTTATTTGGGTGATTGTAGACCGATTGACGAAGTCAGCTTATTTTCTCCCAGTTAAGACCACCTACACTGTTGACAAGTATGCACGTATGTACTTTGATGAGATTATCCGTATACATGGGGCACCGGTGTCAATTGTATCAGATAGAGATCCAACATTCACTTCCAAGTACAAGTTTGAAGTTCAGCACTGCATTTCATCCACAAACTGATGGGCAATCAGAAAGGACAATTCAAATATTAGAAGACATGTTACGGGCTTGTGTATTTTACTTCAAAGGTAGTTGGGATGATTATTCGCCATTGATGGAATTTTCGTATAATAATAGTTATCAGTCGACTATTGGTATGGCTCCTTATGAAGCTTTATATGGGAGGAGATGTAGGACGCCTTTGTGTTGGGATGAAGTAGGTGAAAGAAAAATTTTGGGTCCGGAATCGATAGATATGACAACTGAAAAGATCAAAATGTTTCGGGAATGGATAAAGATAGCGCAAAGCAGGCAGAAATTTTATGCAGATAAGAGGAAGCATCCATTGGAATTTCAGAAGGGAGATTTTGTATTCCTGCGTATTTCACCGTGGAAAGGCGCTATGAGATTTGGCAAAAAGGGGAAACTAAGTCCAAGATACATTGGACCATATGAAGTGTTGGAAAGAATTGGGCCCCTGGATTATAGATTAGCATTACCTCCAGAATTATCCCGTTTACATGATGTGTTTCATGTATCAATGCTTCGTAAGTATTTGGCGGATCCATCTCATCAGTTGAAAACTCAACCAATTGAACTGAAGGAAGACTTGTCGTACATCGAGGAACCATTGGAAATTATTGATCCTAAGGAGCAGGTATTGAGGAATAAAGTTATTAACTTAGTTAAAGTTATGTGGATGAGACATGGAGTTAAAGAAGCAACTTGGGAAATTGAGGATATCATGAAGAAACAGTATCCCCATTTGTTTGGTAAGTGACCTTTATATTAAATTTCGGGGACGAAATTTTCTAAGGGGGGGAAGTTGTGACAACCCGAATATAATTTTGATAAATTATATTTAAATCATGTTTATATTATGTGATATGAATAATTTATTATTAGTATATCTAATATTAAGTACTTCTAATCCTACTTTCATAAATCATGAAATGTCGAGTTATGTACGAACACAAGATTTGGTTATTTTCGATAGAAATGTTCCTGTTTAAGACTAGTTTTGACCATTGTAACATTACAATTGACTTGAGGTGAAAACTAAATAGTTGTATACATGTGAGTTAGGGTCGTAACACAACAAACGGTGCATCAAACAGATGCTCGAGGAAGAAGTTAGGTCGAAATTACGAGAAGGGGCAAATCGGTCAATTCCCGTAAGTGGTAAATTGTCTTTTATTAAATCAAATGGTTTAATTTGATTGGTTGGCTTGGGAGGAAGCCTTGGCCTACCTTATACCCTTGAAATATCCTTATCCTTCAGCCAAAACCAGCCATGAAAGGGTTTTAAGCTTAGGGAAAGAAAAAGTAGAAGTTAAGGAAGAAAAGTGAGGAGAAAAAGTGTAGAAAAATCCGTAGAAATTACGTAAAAAGCCCTGAAGGTAATCCTAATTGTAATTCTTGTTATTTATCATATATTACTGATTTATATGATATAAATAATCATAAGTTTACTAAAGTTTCAGCCCTTTATATATATGTATGGTTAGATGCAAGCTTATGTTAAGTTGAGTGTAGAAACCCTTAAAATTGCTTTGTGTTGAAACCCCTTGTATTCAAATCTATATATCTCTTTGTGTGATTACTGGAATTGAGAAATTACAAGTGGAAATGAAAGTAGACTCATATATTCATATAATTTCTGAAAATTAGAATTTATCTCCTTGTGGTTAGTCCGTAATGATGATTTCAAGTTGGTACATAGTTGCTGTTTGTATACTTGATTTCGGTATGCCTTGAGTTTGGTCAAGATTTTGAGATAGCAAATGAAGTCCAAATATTATGAAACGTTAATTATGTACTATTCAGTATGTCTACTGAAAGTGTGTTGAAAATCATGGAAAGTTATGCTGTATAAAAATTATGAAAATTCTGGGAATTCGAAAGATCAATAGAGGAGCTTGTAGGGCAGATTTCTTGTGTTGTAGAGAAATGATCATAACTTGCCATAGGAAGCTTGAAAAATTACACCGTCACTTTTACTGGATAATATATTCATATATGTTTTCATATTGATGAAGTTGGACCCCTGTATTTGTACAATTTAGGAATATAGGATGGTTGAGTAAGTAAGACCATAATTTCAGGCCATATTGAGTACCCCTTGAATGAATGTTTGTATTTCGTCCTTACAAAGGGTACTTTGAGTACATGTTTCATGTGTATATACATTGAGGAGTATAATTTCATATTTACTTGACTTTGGTTATAAATTACTTATAAGGTATTTCTTACGGTTGAATGTCCGTAACCTTATCAACATGTATATCATTGTTTTGCCTTTACCTATGTTTTATGGAATGTGACTTAATTGGAATTATATTGCTGATGTATAGTCATGGAAAGTTACATAATTATGTTAGGATAATATTTATGATTGAGGTTCAGTACTGATCTAATTGGATTGACAGGTGTAAGGTCTAATAAACCCAGTTCATCTCCACCAGAAGGAAACCTGGATACGTAGTTGATAACCCAAGGTGAGTGTACTCACTGGAATGATGTATTTGTATACTATTACAAATGTGATCATAATGTTATGAATATAAAATTGTTCATTTTGGTTTACCGAAATGAGGGGTTACTCCTCGACTAGGAATGGGGGAGATTTGTCTATTAATGACAAGGGGTTACTCCTCGACCAGGAATGGGGGAGAATTGTCTATTTAGACAAGATATGTGAATCATGATTCGGAAAAGTTGGTCACTCATTATGAATGAGCCGGATAAGTTAATACATAATTATATGGACATGATTTATTGCATTTAAATTCATGCAATAGTATAGTAGTGATACATTCACTGGGCTATTTTGCTCATGATTCCTATGTTCACATTTTTCAGGAAACGCGATGTCACTGCCAAATCTAGGAGGTCGGGTTGGGTTAGCCATGAATGGGAGAAACAATAATTTTGTGTAAATGTAAATGATGTAATTAAGTTAACTTATCCTTCATGAAAGTTTTTATGGGCATGACTACTTTGATGTTGTAAAAAGGTTTTCTGTTATATGGATTTACAACGATGACTCTGAAATCAAAACTCGTGTTTATGGTTTAGTTAAATTAATTATGGTTTGACTCACTTTGACTTTCAGACTTAATTATAAGTAATTAGGTTGGGGTGTGTCAGCTACCCACCTAAATGGTCTCCAAAGATGGTGGTAGTGATAAAGATGGGTGACTCCCCCACTTCCAAAGCTGGCCCTAAAGAGTCACAAAAGTCTCCCCCAATAAGATCTTCATGAAATCTCCAAAATACTCCATCAAAACCTTCTTCGAAACCCCCAATAACACTGCCTCTTTATCTCCTTTGAAACTCCCACGACAACTCTGTACATTTTGTGGATTTATTTTAACAGTGGAGAAAGATATTTTTTTTGGTGTGGGTGTATACACTATACTGTCTTGACACAATAATGGCATACAGTATTAGGAGAATGGGGAAGAAGTGAACTTCTTTGGATGAGAAAAGGGATTGCTGAGGTTTTCTCCCCTTATCTATCTCTTATAGTACAATAGTTGATGATTTTTTCAATTAAAGAAACCCTATATCCCCAACAATTCTCTATATCGGGTATAAATAAATCCTCCGTTCGACAACACATTCAATCGTATGGTTAAACTTTTGACACAGTCCATACCTTGTTTTTCTCTCTCTCTGATATTACATTACACAACCCCCAACATCTCACAAATCCACCTGATCGTCGTAGGTTTAAGCCCATAAATAAGAGCTCAAATCAAAAGGAACTGATGTTGACCAGTTCGTTTGAACGACGGCTTAGTCGTTCAAACGACAACCTTTGTTGTTCGAACGACGCTTAGGTCGTTCTGACAACGGGTCTATTTCTAAATGGCAGCCTTTCTCTTCCTTAATTTTCCCATGTATAGTCCAGATCTATAGTGGCTCAACAGTGTTTCAACTAGGGAGAAGATCTCATTCTACTCGCCCATAATCTTCCCTTACCTCATGCAGGGGGCACTAACTCAATTTAGACAAAAGGGTGTATTTTTATAAACAATAATCCTTCTATATAATCCAATAATTCTCTTTTATTTGATCCAATTTTGTACCCACAATTTTCAATAAATATTAATTTCTTCCTCGTCATATAAAATATATGTAATTTCATAAATTTGTCGGGGAGGGATATTACAAACTTCCCTCCTTAGGGAATTTCATCCTCGAAATTCTTGGTTTATTCACCATTTATGATTCAGTCCCTTGCGACCAGTTTCCAATCTTAAGCATCTTCAACACTATGGTCTAAATTCAGAGGTTCTGCGTTAATTTATCACCATTGCTAATCCGATCTCGACGACCCTAAGGTCATATTGTAAACTTTCAATAACCGTGAACATGTCTATTTAAATGAATCCTCGAGATGGCTGATACTCATTAAATATTGCAATAACAACAATGAATTCATTAATAATGATCATTCCTACGTTAAGATATACAACCTACGTTTGCTCAAACAAATTCTTGGATCACGTCTAATCTATGTTGATACGCCTTCAATCCTTTTTGTTACACACATTAATGATTTCTAAGACAATTGCCTCATCACTCACACACACGTTTTTTCATTAATACTTGGAAAACTGTTTTTCCATTAATCCTTGGAAAATTATTTTTCCATTAATACTTGGAAAATTGTTTCTTTTCTTCTTTAAGTCCCTTATTCACTCACAAAGGTGTGATTTATACTAAACGCATTCACTCTTTAGGACTTAATTCATTTTTACATCTACTAATGTAAATGCATTCTTTAGCATTTTTATTTCATAAAAATGTTCCAGTTTAAGTAGATTACCAATATACCCTTTGGTTGTCAAACTTGTAATTTAGTTCCTTAACAAGTGTTATTTCGCAAAATGGTTATTAAGTTTCCAACTTAACATTTTACGCACATTATCCATTTTAACACTAGTTTAATACCACACTTTTGCCCAACTTTCACACTTGTCACTTTAACACCTTTGACACATAAATAACACCTTTTACATTTTAGATCCTAAATTTCCGCCTGTCTTATTTCATGCTTTAATCTGACAAGACTTTATTTAAACTTTCTCGCATATTTATTATCAAAATACTACAAATTTATATGCATAGAAAGTGGACAAAACATGCATTGCAAGTAATAAGGGCATTTTATCAATTTGTTTGGACTTGGCTATTTTCGTTTATTCATAAAATCTCCAATTTGCAAGTGTAGGTGGGTCTTAATGATAAGTTTCTCATTTAATTATTATTGATATTAAAGATGATTAATATTGATAAAGGTCCACGTGTTTATGTGATTGAGATATTATTATGCGTGTCCAGCATAACATGCATATTTATGTATTATTTATACATTAACCAGACAATATTCTAGTATTGAGGGTGCAACATATGTTATGGGACACAAGCCATTGAAAACAGGATATATGTCACCACATGGTGTATGACACATTGCTACACCATATATTTGACATATGGCAACCCACTTGGGTTGGTTTTGTTTATAAATAAGCTTCACCTCCTTATATTTTGGGGGGACTTCTTTGTAAGATAAGAGTTTATTTGTCTTTAGAGCTTAAGAGAGAAGTTTTAAGAAGAGTTTTGGAGAGTGTTTGAAGATGAGTTTCAAAGAGCTATTTTGATAATAATTTCACGACCTCCCACCTCTCCGAGAAACAACCACAAATAAGTTTTCCGATGAATAGTATGAACCCGCGAACTACGCTGACTTTGATTCTGACTATGACGGATACGTAGGCGCAACCGAAGTCGATCAAATCAAACACATAGAAAAATTGAGTATTTCCCCATATCAAACTCCTCTCTTACATTTAGCGACTTTGCTAGGGAGGTATTCTCCTAAACGTATGGAACAAAATAATGTTAACAGTACCATAGATTTTGATGCCATTCAACATAATGAAGAACAAGATACGAAGGAGTTTAAAGCTGCCAGGGGTGGGGTTACTTGAGTGGAGATGCTCCCGGTTCAAACGATGCCAGGCGTCCCAGGGGTGACACAAGCTTCTACTTGTGCCGGGATGGGTCAGTCATAGATGGACCTTCTCATGGGCAAGTTCTTTGAGTTCTTGCAGACCTCAACTGATATAATGATTTTTGGTGGATTTGACCCCAATTCCTTCATAACACCAATGGAAACTCCGATAGCCCCAATAAGCACGGCTCTAATGGGTGTTGGCCCCACGAAAATAATTACCACCCTTATCCTAATGGTGGGTATCACTACACCAAAATGGGCAAATTTTCACCTTTCAGCCGGCCAGCCTTGTCAAGGTCATTGACCGTGACAAAAAAACACGCGTTTTATGTCACGGTCATTGACCTTGACACGACCGTGACAACTAATTGTCACGGTCAATGACCTTGACACGGCCGTGACAACTTTTCCAGCAAAAACCTTTCCCCCCTTCTTTTTTCCCTCCCACCGTTCCCCCCCCCCCCCCCCTCTCTCTCTCTCTCTCTCTCTCTCTTCCATTTATATATATATTTGTGTGTATATTTATGTGTGTATGTGTATATATATATGTGTGTGCGTGTGTGGGGGGTGGGGCGGGGTGGGGCAGGGTGGGGGAGGGGGGGGTGGAGGGTGGCAGGGGGTGGGGTGCGGTGTGTGTGTGTGTGTGTGGTGGTGTGTTTTGGGGGAGGGGGTGGTGGAGGAGGGGGAGGGGGTGGTGGAGGGGGGCAGGGGGTGGGGTGGGGTGTGTGTGTGTGTGGTGGTGTGTGGTGGGGGAGGGGGTGGTGGAGGGGGGCATGGGGTGGGGTGGAGTGGGGTGTGGTGGTGTAGGGGTTGGTGGAGGGGGGAAGGGGGTGGTGTGTGTGTGGGGGGGGGGGGGGGGGGAGGGATAATTCACGGGCTTTAGCTAAACTAGGGTTTTATAGAGTTTCGCTCCTACTACTTGGGCAATGACTATACTAGGGACCATAGATAAATAAATAAACTGGATTCAAAGTAAATACTAAAAAATCCCAATTTATAACCGTCTAATTTATATCCTTTATTTATTTAATCACGATTCATTCCACTAAATAATCATGATTTCACTCAAATTTAATTATTTATAAATCACTCGAAAGAATGTGTTCTTATTATTAAAGTTGATTACGGTATATTATGATTCCCCACGTTATGTTTTCGATACCCTCTTGGTTAAATAAATTTTCTACTAACCGATTTTAATGAATATCTGATCAGTTCCTTGATTCTAAAACTTAATTCTATAGGATTATAAAATAGTTCATCGTTCGGGTAAACAAAACATATAAGTCTATCAAGGGGTATCACAATCCAAATTATTTCTTGGACGTGAATTCCTCCAAATTATGATCTCATACCTATTCACACAATGATTGACCAACTTGCGAGGATCTATTGTTCTAACATATAATTGAACTTCACCCACCGCAATCGAAGAAATAATTGTGAAAGAAATTTAATATCCATAACCCTAGGGATTAAGAATCTATGAACTTTTTGCAAACGATATGAGATTTCCCATGTTTAATCAAGAACATCCTTAGACTTGTAGGGGGTGTGGTGGGGTGGTGTGTGTGTGTGTGTGTGGTGGTGTGTGGTGGTGTGTGGTGGGGGAGGGGGTGGGGTGGGATGGGGTGTGTGTTTGTGTGTGATGTTCAATTTAGTTGGTGCACAAACTAACGGTCAAAGTAATAGTATATAATTCCAACATTTCAAACTACTTGAACATCACAAATGGATACGAACTTAAAATATAAATTGAGATAACCTTAGAATCTAATTAGGGTAAAAATATAATGGCATCAACTAACATATATACACAACACTAAAAGTAGACATCAATTTTATAAATAATTGATAATAGTTGGATAATAATTGGATAATAAACATCGGGAGGGGGTGGGGGTGGGTGGGGTTTTGAATATTATTTACATTCAAAATAAATAATTGATAATAGTTGGATAATAATTGGATAATAATTGATATTTTCTTTCAAAATAAATATTTCATTAAAAAATATTGGATAATAATTGATATTTTCATTTAAATTGATAATAATTTTATTCATGAAATTAATTCAATTAGGTAAAACCCATGATAATGAAATTTATGCTACAATTATAATTATCTCATGTCATAATTTTATTGATAAACAATATATGTAGTTGTCACGGTCGTGGTGGGGGAGGGGGAGGGGGTGGGGGTGGTGTGTGTGTGTGTGTGTGTGTGTGTGTGTGTGTGTGTGTGTGCGTAGGTGCGTAGGTGTTCGTGTGTGTGTGGCGGTGGGTGGGGGTGGGGGCGGGGGTGGGGCACCCATTTAATAACTCTTTAAATATTTGGAAAAAACATAATATTACAAAATTGAAATGAAATGGTATTGACGGAACTTACACATACGTTATAATATAGATGGAACATTTTTTTATCTGTACTATTAATTCAATTAGGTAAAACGAAATGTGTACTATTAACATTTTTTTATCTGTACTAATAACATTTTTTTTACAGCAAAAATGTCTCCTTCAGATGTTAAGGCGAAGATGATGATGCTGTTTATGATGATGTCGTCTGGGTTCGGTGGTAGCGAAGGCGATGAGGGCTCCTCCGCCGCTAGGCTCCCCAAATATGGAAAATTTGGGATTACCATCGAAAACAAGTCGGAGCTTTTAGCGAGATCCCTCGAGCTGCTAAAGACGGTCATCGGCCCGGGGTTTATGAGTTGGAAGGAGGTGCCGTATGAGCTCAAGTTAGCTGTTTGGGCGGCACTACAGGTAATATTTATATGAATATTTCAATTTATATTTATATTTATATTTATTCGCAACTAACATTGTATTTGTTGGACAAGAACAATTCAACTTGGATCCAAAGCTACGCGATTCCGTCTTGGAGCAGTTGAGGGAGCAACACAAGACGTGGAAGAAAAATATGCGGACACGATACTTTGGAAAAACACGAGATTCCATTTTACAATGGCGCGGATCCGTCCCGCCCAAGGAGCCGATCTCATTGGCACAATGGCAAAAGTTCATTGACAATGAGATCGAGGATCGACAATTGGCATCTCGCCAATCGGGGAGGGAAAATCGGGCTAAAAAGACAGACGTGCACTACTCCGTCCGGACCTCTTACGCTGAGGTGGAGCATAGGATGCAGGTAAGATTTAATTTATCTATAACTACAGAAATATATTATTGGATATTATTTTACTTTACGGGGCTGATACTAATTTTACTTTACTCTATTTTATTTCAGGGGGTAGGGAGTGGGCCAGGGGTTAAGCCACATAGGCTCGATACTTATGTGGCTCTTCGAACGAAGAAGGGGAAGGACAAGGAGGTGTCCCCGAGCGTCGCAGCCACGATTGTAAGTAATCCGACAGTTTAATTATTGTTAATTATGTTATAATTTTTTAGTTTACTTATTTTACTAATCATTTGCTTTTTGTCGTTTTAGGCAAAGCTTAAGGAAGTGCATGAGTCGCAGTCTGATGCCGACAAGGCATCTTTGTCCACAGACGCACTCAGCCAAGTGCTTGGCTCTGATCGCAAAGGGAGGACAAGGGGAGTGAGCTCGCGGGTGGCCAAATCTAGGATCATCAGTTTGGAGACGAACGACACCGGGTTGTCTCGAACGGTGGATTCACACGACGCGGAGCTGTCCCGTTTGGAGGCGACGGTCCAAGATATGTACGCATTCATGAAGCGTACGTTGGGTGGAGACCGTAAAGGGAAAGGTAAAGGGAAGGAGAAGGCGGTGGAGGAGGAGGTGCGGGAGGACGAGGCGCAGGATGACGAGGATGTGGACCTCGTTGCTTCATCACCGACGCGTTCGTACTTTGACGATCCACTTCCCTATTTGACACCCTCCAACAGACCATTGTCGACAATTGGTTGGCCGAGCGTGTTCATATTGGACGTATTTGATGGCCAGCGGATAGGGCGGGGGTTGAGGGACCCGAATATCGTCGAGGGTGGAATAGTCCATGGACGTGTGCTTCAAGAGATGGAGTCCAGGGTGCTCGTCATGCATGTCATACCCGGGAAGGAGAACTCCCTATTGTGGTTGCGCGAACAATGTGGCATGACGTATATTAGTGGGTGCGTCAATTCATTTGTCATGTGGCCTACTCACCTCCTGAGTTTTATCCAAGATATGTAGTAACATTATTTTTAAGTTTGTCCATTTTAATTATATTTGGATTATATCGTCATGTATATTGTTTTTACTTTGAATATTTGGATTATATCCTCATGAATATATATTTGCATTATCTTTAGTTTGTGTTGGATATATGATATTTGGAACAGGTACAACGTTGCTATAACAGGTACAAATATACTGCTGGGCAGTGGCGGTGGCCATATTGCCCAGCAGATTTTTTTTAAATTCTGCCCAGAAATGTCACGGTCATTGACTGTGACAAGTCCGTGACAAAAGTTGTCACGGACGTGTCACGGTCAATGACCGTGACAATTCTGGGCAAGAGGGGTCACGGTTTTGTCACGGTTTATAACCGTGACAACTTTTGTCACGGACTTTGACCTTGACACGACGGTGACACAAAACGCGAGTTTTTTGTCAAGGTCAATGACCGTGACACGACCGTGACAAAAAAAGTTGTCTCGCCTCGAAATGTCACGGTCATTGACCTTGGAAAGGTGAATTTGTCAAGGTCAATGACCTTGACAAATGGGCAGATTTGGTGTAGTGTATCCTGAGTGTGCTAGGCATTCCACCCATGGTAAGTACGCCAGGCGTTACGAGTATTCCACCAGTGATCCCTTAATCTATTTCTCTAGTGGTCGAGAAAACACCTGCATCTGCCTTAGAAAAAATGAGGAAGGAGACGCAGAAGGAGATGTTAAAAATGATAGTAATTTCCTCGCAATCAACTGGAGAGGTGGCATCGGTGTATGATGACTTTCGTACTCCTTAACCTCAGGGATACAATGATGAACCTTACCCAAAGGACTACATTCCTCCCATCTTTGATAAGTACACTGGAAAAGGGGGAAGCCGAAGGAGCATATCAAATGCTTCATTGATCATGTGGGGGCTCATTACAACAACAAGAAGCTTAGGTTTTGGGAGTTTTCCAAATCCCTAGCCGATAAGGCTTACACCTAGCACTCACACTTGGTACCTAAAAATGTATAAACGTGGGAAAAAATGCATGTGTTCTTTATCCAGAAGTTCTTTATGGCGAAATATGAGTTCACATTTACCCAATTGGACAGGGAGAGGTAACGGCCGACGGAGGAAGTGGTGGCGTATATACAAAGGTTTAAGGAAAGGTATTTCTATGTAAGAGAGGAGGTCAAGGAGTCTAAAATGCTTCAAATTTATGCTGAAGGTTTGCTCCCAGAATACATTTGTCATTTTATTAATGAAACTCACGAGGAAACTTTTGCGGCGTTCTTGAAGCCATCATTGAATATATCATTGGTTGTCAATCAAATCCCATTGTAATGCCTGTGATGTTTAGACAGTCAATACAGCTCGTTGCAACACGGGGCTAGCCCCCACGGGTGGGCTATACTGATGGGGGAGAAGGGGATAAGCAACCAAAGAAGGATAATAAAAGAAAGTTTAACAGTGACAAGGAGGATCCACCCTCACTGCCCTGTTAAATAAGCGGTCAGCTGTTTCAACACCATGGTCCTAGGTGGAATGGTGTATGAGCCTAAGGGCATTCCAAAAGTTGAACTAGACGCTAAAACAAGGGTTGATCCCAAGTATTTCAATATCCGTTGGAAGGTGGGTCATCCAACGGAAACCTGTTTCACACTCAGAAAGATCATAAGCAAGAACATGAAAATAGGGTTCTGCAAATCCCTCACGAGAATGTAAACGCCAACCCCCTTCCAGCACATTGCGTCAACCTTGTAGTTTTTTACGATATGAGGAGACTTAGTGGTAAATGAGGGAAGTAGAGATTGAACGAGAAGAATTTGAAGATGCATTAGAAGACTGTAACAGGGGAGTGTCTAATATAGTGATAGATTATGATGAAGCTAGCGATAGGGATGTAGAAGATGAGAACACACTATATATTGACTTACTTGAGTCTATACATATAAGAGTTCCAACTAGTTTGGATATCTAGAAAAAATAGTTAGATTTTATGAGAACTCCATCTCCTCAAAGGTACAAGCTCAAAGAAGAAATCCTGTCCAAGAGAATCTTAAAAGGGAAGTTATTTATATCCTTAAAACCACAAATATGACACACTCTATGCATTATTCATATCACTTATTTGCTCTAATGGTTCTTCAAAACTTCAAGTCATTTTAAAATCAATTTAATTCAACTCAAATAATTTTATATATGTTAAAATAATTTTCAAATGATTTTTGAATTAATGAAAAAATGTTTTAAAAAGTGTTGTGGGTAAAATTTAAATTTCAGAAAGTAATTTTCTTTGTTGATTGTTTGCCTGGGTAGAATTCAAAAGCGTTAGATAATTCAAGGTAGGCTTTGTAATTATTTTCAAACAAGCATTTTGCCTTCATCTGCTTCGTACACGTGTTGGTAGCTTAACGATTGGATTTGTATTTTATCGTAAACTCATTCTTTATAACCAATCTCAACCCTTGGATCAACCTTATCAACGTACTGTATGTGATGAGAGTCAATCCTCATGAACCCAGTTTAAACCAATCCCCAAACATTTAACCCACCACTTTTGATGAACTATAGGATTAAAGTCAATCAGTCATGATTCAATCCCAGCCATTGGATGGAGTTCAAGGTTCTGGATCCTTCTTCATTTAGTATAAAAAGGACCCAAGCCTTAGCATTTAGAGACTTTTGCCATTTCGTAAAATCTGAGAAAAAAGATATAGTAGAGAGAAAAGGGAGAAGAGAGGGAAAGAATAGAGAAAGAGATTAGAAAGAAGAAACCCTAGTTTCTTCATAGTTCAAACCTCTGAGTGATTTCTCCAAAGCCAAACACAAAAACCTAAAAGTTTCATACACTAGAAAACCCATCTTTTTTAGAGTTAGATCCTTCTAGGGTTTTCGTGGTTTTGGTGTTGAGTTTTCATTTGAAGACCTCTTCAAATCTTTGATTCTCTCAGAACTCATCTCTAACAGAGACTTAAGTTTCATCGTTGAAACTAAGTTTTTCTCAAAGATAACATCAAACGATTGGTTTTTTTCTCTTTTTATATCTAGTATTTTAGATTTATTAGGTTTCAACAAATTTTGAAATAGAAACTTTTAAGTTTTAAAGTATTTTGCAGATCTAGTGAGTTATTTGTGTTTCTAGTTTTCTATTTCATGTTTTATGAAATATGTGTGTACAAAAATAAAAAGAACACAAAGAACTCTTGCTAAATCTTTTCTTCAACTGGTATCAAATCGGGAACACTTTTTGTGATCCTGAAACTTGAGAAATGGCTTTCGAAACCTCATTTTAAAAAAAATATGAATATGGAAGAAAATTTTGAGAAGTTAGGTAACCTATCCAGACCAACACTCTTTGATGGAAACAATTTTTCGTACTTGAAAGTGCGAATGATTGCTTTCATTCAAGGAACCCTGGGTGATGAAGTCTGGGAAATGATTGAAATAGGGTTTAAACATCCTAATAAACCTACTTCAGCCACTGATCCAACAAGGATTAAGAAACTTCTCCGTGAATTTACTAAGGAAGAGAAAAAATTGTCTCTAGATAATATCATAGGAAAGAATCCCATGTTTATATACATAAACGAACATTAATTCAAAAGAATATCCATATGTTCTACTTCTAAAGAGGCATGGGACACTTTAGTCATTACTCGTGAGGGTGATGAATGTGTCAAAGCTGGAAAAACTCAAATGCTCATTCAATAATATAACACCCTGATTATGAATGACAATGAATCCTTTGCAATTTCTACATAAGGCTAACTGATAGTTTTACAAAACCTCATGAAAATGGTATAACCTATAGTAGAAAGGAAATTGTTTCAAAGATTCTTAAGTCATTGCTCTAAATTTGACAACAAGAGATATGCTATTGAGGAAATGAATGACCCTAATACAACTCCTGAGAATGTTAATGACGAATTAAATGTGTGCGTGAATAAAGAACCTATCAAAAATATAGAGGACACTTCACACGATGCACATAGTCGGTCTGATGATGACCTGCCTGATTTATATGAGTTATACAGTAAAACGGTTAAGAAGAGTGCTCGCCTAGAGAAAATGATAAAAACCTTAAGTGAGCATATCGATTTACTTAACTAGACCATTAGGAAGAATATTGAAGATTATACTACCCAATGTGTTGCTCATGAGACTAAGATTGAGAATTATACCTTGAGAATAAATACTTTGATTCAAAAGAACCATGAATTTGAACAAAAATACAAGGTAACCCTTATTGATCTAGAAGATTCAAAGAAAAAGGTTTCAAATGTGTTTAAAAAATTCCAACACTTTGAAACAAAAACTAAGTCTTATGAAAAAATTATTACTAGAAGCAAATTTGACTATGAAGATAAGTCTGGCATAGGATTTGGAGAAATAGTGCATAATAGTAAGACCAAAGTTTCTCTAGAAAATGTTGCTTTTATAAAACAAGGCCAAACTTTTCAAAATGTTCAAAAAGGTTAACCTAGTCTAAATGTCTCTCAAACAACACATAATCAGTACAATCAACATTTGAAACCAAACAGTCGGACCAAATACATTTGTCCTTCTGCCAGAGACCAAAGACAGAAACCTAAACCTAATGACAACTGGATTGCTATACCCAATAGATCCAAGCTAATTTTCAAAGATTTTATCAAGAAAGTCAAGTCCTGTACTCATCAGTACTTTTCCTACTTCAATAGTTTTGGCCATACTCTTGATGAATGTTTCTATAAAAGGGTATACACCCCAACCTACCAAAACTTTAACTACTCTAGGAAATCAAGAAATACTTATGTACTTCCTAGACAGGCCACAAACAACTCTAACTCTAAAAACAAAAAGGGAGGGTCCAAGACTAAGAAAAAACCATTTAGAAAGGCCCCTCAAACCTTTTCTAAATCAAAAGGTCACACAAATTTAAAAACTAGGCCTATTTGGATTAGAAGAGATGATCTACTACCCCAGCTCAGGCGCAACATTGTCATTTATGCTTTAAAGGCATAAATCACTTCAACTAGATGGTATTTGGACTCCGAATGTTCTAAACATATGACCGGGGATGAAACCAAATTGAAAACCAAGACAGACTTCCTTGGAGGTAGTGTCATGTTTTGAGATGGTGTTTCATCTCAGATCATAGGTAAGGGAACATTAAGTGAGCATGGACTTCCTAATCTGAATTATGTTCTCTTAGTTAAAGGCCTAAAAACTAATCTTTTAAGTATATCACAATTTTGTGGCTCCAATCACTCAGTTAATTTCTCTAAAAATGATTATAAAATTTATTGATGAAAAAGGTAATTATATTTTAATAGGAAACAAAACTCCGAAAAACTGTTACACAGTTATCCCCAATTTTGAATCTTGTAATGTTTCCAGATTAGAGGATTCTGATCTATGGCACCATAGACTGGGATATACAAATCATGATAACCTTAGAAGATTGAGTCCCCAAGAGATAGTTAGAGGTTTACCTAAAATTAAAAATTCTTTTAATCCTGTATGTGGACCTTATGAGGAAGGCAAAATAAGTAAATCCCCTCACAAGAAAGTTAAAGATGTCCTTACCACTAAACCCGTAGAGCTTATCCACGTGGACCTCATGGGTCCCTCAAGAACTGTTAGTTTCTGTGGAAACTCTTACATCCTAGTTATAGTGGACGACTATACGAGATATACATGGGCAGCCTTGATGAAACAAAAATCAGATACCTTCAATGAATTCTTAAGAATCATCTTGAAAATTGAGAATGAGAAGGATACCCAGACATGTTGAATTAGGAGTGATAGAGGTGGAGAGTTCAAGGACTCTGGTATTTTTTAGTATTGTGTAGCTAATGGCTATAAACATGAGTTTAGCGCTCTCAAAACCCCACAGCAGAATGGTATAGCTGAACATAAGAATAGGACTTTACAAGAAATGTTTAGGGGTACGTTACATGCTAAGAATCTCCCTAGAAACTTTTGGGTAGAATCTTTCCAAATAGCGTGTCACATTATTAATCGTATCTACCTAAAAAAATTTGCAAAGAAACCTCTTATGAGTTATGGTTCCACAAAAAGCCAAACTTGAAATATTTAAAAACCTTCAAAACTAGTAGGGCTTTACGTTGCACTAGTATCTTCTATATCTACAAAGATAGATAACAACTTTAAAATTTTGATACCCGAGGAGAAAAGGGTTTTTTTCTTGGTTATTCTCAAAGTAGTAGGGCTTTACGTGGTTTCAACTATAGAACCAAAACTATTATGGAATCAATTAATGTAATTATAGATGATACTAGTGCAACGCATAGTGAAAGTCAACTAGTAGCATTTGATGAGGATGAATTTAATTTATCCATTGATGCTCCAAATGACACTAATTCACTTCCACCAGAGAGTCCTTCTGTACTCACTTGGGTGTCTAATGACCATCCCACTGAAACCATTGTCGGTAATCCTGTGGAACCAATTAGAAGTAGATCCCAACTTCTACAAGTGGCACAATTTTCTTATTTTGTTTCTCTTGAGGGACCTAAAAATGTTAATGATGCCCTTACTGCCTCATTTTGGATAAATGCTATGAAAGAAGATCTAATTCAATTTAAAAGTCACGATGTGTGGAATCTTGTTCCTAGACTAAAAGATTCGAAGGTTATTGGCACTAGATGGATTTTTAAAAACAAAACCGATGAACAAGGGGAGGTCATTAGAAATAAAGCTAGGTTGGTTGCGCATGGATACTCCCATATTGAGGGAATTGATTTTGATGAAACATTTGCAACTGTTACTCGTCTAGAATCGGTTCGTCTCCTTCTTGCCGTCTCTTATCATATGCAATTCAAATTATTCCAAATGGATGTTAAATTCACTTTTTTAAATGGAATTTTATCTGAAGAAGTATACGTATAACAACCCAAAGGATTTGTTGATCCTATACACCTGGACCACATCTTTAGACTTAAGAAATCCTTATATGGATAAAACAAGCTCCTAGATCTTGGTATGAGGGACTGTCTGCCTTTTTAATGTCTCACAATTTTTTTCGTGGCAGAAATGATCAAATTTTGTTTGTTAGAAAGGAAAATCAGCATGTACTAATTGCACAAGTATATGTGGACGATGTTATTTTCGGTTCCGCCTGTCCTAAACAAGTAGAGTACTTCTCTGATATCATGCATATTGAATTTCATATGTCTTTAATGGGTGAACTACAATATTTTCTGGGCTTACATGTTAAAATAAAACAGTGATGCTCTGTTTATTTCCCAATCCAAGTGTGCTACATATTTGGTTAAAAAATTAGCTTAGAATATGCTAAAACTTATAGAACACCCATGAGTACTTCAACTAAACTTTCTAAGGATGATAATGGGAAAAGTGTTGATCCCACTCTTTATAGAAATATGATAGGGAGTTTTTTGTATCTTACCGCGTATCGACCCGACATATCCTTCGTTGTCTGAATCTGTGCTAGATATCAATGTAACCCTAAAGAATCTCACTTATTAAGTGCAAAAAGAATTATTAAATATATTAAGGGTACTTTAAAAGTTGGTATTTGGTACACAAATGATACAACTTGTTCTATTGTAGGATACACCGATGCCGATTGGGCTGGGTAATCTGATGATAGTAAGAGCACTTCTGGTGCTTGCTACTACGTAGGCAATAATATCGTAGGTTGGTCGTGTAAGAAACATAATTGTATTTCATTATCTAGAGCCGAATCTGAATATATAGCATCCGGTAGTTGTTGTGCTCAATTACTATGGATTAGACAGATGCTTAGTGATTATGGTCTCGCAGAAAAATAATTCTCCATGTTTTGTGATAACCAAAGTTCCATTAATATTTCCAAAAATCATGTAATACACTCACGAACTAAGCATATTAAGATTAGACATCACTTTATCCGTGACCCTATCGAATCCAAAGATCTCATTATTGAAGATCTGAACACTCAAAAGCATCTCACATATCTCTTTACAAAACCTTTAGATAACATACGATTTGAGTATTTGCGCATAGCTATAGGCATGATAACTCTCAATTAATCTATTTTTTTTTTTTTGTGATTTATACCCCTTGTATATTTGAGAAAAATTAGGGGAGAAGATCTTGAGTATTGCATAGAAATTTTACTGTCTATTCCTGATTCTAACTCAACTAATATTCCAATTTAGTGTTTATCTTGTTACAGGCATTTCAAACCCGTTGTATATCTTGTTACTTTTTTTGTAGGGTATTGGTCTGTATATAGTTGAGTGATGTATTTTTTACCTTATTTTTGGTTCTAGGATGCGAATGGGTAGTTAGAATTTTTGTATAGGACACATAGGATCTCATTTTATTTTGACCCACAAGTTCTGAATACTCAAGAGAATTTTGTCTCTAATATCCAAAGGGGGAGAATATGAACATGCTATATATTAACTTACTTTAGTCTACATATATAGGAGTTCCAACTAGTTTGAATATCATGACGAAATAGTTAGATTTTACGATAACTCTATGTCCTCAAATTTACAAGCTCAAAGAAGATATCCTATCCAAGAGAATCTCAAACGGAAGTTATTTCTATTCCTAAAACCACAAATAGGACAGACACTCTGCATTACTCATATCACATATTTTCTCTAATGGTTCTTCAACACTTCAAGTCATTTTAAAATCAATTTAATTCAACTCAAATCATTTTATATATTTTAAAATAATTTTCAAATGATTTTTGAATTAATTAAAAAATGCTTTCAAAAGTGTTGTGGATAAAATTTGAATCTCAAAAAGTAATTTTCTTCGCTGATTGTTTGCCTGGGTAGAATTCAAAAGCGCTAGATAATTCTAGTTAGGCTTTGTAATTATTTTCAAATACGCGTTTTGCCTTCCTCTAGTTTGTACATGTGTTGGTGTCTTAACGATTGGATTTGTGTTTTCTCGTAGACTCACTGTGTATAACTAATCTCAACCCTTGGATCAACCTTATCAATGTACTGCATATGATAAGTGTCAATCCTCATCAACCCAGTTTAAACCAATAACCAAACGTGTAACCCAACACTTTTGATGAACCATAGGATTAAAGTCAATCAGTTAAGATTCAATCCCATCCATTGGTTGGAGTTCAAGGTTCTGGATCCTTCTTCGTTTAGTATAAAAAGGACCCAAGGCTTAGCAGTTAGAGACTTTTGCCATTTCGTAAAATCTGAGAAAAAAGATATAGTAGAGAGATAAGAGAGGGAAGGGAGGGAAAGAATAGAGAAAGAGATTAGAAAGAAGAAACCCTAGTTTCTTCATAGTTCAAACCTCTGAGTGATTTCTCCAAAGCCAAACACCAAAACCTAAAAGTTTCATACACTAGAAAACCCATCTTTTTTAGAGTTAGATCCTTCTAGGGTTTTCGTGGTTTTGGTGTTGAGTTTTCATTTGAAGACCTCTTCAAATCTTTTATTCTCTTAGAACTCATCTCTAAGAGAGACTTAAGTTTCATTGTTCAAACTGAGTTTTTCTAAAAGAGAACATCACACGATTTGTTTTCTGTTTCTCTTTTTAGATCTAGTATTTTAGATCTATTCTGTTTTAACAAATTTTGAAATAGAAACTTTTAAGTTTCAAATTATTTTTCAGATTTAGTGAGTTATATGTGTTTCTGGTTTTCTATTTCATGTTTTATGAAATACGTGTGTACAAAAATAAAAAGAACACAAAGAAATCTTGCTAAAGATTTTCTTTAGAAAACATATACAACCTAAAAGGAGAGTAGATTAATTAAGGGGTAGAATGTCAGGATGTCTCGTGGTCACCAAAGTTCTCATGGTTCTTCGACTAAGTGGGGATGCCAAAAGAGAGTTAGTTAGAAATTACACATGCGATCTTGGATATTGCACGAAAGAACAAAGTACCATCGCCGAGGTGGAGAGGACCAATGGCCAGGTCGATAAGGAAGTTTGTATATGAAGTAACCTTTAGTAACACCGATAGGGTTGTGAGGTTCCCCCATAATAGGCCCTTGTACGTAACTGCTAGTGTTAACAGTGTGAGTTTTTCCAGAGCTTTGATGGATGGGGGATCTTCAAAAACTAAAATGCCAATTAGTTCCTTCCAGGCGGCCAACATTCCTAAGGCAAGGTTGATATTGAGGCCTCTAGTAATTTATGGTTATGATTATTGTGGAGACAAATAAGTTCAGCACAAATTAACAAGGAAAAGCAATCACCATAACAAATAAAGAAAGTAAGGAATGTCAATCACACAACACAGAATTTACGTGGTTCAGCAAGAATGCCTACGTCCACGGTGGTGCTCTCAATATTATTTATCTTTACTCCGGGGAGAGTTTTATAGAAAAAATAATACGTGCCCTTTGCCCTGGGTTGAGGGTTTATTATATACATGTTAATTTTTAGGGAGTGGGGGTGTTGGACTCCCCCACGTCAGTCCATAACCCCTAGAATATCTCCTTATGAGATTTTAGGGAATTTGACTAGGTCGCAAGTGAGTTAGTTGAGGTGTGAGGCTTCCAGACTTTGGGCCATTTTTATTAGGCTACTCGTCTGGGCCAAGGTGACAAATCGAGGTACCCACAATTGCCCCTAAAGTTGTTGAGCCCCAATCTGGTATCAATAATTTTAAATGATTTGTCATAATGGCATTTAGGTAAATCATGAAACACTCTTCAATATTGAAGCGCCCTTCCTGAAATGATTTAGGTGGCAGACTGCCTCGTCTCTTGTGCGCTATGATTAGAAACGTTTAAGACATCTATGGAGAGGTATTTTCTTATTTTCGCTTCAAATTTCTTCACACTCTCTAATTTTCTCCAAGATTTCGCTGTTGCTCTCTCATTCCTAGGTCTCGTCTTCCAATCTCAACCTTCTCATCGTCCCTTCTTCTGACTTTGCATCGTCCCAAGCTAAGTCTCTACTTCGTAAGTTCTTCTTACGTCTTCTCTTTGTTATTTCTGTTGATATTTCTTCGCATCTGCTAATAGGGTTATTTTTTAATGACAAAAATATGCAATAGATTGATATATGAATTTAGGAAGTTTTATAACATTCCAAATTGGGTAGACATCGAGTGTGCCCCTATCCCTCGTAATGTTAGAGAGGTTGAGGATGATCACTGGATTCATGCTCTCTTATTGTCACAAGGAGGTCTTACCTTTCCCCCAAGAAATTTGTTTTTGCACTTTTTTGGTTACTTAAATATAGTCCCTTCACAGTGCTCGCCCAATGTTGGGAAAATTATTAATGGTGTGCATAGAATAAATCAGCTTTATGGCACCAATATAGGGCTTGTTGAGATCTGCTTCTGCTATTCTTTTTCTCGAACAAGCTCTGGTCTTCTTTACCTCAAGGCCAGGAGTCCTTATAGGGTATTGGTAGTGAATCTACCTGATTCCCATAAGGACTACTGGCATTAGGGGTCTTTGCCAAAAACTGGAAGTTTTTTCCCCATGATGAAGGATCAAGGCCTAGTAGATTTGTGATTCCATTTTATAGGGAGGAATTAATAGGTAGGAATAGCTTTGTTTTTTCCCATTGATCCTCTGGTCATGCATGCTTTTCTCGTATTTTCTTCACTTTATTTTCATCGAAGACAAAGAACTCGGAGCCTGCTCTTCGCGAGATTCGAGCTGCTGAGTTGGTCAAAGCCTGGAATATCAGGGAGCCCTTGGCTGACGATGAACACCCTTGATTAGCGGCATTCCTTATGGAATAAAATAACATTGGGTCCAGTTTTGTTGCGTGACCTATGGATAACATTCCTGAGCTAGACATCACCGAAGAGGTTGCTTTTGATCCCATCCAATTGAACGAGGAGGAAAGCAGCTCTACTGAGGAGAGTAAGGATGCTAACAGGGGCAGTGATGAAGGTAATTCCAGTGAGGAGAGCTCTGGTGGTGAAGAATCTTCCATCTCGGAAGATGTTTTAGAGTCTCAAGAGTCTTCGAGTGAATCAAGTAGTTCTAGCGAGGAAGACATTGCTCCTCCCAGGAAGAATATGATCCGGGATGATGATGATGATGATGATGATGATGATGATGATGATGATGATGATGATGATGATGATGATGATGATGATGATGTGCTTCTATCTTGTCGGTCGAATAAGAAGAAGTCTGGCAGTGGGGATGCTACCATTGGTTCTCAGTCTTCTTCTCATGAGAAGGAGAAAAAGAAGATAGAGGAGGTTCTGCCGAGGGAGAGGGAGAGAAAGAAGGAGGAGGAGAAAAAGAAGGTGGAGGAGAGAAAAAGAGATGAGAAGGAGAGGAGAAGAGAGGGAAGAGGAGAAGAGGAGAGAGGAGGTAAGGACAAAAGTAGGGCAAGCTATTATGCCCGTATATTCTTTGCCTGAGGGGGATTTAATTGCCCTTTCTCCTTAGTTGCCCCTGTGCTGCTCGAAAGAGCAATTTTTTAACCTGATCGTCAGAAGGAGATGGGGACTGATTGGTTAGCTCTGAAGGTGAGTCAGAGGCTAGCCTTGGTAAGTCTACTTTTTTTCCCTTCTTTCACAATACTCTGTTCAATACTTCTTTTACTAATGTTTCTCTTCTCTGCAATTTGTGACCAATTTCGCCGTCCTCTACCGTAGAGGTGATGAGCTAGTGAGGAAGAATACTGTGTTGGAGGCCAATTTGAAGACTAATGATGCTGCCCAAAAGTCTTTCGATCTTACCCTTAATAAGGCCAATCAATCGAAGGAGGTGGCGACCAAGGAGATCGAGGAATTGAGGTAGTCCTATGACTTGTTTTCCTCGAGCAAGTTGGTCTTGGTGGAGGAGAATAGGGTGCTTATGAAAAAGGTGAAGGTGGAATCCGAGGCTGCCACCCTTAAGGAAAGCTCATACAATGCCGGATGGACCGCTGCGTATGAGGATACTGAGGCTAAAATAGGCTATATCAGCCGACTAAACTTCAAGAAGGGTTAGAACAAGGATTTTCTGGCTGCTAAGGTGGATATCAACTCCCCACTGTTCGATGAGCATGATCCTGGGCCTAAACCTGTGGTGGATGAGGCACCTTCTCCTACCTTCGACGAAGGCATCCCTGCTGCCCAAACCATCCCTGCTGGTGTTCCTTCTGACTGGGGGATAGATATTACCCCATCTGAGGGAGGCGTTCCTACTACTGCAGATAAGGGAAAATAACCAGCGACCTCGAAGCTAACTGAGGTTGCCAGCTAGCCTTCTTTAGGGATCCCTTTATATTTTTATATTTCTTTTTTTATTCTTTCCTTTCTTTAACTAATGTACTCAGAACCTTTTCTTTAATGAAATGAAATCTTTTTCCTTTCTCCATACTGATTTCTTTGCTCTTCAATGCATGTATGGCTTGTAGTTGGTTGATGTTCATGAATACATACCTGCCACTTCTCAACTGGGAAGGATTCTTGGTCCTAATACTAGTAACCAAGTTTTTGAAGATTTTGTAAGTATTTGCATGTCCCTTAGGTCGAGGAACCAGAGCTTTGAAGACCAATTAGAACTCATTACCAAACTGAAGGATATGCTTTAGGAGATGGAAGAGGTTGGTGCATTCGTTCAAGAGGAAGTGAATTCTTTCAGAGTTAAGCTTTTGGATGCCTACGAGATCAATCAAGTTAGAGAATTTTTTTAACAAGAAAATGAAACTCTGAGGAGGGAGGTGCTACGACTTAAGAGAGCATGCACCGAGTGTCGCTCCTCAAATTTTGTGAGGTTCCTCTTCACTGGCTGGTCCGCGGGCTGGTACAGCGTCGAGCGTTACCCCTCAAGTTTTGTAAGGATCCTCTTCGCTGGATGGTTCGCGAGATGGTACAGATGTTGGGGGTCCAGTTAGGGAGATGGACGAGCTTCGAGGAGATGTTTATCGAGCATACGTGATAGCTGTCGGGATCCAAAGAGATGTCACGCTGCTAAGGCACCTATTTAAGAAAAGTCATCGGCGAGTGTGGGCTAACGGTTATAGTCAAGGTTTGGAAGATGCTCCGATGAGGTTGGCAGAGTTTGAAGAACTATCCTTTATTAGGGGATGGTTGAATGCTCTCAGGGAGCTGAAAGACCCCAGAAACTTAGTCCTATGGTATCTCCATGAGATCTCCCCTTCGATTATGATGCCTAACCCTTTTAGGTGGGATGACCAGTGGGTCCCGATAGATGCTATTCCCATGCAGCTACTGGAGCCAGATGCAAATGAAGTAGAGTTGGAGTTATCTCCTTACCCAGACGACGGACGAAGAGCTCAATTAGCTGATTACCTTACTCGGAGACCTAATCCCAAATAGGATTTACTTAATTCATTCAATGTAACTCCATTTTAAATACAGTGAAGTAATAAAATATTTATGTTTTGGGCGATTCGGTGATTAAACATGTGTTGTGTATTTTCTACTTCATTAATTTTTTGTTTGATTATCTTGGGATCTTCGTATCCGACTAGATTTGATGTGGGTGGAGTTGTTTTATTGCATGAGTATCCTCCTAGTCCAATATCCTTATGAGATACCATTCTTCGTTACTTTACCTTTTAGGTTGTGTCATCACACTCCATTAGGCCTAAGTTTGGCAATGGCGAGGACACACCTGGTGTTGGATGTTCTATCCGATCAGGTTTTCTGAGCCAAACATCGTTTAACGACCAATTTGATTTTGATTTGCTGCCTAAGGGTCCCCTGTAGGGCTTCATATATTTCCAGGGGCAATGATAAGAGGTTATTCATGTTTGATAATGAAAACCTGAGGAGGTTTACACCCTGATTTTACATGTTGAGTGGGGGTGCCTGTCTCTTGGAAAGGATGTGCAAGTTATAAAGTTCATAATAAAAAAATTAACACTTCATAGAATGCCACTGCCAAATGATCCTTTATTAATTAAAAAAAAATGAAAATTGGGTTTCCCATTTCAACAATGTAATAAAAGACCAATATAGAAAACTAGAAGTAGAATTTCTTTAGGTTAGCTGCGTTTCGGGCTTAGGGTATCTCCCTGCCCTCCAATGTTTCTAAGTGATAGGTGTAATACCCCGTACTTTTTTATGACTTTTAAATTTGGAGATTTATTAAGATTAATTAGAGATATTAATTTAATATTAATCCAAAAATCATTTAAATATTTACTAGCATGATGAGAGTTAGTAATTATTAGAATTTTGTTGTAAATTACTTTATGGATAAAGTAAGATGTGTAATTAAATTTAGTAAAATTATCATGAGAATATAATTTGATAATTTTGGAAATTTTATCGGGACGCGCCTGTGTCGTGTCGGGATTAAATTCACATTATTAAAAGTGAATAAATTATAAGTCACCTGTATGGTCATTTTGAGTGCATCAATGTGTCCAAAAGGGCCGAGATAGTCTAAATAATGTACCCGGGGGTGTAGTTTGGGTCTCGGGGCGTTTTTAGGCCTAATGAGCATCCCGGGAGGGAGTTTTAGACATTTTGTATTTTTGGTCATGGAAACCAACGAATTTTCTAAGGTTATATCAGATGTTAGGGATTGTCTTCTAGGGTTAGCATAACCAAAAACCAAGAAAGGCCATTGGAGAGGAAGAGGAGAAGCTTTCCAAGGAGTTCTAGGCCAAGAACTCCACCGTTTGCACCACCGTCACCGTCAAATTGTAGATCGCGCGACGAGGAACGCAATCACACCAATTTCTTCCACAAATCAGAAACAAAGATTTACAGTCAAGTATCTATCTTGCTTTATTTTAGGTAACGCTGCAATTATATTAGCCTAGGGTTGATTAGAACTAGTTATCATGAAATAAAGCATATACTAGAGACTAGAGTTTGCATGTTGTAGAGGTAGAAATCATATTCTGGAAATAAAATTCACATGTAGAGGATAAAACACGAATCTTCTTTGAGTTGGGAGAAGAAATCTGGAAAAAGAATTGGAAGAATTAAGATAAAGAAGAAAATTAGGGTTCTTGAGGTTTATATAGTTTTTGCCCTTTTAATTTGATATACTCGATGAAAACTCAGATATTTTATGTAGAAAATTATTTATTTAGGTATATGACACTTGTAGTATCATTTGTTGGGAGTTTGGGAGTGGAACATGATGATTTGGATGAGTTTCAAATAGGATTCCCATAACTGGATTTTCTGCAGTTTCGTCATAACTGCTTGATCGATTGATCGACCAAAGAGCATCGATCGATCGATGATCGATCGATCGACCACTCCTGAAAAATTCATATTCCTCCTTTAAATAGTGATTTCGATTAAACTGAGTAGTAACCTTTCGACCATATTAATAGAGCATTTTGGGACATAAAGAGGATCAGTAGGACTTAGTAAAAAGGGGGCATTTAAAGTATAGCGAATTTAAAGTTAATGGGGAGTAATTGATTCATAGGAAATTATGGAAACGTGTAATTAAAGGAGTAAGACCCGTAAGAAAGATACGTTAGAAAATAAGAGAGTACCTACTGAATTTATCAATTGGGGAATAGAATATTACGAGTGAAATGAGGAATGTAGGGAATAACCTATAATTAAGAATAAAAGAGACGAGTCGTTATACGGGATAATCTAGTAACATGTACTAAGAACGAATATCATACTATGGGTCGTGGGAGTACCTAATTTAGAAATGGGAATGGTAGTATACATATGTATGACTGTGTTTGTGTATATACTATATACGTGTAAAAATCATTCCCGCTCTACTTGTTATCACTGAGGTTATCGCGCCGGGACAGTCTTATCTCGATGGGACCTTTATGGGGGATATTGACTTGTACCCTAGAACATAGGAATCCTTGGTACAGTCTATCTGAGCGATAGTCAGACATTTCTAAAAGACGTGAGGGTATGTGCTGACCTCTTAGTGACTTGGAACTATGCTTCGCCTCAATTCGTATGTGTTTTGTGTTAATACAGTTCGAGAGTGATTCCGAACTAGTATTTCCCTTTGTATGAGTGACGGGGATTTGATAGCAGAGTATTCCAGCACCATAAATTTTATGTGGGGTGCCGTTAATATATATACATTATATGAGTATTTAATATATATATTTAGACTTGAAATTGGGAACTTTCTACTGTGACTAAAAGTACTTAAGTAATGAATAAATATTCCGAATTTATTAATGTTTGCAATGTTTGAGGCAATACTAAAAGACTTTATAATAAAATGAGATTTATGTGAAAATTTTGCGTTCAAAAATTAATTATCTTAGCCCTAGTAATTGTCGGTATTAAACTTTATGAGAAATTTAAGATAAGCTAAACATGTGGGGATTAATAGTGCGGTAGGTGTGCACATTAGAAGAGAGGTGAGAAATTTCTAAAGAGAGTGACACACACTAATATGATTGTTGCATTAGCCAATAAGCATTTTAAATACTTGCTAAATTAAAATTTTAAACTGTTTTACAACTGGGCTCTGACCCGTTTCCTGTTATCTCTTCTCTCCTGTACATATATATATATATATATATATATATATATACTACAGGTGCCCAGCCACAGGGGCATCATGCTTAGGATTCTTTGGAAGGAACGCGCTGCAGTTTAGGTGGGTGTTGCAGGCCTTTTGCTTAGACGACCTCATTATTGACTCCACTCTTAGTTCTGTTTTATCCAGTTGGGCAAGTGTCTCCCTTTTTCCTTATTCGGTGGGTTTTGTCAGAGATTGTGATTCATTTACTTTTAGTATTTTTACTTTTGGATTTTTTATTGTCAGTATGTTTTTCCTTCGTGGTTTTAAAGTTGGAATTAGTTAATTGAATGCTTAAATTGCTTGGATGATCTTTTCCAGTTTAGTTATTTGGGTGACTCTTAAACTATGAATTATGAATGACTTTTATTATTGGACTTAAAATAAAAAAATAGAAAAAATGTTTTAAATGGTTTTGACACTTAGCTTAATTATTTAGGGTGTTTAAATTAAAAAGTTTAATTTTTGACAGTGATGCTAAGAATGAACCAACCGTTCACCTTGGTTATAATTTAATAAAGGACTGATCACCCGCTATTTAATTAGGCCGGGTCTCACAGGTGGTATCAGAGCATCAGGTTCTAGTGTCCTTTAGGATCTGTACGGCTTATTTCGCTTTCAGCTTAGCGTCCTTGATATAGAGCCTTATTTTTAGGATTGTTGTATACTTACATTTACACTTACGTCTTCAGCTATTCGAGGTTTGTTAATAACTGTAGACTAATAAAATTCCTTCTCGTTTCAGATGCCTCCGAGACGCGCACCCAAGGATAGAAGCGCCCAAGCTGAGCAGCCAGCAGCTCTGGCTGAGGGAATGATGAACACAACCGAGGTAGACACTATTGTTTCTCAGGCGGTGAATACCTCATTAGCGGTAGTGCAACAGGATCCACCCCATGTTCAGGCAGTCGTGCCAGTACCAGCACAACTTCCATCTGCATGGGAGCGGGTTAGGGATGCCTTCCAGAAGGTGCATCCCCCAGAGTTCGCGGGTAGTTCGGATATCATTGTAGCCAGCCAATGAAAGAAAGATATCCAGAGGCATCTGCGCATGTATGACTGCCCAGACATGCAGAAACAATTGTTTACTTCCTTCAAGTTGGTGGGGGCTGCTTTGCAGTGGTGGGAATCAACCACCACCTTGTAGGAGAGGGATATTATCACTATTTAGTCATTCTGGGCATAGTTTCACCACAAATACTTTCCATCCGCCGTGCAGACTGAGATGAGGCGGAAGTTACTGAATATGAAATAGGAAAATATGACTATTGCCGAGTACGAGGAGGAGTTCACTAGACTTCTCACTGTAGTGCCAGATGAGGCACCCACTGAGGGGAAGAAAATACTGTTGTTTGTGGATGGATTGGCCTAGAGGATCCGCCAGCACCTCATAGGCAATCTGTCACTGAGTACCTACACGGATGTACTTAACGCTGCGTTGTTACACTTCTAGGACCACCGCTTCCATCTGCAGGGAAGAAAACGAGCCGGAGAGTCCAGCCAGCAGGGCAGGACAGGGGATAGAAATACTGGTGGGGAATCGACATATAAGGGGTAGACTCGTCATCATGAGTAGAGTTCCCATCTAGGGGACCCTGCTAAGAGGTTTCGATCTGGTGACTCCAGACAGGGAAATTTGGGGATTTAGACAGGGTCAGTCTAATCAGCAGGGCCAACAATGTTTCCAGCAGGGCTAGTGGCGGGGTGGTAACGACCAACAGGGCCGTGGTCTGCAGGGACAGAGGGGAGGAATTTTTAGGGGCAGATGTATCGGGTGTGGAAAGAATGTCCATAGGCACCTAGATTGTCTATAGGGAGATAGGGCCCCATAGCAGCAGGGTGCCCGTAATGAGCCATAGAGGAAACTTTTTGTAGCCGTCCTCCCAGCACCAGCTCAGGTACCAGCCCTACCATCCATCCCAGCAGCTCTTGTACAACAAGGGAAGTTGCAGTACAGACGTGTCTATAATGTCCACTAGGCAGTAGCTGCTCAGGCACCACCCGCGATCAAGGGTACATTTCCTATCCATGGCACTATGGGTCAGGTTTTATTTGATACTGGGGTGACACACTATTTTATAGCTACTCATTTTGTGAAGGCTTTAGGATTATTAGCCACAGCAGAGAGCACAATAACATGCGTAGACTCACCACGAGGGAATGGGTCGCAGATTTTCTTTATATGTCGGGTCGTGGGCGTAGAGATTGGTAGCTTAATTTTACCAGTAGACATGTTAGTCTTAGAGATGCATTAGCATGATGTTATTATTTGCATGGATTTACTCGCAGCATACAGATCCATGATAGATTGTTACGGTGGGAGTATTATCTTTGCCATTTCGGGATAGGAGTTGTTTTTAGTGGCGATGCCTCGCCCTGAGGGAGGCTCTTCCGCTTATTTGTATTACATAGAGGAGGATACCTCTAAGGAGCTCGTGATCCCCTTAGACTCAATACCAGTTGTTCGTGAGTATTCTGATGTATTTCGGGAGATACCAGGCCTACCCCCAATCTAGAGATAGATTTAGTCATAGAATTGTTACTGGATACTCGACCGATAGCACTCGCTCCATACCGTATGGCTCCAGTGAAAATGAGGGAGTTACAAGATCAGATAGAACAGTTGTTAGGTCAGGGCTTCATTCGTAGGAGTACCTCACCTTGGGGTGCTCCATTTTTGTTTATGAAGAAGAGAGATGGTTCACTAAGGTTATGCGTGGATTTTCGGGTGCTGAACAAGGTTACGATACGGAATAAATATCTGTTGACTCGAATCGATGATCTATTCGACCAGCTGAGGGGAGAAACATTCTTTTCGAAGATAAATTTGAGATTAGGATACCATTAGCTACGGATTAAGGAGAGCAGGATGTTTTGAGGAATGCTTTCTTGATGAGATACGGGTCCTATGAGTTCAGAGTGATTCCATTTGGGCTCACAAATGCTCCAGCCGTATTCATGGACTTGATGAACCGAGTTTTCAGAGAGTTCTTGGATCAGTTTGTCATCGTCTTCATAGATGACATCCTGATATATTCACACACTGAGGAAGAGCATGCTGATCACTTAAGTCAGGTTCTTTAGACTCTACGAGAGCATCAGTTGTATGCTAAGTATGAGAAGTGCGGATTCTGGTTACGGGAGGTGCAGTTTTTGGGGCATGTTGTATCCGAATTGGGGATAGCGGTTAACCCAAGTAAAGTGTCAGCAGTGAGGGAGTGGGGACAACCCATGACATTGAAGGAAGTGCATAGTTTCTTGGGGTTAACCGGGTACTACAGGAGATTCATCTGAGGGTTCTCCAACATAGCGGGTCCCTTGACGAACCTGACTCGCAAGGGGGTACCATATGTTTGGGATGCTGCTTGTCAATTAGCTTTCGATGAGCTGAAAGATAAGCTGACTTCAGCACCAGTTCTTGCTTTACCCAAGCCGGGAGTGGAGTGTCTGGTTTACACTGATGCCTCCTTACGGGGACTCAGGGGAGTACTTCAGCAGAAGGAGAAGGCTATAGCTTTTGCCTCCCGCTAGCGTGTGCCGCACGAGAGAAATTACCCCACTCACGACCTAGAGTTAGCGGCGATCGTCTTTGCATTGAGGATATGGAGACATTATTTATTGGGACTGCCAGAGCATTTACACTGCATTCATGATGTATTCCACATTTTGTCGTTGAGATGATACCTTCGGGATGACATGGCCCACACCCACATCGCAATTGAGGAGATTGACTTACATCCCGATAGCTCTTACAAGGAGAGGCCAGTGGCTATCCTAGACCAAAGTGAAAGGAGGTTGAGGTCAAAGGTAGTTCCAATTGTACGGGTCCAGTGGGAGCATCATAATGTGGAGGAATCCACTTGGGAGCGTGAGACAGACATGCGTGAGAAATACACCGAGTTATTCTTACCAGGTATACCTTATTTTTCGAATTTCGGGATGAAATTCCTTTATTATGGGGGGAAGTGTGTAATACCCCGTATTTTTTTATGACTTTTAAATTTGGGGATTTATTAAGGTTAATTAGAGATATTAATTTAATATTAATCCAGAAATCATTTAAATATTTACTAGCGTGATGAGAGTTAGTAATTATTAGAATTTTGTTGTAAATAACTTTATCGATAAAGTAAGATGTGTAATTAAATTTAGTAAAATTATCATGCGAATATAATTTGATAATTTTGGAAATTTTATCGGGACGCGCCTGTGTCGTGTCGGGATTAAATTCGCATTATTAAGAGTGAATAAATTATAAGTCACACGTATGGTCATTTTAAGGGCATCAATGTGTCCGGAAGGGTCGAGATAGTCAAAATAATGTACCCGGGGGTGTAGTTTGGGTCTCGGGACGTTTTTAGGCCTAATGAGCATCCCTGGAGGGCGTTTTAGACATTTTTTATTTTTGGGCATGGAAACCCATGAATTTTCTAAGGTTATATCAGATGTTAGGGGTTGTATTCGAGGGTTAGCATAGCCAAAAATCAAGAACGACCATTGGAGAGGAAGAGGGGAATCTTTCCAAGGAGTTGTAGGCCAAGAACTCCACCGTTTGCACCGCCGTGACCACCAAATTATAGATAGTGCGATGAGGAACACAATCACACAAATTTCTTCCACAAATCATAAACAAAGATTTACAGGCAAGTATCTATCTTGCTTTATTTTAGTTAATGCTTCAATTATATTATCCTAGGGTTGATTAGAACTAGTTATCATGAAAGAAAGCATATACTGGAGACTAGAATTTGCATGTTGTAGAGGTAGAAATCATATTCTGGAAATCAAATTCACATGTAGAGGATAAACCACGAATCTTATTTGAGTTAGGAGTAGAAATCTAGAAATAGAATTGGAACAATTAAGATAAAGAAGAAAATTAGGGTTCTTGAGGTTTATATAGTTTTTACCCTTTTAATTTGATATACTCGATGAAAACTCACATGTTTTACATAGAAAATTATTTATTTGGCTATATAACACTTGTAGTATCATTTGTTGGGAGTTTAGGAGTGGAACATGATGATTTGGATGATTTTGCAATAGGATTCCCGTAACTGGATTTTTTGCAATTTCGTCATAACTGCTAGATCGATCGATCGACCAAAGAGCATCGATCGATCGACCCCCTTCAATCGATCGATCGACCCCTCCTGGAAAATACATATTCCTCCTTTAAATAGTTATTTCGATTAAAATGAGTAGTAACCTTTCGACCTTATTAATAGAGAATTTTGGGACATAAAGAGGATCGGTAGGACTTAATAAAAAGGGGGCATTTAAAGTATGGCGAATTTAAAGTTAACGGGGAGTAATTGATTCATAGGAAATTATGGAAACGTGTAATTAAAGGAGTAAGACCCGTAAGAAAGCTACATTAGAAAATAAGAAAGTACCTACTGAATTTATACATTGGGGAATAGAATATTACGATTGAAATGATGAATGCATGGAATAACCTATAATTAAGAATAAAAGAGACGAGCCGTTATACGGGATAATCTAGTAACATGTACTAAGAACGAATATCATAGTGTGGGCCGTGGGTGTACCTAATTTAGAAATGGGAATGGTAGTATACATATGTATGACTGTGTTTGTCTATATACTATATACGTGTAAAAATCATGCCCGCTCTACTTGCTATCACTTAGGTTATCGCGCCGGGACAGTCTTATCTCGATGGGACCATTATGGGGGATATTGCCTTGTACCCTAGAACATAGGAATCCTTGGTACAGGCTATCTGATCGATAGTCATACGGACCTAAGAGACGTGAGGGTATGTGCTGACCTCTTAGTGACTTGGAACTATGCTTCGCCTCAATTTGTATGTGTTTTGTGTTGATACAGTTCGAGAGTGATTCCGAACTAGTATTTCTCTTAGTACGAGTGACGGGACTTGATAGCAGAGTATGCCAGCACCATAAATTTTATGTGGGGTGTCGTTAGTATATATTCATTATATGAGTAACTAATATATATATATATAGACTTGAAATTGGGAACTTTCTACTGTGACTAAAAGTACTTAAGTAATGAATAAATATTCCGAATTTATAAGTGTTTGCAATGTTTGCGGCAATACTGAAACACTTTATAATAAAATGAGATTTATATGAAAACTTTGCGTTCAAAAATTAATTATCTTAGCCCTAGTTATTGTCGGCATGAAACTTTATGAGAAATTTAAGATAAGCTAAACTTGTGGGGATTAATAGTGCGATAAGTGTGCACATTAGAAGAGATGTGAGAAATTTCTCAAGAGAGTGACGCATACTAATATGATTGTTGCATTAGTCGGTAAGCATTTTAAATACTTGCTAAACTAAAATTTTAAACTGTTTTACAATCGAGCTCTGGCCCGTTTCCTATTATCTCTTCTCTCTTGTACATATATATACATATACACTACAGGTGCCCAGCCACAGAGGCATCATGCTTAGGATTCTTTGGAAGGAATGTGTTGGAGTTGCAGGCCTTTTGCTTAGACGACCTCATTATTGACTCCACTCTTAGTTATGTTTTATCCAGTTGGGACAGTGTCGCCCTTTTTCCTTATTCAGTGGGTTTTCTCAGAGATTGTGATTCAATTACTTTTAGTATGTTTACTTTGGGATTTGTTACTGTCAGTATGTTTTTCCTTCGTGGCTTTAAAGTTGGAATTAGTTAATTTAATGCTTAAATTGGTTGGATGATCTTTTCTAGTTTAGTTATTTGGGTGACTCTTAAACTATGAATGATGGAAGATTTTTATTGTTGGACTTAAAATATAAAAATTGAAATAATGTTTTAAATGGTTTTGACACTTAGCTTAATTATTTACTGTGTTTAAATTGAAAATTTTAATTTTTGACAGTGATGCTAAGAAGGAACCAATCGTTCACCTGGGTTATAATCTAATAAAGGACTGATCACCCGGTATTTAATTAGGCAGGGTGTCACAGGTGGTATCAGAGCATCAGGTTCTAGTGTCCTTTAGGATCTGTACGGCTTATTTCTCTTTCAGCTTAGCGTCCTTAATATAGAGCCTTATTTTTAGGATTGTTGTACTCTTACATTTAAACTTACGTCTTCAGCTATTCGAGATTTGTTAATAACAGTAGAGTAATATTCCTCCTTCTCATTTCATATGCCTCCGAGACGTGCACCCAAGGATAGACGTGCCCAAGCCGAGCAGCCAGCAGCTCCGGCTCAGGGAATGATGAATGCAACCGAGGTAGCCACTATTATTGCTCTGGCGGTGAATGTCGCATTAGCGATAGTGCAACAGGCTCCCCCCCAGGTTTAGGAAGTGGCGCCAGTACCAACACAACTTCCATATGCATGTGAGTGGGTTAGGGATGCCTTCCAAAAGGTGCATCCCCTAGATTTCGCGCGTAGTTCGGATATCATTATAGCCAACCAATGGAAGAAAGATATCCAGAGGCATCTGCGCATGTACAAGTGCCCAGACGGGCAAAAACAGCTGTTGGCTTCTTCAAGTTTGTGGGGGCCGCTATACAGTGTTGGGAATCCACCACCACCTTGGAGGAGAGGGATATTATCGCTATTCAGTCATTCTGGGCACGGTTTGACCACAAATACTTTTCATCCGTTGTGCAGACTGATATGAGGTAGAAGTTACTGAATATGAAACAGGAGAATATGACTGTTGCCGAGTACGAGGAGGAGTTCACTAGACTTCTCACTTTAGTGCCAGATGAGGCACCCCTTAAGGGGAAGAAGATACTGTTGTTTATGAACGGATTGGCCTGGAGGATCCGCCAGCACCTAATAGGAAATCTTTCACTGAGTTCCTACACGGATGTACTTAACGCTGCGTTGTTACACGGCTCGTACCATCGCTTCCATCTGTATGGAAGCAAACGAGCCAGAGAGTCCAGCCAGTAGGGCAGGACAGGGGGTAGAAATACTGGTGGGGCATCGGTATCTCAGGGGCAAACTCGTCATCATGAGCAGAGTTCCCATCAGGGGGAACCTACCAAGCGGTTTCGATCAGGTGACTCCAGACAGGGATTTAGGCGATTTAGGTAGGGTCAGTCTAATCAGTAGGGCCAACCGGGCCAACACCGTCGGTAGTAGGGTCATCAGGGCTAACAACGTTTCCAGCAGGGCCAGTGGCGGGGTGGTAATGGCCAATAGGACCCGTGGTCAGTAGGGACAGAGGGGAGGAAATTTTAGGGGCTGGTGTTTCGGGTGTGGCAAGAATGGCCATAGGCTCCAGGATTGTCCAGAGGGATATAGGGCCCCACAGCAGTAGGGTGCTCATAATGAGCCACAGAGACCACTTTTTCCAGCTATTTTCTCAGCACCAGCTCAGGTACCATCCCTACCAGCCATCCCAGCAGCTCCTGAACAGCAAGGGAAGTTACAGTACAGACGTGTCTATAATGTCCACCAGGCAGTTGCTGCTCAGGCACCACCCATGATCGAGAGTATATTTCCTATCCATGACACTATGGGTCGGGTTTTATTTGATACTGGGGAGACACACTATTTTATAGCTACTCATTTTGTGAAGGCTTTAGGATTATTAGCCACATTAGAGAGCACTATATCATGCGTAGACTCACCACGGGGGAATGGGTTGCATATTTTCTTTATATGTCGGGGCGTGGGCATAGATATTGGTAGCTTAATTTTACCAGTAGACATTTTAGTCTTAGAGATGCATGAGCACGATGTTATTATTTGCATGGATTGGCTCCCAAAATATAGAGCCATGATATATTGTTACGGTGGGAGTATTATCTTTGCCATTCTGGGATAGGAGATGTTTTCAGTGGCGATGCCTCGCCCTGAGGGAGGTTCCTTCGCTCATTTGTATTACATAGAGGAGGATATCTCTAAGGAGGTCATGATCCCCTTAGACTCGATCCCAATTGTTCGTGAGTATTCTGATCTATTATAGGAGATACCAGGCCTACCCCCCAGTCGAGAGATAGATTTTGTCATATACTTGTTACCGAATACTCGACCGATAGCACGCCCTCCATACCATATGGCTCCAGCGAACATGAGGGAGTTACGAGATCAGATAGAACAATTGTTAGGTCAGGGCTTCATTCGTAAGAGTACCTCACCTTGGGGTGCTCTAGTTTTTTTTGTGAAGAAGAGAGATGGTTCACTAAGGTTATGCGTGGATTATCGGGAGCTGAACAAGGTCACGATATGGAATAAATATCCGTTGTCTCGAATCGATGATCTGTTCGACCAGCTTAGGGGAGCAAATTTCTTTTCGAAGATAGATTTGAGATTAGGATACCATTAGCTATGGATTAGGGAGCAGGATGTTTTAAAGACTGCTTTCTTGATGAGATACAGGTCCTATGAGTTCAGAGTGATGCCATTTGGGCTCACAAATGCTCCAGCCGTATTTATGGACTTGATGAACCGAGTGTTCAGAGAGTTCTTAGATCAGTTTGTCATCGTCTTCATAGATGACATCCTGATATATTCACACACTGTGGAGGTGAAATTTTTAGGGCATGTTGTATCCGAATTGGGGATAGCGCCAAGTAAGGTGTTAGTAGTGATGGAGTGGGGACTTCCCACGACACCGACGGAAGTGCATAGTTTCTTGGGGTTAACCGGGTAATACAGGAGATTCATCTGAGGGTTCTCCAAGATAACGGGTCCATTGATGAACCTGACTCGCAAGGGGGTACCATATGTTTGGGATGATGCTTGTCAATTAGCTTTTGATGAGCTGAAAGATAAGCTGACTTCAGCACCAGTTCTTGCTTTACCCAAGCCGGGAGTGGAGTATCTGGTTTACACTGACGCCTCCTTACAGGGAATTAGGGGAGTACTTCAGCAGGAGGAAAAGGCTATATCTTTTGCCTCCCGCAAGCTTAAGCCGCACGAGATAAATTACCCCACTCGCGACCTAGAGTTAGTGGCGGTCGTCTTTGCATTGAGGATATGGAGACATTATTTATTGGGACTGCTAGAGCATTTACACTGCATTCACGATGTATTCCACATTTCGTCGTTCAGACGATACCTTTCGGATGACATGGCCCACACCCACATCGCAATTGAGGAGATTGACTTACATCCCAATAGCTCTTACGAGGAGAGGCCCGTGGCTATCCTAGACCATAGCGAAAGGAGGTTGAGGTCAAAGGTAGTTCCACTTGTACGGGTCCAGTGGGAGCATCATAATGTGGAGGAATCCACTTGGGAGCGTGAGACAGAGATGCATGAGAAATACCCAGAGTTATTCTAACCAGGTATACCTTATTTTTCTCATTTCGGGACGAAATTCCTTTATTAGGGGGAAGTATGTAATACCCCGTATTTTTTTATGACTTTTAAATTTGGGGATTTATTAAGATTAATTAGAGATATTAATTTAATAATAATTCGAAAATCATTTAAATATTTACTAGCGCGATAAGAGTTAGTAATTATTGGAATTTTGTTGTAAATTACTTTATGGATAAAGTAAGATGTGTAATTAAATTTAGTAAAATTATCATGAGAATATAATTTGATAATTTTGGAAATTTTATCGGGACGCGCCTGTGTCGTGTTGGGATTAAATTCACATTATTAAGAGTGAATAAATTATAAGTCACGCGTATGGTCATTTTGAGGGCGTCAATGTGTCCGGAAGGGTCGAGATAGTCAAAATAATGTAACCAGGGGTGTAGTTTGGGTCTCGGGGAGCTTTTAGGCCTAATGAGCATCTCGGGAGGGCGTTTTAGACATTTTGTATTTTTGGGCATGGAAACCCACGAATTTTCTAAGGTTATATCAGATGTTAGGGGTTGTATTCGAGGGTTAGCATAACCAAAAACCAAGAACGGCCATTGGAGAGGAAGATGATAATTTTTCCAAGGAGTTCTAGGCCAAGAACTCCATCGTTTGCCCCGCCGTCACCGCCAAATTGTAGATCACATGACGAGGAACACAATCACATCAATTTCTCCCACAAATCATAAACAAAGATTTACAGGAAAGTATCTATCTTGCTTTATTTTAGTTAATGCTTCAATTATATTATCCTATGGGTGATTAGAACTAGTTATCATGAAAGAAAGCATATACTGGAGACTAGAATTTGCATGTTGTAGAGGTAGAAATCGTATTCTGGAAATCAAATTCACATGTAGAGGATAAACCACGAATCTTCTTTGAGTTAGGAGTAGAAATCTAGAAAAAGAATTGGAACAATTAAGATAAAGAAGAAACTTAGGGTTCTTGAGGTTTATATAGTTTTTTCCCTTTTAATTTGATATACTCGATGAAAACTCACTTGTTTTACGTAGAAAATTATTTATTTGGCTATATAACACTTGTAGTATCATTTGTTGGGAGTTTGGGAGTGGAACATGATGATTTGAATGAGTTTGCAATAGGATTCCTGTAACTGGATTTTCTGCAGTTTCGTCATAACTTCTTGATCGATCGATCGATCAAAGAGGATCGATCGATCGACGATCGATCGATCGACCCCTCCTGGAAAATACATATTCCTCCTTTAAGTAGTGATTTCGATTAAAATGAGTAGTAAACTTTCGACCTTATTAATAGAGCATTTTGGGACATAAACAAGATCAATAGGACTTAGTAAAAAGGGGGCATTTAAAGTATGGCGAATTTAAAGTTAACAGGGAGTAATTGATTCATAGGAAATTATGGAAATGTATAATTAAAGGAGTAAGACACGTAAGAAAGATACGTTAGAAAATAAGAAAGTACCTACTGAATTTATACATTGGGGAATAGAATATTACGAGTGAAATGAGGAATGTATGGAATAACCTATAATTAAGAATAAAAGAGACAAGCCGTTATACGGGGATAATCTAGTAACATGTACTAAGAAAGAATATCATAGTAGGGTCGTGGGCGTACCTAATTTAGAAATGGGAATGGTAGTATACATATGTATGACTGTGTTTGTGTATATACTATTTACGTGTAAAAATCATGCCCGCGCTACTTGCTATCACTGAGGTTACCGCGCCGGGACAGTCTTCTCTCTATGGGAACTTTGTGGGGGATATTGACTTGTACCCTAAAGCGTAGGAATCCTTGGTACAGGCTATCTGATCGATAGGCAGACGGTCCGATGAGACGTGAGGGTATGTGCTGACCTCTTAGTGACTTGGAACTATGTTTCACCTCAATTTGTATGGATTTTGTGTTAATACAGTTCGAGAGTGATTCTGAACTAGTATTTCCCTTAGTACGAGTGACGGGGACTTGATAGCAGAGTAAGCCGGCACCATAAATTTTATGTGGGGTGCCGTTAGTATATATACATTATATGAGTAATTAATATATATATATAGACTTGAAATTGGGAACTTTCTGCTGTGATTAAAAGTACTTACGTAATGAATAAATATTCCGAATTTATAAGTGTTTGTAATGTTTGTGGCAATACTGAAAGACTTTATAATAAAATGAGATTTATGTGAAAACTTTGCGTTCAAAAATTATTTATCTTAGCCCTATAAATTTTCGGTGTGAAACTTTATGAGAAATTTAAGATAAGCTAAACTTGTGGGGATTAATAGTTCGGTAGGTGTGCACATTAGAAGAGACGTGAGAAATTTCTCAAGAGAGTGATGCATACTTATATGATTGTTGCATTAGCCGGTAAGCATTTTAAATACTTGCTAAACTAAAATTTTAAACTGTTTTATAATCGAGATCTAACTCGTTTCCTGTTATCTCTTCTCTGTTGTACATATATATATATATATATATATATATATATATATATACTAGCGGAATGCCCGTGCCTGAAGGCACAACGAAAATTTTTCAAAGTTCAAAATTTGTAAACAATTTAGTCAATTTTTATTACAACAAAAAGTGAACAATTTATAAAATTTGGACAAAATTTCCTTTATTTATAACACAATTCACCCTATTAATAAATAAAAATGATCTATAATAACACTACTAATAGTCCGTCTCGAACCTCGAAAAAACATCATAAGGATCACAATTATACCATTATAAAACATCACAATAATAAAAAAAATTATTTACAACACATAAGTGTAAATATTTTTAAAAATTGAGCAGTATTTCCCTTGTTTATAGGACCATCCACCCTGTTAAAAATATAAAACAATAACCCAAAAAAATACTTTCACAACTATGCCATCATAAAAAAAATCAAATGAACTTAGTTCAATTTACACTAAATTTGTTTTCGTTTACTTGAAGACGATCTTAACTGTCGAGACATGCCCACTGTGTCTAAACCTGACCTGTAACGGCCTATGTTTTATAATTGAAAATCAATTCCAAATGATTTGGACTCCTAATGCTGAAGGCACTTTCTAATTTAAGACTGCTTTTGATATTTGCAGATCTCATTGCCCTTTATCCCTCATCTTGTCATGTATACGGCCTATGTTTTGTCCCATTTAAATTTCCATTTTCATTTGGAAAGTTCAAAATGCTATCCCTGTTGATCAAGAAATACAAATAGTAGGAATCATAATTGGTTCAAAATGTAGATGCTCTTCATATTGAGACCATCAATCAAATATTTTTTCAGTCATTGTGATACCACTATTTGGATCCACTTCTCAAAAAAATTTGGCATGGCTAACCACTTAAACTTTAACAAAGATAAAAATTACCTCCACAATGTTGATGAAGACTGTAGAAATGGGAGAAATTTGAAGTGTGGGAGAGAGATCGTGACAGGTCAGTTGTTGGTGTCACGGGCGAGATATCATCCTTTTCAATGGAGAGTGTATAAAGGGAAGATATAATGGATTTCAATGAAATAATAACTTTTTTAGTGCACAATTCCAACTGTCCACATTCTGAAAGAAGTCCCAATGCTGAAACAAAATAAATACAAAATCAAAAATATATTTTTATGAACATGATAAATTACAAAACAGAAATCCTACCTACAAAATAAAATTTTAATAATAAGTAATTACAGTGGATGAAGAAATTAAAGCCTATATAAATTCACATCGACTCATATATAAATACACGCAACGTTGTAACGATTGGCATGAACATAGACTCAAAATAAGTATTAGTAAAATAATAGCATATACAAAGTCACATCGACTAATTTAATACACACAACATAATTAACAACAGACACGGTAAACTAAGTTTGTGAAGCAGGTAACATGGAAGGGATGTCAAAGGATTATGTTGTTATTCTGGTGACTTTGTATATGCTATTATGTTGTTAATTATGTTGGTAACAACAGACACGGTATATGCTATTATGTTGTTAATCAGGTTAAAGTCACCGGAATAAACACGGTAAACTTAGTAAGCCTGCTCAGCTAAAAAAGCAGGTAACATCTATTGACTAATAATGTTTCTCAATAGACACGGCTATTGAGCAATGTTTGTGAAACTCCCTGGGTCAGCTAATAAACACGGCTATTGAGCGATAATGTTTCTCACTAAAAAATATCCGTGGGTCATACTAAAGCAGGTAATGTCATTCGCAAAGAAGAGAACAAAAACGGGAGGTTTCAGCTGCCTCAAATCGCTACAGGGGCTTTTTTACAATAAAATTACAGATGTTTATTACAAAAAAGAAAATAGAAACGGGAGCTACTGAGCAATAACGTTTTGAGGAAGTTACCGGATTAGATGAATCAAGTTTGAATTAGATGAATCAAGTTCTTTGAGATGCTTCTCAATCATACTGAGCAAGATTTACAGTATTCTAATTATATGAATCAAGTTCTTTGAGATGTTTCTCAATCCTACTTTGTTGGTCAAGTAAGAGAGATTCGATCTCTGCTAATGAAATGGACTCAGATCTTGAACTTATAGACACAATGAAAGTATCATACTGAGAGGAAAGTCCATCAAAATAGCATTGATATCATCTTTCACACTGAAAACATATCCAACAGAAGTCAATTGATCAATTGATCTTGCGTAGAAATTCATTTATGGAGGAATAACCGTTCTTAGTATTCACCAATCGAGTCTTAAACTGATAAATCTTGGCATTTGTTTGAGAAGCAAAGTAGGTCTCATTGAGTGAAGAAGATCATATATATGTGGATACATCGAGTAAGCCTCAAACCTGAAAAATAGCTAAAAAATAATCAATGAAAAATCCCATACAGTTAAATAAAGAGGCATTTGGGCCTAGTCCCAAAATTGTAGGTTGAAACTGAATTTAGCCCCATAACGAAAGCTTTATGTGTAATGTTTCTCATGACCCTTTTTTCAATGTATGACGTTCCCGTCTTTTGGCCTATATTACAAATGAGGAAATGAAAAGAAAAAGAGGAAAGATTTGAAGGCAGCAGCTCTATTACTCTGTTATTGGAAGCAACAGCAGCTCCCATGGGGATTGAAGAGCAAATGAGGACTGAAGGGAAAATGAGGACAGCTCTGATTTTATGTTACTCTATTTTTGGAAGAACTAATAGATTTGAAGAGCAAAGAAGCAACGCCCGTGATGTTATATCCCAAGTAGATGGTGTCATTGAGGTGCTTAACAGTGGCCTTGCTTGTGAACCAATAGTCGCATTTCACATCATGAATGTAGGCAAGCATAGCCCTGGTGTGATCTGCGCACCTTGCACCTCTACAGAATTCTTCTCCATCTTCATCTGTTACGTTCAGTCACCCTCCTCCATTTAGAACATACTTATCTGAGCAACTATAAAACAACTATATATATGTATTTATGTATCATAATAAAACACATACACCTCATCAGTATACTTGAAATTCAAAGTTTCTCAACAATAATAAAAGTATGAGGAAGCCATAGCTATAAAGCTAATATGATTTAAAGAATGAAGAATCCATCATGCTTAAACATTTGGTATATACATTTGATCAAACACATAGAATCCATGGACAACACGTGCTTAAACAATCTTAAATTGTAGTTAATTACACCAAGCATAGTAGATTGTAAGAACAAATATTTTATTTTTTTTATAACACAAAAAGTAATATAATTTAGTTTTTAAAAACAAATTGTATTTACAAAAAATATTATTAACAAAATTGTATTTAAACACAAAAACGTGTTGGCCTTGTTATCTTTTTGATCCTTCAGTGAGAACCTCTTCAGTTTTTCGAGCTGCATTCTTCATCAGATCCAACCTCATCAAAAGAAGTGGTCAATTTGGAAAAGAGCCCATCATACTCATCTTCATCCTCATCATTCGTAGAACTGACCTTTGAAGAACAATAACCATCACATTAAGCTACTGACTTGTCCCATTTGTCTTCCTCAATGTTGGTTCAACTTTAAATTCTTCTTCATCTTCGTTATAATAAGGGTCTTCCCTGTCCCTCTTCCTCAGCCCTTTACTCTCTTCAGTTTTTACCTTCTTTTCTGCATCGAATAGTCGTTCCAAGCTCTTCTTGTTTAATTCATTAGTCTCCTTGTCATCAGACACCACACCATTGGTTTTTGGCAAGTTAATAGTTGTAAAATATTCAGCACCCATGTCTCCTGCAGAGAGAGAAATATGAACTAACAACCAATTCTATATTCTTACAAACCAAAAAAATATGAGCACATGATATTGGAGAAATGTAAATCTCAAAACCTAAGAACTAAATATGATCCATTTAACTCCTCTAAGTACTTGAAATACATTAAAATGCCATCATAGTCCGAGTTTGACATTCTTAAAATACCATCATATGATTCAGGATGATTAGTCTTGCACAAATAGAAAATACTTAAATAGAACAGGATAGAAGATCCGATAAAACCCATGAACATGACATGTCCAAGCCATTTAAACACTTACATTCAACAATAAGAACGTGACCATATCGAGCTCCACACAACTATTTCCAGAAACAAATATTGCATAAAAAATTGCTGCATTGAAAACATGCACAAAAAAAAAATTAGTATGTATAAAAACAAATATGGTTGGCTAAGATTAGCCTGCAATTAGTTAGAAGTTTAAGAAATTAAACACAATCCACAAATGGATGAATATAATGAACTCAATATTAACTCTAACAACATCCAATACATGGTAATATGCCTCTCAATACAAAATTTATCAAAATACTCATACAATATGTTTTTAGTGAGATCATGACCAACATAATAAAATCTTAACATACATGAGACAACACTAAAATCAGTTGAGAGGCAACTTACATTATATTTCACGACCATGTGTATGTTCGAACGTGAAAAATCAAACCCTAAATTTCATATGATAAAAATCAGTTGGCATTTAATTCAAATGGAATCATTGCATGAATTAAACAACCCAAGCTCATGAAACTTAAATTCCATTCAATTAATTTTCTACAATCCAACATTTGAAGATTGAACTAATGATCATTTAAGTGATACTTACCAGATGTGGCAATAGCAGGGGAGGGGCTCCATTTTTCAGATTCTTGATTATCCCTTGCATTTTTTACAGAGGTTAATAAAGACTTATGGCTCACATCTTTACCCGATTGAGAAACAGAGTGTGCATCACCCCCTTCTTCACGTTTCTGCCTGGCATGCTCAGCCATTAGTTACCATTTTGAGAGCATGTCATCTCCTCCTATAGCAGCCCGAGAAATAACATTTGCAACTGTCGTCTGCATCTCTATTCTCCTGCACCTGCAGGGAAGTTAAAAAAATGAAAAAAAGTAGTAAATTAGAGAAAGGGCCCTTATAAACTTTCTTAATTGAGTGAAGTCTACTTAGTTTTCCTGTTTCATAAAAAAAATTCCCCTGTGAAAGAGAACTTTGGATGTGGTCCTCGGTGAATATGGTATGTTGGATTACGTCCATATACTTAACCGAAATTATAGATTTTTACGCCTAATGCGAAGGAACCTGGACCAAATCCCTTTCAATAGTTAAAAATATCTATACTTCTCTAAAAAAAGATATTTCTTTAGGGAGCTAATTACAAAAGACCCTTTTTAGCTAAGTGATGAAAGTATAATAAAAATGAATTGTAGTTGGCTCATAAGAGAGGCAGATCTTAATCAATATTGGAAATCTGATCAATCTGATCGAAGACAGATCTTGTAGTTTAAAATCTTATAGTTTTAAATCTGATCAAAATCTGTAGTTTAATCAGAATTGGCAATCTGATCAATCTAATCAAAATCTTGTAGTTTAAAATCAAAGACAGATCTTGCAGTTGGAGCAATCTGATCAAACTATCAGAGATCATAGTTGGCACATAAGAGAACGGGCCAAATCTGATCAAATCATCAAATCTTATAATGAGAGCGGGTCAAATCTTACCAAATCTTGTGGTGAGAATGGACCAAATCGGACATAATCCAGTAGTGATAGTGATAACAGTCAACTCAATCCTTTGACATCCCTTCCATCTTTGATTTCTATTGTCGCTTATGTTGTTTGCATCATCTTTGTCAAGATCAAACTTTCTTGGTCGTCATTAGCACTCTTGTGGATTAGTAGATATCGAGAAAACTGTAAAACTCAGCAAAAATCTTTATCACTGATATAAGAAAGGATCGTAACTACCTTAAAACTAATACTGAGTGCCAATAAATATATTGAAGTATACACTAAGAATCACCAAAAATTGCACTATTTATTATTTAAAAATAGAAATTAATAAATGAAAGAATGGGTTGAGGTTCTTATGTGTCTGTTAACAAATAGGGAATAAAGAATTCAAGCATCCAAATAAGGAATAAATATTCCCTTCCATCTTTGAGCATTTGCATGTCCCCAAACCACGCAATAATGGCTAATCTTCTAAACAACAGAAATGAATAGCAACAAATGGAGAAACAATAGTTCGAGGCTATGTGCACAAAACATTAAGCAAAAATGAAATATAAAACATATGCATGTAAATTAATTGTTAGGGCTGAAAAACACTGAATAGATAATCAATCAAATAAATTATTAGGGATGAAAAACAAACTCAAAGAACTGAATAGATAATCAATCAAAGAGTGTACCTTCCTTAGGAAAATATGAAAACACTGAGAGCTCTCTATTGAAACAACCAACCTGTAAATTTAAATCTCAAAAATTAAGAAGGTGAAACCCTAAATATTAACTACATAATTGAAGTCGAAGCACGCAAGTTAAAACTAAGATTGAACCCAGATCTAAAAAAAATTGATTGATAACCAACACGAATGAAAAACCTAAGATGTAAACACCATAAATGAAGCAGATGCGTGTCTGAATCGGGGGAGATAACCCAAATGTTAAAAAAAATTATAACATCTTGGAGGAGAAGTTAATTGATAACCAACACAAATGAAAAACCTAAGATGCAAACACCTAAACCCATAAATGAAGCAGCTGTGTGTGTGAATCGGCAGAGATGGGAGAGAGTATCTTACCAAATGGGTTTGTAGGGACCAAATGGGAGGGAGGTGAATCGAGAGAGATGGGAGAGAGTATCTGACCAAATAAGTTTTTTGGTTTAAGTAATTTTACTAATATACCCCCATTTTGAATTTTGATGTTGAGGGGGGAAATAAATAGAAGTGTGTAAAAGAGGGGGAGCTCAAATGTAAGAGGGGTAAGATAGGTAGTGTAGGATAAATGAATCCCAACCCTTTATTTCTTGCATTGGTGGCCAAATCCTAGCCTCTACTTAGCTTATACTCTTATGGAATAGTAACCAAATTCTACTCCTTATTATATATATATACACTACAGGTGCCCAGCCACAAGGGCATCATGCTTAGGATTCTTTGGAAGGAACGTGCTGGAGTTGTAGGCCTTTCGCTTAGACGACCTCATTATTGACTCCACTCTTAGTTCTTTTTTATCCAGTTGGGCAAGGGTCGCCCTTTTTCCTTATTCAGTTTGTTTTCTCAGAGATTGTGATTCATTTACTTTTAGTATGTTTACTTTGGGATTTGTTACCGTCAATATGTTTTTCCTTCGTGGTTTTAAAGTTGGAATTTGTTAATTTAATGCTTAAATTGATTGGATGATTTTTTCCAGTTTAGTTATTTGGGTGACTCTTAAACTATGAATGTTGGAAGATTTTTATTATTGGACTTAAATTAAAAAAATTGAAATAATGTTTTAAATGGTTTTGACACTTAGCTTAATTATTTCGGGTGTTTAAATTGAAAAGGTTAGTTTATGATAGTGATGCTAAGAATGAACCAACCATTCACCTTGGTTATAGTTTAATAAAGGACTGATCACCCGGTATTTAATTAGGCGGGGTATCACAATTGGCTCCTTATAGGTTGTCACTTGTCACCTTGAATGGTCCCTCCCAGTTTGGTCCTAGCTTGCCATCTGATGGTTTTACTGCACTGCCAAGAAATTTTTGTAGGATGTAGTCCCCAACTTGGAATGTTCTTGGATTGACCTTCTTGTTATAGTGCTTGGCTAGGTGATGCTGGTAGCTTGCTAGTTTCACTAGAGCTAATTCTCTGCGATCGTCGGCTAGGTCAAGTTCAGTGAGTAATGCTGCATCATTCTGGCCTTCATCGACCATGGTGGACCTCATGGTTGGGAGGTCGGCTTCTAAAGGGATGATTGCCTCCATTCCATATGTTAGTGCGAATGGGGTTTCCCCAGTTGCTCGCCGTGGAGTAGTGCGGTAAGCCCATAGAATATGTGGAAGCTCACTCACCCATTCCCCTTTGGCTTGCACTAATCACTTCTTCAATCCATCAATCATTATTTTGTTAGAAGCTTCAGCCTGTCTGTTACTCTGAGGGTATGCCACAGAACCAAAATGGTGCCTGATCCCGTAGTTGTTACAGAAACCGTGGAACATGCCACTTTCAAACTGAGTTTCGTTTTCAGTGATGATTGTCCTAGGGATCCCGAAACGGGTAATTATGTTCTTCCATATGGATCTCATCATATCTGCGTCTATGATGTTTGCTAGGGGCTCCACCTCAATCTATTTGGTGAAGTAGTCTGTCGCGACCAACAGATACTTGTGATTACTGGCAGCGGTAGGAAGAGGGACGACGATGTCCATTCCCCATTGGGCGAAGGGCCAGAGGCTGGTAAGTGATTTTAGGTCACTGGCAGGTTGGTGGAGCATGTAGTTGACATTTCTCGCACCTACGAGCATATACCCCAGAGTCTTTTTGTATGTATGGCCACTAGTATCCTTCCTTCATTACTCAAAAAGCTAGCAATCTACCCCGAATATAGCTACCACGAATTCCTTCATGAAGCTCGTATAGGACTTGCTTGACGTCCTTCGGGTGAACAGATTGGAGGTAAGTGCCGGTTAAAGATTTTTTATACAGTTTGCCCTCGGGAGATAAGTGAAAGCGAGAAACTTTTACTCTTATCTAATGAGTGGATTTCTTATCGCCTGGTAGGGCACCATCTTTCAAATAGTCCCTCAGGGGGTCCATCCAACTGGGCGCAGGTTCGATCCAGATAATATGGCCCATGTCTGGAAGATAGTTTCTCTGCTTGATGCTCGGCTGAGCGAGGAAGTCGATAGGAATTGTTCTTTTTAAGTCAGTGTCGATTGATGAGCTCAAGGCCGCTACGACGTCAGCATGATTATTTTGTCCTCTGGGAAACTGCTGGACACTGACTCGATCGAAGTTAGACATTAATTTTTTTGCTAAGGCGAGGTAGGCTACCATTCTCTCATCCCTCGCGTTGAAGTCCCAACTTATCTGGTTGGAGACCAGTTTCGAGTCGCCAAACACCTCAAGTGGCTTTGCCCCCAATGCATGTGCCTTTTGCAGGCCTGCTATTAATGCTTCACACTCTGCTTTGTTGTTGAAGGCTTTAAATCCAAGCCTAATTCCTTGTTCGAGGATTGTATCTTCTCGGGTAACGAGCACAATGCCTACTCCTGCCCCCTTAGAGTTAGAGGCTCCATCAACATACAGTCGCCAAACACCTTGTGCCGAGTGTTCTTCCCATTGACTCATGGATTGAAGATGGTTGCAAGGCTATTTGCCTATAAATTTCGTATTGAAATCGGCGAGGACCTGCCCCTTGATTGCATTCCTTGGTTAAAACTGGATGTGAAATCGTCCGAGCTCGACTAACCACCAGATAGATCCACCTTCCGTAGGACAGCTTTAAGGGGGTGTGATGTAAGGACGACGATAGAGTGAGCTTCGAAGTAGTGCTTTAATTTCCTCGAGGCTACCACGAGTGCAAAGGAGAACTTTTCCAGTCGTAGGTATCGTTGCTCGCCATCCAAGAGGGTCTTGCTCGCATAGTAGAGTGGGCGCTGGATTCCCGTTCTTTCGCATACTAGTGCAGAGCTGACAGCGTGGCTGGAAACTGTAAGGTACAGCTACAAGGAATCGTTATCTTGAGGTATTATGAGAAATGGTGGTTTGCTGAGGTAGGCTCTGATCTCCTCTAATGCTTTCGAGCAATCTTGGTTCCACTCTATTATTTTTCTTTTCTTGAATAGATGGAAGAATGGTTGGCATTTTTCGAATGACTTCGAGATGAACCGATTAAAGGTGGTGAGCATGCCCATGAGCTTATGTACATCTCTTATTGTGTGAGGAGGCTACACTTTATTGATTGCATCAATCTGGTCTGGGTTGGCTTCAATGCCTCTTTCGCTAACCATGTACCCGAGAAATTTTCCTGACTGGATACCGAAGGAACACTTGCTCGCGTTGAACTTCATTCGATATTTCCTAAGGATTTCGAAGGTCCTTAATATGTTTGAGAGGTGGTCTTCTTTGTGCCTACTCTTGATGAGCATATCGTCGATGTAGACTTCCATGGTATCTCCCATTTGGACTTTAAACATCTTGGTGACCAGCCGCTGGTAGGTTTCTCCTGCATTTTTTATCCCAAAGGGCATAAATTTATAACAATATAATCCGATGATGGTGATGAATGTTGTCTTATCTTGGTCTAGTGCGTACAGAGGAATCTGGTGGTACCCCGAGTATGCATCCAGGAAACTCATTCTTTTATGAGCTACTGTTGCATCCACCAATTGGTCGATCTTCGGGAGAGGGAAACTGTCCTTAAAGCATGCCTTTTTAAGCTCAGTGAAGTCAAGAAAAACTCTCCATTTCCCATTGCTCTTCGAAACCACTACTGGGTTAGACAGCCATTTAGGGAATTGAACTTCCCCTATGGATCCTGCATCCAGTAGCTTCTCTACTTCTTTCTCTATAGCCTTGGTCTTCTCGGGCCCAGTTCGCCATGCATTCTACACGATAGGACTGAAAGTCGAGTCGATGTGCAACCGATGACAAACCACACTGGGGTAAATTCCAGGCAGCTCGTAAGGTTCCCACGTGAAGACAACCAGATTTTTCCTCAATAGTACCGTCAATTATTTCTTCTCTCGATCTGTGAGAGAGGCCCCAATCAAGAACATCCTGTATTTTTTTCTACCACCGGCTGTGACCTCTTCTAGGTTTTCAATGACCCGCTCAGAGGGGAGGAGCCTGGTCTCCACTGCTCCGGGTCTTCCATATTTAGCTGCTATTTTGAAGGTATCAAACCTTCTTATTCCTCAACCTTCTCTTTGGCCTTGTCGACCTTCTTCTCTAGTTTTGGGCAGATAGCTTCTATGAAGAACCTTTTTGCCATCTCTTGATCTTTGTGGATCTCCATCACTCCTCGCTCAGTCACGTACTTTAGTTTCTGATGGTAGGTCAAGGGAACGACCTTCATCATATGTAGCCATCCTCTGCTAAGGGTAGTGTGGTAGGGCGAGTCAATGTCGACTACCAGAAACTCGATCATCTTGGAGAAACTTCCTGCCCTCATTGACAGTACGATCTTTCCCAAAGGGATAGTTAGTTTCCTAGTGAAGCCAACTAGAGGGACAGTGGCTTCCTTCAAGTCGACAACGCCTAACTTAAATTTCCTGGATAGGTCGAGATACATTACTTCAGATGAGCTTCCTTGGTCGATGAGCAACTTGTTGACGTCATAGTTTGCTATCCTGAGTGTAATGATCAAGGCGTCATGATGTGGGGTTCTTACTCCCACTAAGTCTTCATCTGTGAATATGATGTGATTGCTGTAGTCGATGTCATCTACTCGCCGATGCTTTCCCGATTATGTTTTTGATGGATCGATTTGAAAAACTTGAATCACTGTCGTAAGATTTTTTACTTCAATCTGTGATGAATTTTCTTGAATCTGCTTTAGATAAACTTCCCCATGAATCACTATGAGCTCATGGCCAGCATCCTCCTTGATCACGTTGTCGGTTCGTGTGTCTCCATTGGAAGCAACCTTCCCTTCCTTCTTCTCTATAAACTCGTTCAGGTGCCCAGTCTGGGCCATCTATTCAAGGTGGGACTTAAGAGCCTTATAAACTCGTTCAGGTGCCCAGTTTGGGCCACATAACGAACGGATCATCCTTGATCTTTTCTAGGATCTTGTAAATTGGTTCTTTGAAGACAGTGTTTACTGCCTAAAATTCTTTTGAAGCATCATTTTTGCTCCCGCTCTTGGAGCTATGTTTTCCCCCATTCTTGCTCCCTTTCTTCTGGTTCTCAGCCTTGTCATTACCCTTGGTAGTAAGCTTAGCTCGACCATTCTCCCCTGCGCTGAGGCGGGTCACATCCTCAACTTTGGCATACTTTTCGATGCGAGCCATTAAGTCATCAATGGTTGTGGCCTCCTTCTTAGTGAAGGATTAGTGCAAGAGGCAAGAGCGAGGTAGGATAATCTTAAAAGAGGATACGGCTACCTACTTTGAGCAGTCTTCGACCTCATTGAATAAATACCAGTACCTTCTTGCGTAGTCCCGGAGGCTCTCCTGGGGCGTCTTCTTCATTATTAGCAAGACATCCATCCTCTTCGTATGGGAGTTGCTGGTAATGAAACGAGCCGTGAAGAGCTCTGCCAGGGACTCAAAGCTCCTGATGGATCTGTGAGGTAGTCTCTCAAACCACTTCTGGGCCACATCATGCAAGCTAGAGGGGGAGATCCAGCACATTAGTTCATCCTTGTGGCTACAGAGAGTCATCGCTTGCCTATACTGCCTAACGTGATCCATAGGGTCAGTTTTTCCATCATAGATCTTGAATCTAAGAATTACGAACTTCTTGGGGGATTCTTCTCCTTCTATCTCCCTTGAGAAAAGGGATTTATCTGGGTTCTGAGAGATCGCTGAGCTAGCTCTCTAGTCGATCTGGCACCCCGATGAGTTGGGTTTTGGTCCATCTCTCTCCGGACCAAATTTCGTATGTCATCATTCCCCCGAGATAGACTCCTGCATCGGCGAGCTGGTCGCTTTTTCTTGAGCTAGTCATTATCCGATTCGTGTTCCTCGAATCTTTGAGATCCACATCTAGGGCTCCTTCCTTGGCTACGAGACTTGCTTGCCTGAGGGCTAGGAGTACGATACTGACATCGCCTGGTGCTACGATGGAGTTCTTTCTCCATCCTTTCCAATCTCCTTTTGAGGCGATCATTCTCAGCTTATTGCTTGCGAGCAGCCTCCCCTTGCACTTGGAGCCTTGCCTCATAGGCATCGATCAACCTAGAGATTTGCGTGGACCTAGCTGGTCCTTAACTTTCTTCTGAGGCTTACCATTATGGGCAAGCCCTCTGATTTGAACGTCGAACTTCAGATCTGATCTTGCGAAGGGAAGGCTCTTCTTGGATATCCCCTGCTTGAGGGCAATTGCTACTGTGACCAGACATTCCAAATTCTTTGTTGGTGAGGGATTTCTTAAAGGAAGATAAACTTTCCCACGGACAGTGCCAATTGTGGTGGCAAGTAAGTTCAGCACAAACTAACAAGGAAAAGCAATCACCAGAACAAATAAAGAAAGTAAGGAATGTCAATCACAAAAAACAGAATTTACGTGGTTCAGCAATAATGCCTACGTCCACGGTGGTGCTCTCAATATTATTTCTCTTTACTCTGGGGAGTGTTTTACAGGAAAAATAATACGTGCCCTTTGCCTCGGGCTGAAGGTTTTTTATATACATGTTCGTTTTCGGGGATTGGGGGTGTTGGATTCCCCCACGTCAGTCCATAACCCCTAGAATATCTCCTTACGATATTTTAGGGAATTTGACTAGGTCGCAAGTGAGTTAGTTGAGGCGTGAGGCTTCCAGACTTTGGGTCGTATTTTATAGGGTTACTCATCTGGGACAAGGTGACAAATCGAGGTACCCACAATTACCAATCATCCAAGTCAATTAGATACCTGAACGTTGGGATTGTGATGGGGAATATTACTTCTCACATCAAATTCTATGTGATTAAGAGTGCTAATTCATATCACCTTCTGATAGGAAGGGTGTGGATGCACAATCATGGACTAGTCCCTTCGACATACCACCAATGTGCGAAGCCCAATATTAAAGGGAATGAAATCATCATACGTGCAATGAAGAAACCCTTTCCCACCTAAGGAGCTCACCTGGTAGATGTAGCTTTTTACACTGAGTTAGATCAAGATGATAGGGTCTTGATTAGAAGAATGGAGGGAGCACGAGTTCCCTCTACTAGAGAATGGATAGGACCTATGAACGGTCACAATAGTGAAGAGGATGGAAGAAGGGAAGTAGCTGAGGAAGTTTAGTATGATGGTCCCAAGAACTAGAATAACTCAAAATAGCTCAGAGACAGAATGAGGCTCAGAATGGATCTGATGGAGCACGAGGTCCAATGGCAGAGCATGTTGAGCAGGTTCTCTGGAAAGCGGCTATAACGTCAAGAAGGAAATATAAGAAGAAATTTATAGAGGATGGAAGGGTGATTTACCTCCTCTAAAGGTGTGAGCGGGCGATGGAAGGAGTTATTATAGAGGCTGACGAAGAGCCTGACCTGGTGTATAATGTTTGTTGATAAATAAACAGGGATAATGTATGGTCATTGACAACTCTAACATACAAGAGTTTAATCCTCTACTTTCCTTGGTCGTTCACCTGCCCGGTCTGGTGAACTTTACCCGCTGGCTTGGACGAGTCCGAAGTGCAAGGGGGAAACCCTCACTCTATCCTGCTCGGATAGGATAGGATTGTGCGTGCCTCGTTTGCAACAATAGGACTCAAAAGAATCATGATTCGGTAAATAGGGCACTGATCGGCATCCAAGCTTTACTAACTAATAGGGGTGAGGGGCCCGCAAGCCATTCGAGGGTAGCCAAGCAAGGAAATAAGCAAAGACAGCTTATGGTCGTGTGCTGGCAAAAAGAGTCTCATCAAAGCTTCCAGTGTCGAGTTGTCACAAGTAGGTTTTTTAGTCAGCCGGGAAGCTCAAAGAAGCTTTGTTCAAGTCCTTTGACATGAAGGACTGAGGGTCAGCGCGACAGGGTATGCAAATCCGTCCGGGGTCGAGTGGTTTCTTGGTCCTCTGTCGGTACTTGTGGATTCAGGGGTACAAGAAGAGGGACACCGTTTGCTGCTCAAACCGCAGCAGGAAATGCTATTCGTACAGTAGTGGATCAAGGTATGCAACGAGCCGAAGTCATGATACCACCCATTTCATAAAGTATTCGACCTGGTTTAACAACAGCGACCCAATATTCAGGGGATCCTTTCCCCGAACCCATACGTGTTTCTGCGGGTCTTACTGTAACCGGTTTATCTGGAAATATACGTACCCATATTTTTCCACCACGACGTGCATTTCGTGTCATTGGTCGTTGCGCTCCTGCCACCTCTTGGCAAAGTAGGCTGATGGGCAAGCCCCCTCCTGTCGCAATGGTGTGGGGCGTCAGAGGCTGTTGCCCCGTGGCCAACTCGAAGGGGCTGAAGTTCGACGCAGAGCTTTTTGGTTGTTAAGTTATAGCAGCACTGAGCAACATCCAACAGCTCCAGTCCTCGTAACCTCAAAGAGTTGCGTAGTCTGCCGGGCCGGCTCCAGCCTTTGATCTCAAAAGCTAGAACTCGATGTCAATCCTTTTCCCGTCAAGACGCGAACTTTGTTTGGACGCCAAAGAAAGAGGATTCCTCAAGCTTGATCTGATCTTTCCAATCGTTGAGTTCATTCTCATATAGCGAGAAACTATTACCATTTCGAAAAATAGCTCCGTAAATGAAATAAATGGTCGAGCTAGCTCTCGCTTCCTAACAAAAAAGAAAGCTAGTTAGGGGAGAGGGCTGACGTCAACTAAGGAACCGGACCTAGTATGAAAAAGTTAGATAAGATCCACAATACATGATGGATTGACCAAAGCCACAAGTGCAAGACCTAGAACAGTATTTAGTCGATGAAGAAGAAGACCCAAGGCCCATATTCATTTCGAAAGACTTGATTGGGGAGAAAAGAATGAAATTGGTTGATATAATTTGGGAATATAAGGACATTTTTTCATGTTAATACACAGAAATGAATCGACTAGGTGAAGAATTAAGTTTCCACAAATTTAACGTTATGCCTTCTGCCATACCGATGAAGCAAGCAATGAGGACCTACAAGTTTGATCTAGATCTGATGATTAAAGAGGTGGTGGAACGATTGCTAGCAGTAGGTTCATCAAACTAATTCAACACCCACTCTGGTTGTCAAGCATCGTCCCAGTGGGGAATAAAGACAAGAATCAGATAAGGATGTATGTCGAATTCAGAGATCTGAACAGATCTTGCCCGAAGGACGAGTTCCCTCTACCCTCCATTAATAGCTTTATCGATGAAATTACTGGTCATGCGATGTATAGTTTTATATATGGGTATATGGGATACAACCAGATCAATCTAGCCGATGCAGAGAAAATGACATTCAAGACCCCGTTGGGCCACTGCATGTAAATAGTGATGCCTTTTGGGTTAAAGAATATTGGGGTAACACATCAAAGGACAATGATGCCATCTTCCATGACTTCTTTCATAAATTTTGGGAATTTTATGTGGATGATTTAATCATCAAGTCGAAGAAGGAGGAGTCCTAGTTAGATGATCTAAGAAGGTGTTCATTCGGTGTAGAAAATATAAGCTGAAGATGAACCCGTTGAAGTGCGCTTTCGGAGTCACAAGTGGAAAGTTCTTAGGTTTTTGGGTAGATCGACAAGGAGTGCAGATGGACCAGGATAAACAACGAGCAATTCTTGAGATGCCATGTCCCAGAATAACAAAAGGGCTCAAGAGTTTCCTCGATAAAGTCTACTACTTTAGGAGATTTGTACTGGGACTAGCCGCAATAATTCATCCATAAATGGAACTACTGCAAAAGGGCACGAAGTTCAAATGGGAGGAAGCTCACCAGGAATATTCGACCAAGATTAAGAAGGTTCTAACTTCTCCACAAATGATGATACCTCCCATAGTAGGGAGATTGTTTCAACTTTACTTCACATCTAAAATGAGATCCGTTAGAGCACTCCTGGTGCAAGAAATCGATGGGAAAGAGAGACCAGTCTACTACTTAAGCAAGATAATACATGGACCAGAGGCAAGGTATAGTAGTATAGAAAGACATTTTTTAGCATTGTTGTTTGTAGCACAAAAACTTAGAAATTACATGTTATCTGTAACAATCCACATTATGACAAAATGTGACCCAATTAAGTTTTTATTGGCAAGAACTATTTTGATTGGGAGGGAACCTAGGTGGTTCCTCATCATTTCAAAATATGATTTGAAATGTGTGGTCCCTCATGCAATCAAGAGCCAGGCGTATGTAGATATACTAGAGATTTTCCCATCTACAATATTCGATCCACCTCAAGAGCGCATTCCAAGGGATGACTTACAGGAAAATTTCTTGGATTCCAACCTTGAAGAATGGAAGATGCAGTTCAATGGTTCCTTAGAAAAAAAAAGGGCGAGGCAAGGGTCTCCTTTCTAAAGGGAAGGAATAATTTTTCCTTTCCTACAAGTTATATTTCCCTTTCTCCTACAACGAAGAAGAATGTGAAGCATTGGTACTGGGGTTGCCAAAGTCCCTCCGAAGGGGCATCCATTCACTATGCATCAAAGGTGGCTCGAACTTGGTGGTTCAGCAAGTGGATGGGGAATATGCGTTGAAGAACCTCGACCTAGGGCCTTATAGAACGATCATCCAATGGTTGATCATCCAGTTACACTAGGTCAAGATAAGAAGGCATCCAAGAATGATGAATAAGCATGCTGATGCCTATGCTACCATTGTTCAGAAGCTGGCTATGAAAATCGATACAACTACTATGGTTATATAACGGATAACATCCCCATCGGTTGTGAAATCAATATTACTAATGGAAGATGATTCGGATTGGGGGAGCGAGGTTAGAAAGCAGTTGGAGTTTGGGGAGTCCAAGATGGAACTGAAAGATCTAACATAGTACTTTGCCAATCAGGGAAACCTTTACTTTAGGAATGTGGAAGGTTGGTTATCGAGATGTGCTGGGCCAGAAGAAGTATAACAGAGACTAGAGAAGGCACATAATGAACACTACGAAATAATTGGCATCCCTTTATACAAAAGAATTAAGAGGGAGGGGTACTTCTGTCCAACGATGAAGTAGGACACAACAGAGTTGCAAATAAGGTGTGATGAATTTCAACTCTTCTTTCAAGAAGACGAATGCTACTTCGTTGAAACTCAGGTAAACAGGAGGTAGCCTTACATCAATTTTATAAAAGACTGAGTTGAGTCTTTTAAGAAAAAAGATGCGATGGGACTTACGTGAAGGGCCCCACGATTCTATGTCTAGGATGATCAGATCTATCAGAGGGGGTACTTTAACAGTCCATTGGGATGTATCACGAAGGAAGAGGGAATAAAAATTTTAAAACAAGCTCATGATCCAGCTCACATTAGAGGAGCAAAGCTATATGACCAACTAATAACCTTGGGTTATTAGTGGACAACTATAGAGAAAGATTCCATTGAGTTTGTATGAAAATACAAGGCATGCCAGCTGCATGGATACATGATCCATTCCCGTTCGATGGACTTACATTCTTTGGCCACTCCTTACCCATTCCACACTTAGGCATTTAACTAGTAGGGGTAATACACCAATATTCAATGGGAAAGATATGGATACTCATGTCAACAAAATGTTTTGCACCACTCAAAAGAGAAACTGTGGGTGTAGTGGCTAAATTCATGAGGGAGTACATTATTTATAGGGTTGGGATTCCAAAGCTTATCCTTTCAGATAACGAAACCCCATTTTTCAACAAAGAAGTAACAATGCTTATAGACAAATACTTAATCATCCATTATACCTCAACGATGGCATATACTAAGGGGAACGGACAAGCCGAAGAAACTAACAAAAACTTTGGTTAACATATTGGCCAAGATGATGGAAGACTTCCCAGGATCGTGGGATGATAAGATTCCAGTAGTCCTATAGGCCTATCGAACTACGAAAAGTAAACCTAGAGGATATACACCGTTATCTCTTGTGTTTGGGGCTGAATAAATCTTGTCGGTATAACTAGAGGTTCCTTTGGCCCGATATACCGTGCAAAGCAGCATGCTCCTTCAAAGAAGACATGTACAGTTGGAAGCACTGGATGATCACAGGGAGAATGTGATGTAATACTTACAAATGTACACGAAGCATCTTTCCAAAGCATATTGTAACCTGGTGAGTCCAAGAAAATTTATAGAAGGGGATTTGGTTTTGAAAGAAAAAGTAAAGCACATACGGGGGCTCCCATTGCCTAAATTTGCTACGAATTGGGAGGGACCTTTCATCGTGAAGGAGGCTCACGTTTCAAGTTATTGTTTAGTCTGTAAGATGGAAGAGGATAAACCCTTCAAGATTAATAACAAAAGTTTGAAGGTCTGCCATGTTTAAATGATAAACTTAGTTGGTGATTTATTTCTTATTAAAACTTTGTTACAATTCGTTGTAGGAGTTATTTCTTTTGTAAGTGAGATTAAGAAGAGGGAGTTTTCTTGTAAATTGTAAGAATTTTAACCTTGTAACAAAATAATATCTTTTTTATTAATATGACTTATCAAGATTATAAAAAAATTAGAACTACTGCCCAAGAATTACATCGGGTAAAAAAAAGACTGTAATTATGAAATAAGGGACTTCTAGCCCAGAAGAAACCACATATCGGGTGGGGAGAATAAGTCTTCGAGAAAAAAATATAAGAAGCTTCCAAGCATGACCTCTGAATAGCAAAAAAACCTTCAGGCTCGGTCCGTACTTGATCTCTTTCGATTAACAGGGTTTATCATTCCATCTTGGCCTTTGCTAAGGCTCCTTTGGTAGCCCTCACTCTGTCATTAGCTGCCACTAATAGAGGGTCTAACTTTGCTACCCTTATCTCTTCAGATTGTTGGCCCTCTACGTGTTTCAGGTATAGTTCCCTCTGACTTTCTAAGTGATGGCTCTTCAGAAGTTTCTAATGGCCAATCAGCCAATTTAGTTAGAAGCCATCCAGGCATATCTCCTTTAAACTTCCAAGATAACGATTGATGAGTGACCTCGTAAGTTTGGACATTTGAGTGTTAACGATCTCAATAATAACGGCCACCATACCTTGTAACTTATGTATCATCACCAATACGTTGGAATGCATGCAATCAACATTAAAAGTTTCAGGATGATGTTGGGCAATACACTCAATAATGGACCGGTCCATCACAGAATTTTGAGGAGACTGACAAAGGACCATGAGACAGAAGTCCAGAGGTTACATGTCAGGGTAAGGAAACTCACATCTTGACTCTCTTTCTGCTGGCAGATATATAGTTGAACCATGATCATCATGGTTTGAGTCCTCGGAAGGGATTTTCTCTTTAGGCAGGGATTCAACAGTCGATGGAACACGCTGAGTCCATGCTATGATGATGACAGGCTCCCTGACAACCTATAGAACTATGTGAAAAAAGTGAGTTTGACGAAAAACCTTAGCAGGTTTTTTTTATTGTTAAGTCACCTTTATAGGTGGAGTTTGACAAAAAATCTTAACAAGTGGTTTCATTGTTAAGTCACCATTATAGGTGGAGTTTACAAAAAATCATAACAAGTGGTTTTCATTGTTAAGTCATCGTTATAGGTGGAGTTTACAAAAAATCTTAACAAGATGTTTTCATTGTTCATTGTTAAGTCACCATTATAGGTGGAGTTTACGAAAATCTTAACAAGTGGTTTCATTGTTAAGTCACCGTTATATGTGGAGTTTGTGAAAAATCGTAACAACTATTTTTTACTATTAAGCCACTATTATAGGTGGAGTTTACGAATAATATTAAACACGTGTTTTCATTGTTAAGTCACCTTATAGGAGTGAGTTTTCACAAAATCTTAACAAGTGTGTTTTCATTTTTAAGGAGTCATATTTTACTCTTTAATCTTCCTTCGATCAGGCATAAGGACAAGACTTATGAAAAAAGATTGAGAAAGCAGAAGTTACCTCAATAGTAGGAGAAAGAGTAGTAACTTTAACAACCCTATGGGTGAGTAAATAATACGTGCATGCACAATAAATTTCATCGTGATTTGGACAAATCAAATAACAGGCTCATGTATTAATAAACGTCGTCATGATTTAGTTGAGTCAAAAAAATTTGCATGCACTAAAAGATTAATCGAGGACAATGAAGAAGTTATTATGTAAACCATAATAATACTTCCACCAAACTTGGTTGAGAATGATAAAAGATTACGAGAAAGATCGATTGAGAATGATGAAACTAATTAATGAAGTAGTTATTATGTAAACCATAATAATACTTCCACAAAGAACGATTGAGAATGATGAAACTAATTAATGAAGTATTTATTATGGGACCATAATATACTTCCAAATAGCTTTGTTGGTGATAATGAAACATAACGATGAAGTAGTTATTATGTGTCCATGATAATACTTTTTCCAAAAGCAGAGTTACGAACAACCACAATAAAATTGTGGATGCATATTTATTTAAAGAGGAATGGGGGTAGCCTCGAGATAGTCCTCCAAACCAGGATAGGGAAAAAATAAATTATAGTGTATCATTCATATGAAAAGAATAATCATGAGGTCCGTCAAAGTAACCCATGAGCTCAAAATGAGATATAAGACATGAGATTTAAGATATGAGATATGATATTATTACCCATGATCCACATGTTGATTAAACATATCAAAACCAACTAAAAGTGTTTTGTACATATAATTGATATTTTCAGTGAGGCATCGATAAATCAACTATATGTACGAGGAGCAAATGTAGGAGGGATGATAACTTAACTTTTGTGTGTAGTCATTATTTGAAATCAAGTTAATCAAAATCCTCAAGTACCTACAAAAATAATATCAAACTAAAGTGTAGCGGTAACTAAGTGTATCAATCCACATCAAGGGGGTGAAACTAGAGACAATCTAAATTGTAATTCACTTTTTATTTTCTTTTTGGGATTTTTACTTTCTCTGTTTTTTTTAGCTTTTCCAATATTAAAACAATTTTGAGATGAGGTGAGTTAACTAATATCTAAATAAAAAAGAATAAGTGAAGATACTAATTAAATCTAACAAAATAAAAAATCTAAAATATGAGATGAGTGAGGAAATAAAAGTGAGGACTAACAAGGGATATGATGACACCATATATTCTAGTTAATTAAAATTAATTAATTCATTCAAATTAATTATCCCAAGTTAGTATCAAAATCACAAATCAACTCTCGTTGCAAATGTAATTTTGACAATAACATTTTAGAAAATTAAATTTAACACTCCTAAAACTCTTGAAATGTAGATCCAAACATCATCTAACAAATCACCCGCCAGGATCGATCGATTAAACTAGTTTAAATCATAAAAGTAAGTCTAGAGTTGAAATTAAAGGAATAATACCACACTTGAGAAACCCATATCTCTAGTTCGAATCTAAAATGGGTATTATAACTAGAATTTCGATTTTCTCTCGAAAATCATTTACCCTCTCTCGAGGTGTAAATTAAAATGTAAGAGTGAAAAATTAATCATCAAAGAGATATTTAATTTAAATTAATTAATTAAATTGGGATTAACATCAAATAATGGGTCAGCCCACCCCTTGAAAGGGGTTTTATCCTAACATGATATTAAACATGATGAACAAATAATCAAAGGATAATAAAATGAAATAGAAGAGAAGATAACAATCAAACCCAATCTATTGAAGTGAAATTGAACTCTAATTTCTTTAAAATCAAGCACCATCCATCCAATATGAGTATCTAACAATAATCAATTCAATATAATACTCAATTGAATTACTCACAATTTATCCTGACAAATCTCTAAAAATAAAAAATATTTACAAAAATATTTCCCTAATTTATTTTCTACTCTAACCTAAAAAAAAACTAAAATGGTGTTTCTCTCTCTAAAATTTTCTCTCTAAAAAAAATCTCTCTCAAAATGGTCTTCATCTTCTCTAAATAGTAGGCCTGGAGCTAAGGGTAAATTGGGTAGGGATTAATGGGACATAAGGGGTGTGAGGATAAGTTGGGGTTAAAATGAGGAAATGCACACATGTGCATGGATTGTTTGAGGCAATGAGAGTGAGGGGTGAGGGAATTAAAATCAGATTTAGTTAAGAGGGTAATTTAGGTATATGGGGTAAAAGTTTAAACATGTGGGTTTCATTTGGTTATTGGTCTTGGCCTTGGTTTGTGTTTTTTAACAGGTAAGGGAAACATCGTGTAAGAGGAAATGGGTGAAAAACAATTGATAAATGGGTCTTGTGGCTTGGAAGTTAAATCGGGTTTAACCAGACCCGGGGTTGAAGATGGCGGGCTAGCCGAACCTGTGCCGGGTTTGGTGGTATCGCCGGAGGGTTTCAGGGGAGGAGGTTGGGTTGCGTCGGGGGAGGTGGGGGTATAAGGGATGTATCCGGGTTTTTTTTCCTGAAGTGGTTGGGGGATTCGGGTTTCGAGTTGGCGGGATTTGAGGTTACTGGATTTCGGGTTTCGGTTTCGGTATGCAAGCGGGTTCGAGTTTGGGAAGTTTTTGGGTCACAATGGGTTAAAAAGGTACGGGGTAAATGGGTGTTGGTTTATAGTTGGGGTGGTTGTTTTGTTGGTTATGGAGGGAACATAAAGACGGGTGTAGGTTGGGGAAGATGATGATGGGGGGTTTGAGTGTGTGAGGGTATAGATTAGAATGGTGAGGGTGAGGGTGAGGGTTGTTTTAGGTGTGTGTGGTGTATGATAGTGAGGTGTATGTGTGAGTGGGTTGTTTGAGTGTGAGTAAGGTGCAGGTAAGTGTGTGTGTTTAATTTGTGATCCCATTAAAATAAAATAAAAATAAACCTAATAAAATAAAAACAAGTAAAATAAAAATAAAAACTAAACTAAACTAAACTAAAAATAAAAATAAAAATCTAGTAAACTACTAAAGACTAATCCTAAAAATAAAAAGAAATAAAAAGAAATATTGAAAATCTAATAAAACTAAAAAAACTAAAATCCTAAATAAAAAATATAAAAGACACAAAATAAAAATAAAAATAAAAATCTATTAGAACTAAAAATATAATCCTAATATAATAAAACTAAAGAAAGATAAAATCTAATAAAACTAGAAAATAAATTCCAAAAAACTAATCTTAATAAAAAAAATAAAAAATAACAATAAAGATAAAATTTAAAAACTAATAAAAATAAAAATCGAAATAAAGAAATGGAAAATAGAAAATAAATCCTAGAAAATTCTAAATAAATCTAACAAATCAAATAAAAATCTAAAAAAAATAAAAGTACAAACACAACACACACGGGATTCGAGTGATGATTTGGGCTATGTTAGGCTTGTGTTTGGTATAGGACTAGGGAATTAGCTCCATTCTTGATGAAATTTGCCTTGAAATAACACTTTTGACACTGCAACTGCAATGAAGCCTGCACATTAAACATTTATGCGTATAAGACCCAAATTGTCGAGAATTAGCAACTAAAAATGGTTTATTCAGGATATAAAATGTACAGTTTTGGGTGCTTATCAAGGGGCTTAATGATAAGGCTCTCATTTAATTATTAATGAGATTAAAGATGATTGATATTGATAGAGTCCATGTGTTTATGCGATTGAGATATTATTATGCGCGTCCAACATAACATGCAAATTTGTGTATTATTTTTACATTAACTGGATAATATTCTAGTATTGAGGGTGCAACATATGTTATGGGACAGAAGCCATGGAAAAGAGGACATATGTCACCACATGTTGTTTGACACATGTCTCCACCATATATTTGACATGTGGCAACCCACTTGGTTTGGTATTTTTTATAAATAAGATTCACCTCCTTAAATTTTGGGGGGACTTCTTTGGAGGATAAGATTTTATTTGTCTTAAGAGCTTAAGAGATAAGTTTTAAGAAGAGTTTTGGAGAGGGTTTTAAAGAGTTATTTTGATAATAGTTTCATCACCTCCCACCTCTTCGAGAAACCACCACAAATGAGTTTTTCAATGAATAGTATGATCTCGCAAAGTACGCTAACTTTGATTCCGAGTATGACGGATACGTACGTGTAACATAAGTTTCTCAAGTCAAACACATACAAAAATCATGTATTTCCCCATATCAAACTCCCCTCTTGCATTTGTCGACTCTGCTGGGCAGTTATTCAAGATTTGTATCTCGTAAGACCTCATTTGTGATTGGAAATGTGGACGGAGACAGAAGAAAGCGGCTGACAAAGAAACATTGTGCTCTAACATTCACCAGAGAAATGTTCAACTCCATTTCAGATAAGGAATACAATATTTCTATCTTATGATCTCTCATGCTTTACATAAAAACTATGATATATTTATATGTGAATATTAGTTGATATTTATATTTTGAACGTATGCTCTAGACATTAATATTTACATAAGAGGTCGAATAATATGTGTTTGCGTAAAAAAACTTTTATTGATGAAACTATTCAGACTCATGTATATTTTTGCAAATGAGAGAGGTTGAAAAAAGTGTTACCATTTGAAGTATGAATGCTAACATGATGCAATTGTTATGCAAACGATGAACACCAAATTATCTCTATAGGCATTAAAAAAACTAATTGGACGATCATTTAGCATGAACTATTTACAATGAAGTGACTCAATGAAAAAGAGGCTATCATGAAGAGAGATTCTTGAAAAGACAAATGATGTACTCGATTAAATTAATTGATAAACTATAATAATGTAATTGTGTTCTTGTAGCTGAACAAAAGAAAGGTAGAAGGTGCTGATCAAAAGTAAATAAGTCATGTTCTTTGTTACATGTAAATGATAAAATAGTACAAGTTGATAATATTTTATATATTGATATATTGGGATATTTTCAAAATCACATGCTTGTACAGCACATTAACAGGTCAGGCCACATGAGTAGGTCTGTGTGTAGTTGTCATAGATTGATTAGAAAAATGTGTAGTACACTTATAGATAACCCTTTATAACTTAAGTACAACAGCAGAAAGCTTCTGACATAATAGATGTTTTTTAGATTTCCCATAGCCTGCAAGACTTCAGTAATAGTACACTATCAATCGATAAAGATAAATCTTTTAATATTCTCGTTAGTGATTTATACATTATGGAGTCAAAAATCGAGGAACCTTTGATATTTCCCATATCCTTGCTCCTAAGAACCTTACCTCCGGTAGAAACTGATGGAGCTTTCCTCTGATGAACCTCTTCCCGATAAAGCTTGGACTGAACCATAGCACCCGTCCGAAAAAACTCATTCGAAGAAACTTAAAACCCAGTCACCATATGAGTGATCTTCTTCATGTCTATCTGTATATCTGACATGTAATCCATCAGAATCACCTGAGATTTTTCAAAAAAATTAAACCAGAAAGTTCACATCTGAGCTCCCTCACGTTTTACGGTTTGTATTTTGATATGTGCTCCCTCGCATGTTGATAAATGCTACTTTGAGAAAATAAATTCTTAGTCGGTTTAGCTGAGTACCAGAATAGTTTCACTAATAATGGGTAGAAAATTGATCCATCTGTTTGTGGAAATCGCTTGCCCTTGCCCTTCGAATGGATGGAGCTCTCTCTGAGATATCACAATCCATGAACCTTGCTTTAAAAAGCCATGACCTTTATTCGAGAAAACGAAAACCTAATTGAGCTCCCTCTAAACACAGTAGCTTCAATGGAACCACAATCCCCGAACCTTGTTTCAACAGAACTCGAGGGGCATATGCTCCAATTTTATCGTGTGCAATAGTGACGGGGATATATTTTGTTGCAGACACGGGTTTCCTCCAATGGACTTATGAGATAAAGTTGTGATAAATCATGATATGAGGTGTGGTGGGTTTATATTATCGTGTGTAACAACGAAATGGTTATTTGAGCTTAGTTTATTCTAAATGTGATGTAAGACTTTTTCTTTATTTTTTTTGCATTGATTTAAAATGACGAGTGGATGATTGGAAATTATTTTTTGAGTGTATGCATAATACGCGTACCTAAATCACTTTATGATTCATGTTTTTTTTTTATTTGAGGTTAGCTTGTTTAAACGTTAAAATAAAGGTGAAACGCAATGACTTATTCTTCCAAATATTTTACAACATCCTATAAATATTTACAAAAGTTATTTCAGGATTGTAAATCATGCTAAACATGATTCATCATTCTTGAATTTATTTACGATACACTTGGACCCATTGTACATGATGAACCACACCCCATGAGATATAACAATTTTGGTTTGTTATGAGATACAACTATTTTGGTTTGCTAGTATAATCTTTAGCATGATATATCTATAAGCTATGTTATAATATAAAGCTAAAAATGAGTTAGATGGACTGTAATGAACCTTCATTTAAATACCAAGATTTTATAAAACATTTTGTAAATGTCATTTTGTTGTTAGATACCATGTTGAATATGATTAATATATTACGAAACAGCTTGAGTATGTTTCACAATTTAGAATTCACCATGATATTTTACACACTTTTGAGTTTGATAGGACGTGTACTTAAACAATATTAAATTGTGCACGATGCACCTAGTATGGATGGTTATGATTCATTACACAAATATCCCCGTACTTTATTTAATATTTATTTATGACATCAAATAAAAATAAAATAAAGGGGGCATGATGAGAATTGTACTTGGATATTTCATGAGTTTTACTAACCATTTGCAATATTACATTATTGTGTTAGAAAGTTATTATTTTGTAAAGGATTATGAATGAGAAGATATGAAGTGACGCTGACATCAAGCCATTGTTCAAAGATATGGTAGTTTGAGATATGCCCTATGAAATGTAATGATTAGGTTGCTTTCATTTTTTGGGGGGGCATTGTAAATGATATATGTAATTTATTTATTTTATCTTGAGATAAAGATAAAATAAAGGGGGCAAATGGATATTATGATATAATGTAGCTTATACTTTAAATCTTCTTTGACATCATCCATGACAAGGTTAGATTAATGAACCTCAGAGTATAGTAACGTTCAAGCAGGCCATTACAAAAGCTTCTTTAGTATCTTTTGTAAAGAGTTCATACAGATTAATTAGTTGTCACTCAGAAATTGACAAAGTCATAGTCATCCATCATATATGACATCATATTATGAAAACTTGAAAGTATTGTGTTAAGCCTTCTTCAGAGGTGTATTATATTCCAAAAAAACATGATTAAATTGGTTAGTGGTTGAGCCACGATCGTTGTGACTTGACTCGTCTAAAAAAATTGGTCATTGATGCAAACATGTGAAGGACCATGCTCAGTTTGTCCTTCGAGAGGTGTTGGCTCCCTCGCAACCTGAAAAGTGATACAGAAGAATGAGTTTGCGAAAAATCATAACAAGTGATTTTCAATGTTAAGTTATCGTTATAGGTGGATTTTACGAAATATTTTAACAAGTGGTATTCATTGTTAAGTCACCGTTATAGCTGGATTTTACGAAACATCTTAACAAGTGGTTTTCATTATTAAGTCACCATTATAGGTGGAGTTTGTGAAAAATCTTAACAAGTGTGTTTTCATTTTTATGTCACTGCTATAGGTGGAGTTTATAAAAAATCTTAGAAAAGTGGGTTTCATTGTTAAGCCACTATTATAGGTGGAGTTTACGAAAATATTAACAAGTGGTTTTCATTGTTAAGTCACCATTATAGGTGGAGTTTACTAAAAATATTAACAAGTGGTTTTCATTGTTAAGTCACCGTTATAGGTGGAGTTTACGAAAATCTTAAAAAGTCATTTTCGTTGTTAAGTCACAATTATAGGGGGAGTTTGCGAAAAATCTTAACAAGTGGTTTTCATTTTTAAGTCACAGTTATAGATGGAGTTTACGAATAATCTTAACAAGTGTGTTTTCATTGTTAAGTCACCCTTATAGGTGGAGTTTATGAAAATATTAACAAGTGGTTTTCATTGTTAAGTCACCGTTATAGGTGGACTTTACAAAAAATCTTAACAAGTGATTTTCATTGTTAAGTCACCGTTATATGTGGAGTTTAAAAAAAATCTTAACAAGTGATTTTCATTGTTAAGTCACCGTTACTTGTGGAGTTTACGAAAATCTTAACAGGTGGCTTTCATTGTTAAGTCACCGTTGTAGGTGGAGTTTGCAAAAAATCTTAACAAGTGGTTTCTATTGTTAAGTCACTGTTATAAGTGGAGTTTACAAATAATCTTAAACACGTGTGTTTTCATTGTTAGGTCACTTCATAGGTGTGAGTTTTTAAAAAATCATAACAAGTGTGTTTTCATTTTTAAGGAGTCATATTTTACTCTTTAATCTCCGTTCTAACATGAATAAGGGTAAGACTTATGCAAAAATAATGAGAAAGCAGAAGTTACCTCAATAGCAGGATAAGGAGTAGTGACTTTAACAACCTTATGGCTGAGTCAATAACACATGCATGCACAAAAAATCTCGTCATGATTTAGACAAACAAAATAATAGGCTCGTGTATTAATAAACCTCATCATGATTTAGACGAGTCAGAAACATGTGCATGCACTAAAATATTAATCGAGGACAATGAAGTAGTTATTATATAAATCATAATAATACTTCCACCAAACTTGGTTGAGAATGATAAAAGAGAACAAGAAAATAGTTATTATGTAAACCATAATAATACTTCCACTAAGATCAGTTGATAATGATGAAACTAAACAATGAAGTAGTTATTATGGGACCATAATATACTTCCAAATAACTTTGTTGAGGATAATGAAACATAATGATGAAGTAGTTATTATGTGTCCATGATAATAATTTTTCAAAATCAGAGTTAAGAACAGCCACAATAAAATTGTGGAAGCATGTTTATTTAAAGAGGAACAGGGGAAGCCCTAAGATAGTCCTCCAAGCCAAGCTAGGGAAACTAAATAGACTTATAATGAATCATTCACATGAAAAGAATAATCACGAGGTCCGTCGAAATAACTCATGAGCTCAAAATGAGTTATAAGACATGAGATTTAAGATATGAGATTATTACCCATGATCCACAAGTTGATTAAACATATCAAAACTGACTAAAAGTGTTTTGTACATATAGTCGATATGTTTCAACGAGGCAATGACAAATCAGCTATTTGTACGAGGGGCAAATGTAGGGGGCTTAATGATAAGCCTGTCATTTAATTATTAATGAGATTAAAGTTGATTAATATTGATAAAAGTCCATGTGTTTATGCGATTGAGTTATTATTACGCGCGTCGAGCATAACATGGATATTTGTGTATTATTTATACATTAACTAGACAATATTCTAGTATTGAGGGTGCAACATATATTATGGGACACAAGCCATTGAAAAGAGGACATATGTCACCACATGGTGTTTGACACAGGTCTCCACCATATATTTGACATGTGGTAACCCACTTGGGTTGGTTTTGTTTATAAATAATCTTTGCCTCCTTACATTTTATGGGGAATTCTTTGGAAGATAAGAGTTTAATTGTCTTAATAGCTTAAGAGAGAAGTTTCAAGAAGAGTTTTGGAGGGAGTTTGAAGAGGAGTTTTAAAGAGTTGTTTTCATAATAGTTTCACCATCTTCCACCTCTCTGAGGAACCACCACATATGAGTTTTCTGCCGAATCATACGAACCCACGAACTATGCTGCTTTGATTTCGACTATGACGGATATGTTAGCGCAACCAAAGTTGTTCAAGTCAAACACATACAAAAATCGGGTAATTCCCCATATCAAACTCCCCTCTTACAGCAACGAACTTAAAAATATTTATTTCATAAATATTTTGCTAACATCAAAATCATTCCATATTTTTATTTCATAAAAATGTTCATTTTCTCTTTTTTCTAGGATTGCACAAAATTAATATTTCCTTACAATTTTATTCCAAAAAAAATCCATTACTTCCTTTATAGGAATTGCACAAAAATATCATTATCTCTTATTTTTATTTCATAAAAATGTGCATTATATCCTTTCACTACAAATACACCAAATAACCCCATTTTTTACATTTTTATTCCATCAAAGTGATTATCGTTTTTTTTCTCTAAAAATACACTAACATTACATTTCTTACATTTTTATTCCATAAAAATTATTATTATTTCTTTTTCACTAGAAATACACTACAAAGACAATTTTTACATTTTTATTCCATAAAAATATTCATTTTCAGTTTTACTAGTAAATATACACAAACAAATTTTCTTCCATTTTTATTTCCATAAAAATGTCGATTTCAGTTTTATTAGAAAATATACACAAAAAATATTTTCTTACATTTTTATTTCCACAAAAATGTCTATTTTCAGTTTAATAGGAAACCCACTAAAATATTATTTTCTAGCATTTTTATTCCATGAAAATGCCTAATTTCATATTGATAAGAACACCTTATTTTTATTACATTCCTACTCTTAATCATACACCACAATAATACTAAACATTTATCAAATGGAGTCTCAAATGCAATAAGAGTAGGCTGCCCACCTAAATGGTCTCCAAAGATGGTGGTGGTGATGAAGATGAGTGACTCCCCCACCTCCAAAGGTGGCCCTAAAGAGAGTCACAAAAATCTCCCCCAATAAGACCTTCATGAAAGCTCCAAAATACTCCAGCAAAACCATCTTCCAAACCCCCAAGAACACTGCCTCTTTATCTCCTTTGAAACTCCCACAACAACTCTCTACATTTCTTGGCTTTATTTTAATAGTGGGAATATATATATATATATATTTCTTTGGTGTAGGTGTATACACTATACTGTCTTGACACAACAATGTCTGGGGGTAATAGGAGAAGGGGGGAGGGGGGAAGCAGTGCGCTTCGTTGTAAGAGAAAAGGGATTGCCCTGGGTTTTCACCCCTCGTCTCTCTCTTATAATCCAATAGTTGATTATTTTTCCAATTAAATAAACCCTATTTTCCGAACAATTATCTCTATCGGGTATAAATAAATCCTCCGTTCAACGGCACAATTAATAGTATGTTTAAAATGTTGACACAATCTATACCTTGTTTATTGCTCTCTCTCTGATGTAATATTAGACACCCCAACATCTCACGAATCCACCTGACGGTCGTAGGTTTAAGCCCATGAATGAGAGCTCAAAGAAAAAGGAACTGATGTTATCCAGGTCATTCGAACGATGACCTAGTTGTTCAAACGACAGTCTTAGGTGTTCGAACAATGGCTAGGTCGTTCTAACGACGAAACTGGTTTAAACTGCAGCATTTTGCTTCCTTGATTTGCCCATGTATAATCCAGATCTGCAGTGGCTTAACAATGTTTCAACTAGGGAGACTCGCCCATAATTTTCCCTTACCTCTTATAGGGGATACCAACTCAATTTTAAACAAAAAGGTGTAGTTTTATAAATAATAATCCTTCTATATAATCCAATAATTCTCTTTTATTCGATCTAATTTGTTACCCACAATTTTCAATAAATATTAATTTGTTCCTCCTCATATAAAATATATATAATTTTGTAAATTTATCAGGGCGGGGTATTACATATAAAGCCACATTATTATGACTATTGTGTTTATTACAACTTTATGTTCTTCTACTGATTTAAATGGTATTAATTATGAACTTATATAAATTTGGTATGGTTTCCGATGTAGCCTAAGGGAACACGATAGGCTAGGACCACTGGAGGAGCTAATGATGGACATGCTCAGTAGGCCCCTAAGGCTCCATAGTGGACCATGACATCCGCATAGGTGACTTACATTATTGCACACGAGTTTAATGCTACAATGACCGCTATGTTTCAGCAACAACAGTTGATTGCACTAGTCCTCCATGCCCACCCAAGACATCTTTGTCGAAAAAGGTGAGGGAAGCCTTTCAAAAGGGGCATCCACCAAAGTGTGAGGGCATTTCAGATGTTATAGCTTCCAGTGAGTAGAAGAAGGTCATGCATCATCACATTCGCATTGTTGAGTGTAGTGATACTCAGAGGCAAATGTTGGAGACATTTAAGCTTGTTGGTGGAGTTCTACAGTGGTGGGAGTTAGTCATAATGGTAGAGGAGTGAGATACGATGACAATTGCAGAGTTTTCGGTGAGATTTGACCTGCAATACATTCCTTTGGCTATTCAGAATGAGATAAGGAGGAAATTTCTGAATGATGAGCTGGCATACCTGTACAATGGCAGAATAAGAGGAAGAGTTCACCCGGCTGGCAAACTTTGTGCCAGATGAGGTGAATACCGAGGAAAAATAAATGAGGAAATTTATGGATGGACTGAATTGGAGGATCAAATAGAATTTATTGGGGAACCCATCATTGTAGACGTACACTGATGTCATCAATGCCGCATTATTTTACTGGAAGGATCATCACTTCCATCTAAAGGCGAGTAAGAGAGATGGGGAATCTATCCAGTCAGGCAGGGCAAGAGGTAATGGTGCTGATGGGGCACCGTAGCAGGAGACTGGTCCTCATGAGGAGAAGGATTCCCAGCTGGGAAATTATGTTGAGATATTCCAATCAAGGGGATTTATTCCTAATGGCGATGGATTTAGGTAGGGTCTGTAGGGCCTATAGAAACAACATGTTGCCCAAGTCCAGTATGGACAAGGGAATAATGGGACCGACCAGTAGGGCCTAGGCCACCAGGCTAGTGATCGGGAGACGATAGGTTTAGAGATAAGAGGAATTTCCAGGTCATTTTTATCAGTAGGGGGAGACAAGACACAAGAAGAAGGATTGCTCGTGGCAAGTTTATGTACATCACCAGGGTGCCCGATCGGGACAACAACCACAATTAGCACCTGCAGTACAAGCACTAGCAGTCCCACAATAGAAGGGATATATGAAGCATGGGTGTGTCTATAACGTTCGTAATGCGGTGATACCACAACCATCGCTACCACCACATGCATTTGAGGATACATTTCCTATCCATGAGCATATGGGTCGGGTATTATTTGATACGAGAGCATAACATTTATTTATAGATGCTGGATTTATATCGATTTGTTAGAGAAACCCAATTTATCACGTGTGTAGACTCACCTTGAGTAGTGGGGAATTTATTAACTACATGTGTAAAGCGATGGGATGAGTGTCACGAGACTGAGTTTAGCAACCGACTTACTTATTTTAGACATGAAGGGGTATGATGTCATTTTGGGCATGGATTAGTTTGTAGGATATCGAGCGATGGCTGGGAGGAACATTGTGTTTGCTATTCCAGTCCGGGAGATGTTTTTAGTTATAATGCCTCTTCCTGAGGGACGATCTTTCATGCACCTATATTATATCGAGGAGGATACCTCGAAGGAGGTAATTATACCTTTAGACTCGATATCGGTGGTTAAGGAGTCTAAAAATGTATTTGAAGAGATACCGAGTTTACTGTCGAGTTGGGACATAGAGTTTGTTATTGACTTAGCACTAGGGACGAGGTCGACTATGCGAGCATCATACCGTATGACCCCGATGGAGAAGCGGGAGTTACGGGACCAGATTCAACACCTTTTGGGCAGTGTTTTATTTTTTAGAGTACATCATTGTGGGTTGATAAAGTGTTATCCATGAAAAAAATGGACAGGTTAGTTCATTTGTATATTGATTACAGAGAGTTAAAGAAGGTCATGATACAGAATAAATATTCGTTAGCTCGAATCAATGACTTATTTGACCAATAGAGGGGAGTGGCATACTTTTTCAAGATTGATTTGAGATCGGATATCACCGTTTTCCCATTAGGGAGAAGGATGTCCTTAAGATCACATTCTTAACACCGTTCATATGAGTTCGGGATTATGCCATTTGCGTTTACTAATGCTCCAGGGGTTTTTATGGATCTCATGAATAGGGTGTTCAAGTATTTCCTTAACTAGTTTACGATTGTTTTTATAAATGATATTCTAGTATATTCTTGGAATGAGAGTGAGCATGTAGAGCACTTGCATATTTTTGTACAGACGTTACGAGACCGTCATATGTACACTATGTTCGATAAGTGTGGATTCTAGTTACATGAGGTGCAATTATTTGGTCATTTTATGTCTGACAAAGGAATTTCCATGGACCCAAGTAAAGTGTCAGTGGTGGGGGAGTGGGATAGCCAATGACATCGATAAAGGTTTGTAGTTTCTTGGGACTGGTAAGATATTATCATAGATTCATTAAGGGATTTTCGAATATCACGGGTCCGTTGATGAATTTGACTGCCAATGGGGTTCCATTTATGTGGGAGGATTATTGTCATTTAGATTTCGACGAGCTAAAGGATAAATTGACTTCAACACTTGTACTCGAAATGCCTAAAGCAAGAGTGGAGTACCCTTAATTTACTGATGCATCCTTACAAGGACCGAGGGTGTCTTGCAATAGGAGGATTGGGCTATAGTGTAGGCGTCTCGCAAGCTTAAGACCCATGAAAGGAACTACCTACATATAATTTGGAGTTAGTTACGATAGTTTTCACCTTGTGGTTTTGGAGACATTATCTCTTTGAGTTAAAATTCAGGTTGTTCACGGATCATAAGTCGCTGCAGTATTTGTTTATGCAGAAAAATCTGAATATACGATAACGTGGATGGTTGGAATTTATGAAAGACTATTAGTTTGATATTCAGTACCACCTGGGGAATGGTAACATGGTAGTAGACACATTGAGCGGACGGACCACAGGTGACTTAACGGTAGTCTGAAAGGCTAAGTGGGATTAACTTCGCCAAGATAATGCATTGCCAGGGCATATATGGCAGTGTTAACTATCACACTTGAGATTGTGATAACAGTTGTGAAGGTGCTGGTTGGGGACTAATTTTACCAAGACAAAGTGCAAAAGTTATTGGCAGAGGGAGAAAAATCCTACTCCATCCATTTTAAAGGAATGTTTCCTTTCAATGGAAGACTCATAGTCCTAGGTAATGGGGATTTGAGGAATGTTATTATGATAGAATCCCACGGGTTAAGATTTATGGTACATCCCGGTGGTGATAAGATGTTCTAGGATATGCACAGACAGTATTGGTGGGTAGGAATGAAACGGGACACAATTGAGTTTGTCTTGAAGCGTTCTATATGTCATGTAGTGAAGGTAAACCACAAAGACCATTCGTTATGTTACAGTTGTTAGAGATTCCAAAGTGGAAGCGGGAAATGATATCGATAGACTTTATCGTAGTCCTACTTACATCACAGAGGGGTCACGATTCCATATGGGTGATAATTGTTTGATTAACCAAGGTGGACAAATTATTTCCAGTGTGGAAATATTATATGACGACATAATACTCCCATTTTTTCATAGTCGAGATAGTGAGGCTACACAAGGTAATAATTAATATTGTGCTCGACATGGATAAGATTTTTATGTTCTATTTTTTGTAGAGTTTCTAGGAGGCGATGGCACTTGAGTTGCGATTGAGTACGACCTATAAATCGTAGAATGATGGGATTATTGAGCGAGTTAGTTAGATGTTAGAGAATATGCTCAAGATGTGTATAGTTGATTTTTAAGGAAGTTGGGAGCAATACCTTCAACTAGTGGAGATTACGTATAATAATTATTAACAGTCTACTATTGGGATGGAACCTTATGAGGCATCATACGACCAAACTTGTCGTTTACCCGCTTATTGGTTAGAGGTAGGGGATAATAATCTCTTCGGGCCTGAGATGATCCAGGATATTTCTTACAAGATTGAGTTGATTTGGGGTCGTATACAGATTGCTCAGGATAGGAAAAAGAGTTATACCGATGTAAACATGAGACATGTAAAGCTATATGTGGGTAACCAAGTGTTATTACGGGTCTTTCTTATGAAAGTAGTGATGAAGTTAGAAAAGAAGGTGAATCTTTCACTGAGATATGTGGGGCCTTTATTATTAATAGGGTAGGGCCAGTGGAATATAGGCTCGCCTTGCCAGAGCATTTATAGAGAATTCACGACGTGTTTCATATATCGTTATTGAAGAAGAATAAGTGGAATGAGATGGCTTACTAGCATATACCACTTGAGGATATTGATTTCTAGCCCGATATCTCATATGATGAAAGACTGATTGCTATGTTGGATCGTAGTGAGAATAAACAGTGGTCTAAGGTGGTTCCCTTAGTTCGTGTTTAGTGGGGAGAACACAATGCCAATGAGTTGACATGGGAATAATAAGATGATATGCATGCAAAATATCTTGATATTTTTCTTCCATGTATGCCCCAATTTTGGGGAGAAAATTCCTTTTCAAGGGGGAAGTATGTAACACCCCGTAATTTTGGGTAATTATCATATGACACTTGAATTACAAGTGTGCACGTAATTTAAATAAAATTGGGAAATAATATGATTTTGTAATAAATATTAATTAGAGAGGCATGGATTAATATTTATATGATTTAATATTTACTAGTATGATAAAGTAAACAAAATAATGTCAAATGGTATTACGTAGTAACACGTGACGGGATTTGATAGTACCTCAACTAGGACACACATGTGAGTTATATTGGGTTGAGATAGGACATTTTTATTGGTGACTCAGATAATGATTTTGAGTTCACAGTTGATCTGGAATAGATAAAATAGTCAAAATTAAGTACACGGGGGCAGTGATTGGGTATAAAGGGCTTTTTAGACTAGTCGGGATCCACATAGGGGTATTTTGATCATTTTAAAAATGTGTGGAAAGGAAATATCAGGATTTAACCAATATATTGAAAGGCTAGGATGATGTGAATAGTCATTCTACAATATCAAAAGTTTTCTTACTGTTAAAACAAGAGTTAGCGAGAATTTAAAGAGAAAAACAGAAGAAAATTCAAGAATTCCAAGAGGAGGATTAAGAAGTAAGGATCAATTCAGAGAAATATTTTTGGTTGGAAGAATCATTAAAAGAAGTTCTTCAAATAAGATTCAGACCCTATAATTGTTATTGGAGTAATTATCTTCCTATATAGTTAAGTGCACATTTTAATAAATATCATGATTGGGAAATTGTTTTTGGGGAGAGATTCATATGCAATTGGGTTTTAGTAGAAATGATGTCACAATAAAATAGTGTGATTTACATATATTGAAATATTGAAATTTGAATTTCATGTAGCTAGGTGAATTATTGATTAATTAGATTGAGAAATTATGAATTATTGAGATACCGTGAGAATTTAATGATATTTAGAAATTAAGTCTAAATCCAATGTAGTGACCATATGTAGAGGAATTTATCTATTAAAATGGATCAATTCCATGTTTAGGATTCATGATCATTTATAATCATTAGGGAAATATGATTTTGATTTTATTAATCTGGATTAGACATTGCTAAAAATCGAATTGGAAATAACTAGGAGTGTCTGCATGGAGAGCCCATTCGCCCTCAAGCCCAACCGATTCGGCTGCCCCGCTACTGCCAGTTCGAGTTATGTGATGAAATTGGTTCGTGATTTAATTTTGGCTTAAATTGGGATGTTCGGGAATAATTTAGGATGTATAGAAATTATGGTAAATCTGATAAAATTACCTTAGGATGAATGGAGATATATCTGGGGTAGGAATGTGAGTATATGTGGGAAAACTATACTTGAGATAATTGTTAATGAATTTGTAATGAAAATTCAGGAAAATAGGGATACAGGTTGTTTGAGAATAATACGTATCGAAAATTGATATTTTAAGAATCAATTAATTAAATAAGTGAATATTTAAATAATTAAAAATCAAGATAGTACTCGAGATATATAGGCTAGTACTACGAGTGATAGGCACGGTTTGCTGGATTAGTTAGAAATATATATACGGGCATAGAGATGGTATATATATATATATATATATATATATATATATGTGTGTGTGTGTGTGTGTGTGTGTGTGTGTGTGTGTGTGTATGATTATATCTGTTTGCATGATATATTTATTTGAAACATGCCACTCTAGTGGGGTGCTATCAGTGACGGTTGCGCAGCGTGAGTGATCCTTCCTAAAGAATCACAGTAGGAACATTATTAGCTCCAGGTCATAGTGCCATGCATGCCCACCCTATGTGAGGTTGAAGTCCTAGCGGGGTAATTTATGGTATGGGTAGGACCCACTAGCTCTAGATTATGACCGTTTGTAATACGCTTAAGATTTTGGGTTCGCCAGTGAGATTCTGACCCGAAAGCCCAGGATATGTTGTGTGTTCCCTGGAGCATGATAGTGCACTAGAGATTCGCATCCAGTGAATATTGAATTAATAACTAGTGAAAGTTCTTTTAAATGAACATATAAATTAGAATTGAGAATTTTAATAGTTAAGAGTATGTGCAAGCTAAATGGATAAAATATGTGTGACACAGGGTATCGTATGGGCTTATGATTCTAATGAGACTAGTTAGGTTGGGTAGTATAACTAGGATGTTAAAATGCACACGTTAGGTGCAATCTATAGTTGAGGGGCAAGTATTATATCATGGGAGTGTGAGACCAATTTAAATATGGACAAATGTATTCATAATTATTATTCATTTTAATTACATTCAAAATATTTTCAAGGGGATTTGGACTCTGACCCATAGCAAAGTATTTTTAAAAACTTTTAGGTGTTTAGCCACAGGTACGCCAAGCATGAGAATCTATTCTAGGTTATCGAAGCTCTAGCAGTTGTGGAGTGCTTGCAAGGATTACTGTAGACGCCTTCTATCTCTGTCATTCTAGATAGATCTAGTCAGTTACTATCTGGGCATGTTGCCCAAAGACAGTTTTATTTGAGTTTATTTTCTTTCAGTCAATTGAGATTTTTGTACTGGATTTTTACCGATGGTTTAATTGATTAATTAGCATGTATTAACTTTTCGTATTTAGACTTACATATGTAATTGTGGATTTATTTAATTGTCTGATTTAGTTATGTGTATGGTGTTGGTTATGGAATTTTAATAAAGTTAAAATTGACACACGATTTAATTAACTGATAGGTTGTTGGTAATAAATTAATATTTGAGAATGATGCTAAGAATGAACCAAATGAGATTCATGTTTTATTTTAGTAGAGCGTTGGCCACCCATTATTTTAATAAGCAAGGTGCCACAGTTTGAATAAAGTGATTTTAGATCCGTCTATTCTGAGTTATACACCGAGTCTTTGTGTATTCAAAAGAATACTTAAAATTTTACTTTTAGGTGTTGACGTTAGTAAAAAGTTTAAGGTCCTACAGGAGAAGGAATCCTTAGTTAGTCAAATCGAGGTGATTAAGATTACCATCTTAGAGGAACTTATTTTGATGGGTAAAGAAATGATTGACTTGACTAATTCTCTAGCTTATTTTTTAAAAATCTTCATGAATCCGTGGAAGTTCGCAAAAAACTTGAAGAGGAAATTTTCAAAGTTGAGAAAGATCTTGAGGCCTTTTGAGAAGTCAATGTCACTCTTGAGGACAACTCTGGAAGAATGGGTAAGTTCTATCTTCGACCGGTTTTAGGTTATAAAGAGAAGGGTTATCAAGAGAGAAAAGGTATAGGATATGAAGAAGGTTAATCGTCAAACACTGGATTCGAGCCTTTAGCTAATGTTGTTACCAAGGATAACACTCCTAAACTTATTCGACCTAAGAAAAATCATCCTAGGAAATTTTTTAAAGTGGTTCCAAATCAACCCAAATTTGTACCTTTTGCAAAAGAAGGGGACATCTTAAAGATCTTTTTAATGAGCTTAGGAATAATTATTACCCCCATTCTCCTATGCTAGACTATAGCCATCTTGCTAGCCTAAAAAAGTAAGTTGACTATCTATTCAAAACTTTCTAAAGTCTAATGGGAGAGTTTTTAAGGTTGTCTATGTTCCAAGGAAATTATTCCATTTAACGGCAAGAACACTACGAACAGAACTCACTATTGGGTTACTAAAGAAAACGCCGTAAAGGCATTAGTTGTTCATGTTTCTCTTAATGCCCAAGATACCTCTCAATGATATTTTGATAGTTGATTCTCCGGAGATATGACAAATGATATATCTCTTTTTACCACTCTTGAGGTTCATAAGGATGGTAAAGTCACCTTTGGCGATGGGAATAAGTCTATAATTATGGGTAGAGGCAATATTGAAGCTTTTGGGTTTCCAAAACTGGACAAGGATATGTATGTTGATGGACTTAAATCCAATTTGATAAACATTAGCCAACTTTGTGAAAAAAACCTAGAGGTTAAGTTTATCCAGACCGGGTTTAACGTATATGATAGATATGGTAAGACTATACTATAAGGTGTGAGGACTACTGATAATTGTTACAATATCATTCCAAAATATTCCTTCATTTTCAATACTGTCAAGGTCTCCTCTATCGACCTTTGGTATCAAATGCTAGGTCACGTAAATTTCAGACACCTCCAGCATTTAGTTCGAAAAGATCTACTCCATGGATTGATTTCATTAGGAAAACCAACCTCATTAGTTTGCGGTCCTTATCAACTTAGAAAGAAAATAAAGAGTCCTCATAAAAAATTGAACTCTATTTCCACCTCCCGCATCCAAGAATTAATTCATATGGACCTTATGGTTCCCACTCATAGTGAGAGTATAAGGAGGAAATAGGTACATCCTAGTGATGGTTGACGACTTTTCAAAATATTTTATTGTTGGATTTCTTAGGGAAAAGTCTGATACTTTTCTGTTTTTAACAGTGAAATGACAGATCTTCAAAATCAACACGGTGTCACCATAAATTGGTTTTGAAGTGAAAATCACACTAAATTTAAGCAATGTGGTATAAATGACTTTCTTGATGAAGTTAGTATTAAGCACAAGTTTTTGGTCGTTCATACTCCTCAATAAGGCATAGTTGAGAGGAAGAATCGAATGATTCAATAAATGGCAAGGTCCATGATTCGTGGTAGGAAAGTGCCCCATCATTTTTGGGCAAAAGCGGTAAATATCGCTTCTCATACAGTGAATAGAGTATACTTATGTCCCTACACCAATAAAACTCCATATGAATTGTGGACAGGTAAGAAACCCAACGTAGGCTATTTTTGAGTCTTTGGAAGTCCTTGATACATCCTTAGGGATAGAGAGCTTTAAGGGGATTTGGAATTGAGAAGTGTTGAAGGTATTTTCTAAGTTATTCACCAAATAGTGGAGATTATAGGGTTTATAACTTTACTAGCTCTAAAGTCATGATATCAATTAATGTCACTATAAAAGATGATGATCCAGCTACATTTGTTGATGTTGATGATGATGTATCTTGTAAAAGCACTTCACCCCTCGGTACTGATCACATTTCTCCATGTGATGATTTGGTTGACTCCCAACTTGAGAAAGGGGATCCATGTCCATGGGTTCGTAAAAGTCATGACCCCTCCACTATTATTGGAAATACCGACTTAGGTGCCAAGACTAGAGCGCAACTTGAAAATGAGGATACATATTTGTATTTTACCTCTAAAATAGAACCCAAGAATGTGAAACAAGCACTTCAAGATGAACATTAGTTAAATGCAATGAAAGAAGAGTTTCTTTAATTTCAAAAGAATTATGTGGGAATTAGATCCTCGACCTAAAAATACTAATGTAATGGGTACCAAATGGATCTATAAAAATAAGATGGATGGGGATGGTATCATTCTTAGAAACAAAGCTAGGTTAGTTGCTCAAGGGTACACCCAAATAGAGGGTCTTGATTTTGATGAAACGTTTTATCCTATTGAAAGGATATAGTTTGTTCAAGTTTTACTTACCATTGCATGTCATATAAAGTTCAAGCTTTATTAAATGGACGTGAAGAGTATCTTTCTCAATGGAATTATTTAGGAAGAGGTTTATGTGGAACAATCTAAATGGTTCAAAGACCTTAATCACTTGAACGACATCTTTTATTTGAAGAAATCTCTCTACGGTTTGAAGTAGGCACCCTGTGCTTGGTATGAGAGGATTACTTCCTATTTCCTTGCTCATGGATTAACAAGAGGAGAACTAGACATGACATTATTTGTTAGTTGGGAAGAAAATGCAATTTTGATTGCCCAAGTCTATGTCGATGATTTAGTTTTTGGATCCATATGTGATCAGTATACTCACCTATTTGCAGAAGAAATACAAAGTGAATTTAAAATTAGTATGATAGGTGAGCTTACTTACTCCCTAGCTCTTTAAGTGTTTCAACTCGATAGTGGTATATTTTTGTCTCAATCCAAGTATGTGAAAGATCTTGAGAATAAATTTAATTTAGAATCTGAAAACCAATCATGTACTCCCATGAGTTAATCTGTTAAGTTAGAAAAGACACCGAAGGAAAAGACATAGAGCACACTCTTTTTAGGAGCATGATAGGTAGTTTACTTTACCTAACCGTTAGTCGGCCCAACATATCCTTTAGTGTAGGATTTTGCGCCTGTTATCAGGTCGTATCTAAAGAGTAGAACTTACTTGCTCCTAAGCGCATAATTAAATATCTAAGTGGGACCCTATCTTTCAGACTTCGGTAATTTTTTGACACCAATGATTGTATTTATTCTTATTCAGATGCCGATTGGGAAGGAGATCTCGATCGATGTAAGAGAACCTCAAGAGGGTGTTTCCATTTTAGTAATTCTATAGTCTCTTGGACGAGAAAGAAGCAAAACCCCATTCCTTTGTCCACACCAGAGGCCAAATATATTTACGTCATGAGTTATTGCACACAACTCATTTGGAAGAAGCAAATGTTGGAGGATCGTGGAATTTCCTAAGGCATAATGACTATTTATTGAGACCATACGAGTGTCATTCACATTTCCAGAAATTTGGTTCAAAATTATATAACAAGGCACAATAGGATTCATGAGAATTTTATCCGCTAATTAGTCAAAGAGAAAATCGTCTCCTTATGCTTTGTTGGCACATATAATCAATTAGACCATATCTTTACGAAAACTCTAAATGCCCTTAGGTTTGAGAATCTTAGGAAATCAATAGGTTTTGTTCTATTGATTGAGTTCAGAGTCGAAAACCTAGTTTAGCATAAGCTTCATATTTATTCTTTTTCCTATGAACTAGATTATGTTTTTGTGCCTATTTTATTTCAAAAATCCAAAAAAAAAATAGTTTCTTGCATTTTATAAGTTTTGAAAATATTAAAAAAAAAAATTCCTTATTTTTGGTTCGTTAGGAAATGTTTGTGAGATATTCGGGACAAAATATCATTCCATTCTCATGTGGTCTACAATAAGTAGCTAGTCTCAATTTCATCTCACTTGTGATAGTTATGCGTTATTAAGAAGCTTTAATGCTTTTTTATGAGATATTCTTCTATGTTGTCCTCAACTCGTTACCTTTGTGCTCACACCTTTCAGGGGTCCTTTAGGATGTTAGTCTCTCTTTACATATGCTAGGTGGAGTAAAGTGATCTCTTATCAATATTTTCACCTGATGTTAAAGTGGTAGAAAAATAAATTGTGAATGTTAGAACCATTGGCCATGTTTATGGAATATATCAAAATGAGTGAGCAATGTAAAGGGGCTACAAAAGGAAAAATCTTTTGTGTGAAAATCCACCATTGGAAAAGAGCCTACAAAAATTGTGGCATAGAACAATCGAATTGCCAAGGGTAAATTTTTAATTTTCATTAATGCTTCATCCATTTTTAATTTCGAATTTTTAAATTCTCATTCCTCCACCTCAATCAAAAATGTTTTCCTCTCCTAGTTTTTCTTACCCTTTCAAAAACCATACCCCCCCCCCCCCCCCCCCCATATTCCCTCCCTCCTATATAAACCCATACCTCCACAAGTCACTCTCCATTACTACTCATTCCTCCCTTTATCTACTAGTGGATTCTTGAGTTTCTTGGGAGTTCTTGTTTGACATATTTCCTTTTATGTCCTATCGCATTATTTCATGTGTATTAAAATGTGTTGGGTTAATTTTTTATACATGCAACTTTGGTTTTATGTTGTATCCATTTTTTCAAATATAACCGAACTCAAATGAAAACTTGATTTTCTTGGGCTATATGTATATATACATATAATTACTTTTTTTAGAAAAATATCAAAAGAGTTTTTTTGTTTATCTACCCTAGTTAAATGACAGTGCATGATTATTTTTAGCATTTTTTAAAAAAAATCCATTCTTTTGTGTGCAAAAACTTCGTGAAATATCATTTAATTATTTTATATTTTATTGAGCCCTATTTTATACATATCCATTCTAATGGAGATTGGGCATTGTTGTTGATTATTGGTTTTAGTGTTTGTGGTGGTTTTGCTTTTTATATTGGGTAGGTTGTACTGGTTAGATATAATTTTTAGTTTCTATCCCATCAATCCATTTTTTTTTGTTATTTCTAAGGCTCGAGGAAGGAGAAATAGGCACGGTGTTGAGTTGGATAAGGAGCGCTCCCTAGGAGATGACAACACTATACCCAACCTAAGACTACTGTGACACCCCGCCAAATGAAATACCGGGCGATCACTCATATATCAAATTAAAACAGGAGTCTCATATGGTTCATTCTTAGCATCACTGTCGAAAACCAATTTAATTACTAATATCCTACTAGGCCGGCGTAAAATTTTAAATTAACTAATCTTTTTAACCAAACCATTCAAATAAAAATTACAACAGTTTATATGCAGCAACTGAAATGAAATAAAAGAAAATAACCGAACACTCGATACAATAATACAACCAAATCAAATGCCGCACTAAAAGGCGTTAAAAGAATAAATGAGTACAGTTGGGCCATAAGCCCGAATGTTTCTACAATACCTCCTATCTAGATCTTAATGATATAAGCGTCTAATAAAAACCTGCTTGCATCCACAGCTGCTACAGCAAACGTCTGACTCGAAAGAATCATTATCCAGGCGTCCCTGTGTCTGGACACCTATATATATATATATATATATATATATATTTATTTATTTATTTATAGAGAGAGAGAGAGAGAGAGAGAGAGAGAGAGATAGAAAGAGGGGAAAAATATAGAAACGGGTCAGAGCCCGAGTTGTGAAAATATTTTGCAAGTGCATAAATACTTTATTTAGGAAATTATGTTTTATCTCATATTTAAATTAGTATCGCACTCCCATGAGATACCCCTCACCTCTCTTCTAATAGTACAAAACTATCGCATACCTTTTTAAACAACCTAGTTAACCTACCCTGCCTACTAAGGTATTTCCCTTATCTTCAAAAATCCCCAAAAATCCGAGTGCTAAGGACTAAGCTTCTCCCCATTCCCAACATTACGTTACGTTCGTGTGTGGGGTGTCTCGCGAAGCGAAATCCAAACAAGGAACACCCTGATACACTACTACGTGACAATGTTGATCATCGGGATTCATTAAGCCTTAAGTACATACAACATTTATACCATCCTAAAAATATTAATAGTTCTCAATAACTTATGATCCATATTCATATAAATCCGGAAAAAAATATACCGGAAGGAGTATATCACTTTATTCATTATTTTCCCTTTTACACAAGGTTACGTTATATGATATCTCATCTCATATATATAAATAATATACTACACGCAACAAGTATATTAGTCATCCATCGAGCTATAATATTAAGCAACCGTGGATTATCTCAAGTACATATATTTTAATCTCAATACATATATCCATATTCGACACCCATATGCTTAATAGCTGTTCCCACATACTCTGCTATCCAAATCTAAGTACATCTCGTACAAAAAGGATTACCCGTTCCACATCACTCAGGAACTGTAACAATACAAATCACACGTATTGGAGGTGAACATAGTTCACGTACCTATGGGTCACGCACATACCTACGATCCCATAAGAAGCAGACTTATTAACTCACAAATAATACTTTCACAGCCCTATGTTCTTGTGGTACCAAAACTAAAATCCCCCTGAAGGCAACACAGGATAAGATTGTCCTCTTCCGAACACCAAACTCCCGTGATAGCAAGTATGGTAGGTATGTCATACACATAATAAACAATCATATAGGTACACATTCCACCTATATAAATATACCATCAATTAGATATTCACACAACCATATTATAATTATAGGTATTTCTATCACCTATACATAATTCCCCATAGGTAATTATTTAACCCACGTATATAATAACATTCGGGCATACGCACAAACCGTATAATAAATTTCCCACGTAGTATATTTATATCTCGAATATCCTACACGTTTATTGATTTTAAATCATTCCTCAATATTTTATATTCTGAACTTTTCTCACCGAACGATGATAATACCAACAACACCGATATATTTATCCGTCCCATAAATAACAGTAGGCGTTCCTCTCACCTATAATAATTGTCATAAATAGACGTATCGGATAACTGCTCAATTCTCTTTAGACCGTATCCTAAATTTCATCCTAGTCACCTCGTAGGATTTTACTCAACCAAAATAGGCATATAAGTGTGTTTTCTATGCGCACAATTACATATATAAATTTTTTCCTACCGAAACATCACTCCGAGTGTTACTCCTCCCAAACACCCCTATTTGGGTAAATCTTGGGGTTTACTTTCATCTAACCCAAGATACACATCTTACTAAAAAAAATATTTAGAAGTCCCCACACTATTTTTAGGAACCCCAAACATTTATCTCCAAAGAATTCTAGCCTTCTTTTTTTCAATTTCCGAGTGCATTTCCAAGTTGGTGATATCACCCCGGAACTGCCATCTTGTAAAACTCATAACAATTCGAAGAAAAATACGCGGTTGGTGCCCACGCGACCGTATCGAAAAGATCTATAACTTTCATGTTTTGACCGAGAGCTGAATGTTCCCTCTTCCTGTTCGAATTTACCCCGCAAGCTACGGAGTTACTATTCATTATCTTCTGCAAAATCCCAACCTCCATTTTTCTCCATTTTTGTTGTTTCTAATCTCATCCAACAACTCCATAAATATCTAATCTATTTTTTACAACTAACACATCAATTAATTTGGGGTATTAAACCATTTCCCTTAGATTTAAACCCTAAAAGCATAAAAACCCCAACTTATGATTTTAACTCATTTGAATCCATTTCTTCACTCTATTTACATGGATTTAACACTAGAAATCATTAAGAATTTACATTATATCAATATGTAAACTCATATTCAAATTTACCCAAATTTATTTTAAGGGTTTACCAACCATAATATGAAATAAATGCACAATATGAAATAAAGCAAGTACACACTTGCCTGATGAATGAAATCCGATGACCTCAAGTCGAATCCGGCGAAGTTTGGCCCAAAAATCTCTTCTTCTTCCTTCTTCTCTTCTCTTCTTCTTCTTCTCTCCCTTCTCTCTTCTCTTTCTCTCTTTTAAATCTGATTTTGGGACAAATATGAGGGTTTTCTCTTATTAAACCCGAAATTGGGTGTATACCCAACTGTTAAATGACTCGTGTACTCATTTATGAGTCCCTACTAGTCCGAAAATGTCCGGAATCCAAATACTACCCCCGGGTACTCTATTTTGACTATCTCGGCCATTCCAAACCCAATGACGGAGTCAAAATCTCCATCCGAGTCACTTAACTAAAATTCACTAATTTGACCCAACACGTTCAATACGTGCATTTTCCAATTTAAAATATTTTTCTTTGTCGCTTTACCCAACTGGGACATGTAATAAAAATAATTCACTCATATACTTAATCTCGAAATATAATCCACGTAAATATTAATCTGTCACTCGAAACCAATATTTACTATTCACTTTATAATATCGAATTTATTTAATTCCACTCATTAATCCCAGAATTACTATTCATAATAATTCCTCAAATTACCAAATTACATCCACGGTGTAATTTAAATACCTTTAAAAGTACGGGGTATTACATACTTCCCCCCTTACAATAGAATTCCGTCCTCGAAATTTCGATATAGCTTGTGCCACCTACTCTAGGATCGGTATATACATTACGTCCTAACTTAACCAAATTTAGATATAGCTTAACATGATGGTCTCCCACTATATTCCACCCATCTCAAGGGGTATGCTCATATATATGTATTCTCATCGTCTCTATGCATATATATACTAATCCTGCCCCCGGGTTAACACCCATTAGTGCTCTTAATAATCATATCACATAATAGGTATACACACCTCCTATTAAAATTTATAGGTATTCTCCCAACCTATTTGTATACTTACCATACGTATTTTTATTCTCATCGCTACGTATTGTATAAATATTCGGATTACTATCTCTCTCGTAATCTCCAAGGTACATTCCCTATACCAAATAATTAACGTATTAACTCTCATATACTCTTTCGGAATTTGGTACTACATACATTCCTTTCCTTGGAGTATTCTAACAATACAATCATGTGCAAGCCACTCTTCAACACTCGTTCGAGTCAGCTTCCACTCTACTTTCTCACATTATTTGGTATCCTTTTCATTAAGAGGTACCTTTTAAATGGCTTTACACAGCCTTCCAACACATTTCGGGTGTGCTAGCTCTTGTTGCACATACATGCTTGAATTATCGTCATTCTCACACGACATTCAATTCGTCATACCATATTAACCTTATTTATAGATGCCCCTCAGGATTATATTCTACACATTCGTTTTTGCGTCCTTCTATCTCGGATATATATTTTTTTTAAATTAACTAACCAGGGTACTCATACCCCCTATAATTCGTGTATATCTGCACAACCATTGTAAACGTTTTGATACCTTACACTCACTCTAAATAATGGGCATCATTTCATCGGCCTGGTACTAACACCTGGGTATCCCTTAACCCGAATAATTTGAAATCTAATTCTCCCAATACCTGGAAATTCAATCCTTCTCAGTATTATCACATCGATCTTCTTGTGGTTAGCTCACAATAGCCTTCCAATATCAGTGTCGATAGTCTTATTGCCCTTACTTTGTGGTAGTCCTAAGATTAAGGTGTTTCTAACACACGTAATATGACTACTATTCTAACTACATCCCTAGTGCCCAAGACCTCTCTCGACTTCCGACATTTGCTTGGTTTCGTGGTTGGGACATCTCGCAAAGCGAAATCCAAACAAGGAACCTTCCCGATACACTACTCCCTCGCTTCGTTGGTCATCGAGATATAGCGGTCTAAGGGACACCAACAGGACATTCTAAATCCTACCTCGTTAACCTACTAATGTACTTCTACCACTATATCCTTCCATCTTGTACAAATGAAAAGTCCAACTAATTAGGGCACCTACTCTCTGTAAAAAAATATTATGAACATCTTACCCAAAATGTATTTCCTCTGAATTTTCCTTATATTCAAAGTCTGGCTATAAGTCTCAAATTAATTTCATTTATCTTACCTCACCCACATACTTGCGGTGAGAGAAAAATTTCAGTGCTTCTTCATATCACTTATATCTCTATAGAATTATATAGTCATCAAATGGCTCTCAGTCTATAGTGTTTCCTTTACACTAGATAACTTATCATCAAAACTCACATTCTTGCATTTTTTAACATTTGTCCACTCCCGACGTCGTTAAGGTTCACATATGGAGTGGCTTGTTATCTTCAAATATACAACCGGGATAATCCCATCCCATCTACCAACGCAATATGGTCAGAACTCTCAATTCTGTCAAGGAGCTATACCACAAGCGCTTGCACTAACACTAAGTCCTTCGCGCGAACACCAACAAGCTTAAACTCCCAACTTAATTATAAATCATGCATACCTTAAATTATATCCATAAGGTCCCCATGCACTCAAATCATGCTAATGAAACATCTCCTCATCGAAGTTCCATCTAAACATATAATCATGGCGAGCTCATCCATAATTTATCTTGCATTCCATTCTTTAATATGTTCGTATATATATGTTTCACATCTCATATAAATATATATACAATATACTATACACATGAAGTATATCCATACTTATATATCATACACTATATAGGTATAATAACCATCTCTCAGAGCTATAACTCAATGGATGCAGTCTCTCAATGCTATCATCTTCCAGGGAATTAATTACACAATATCCTGGGTACCAGTGTTCGGACTATCACACCAACTCGATAAAAACCATATCATATAAGTATAACAATCGCACACATATATACTTATCATATCTCATATAAACGTCTGAATATGCCCGTATATATATATATATATATATATATATATATATATATAATATTTTTCGTCTAATTGTGCATATTCTTCGCTCACTTATAAATTTTAAGTTACTTGACATTCGTACAGGCTTAACACTCATTTAAATAAGCCTACGAGAAGTTCGGAACAAAAATCGGGTCATAAGAGTCATTCTAGAATCTCGTTACAAGACCCAAAATTCTCGTTTGAACGACATTTTGTTCGAACGACATTTCCAAAATCGAACGAACTACCTACTGGAACCTCGTTAGAAGTCTCGTTCGAACGACCTGGGCAGACTTCTAACGAGATTTCTGCAGATGCACTGTTCATCTTCCAAAATTTGTTCTTCCCATTTTTCCTTCTTCCAATTCAATCCAAAACTCATTCCAACCCAAATACAAGGTTCCCAAACCACTCTAAGTCACCCTAAAACACTTCTTAGCATAGTTTAGGGATTAAATCCTTTCAATATTCAAGTCAATCCAACAAATCCATAAATTTTCCCATGAGTTATATTAACATAAACCCAAAATTATTTTCTTCATCTATAAAAAAATCCATTTTTATTTAGTGATTAACATCTAATTCACCAAATTTCACATTCTTATTAAGGGAAAAAAATCCATCTGCAAGATTAATTTATGAGCAATACGTCATGCTCCCCCGAATATGGTGATTATCGTCCCCACCATTTCAACATTGCTCTCACGAGTGAAAAAATTTCTTAAATTTTCACATATGGGTAATTCCATACCGAACTCTAAGCAAGAGCTTCTGAGTCTTCTACTTGTTAATTCAAGCTTAGCACCATTCTCAAGTACAACGATTCTTGATAGTTTTAACTACTATATTTTAGTAGTCGTTGCAGGAATCCGACAATGCCACAAGGAAAATGACATTTATCGCGGTCCTTATTTCCAACATCAACTTATAGCTTTAACTAAGCCTCACCTCCTGCTTCCCACACAACGAACTTCCCTAGTCTCCCTTCGTCGATCAGCACATGAATCCCGAATGAGTGCGCAAAAGATTTATAATAATTTTACATAATGGCAGGAGAACGAAATCTCACACAAGGATATCAATAATCCTAATCATAAGGCTCTATATCAAATCAAAAGCAACGCTGAAAGCGTAGTACATCCGCACAGATTCCTAAGGACACTAGAACCTGATCCTCGGATATCGCCTGTGACACCCCGCCTAATGAAATACTGGGCGATCACTCCTATATCAAATTAAAACAGGAGTCTCATATAGTTAATTCTTAGCATCACTGTCAAAAACCAATTTAATTACTAATATCCTATTAGGCCGGCGTAAAATTTTTAATTAACTAATATTTTTAACCAAACCATTCAAATAAAAATTACAACAGTTTATATGCAGCAACTGAAATGAAATAAAAGAAAATAACCTAACACTCGGTACATTAATACAACCAAATCGAATGCCGCACTAAAAGGTGATAAAAGAATAAATGAGTACAGTTGGACCATAAGCCCGAATATTTCTACAATACCTCCTATCTAGATCTCAATGATAGAAGCGTCTAATATAAACCTGCTTGCATCCACAGCTGCTACAGCAAACGTCTGACTCGAAAGAATCATCATCCAGGCTTCCTTGTGTCTGGACACCTATATATATATATATATAGATAGATATAGCAAGAGGGGAAAAATATAGAAACGGGTCAGAGCCCGAGTTGTGAAAATATTTTGCAAGTGCATAAATACTTTATTTAGGAAATTATGTTTTATCTCATATTTAAATTGGTATTGCACTCCCATGAGATACCCCTCACCCCTCTTCTAATAGTGCACAACTATCGCATACCTTTTTAAACAACCTAGTTAACCAACCCTGCCTACTAAGGTATTTCCCTTATCTTCCAAAATCCCTAAAAATCCGAGTACTAAAGACTAAGCTTCTCCCCATTCCCAACATTACGTTACGTTCGTGCGTGGGGTGTCTCGCAAAGCGAAATCCAAACAAGGACCTCCCCCCCCCCCCCCCCCCGATACACTACTACGTGACAATGTTGATCATCGGGATTCATTAAGCCTTAAGTACATACCACATTTATACCATCCCATTTATATTAATAGTTCTCATTAACTTATGATCCATATTCATATAAATCCGGATATAAATCTACCGGAAGGAGTATATCACTTTATTCATTATTTTCCCTTTTATACAGGGTTACGTTATATGATATCTCATCTCATATATATAAATAATATACTACACGCAACAAGTATATTAGTCATCCATCGAGATATAATATTAAGCAACCATGGATTATCTCAAGTACATATATTTTAATCTCAATACATATATCCATATCCGGCACCAATATGCTTAACAGCGGTCCCCACATACTCTGCTATCCAAATCCAAGTACATCTCGTGCAAAAAGGATTACCCGTTCAACATCACTCAGGAACTGCAACAATACAAATCACACGTATTGGAGGCGAACATAGTTCATGTACCTATGGATCATGCACATACCTATGCTCCCATAAGAAGCAGACTTATCAACTCACAAATAAGCCTTTCACAGCCCTATGTTCTTGAGGTACCAAATCTAAAATCCCCCCAAAGGCAACACAGGATAAGATTGTCCTCTTCCGAACGCTAACCTCTCGTGATAGCAAGTATGGTAGGTATGTCATACACATAATAAACAATCATATAGGTACACATTCCACCTATATAAATATACCATCAATTAGGTATTCACACAACCATATTATAATTATAGGTATTTCTCTAACCTATACATAATTCCCCATAGGTAATTATTTAACCCACGTATATAATAACATTCGGGCATACGCACAAACCGTATAATAAATTTCCCACGTAGTATATTTATATCTCGAATATCCTATGCGTTTATTGATTTTAAATCATTCCTCAATATTTTATATTCCAAACTTTTCTCACTGCACGATGATAATACCAACAACACCGATATATTTATCCGTCCCATAAATATTAGTAGGCATTCCTCTCACCTATAATAATTGTCATAAATAGACGTATCGAATAACTGCTCAATTCTCTTTAGCCCGTATCCTAAATTTCATCCTAGTCACCTCGTAGGATTTTACTCAACCAAAATCGGCATATAAGTGTGTTTTCTACGCGCACAATTACATACATAAAATTTAGACCACCGAAACATCACTCCGAGTGTTACTCCTCCCAAACACCCCTATTTGGGTAAATCCTGGGATTTACTTTCATCTAACCCAAGATACACATCTTACTAAAAAAAATATTTAGAAGTCCCCACACTATTTTTAGGAACCCCAAATATTTATCTCCAAATAATTCTAGCTTTTTTTCCCAATTTCCGAGTGCATTTTCGAGTTGGTGATATCACCCCGGAACTGCCATCTTGTAAAAATCATAGCAATTCGAAGAAAAAAAAATACACGGTTGGCTCCCACGCGATCGTATCGAAAAGATCTACAACTTTCATGTTTTGACTAAGAGCTGAATCTGCCCTCTTCCTGTTCGAATTTACCCCACAAGCTACGGAGTTACTATTCATTATCTTCTCCAAAATCCCAACCTCCATTTTTCTCCATTTTTGTTGTTTCTAATCTCATCCAACAACTCCATAAATATCTAATCTATTTTTTACAACTAACACATAAATTAATTTGGGGTATTAAACCATTTCCCTTAGATTTAAACCCTAAAAGCATAAAAACCCCAACTTATGATTTTAACCCATTTTAATCCATTTCTTCACTCTATTTACATGGATTTAACACTAGAAATCATTAAGAATTTACATTACATCAATATGTAAACTCATATTAAAATTTCCCCAAATTTATTTTATGGGTTTACCAACCATAATATGAAATAAATGCACAATATGAAATAATGCAAGTACACACTTGCCTGATGAATGAAATCCGATGACCTCGAGTCGAATCCGGCGAAGTTTGGCCCAAAAATCTCTTCTTCTTCCTTCTTCTCTTCTCTTATTCTTCTTCTTCTCTCCCTTCTCTCTTCTCTTTCTCTTTCTTAAATATGATTTGGGGACAAATATGAGGGTTTTCTCTTATTAAACCCAAAATTGGGTGTATACCCAATTATTAAATGACCCGTGTACTCATTTACGAGTCCCTACTAGTCCAAAAATGTCCGAAATCCAAATACTACTCCCGGGTACTCTATTTTGACTCTCTCGTCCATTCTGAACCCAATGACAGAGTCAAAATCTCCATCCGAGTCACTTAACTAAAATTCACTAATTTTACCCAACACGTTTAATACACGCGTTTTCCAATTTAAAATATTTTTCTTTGTCGATTTACCCAACTGCGACATGTAATAAAAATAATCCACTCGTATACTTAATCTCGAAATATAATCCACGTAAATATTAATCTGTCACTCGAAAACTAATATTTACTATTCACTTTATAATATCGAATTTATTTAATTTCACTCATTAATCCCAAAATTACTATTCATAATAATTCCTCAAATTACCAAATTACCTCCACAGTATAATTTAAATACCTTTAAAAGTACAGGGTATTACAACTACGTTGGAGGACCTACACAAACAATACCCTCTTTCACTTGTTGGGCTTCCCTACTCGTTCTATTGTTAGGGACTACACAAACAATTCCCTACTCGTTCTATTGTTAGTCAATTATTATGTTTTAGGTGACCCCATTACATTCTAAGTCATTTCATTCATCTACTTCATCCACTCCAATTAAGTCCAGACCTTCCACCTCTCGTCAACATCCCCCTTCCAATTCGGTGAAGCTTAATTTAATGAGTTTATAGGTTAAGCAGGTAGCGAAAGAAAACCGTCAGGACATAACCATAATGCATGAATTCTTTGCATCCATGTAGAAAGAGAGAAAGTAGAGGAGGAACAAACACGAAAAGAGGAGGCATAAGGTCGTCGATATTTTTAGTTGATGAAGGATTATGAGGACCTTCGACTTGGTGAGATAAGAAGTGGTATAGGTCGGTCTGGTGTCAGATCTTCATTTGATGATGATATTGATGATGCACTAGATGGTCCACCTCAGTGACATTTTTTTATATTTTTCAATTTTTTTTTGTACTTATGAGAGAGAGAGTTTCATTTTGATTTATTTGTTTCTCTCATTTCTACCAACCATTGGATATTTTTCATTCCTTCAGTTTGTTGGATATTTAGTATTTGCGAAAATTTGGATTGTTTGGATATTTACATTTTAATCCACTTATATTGATTTCTTTGGTTTAATGTTGTAGTTGATTATTTGTTTTATCTGTTGTGCTATGATATTTTTACTCATGCTTGTGTTAATTATAAATAAATAAATATATATATATATATATATATATATATATTATGCTTCATGCATTATTCACTAACATTGCAGGTTTCGTTCTATCCCTTTGTCTTTTGGGGGAAAAAATGGGGAGAACATGTTTAGGGGAGAAACAAAACAACCTCGTATTTATTTAGGGGGAGCTTAATTTTGACTTAAGCATTTTTGCACTTAATTGATATTATTTTTTATTCCTCCATGCGTCACGGTTATTGTTGTTTCATGTGTGTAGGCTTTTCATTTTTCCATATTCATGCCTGTAAAGAATTTCAAGCAGCTAGATTATTCTTGGGTCGAGTGTCCATTTTTCATTTTGGGTTAAGGGATGGGCATTAGGATCGATGTGATGAACTGGCTTAGCAATTTCTGAGTCTTTTTATTTTTTATAATTTGTCTTGGAATAGCCAAGGGGGAGATTTGTAAGGACAAATTTTCACATTGAATCAATCTTTTGTATTGGCTAACTTCCATTGGACAAAAGAATTTTAGTTTATAGCGTGTCATATCATAATTCGCAATTGATGAAATTGAACTACCGGGATTTCAAGTCGCATTGAAGAATTCATATTATAATTTGATTGCTCACATTTCCCTAAGGTGTATGACCCATTTTTAAATATTGCTGTAGAGTTATTTTAGATATTTTTTAAAGCTTCATTGAATTTGCAAGAATATTTTAAATTTGTTTAATTTTCAAATGTTTTTAAAGTCATTCAAACGAGGTCTTAAAACTCTTTCAAACGAGATGCCGCAAACGACATATCTACCGACATATTTTAACTCTGTGCTGATATCTCGTTAGATACATTGTTCGATCTCATTCAAACAATATTTGTCTATGCTCTTCGAACGAGATCGCAAGTTCATCGAACAACTGGAATGAGACTTGTCTATTTTCTATAGTTTTTCTTTTGTAACTTCTCCTCCCCTCTACTTCCACTTTTATATACCATGGGGAGGTCATGAAAATTATAGAACGAACCTCCATTTTACTTTAAATAGGTCATTATACATTTTTTCAAAATCTCTCCGACAATTTTATGATCCTTATTAATCATTTTCCAATAGTATAACCCAAAACAATCGTTCCTATTATTATCATCATCATCATCATCATTATCATCATCACCATCATCATCATCATCATCATCATCATCATCATCATCATGTAATGTTGACTTCTGTAAGGTTAGAGACGACACAGGCATTCAGTGGATTCTAAGATATGGGTGGTGTCGTGCAAGCATGTTGGGATCACACGTGCTATGGACATAGGTGTAGAAAACGTCATTAGCGTCACTAAAAGGAGTCGAGTTTGTAAGTCTTTTGAGTATTTTTTATAATACCGTATTCATAGTGGACTTGGGTAACACCCCATATTTTTTAGTAATTCATGAATAAGTTAATTTGGGGAAATAAATTAATTCTGCGAATTTTAAATTACACGTGTACCTTGAATTGATAGAATTAAATATTTTGGGAGAAAATGATTATTATTGGTGGAATAATTTGCATGACAATTATTATACAAGTGATACGTGTAGACTAATTGAGGACAAGGTGGAAAATAATTCTTAAGTGACTCGGGTGATGATTTCGAGTCCACAGTTGGTTCGGAATGGTTCAAAATAGTCAATATTGAGTGCTCGAGGGTTGTGTTTGGGTCTCGGGAGTTTTTTAGATTAATCGGGACTTATTTAGGTGACTTTTGGGCTCCTTAATGGTATGGTAAAAGTTAAAAACGGGATTACAATTTCCAAAGGTTTGGAGAGTTATACAAAGAGTCAGAGAGAAAGTGAAGAGAATTTGGACGTGTAGCACCTTGATTCACCCACAATTGTTGTCGGAATAAAAAAGATGAGAGATAAATAACATCATCAACAAACAAATTTAGACCTACAATTCCAGGAAAGTGTTTATCTTCCATGTTTTTAAAAAGGTATAAGACCCATGTAGAGTAGGGTTTTATAATTGATGATTAAATTAATGTTCTTGGGGTTCTATGGGGTAATTTCTACGAATTGGGATAGAGTTTCTTGTATAATGAACCTATGTATTGTGGATAACACGAAAGAAGATGTGATTGAATTAAAAACATGAAAATAATCTGGGTTGTTGATGAACATGGAGGAAGAACATGAAAAAATAGAGTTTTGATGAATTAAAGGTTATAATCAGTTCTTGAATAGAATTCTTGATGTTTTGATGATATATTTGCATTGGACATAATCTCTATACATCTAGGTGATGTTTAGTAATGTTTATTAAGATTTTGGGGAAGGATTATGAGGTTTTGGGAATGAAAATTGGATAAAACGCAACTTTTTAAGAGAACAAGAAGAACTGATAGTTTTTTAATCGATTCGGCCCGAGAGCGAATCGATTCGTCCCTTGGGCGAATCGATTCGGATTTCCCAGATTTTGATAATTTCCCTATTTTAAGCCCAGAACTTATGAATAATTATTGAGGACACTTTTGGTAAATTTTTAAAACATAATGAGGGATATTATGAATTACAATAGGCCTTGGTAGAATTGGGACTTAGTCATGAAAAAAGGAATTACAACTAAGATTACCGGGCTTAAAGACTAGTGTTAGTGACTTCGAAAGAATTATATTGAGTCATGGGCATTTCGAGTGAATCTACGATATAGACCAGCATTGCGTGAGTGAATTTACTACTGAAATAATTTAAGGGGTAACTAGGACCCTTCGTATAGAGAATAATACTCACAAAAGCATGATAGAGAGTTATAATCGCAAATTGATAAGTACGATAAGTATTCGAGGGATATATACTATGTACGAATGATAATTATAGGTTGAATATATACCTATACAGATTATGATTATAGGTTGAGTGTATACCTATACACATTAAATTATAGGTGGAGTGTATACTTATGCAAAAGATATTTATAGGTTTTGTGTATACCTATACGGATTATATTTAGAGGTTATGTGTATACCTATATGCGGCATACGGATAGGTTGTGTGTATGCCTATTATGTGCTTTCCTATGTGTGTTAACATACCTATGTTGCCTGTTATCTGGAGGTTTTCGCCCAGAGGGCGATCCCACTTGACGATTCTAGTGAGGTTTTGATTTATGCCCTTGAATATGGAACTTAGGTCGGCTCACTATGTGTGTGTATTAGTGTGGCTGGAATGTCATTTGGGTATGTTAGGTATGTGCATATCCCAAAGGCTTAAAACCATGTTCACCTTCATTGTGTGCTGATTTATGTTGGGTTTGAGGAGACATGCCAAACCATTTGTCCATGATTGGGTACGAGAGGTGCATGGAATTGATAGCAGAGTATGCAGACACGCACCGCGGTTCTTAGTCCAAGGATGCTAGAGTTATGGATGTAGATTGTGTGACATATCTATACATTATGTATTATCATACTTATGTGTGAAAGTAGTAGCTATAGATAAAGTGATTCTAATTGTGATGAAATTAAGAGATATTTTACCTAGTGTGTGATGGTAATAAAGTTAGATAGCGTATGTTAAAAAGATGATTTAAGTAGAGTAATTTAATGAAATGGTTTAACGATAACATAAGTTAGATCTTAATTATGGTTAATAATAACATACGAGACATATTATTTATTAGTGTTACGATAGCGTGCTGTATGAGTAGTATGGGAGAAGTTAAAGAGATATTTAGTTAAGGATTTAATGGGTAGCATAATGTATGGTCGATATGGGGAAGCCAAACCATTTAGCGGATAAATAGTTATTGAGGAGACCTAGTTGGGTTGGGTAGCATAGCTAAGTAGGAGACGTTAGGCTTGCACATTAGTTGAGAGGTAAGGAACTTTTGTCTATATTTATTTTTGCGATTAATTAATTAAATGCGTATTAATTGGAAATTAATCCGGGTTATAAATACTAATGTGATGCGAATTGGTATTTGATTAAGTGCATATATGATTATATATGTATTTGGTATTATAAAATTTGTCGTGAAATTTATATACGACATTTTAGAAATTTTGTTGAGACGCGTGGGACTGCCGCGTTACGGTATAATATTTTTGTTAATAAAAGTGAATTTAAAATCGATAATCCGTATGGTCGTTTTGAGTGCGTCAACGCGTCCGGAAGGGTCGAGATAGTCAGAAAACACTAGCCGGGGGTATAGTTTGGGTCCCGGGGTATTTTTAGGCCATACCGGTAACTTAAAGGGTATTTTGGTAATTTTACATTTTTAGGAATTAAAAGTGACGAAAATTAGAGATGTAAATCTGATGTGGATTAAACCCATTAAGACCATTAACCAACCCATATTAACCTAGAAGGCTACGTAGGTTGTCATTTAGGTTTTCTAAGTTGCCCCAAATCAAACCCTAGCCACCTTAAGCCACCATTAGAGAGGAAGCTTCGAGAGAAGAAATTCTGCAGAAATTCTTCATCAAATCAACATCAAATCCGGAATCAAACCAAGGAAAGTGATTTAAATTACATTCCTTATGCAGTGAATGCTTTTTCCATGTTAGAAACATTGTTAATCAATCTTATCTAAGAGTTAAAAGAAAACCCATGAAATTGGAAGATTGTTGTTTAAATTTTGGGATAGGTTTGCATGTAGAAACATTGTTTGAAGATTTGATTCAGAGATTTCATATCTATGTAATGTATAAACGGATTAAAATCTGGGAAATTTGATGAGAAGAATCTAGGGTTTATGTTCTTGAAGAAAATTGGAAATTTATGTAGAAACCTTGTGATTTAATGATGTTTAGAAGGTATTAAACCCCTTTAATGATGTTAGTATAGCACCTTGGCATGCTTGAGGATGAATAGAGAACTCAATATATTGTAGGAACGAATTTTAGAAGAGGTTTGAGGAGTAAAAATGGTGAAAAACGAATTGGGGAAAAATCTGGGCCGAAACTGGTAGCTCGTTAGAAGCAGCCCCCAGGTCGTTCGAACGAAATCGTTCGAACGAGCTTCTAACGAGTTGACCAGTCGTTATTAACGAGTAGGGATTTTCGTTTGATATCTCGTTCAAACGAGATATCGTTAGAAGGGTCAGTTCGTTCGAACGAACTGGGATCTCGTTCGAACATCCTCGTTCGAACGAGACTTCTAACGACCTGACAGTCCAAATTCGTTCGAAGTCTCGTTCGAACGAGACTTCTAACGAGTTGACAGTTTGATCCTTTTTGGCCTGTTTTGATTTTTAGAGTCCCGTAAACTTGTTCGAGGATATAGAAGACCTTCCTTTATTGATGTGAGGATAGATTTGGGACTTTTGGGTTATTGAGAGGAGTATTATACACTAGAACTATATTCAATGAACCATTTGGGTTGAGATGTGAGTGTCTACTACGATGTGAGGGTGAATTATGGCGCGTATAATTACAAACCGGTATAGTACGAATTGTGATAATTATAGTTAGTACGAGAATGCGATATGTACTACGATTAAAATACGGTATTACTAAGACATGTGTTTACTTAGTATTGGTATATGGATTGTGTGTATGACATACCTACCATACTTGCTATCACGGGAGGTTTGCGTTCGCTTAGGACCCTCTAATCCTTGTGTGCCTACGGGGGGAATATAGACTGGTACCTTGATGAACATAGGTCATAGAAAGACTTATTGTGATATTAATAAGTCCGCTGACCATGGGAGCGTAGGTATGTGCGTGACCCATGTGATGGTGACTGTGTTCGCCTCCACTATTTGTGATTTGTGTTATCTGAACTATTCCTGAGAGATTCGGAATATGTGATCCTTATGTACGTGATGTACCGGGATGGATAGCAGAGTATGTGTGCACCATAGCTTAGATTGCGGGGTGCTTGTATCGTATATTTATGATGTGAATAATATACATTAAATTAATGGAAATCCTCCTGTTAATGTTGTAAAAATATTACGGTATTGTTTCGAGATATATAATGAGTTAACTGATAGTTATATCAATGGCATATTTAGTAAATGAGTTTACGTTAAACCTCTATCTAATTACGAGCATTATATGTTAATAGAACCGGGTAAAAAGGGTAGAAACTATTACAGTCTAGCTAGTTATGATGTCACTTAGCTAGTGGTTATATTATTGTAGATGGGTACTTGCGTTAGGAGTGCACAGTTAGACGAGAGGTGAGAATATCATGTGAGTGCACGTCCTAACATGTATTTTGCATTTAATGTTTTAAATGTTTTTAAAGCACTTGCAGGTTTTTAAAATATAACTCCACATTCGGGCTCTGACCCGTTTGCTTTTCAAATCTCTTTTTCTTTGTAAAACCATTTTAGGTGCCCAGCCACAAGGAAACCAAGCATAGGATACTCATTCAGGTGACGAGCTGTAGCTTCTTGTGGAAGCTACAGGGATTTGCATGTAGACGCTTCTATCTTTTGGATTCCAGGGTCACCATCTATCAGTTGTAGGGCATGTTGCCCATTTCTTTAGAGACATCTCTCATATTTCAGTTTTCAGACTTCAGCATGTTTTATTTCAGTTTCGGTTATTCATTTCAGTTATGGGATTGTAGAGAGGAGTTTTCCTCCAGAATTTATTTACTCTATTGTGATGATTATTCATTTTACTTCAGTAGGGAATGGTGTTATTTACTTCTTCTTTTCATTGTTGCATGTTAATCAGACTTTAATTAAAATTTGGCAACTTGCTTTTTAAATACTAGGTGGTTAGTAAAAATAAAATGTTTTCGACAGTGATGCTATTAACTGAGCCAACTTGGCATTTTGAATTAATTTTATAAAGGAGTAGCTACCCGGTATTTGATTAGTCGGGGTGTCACGGTACGCTACTGAAGTACCCTTAATAATCAACATCTCTCTTGTGTTATTATTAAACTCAAGTTACCATTTCACGTATGCTTATTTCCCACATGTTACCAATTATATTTCTCCACTTATTTTTTTTATAGACAATCACTATCTATCTTCCTACTTTTCACACAGTAGATTCATTATTCTATCGATATACCCTATCTAATCTCACTACTATCACACATGAGTAGATTACACATTAATATAGACATACACCATATAGTCTTCTTACTAACACACATAAGTAAGATAATTCATGTAGTATATATATCACATATAATAAGCGCATACTCTGCTATCATGTGTATCACACATTAGGGAATAATAGTTCGGAATGTCTCCTCGAACTTGGTTCGGAATGTCCCATCTAACCCAAAATCAAATCACACATATTGGAGGTGAACATAGTACAAAGTATTTGGGGCTTCACACATACCTAACATACCCAAACAACCTGCCGACTTCATTATTAATCTTACATAGCTATCCACTAACTGCACTATATTCTGGGGTACAAATTTAGACCTCACTGGAATCGTCAAGGTGGGATCGCCCACTATGTGGAACCTCCCCGATAGCAAGTAGAGTAGGTATGTTAACATACACACAAATACATACAAGGCCTACAAACAAGTTATCCATACGTATATTCAGTATAGGTATACAAACGACCTATATAGGTATACACTCAACCGATAAAAATCACTCGTACCTAGTATTTATCTCTCGAATACTCACCGTACTATTTATTCGTAGTATACTTATCTTCCATATATTCCTGAATATTATTCTTTATTCGAAGGGCCCCGTGTTACCCCTTATGTTAATTTAGTAATTATTTCAACAATATCCTAGTGGTTTACATCACAATTTCCCTTACCCTCTCCATAATCCATTTTCATTCTCTTGAATTATTACGTTAACAATTAAGCCCAACTAACTCTAGCCTTAACTCTCGCATACATAACTAAGTCTCAAACCTATCAAGGCATAATGTCATCCAATATATCCCTCATTATATTCTAAGGATGTCCCAAAAATTCCCCCGATAGTTATCCGTAAGTTTTGGGCTTAAAAAGGGAAAATTACCAAAATCTAGTCAACCGAATCGAGTCATAAATTTTCTAGCAGATTAAACACCCTATAGTAAAATGTAGATTACTCCCTCTACAAAACTCCAATTGACCTGATTCAAAGCTCATTAGAAAGATAAGACATATAGCTTTCCAGGAATGTACGACTCTCGCTCTAATTTTAATTATAATTCAAAAGGAATACGTTTAAAGTTACGTAAAAAATTATCCTAATTCGACCCAAAATTAAATCACAAACCAATTTCATCACACAACCCAAACTGGAGACAGCAGGACTACCGAACCAGTTCGACTTGAGGGCGAACCGATTGGCCCCTGTAGACAACCCTGGTTCTTTCCGATTCGATTTTCAGCAAGGTTTAATCCCAATTAATCAACCCAAGATCATATTTCCTTAATGATTAACAATTCTCATGAATCCTAAACATGAAATAGATCCATTCTAATATAGAATTCCTCTACACATGGTCACTACATGGGATTTAGACTTAATTTCTAAATATTATGAAATTATCACAATATCTCAACAATTCATAAGTTCCCAATATTATAAATCAACAATTCATATATCTACACTGGATTAAATTTGTCAGGTTTCAATCTATATAAATCACATAATTTATTATGAAATCATTTCCCGCAAAACCCAATTGCATATGAAACCCACCTCAAAAACCATTTTTCAATCATGATATGAAATGAACTGTGCACTTCACTATATAGCAAGATAATTACTTGACTTAAAAATTATAGGGTCTGAATTTTTTTTGAAGAACTTCTTTTAATAATTCTTCTACCCAAAAATCTTTATCCCAATTGATTCTCCCTTGAATTCCTTAAGCCTCCCCTTGAAATTCACGAGTTTTCTTCTTTTTTCTCTTTAATTCTCTCTAACTCTTTGTTTAACACTATTAAAACATTTCGATATTGTAGAATGACTATCCATGTTACCCCAACCTTTCAGTACATAGGTTAAATCTCGAAATTCCCTTTTCATGCATTTTTAAAATGACCAAAATACCCCTATACGGGTCCCACCATGTTTAAAAATCCCCTAGTACCCAATCACTATCCTCGGGTACTTAATTTTGATTATATTAACTTATTCCTAATCAATTGTGCACTTAAAATCATCATATGAGTAGCCTATAAAAATATCCCATCTCAACCTAATATAACTCATACACATGTCTTAGTTAAGGTATCGTCAAATTCGGTCACGTGTTATGACGTAATATTATTTGACATTATTTTATTTACTTTATCACACTAGTAAATTTTAAATCATATAATTATTAATCCATGTCTCACTTGTTAATATTCATTGTAAATTCACATTATTTCTCAATTTTCTTTTAATTGCACGCACACGTGTAATTTAAATGCCAATTTATAATTACCCAAATTACGGAGTGTTACACAACCTCACTCTCACTTTTAAAAAAATCACACTTCCTTTTGAGTTATTAGATACATATTCAAGGTTTTCATATCCGAAAATGTCAACATTAGGATGTGACACACTAGAAGAGCTAGCAAGACTAGCCATGAAAATAGTGAAGTTGTTTCTAGATGGACTAGAGTCACCGGAGTCTTCAAAATCATGGTCACTATCGCTAAGAGTGGAATTATAAACATTTTTTCTCCTTTACCTATTTGTTTAGCTTAGTGTAACACTCAAAACTTCTTTCCGAATAGTCCTTTTTAAAATTATCGCTTTTATGTTTTTCACCTTTAAATATCTTTAGATCATTATCAGTAGGACTACGATTTGCATTGTTCTTGTTTTTCTCAAATTTTGTTTCATTAAATTTTGAATTTTAGTTCTTAAAGTTGAGAAACTTTTTTAATTTCTTTGCAAATAAGGTCGTATCATCGGGATATAAATTGAACTCAACGGAATCTGAAATAATTTCCATTTTAGCTTTTATTGCAACTCCATTATCTTTTTTTCCTTTATCTTTAGGAAACATTTCTAACTCATATGTTTGAAGATCACCTACAAGCTCTTTGAGTTTTAATGGTTCTAACATAACTAAATTTTAATAACGGTGACTTTAGCACTAAGACTACTAGGGAACGACCTAAGAATGGCTTTAACTACACGGTTTTCAGGGATCCTGTCAATTAAATTGAAACACGAGTTAACTATATTAGAAATAGGAGCATAAAAATCATCAAAAGTTTTGTTTTCATTCATGGTGATAGTTTCAAATTGAGTGTAAATATTTTGAAATTTAGATGCCTTAATAGCAATAGTTCCCTCATTACTTAGCTGGTGAATGTCTCATGCCTCCTTTAAAGTTTCACATGTCATGATACAATGAAACTCCTCCAAGTACACAACACTAAATAAGGCACTTACACCTCGAGAAATAAAATTACATGCTTTTAACTCATCCTCACTCCATTCCTCAACACTTTTTAAACCATGGCTTCCCTAACTACAATAGTTAGAAGGGATGATCCTCGTTCAACCGAAATCCAAACACATTCATCAATAGATAAGAAAGGCCTCATTTGAGCTTTCTAATATGCATATTTTTCCATCAAACAAAGCGGGTCTATTTGATAAATAACCTTCCATATATCCTCCAGGATTCATCTAAATAACTTATAGAAACAAGCTCTGATACTAATCCGAAAACGGGGGTGTCCACGGTTATATGGAATTGGCTGAGTCTGTAAAATACAATCGCCATTACCACAATCTAATTTTTTTTTTTTTTAAATTAAGTCAAAATATTATTTTAAACCAAAATTAAATGGATTTCAAAATTTTCCAAACCGAGTTCAAGATAAGATGATTCAAAATTGAATTAAACCAAATTTAATTACCCAATATTAATCAAGCATAATTTTAATGGGGAAACTAAACTTCATCTTGTTTAACCTAAGCATGCATTTAGGTGAGAATGAGCAAGATAAAATAAACAACCACAACAAGGCGATGTTGGAGGAAAACCCATATGGGAAAACCTTAGACGACGAGACCTAACAAGTCCATACAAATACGGTATTAGAAGAAAGACTCAAAAGACTTACACACTCGAGTCCTTCAAGTTTCGTCGATGATGTCTTCTAAACCTGTGTCCGTAGCACATGTAGCTCCAACATGCTTGCACAACACTTCTCGTGTCTCAGTATCCACTGAATGCCTATATTGTCTCCAACCTTGTGCAAGTCCACTACACACGATTATGATGATGATGATTATGTTAGGAACAACTGTTTTAGGTTAAGCTCTTGAAAATGATTAATAAGGATCATAAAATTGTTGGGGAGATTTTACAAAAATGTTTAAGGATCTCCTTAAAGAAAAACTGAGGTTCTCTCTATAGTTTTCATGACCTCCCCATGTTATATAAAAGTTGAAGTAGAGCGGAGGAGAAGTTACAATAGAAAAAATGAATAAATAACTAACTTTTTCAATAACCACTCTGGTCGTTCGAATTACTTGAAGTCTCATTCAAACGGCAGGGAAAAATCTCATTTGAACAAGATCGAATGAGGTATCTAACGAGAAATAAACAGAACCTTCAAAGAAGTCGTTAGATATGTTATTCGAACCATCTCTTTTGAATGAGTTATAAGACATCGTTTCAATGACTTTTAATTACATGAAAATTAAACCAATTTAAAATATGTTTGCAAATTAAATCAAGGTTAAAAAATATTTAAAATAATTCTCCAACAATACTTAAAAATGGGTCATATACCATAAACAAATGTGAGCAATTGGATTATGATATGAATTATTTAATTCGGCCATAAATCCTGGTAGCTTGATTTCTTTAATTGCGAATGATGATATGACACGATATAAACTAGAAAAAATTGTCCAATGAAAATTATCCGTTACTACAAATTGACTAAATGTGGAAATTTATCCTCACATAAGTTCTTCCATACTTTGGTGAAAGCCAAGAAATCCAAACTATTATTTCATAAAACCAAAAATAATGAAGGAGTGTTGTTTGAATACATAGTGATCATTAAAAATAATTTATTTAACCCTTACAAAATATTTTCAAAGTTGAGAATATTGAAGATGAAGATGAAATTCTTAAAATCATTAATGCAAAAGTGACTAACTCCCAATATTTGATGCTTGACAAATTTCCTATAGAGGAAGAAGTATAGAAAGAAATACTAGACCTTAATGTAGAGAGTAGTGCATGCCCTTATGGTTTCCATGGCATTTTCTACCAAAATTACTGGGATATAATCAAATTTGGCATGTTAAATGCCATCTGGTATTTCTTCTCTAGAGGAGAACTTCCCAAAAATTGGACCAATATGAAAATCATCTTGATAACTATAATTAAAAATGATGTTAAATGCTTAGACTTTGGGCTAATCAGTCTTTATAATTTTTGTTTCAAAATCATAGCAAAGATCCTGTCTTCTATATTGTCCATTGCTTTTCCTCTCATCAATGAGATATCAAACAGGTTTCATTAAAGGGAGAGTGATTACTAAACACGTCCTTCTATTGTAAAAAAATTATGAAATTGATTATGATAGAGTAGCATAGTTGTTTATCAGGATTCTCGGAGGTCTGAATCGATAGAGTTTGGAGATGTATTTCAAATAATTGGTTTGTAACAATTATGAAGGGTTAAGTAGTAGGGTTCTTCAAATCTAGCAAAGGATTGAAACAAGTAGATCCTCCTTCTCCTGGAATATTTTTCATTGTGGCATAGGCATTGAATAAAGGTTCCATAACCTATTCTTAAAAAGACAGGTAAAAGCATTCTCCCATCCAAGAGGCTGTTCTCTAATCAGAAATCTTAGTTTTGTTGGGGATTCAACAGTCTTTTGTAATGGACGTACTAGCAGCTTGAATCACTTTTTGAGGTTCTTTAAGATGTTTGAAAAATCATCCGGGCACATAATTAACTTTAAAAAAAGTAGTTTTATGGTCCATGATTCAATGAGTAAAAGGAAAATTATAGCCATAGCAGAAAAAATTTCTTTCAAGTTGAAGAAATTATCTTTCAAATATCTAGGCTACCCCATCTTCTATGTTAGACGATAACATATTTATTTTGGAGATCTCATTCGAAGAATCAAATATAAACTTACGGAATGGAAGTCTAAATTTCTTTCAATAAAAGGAAAGAGGACTCTCATTAACTCCGTCTTATCCTATATTCATAGACATACAATTATAGACTTAAAATCTCCTAATATAACTCTAAACTAAATCCAAAGCCTTCTTAGAAATTTCCTGTGGGATCTTCTAAACTTTTTTAACACTATTGAATCAAATGGGATATTCATTGCTTTCTAGTGGTGGAAGGATGTCTAGGATTTAAATGCCTTTCAGATATTTATACAATATTTGGTATGAATCTAAAAGTATCAAATAGCCTCTAGTCTAAATTTTTCTAGAACAAGTACAAAGACTTCTCCAAATAATGTGGCTTGGGTACTCTTGAAAGGATCCTATTGATTAAAGTTAATACTAAGAATTTTATCACTGATATAGATGGAAGCAAGTACTAGACCTTGTCTTATGGAGGTAATTTCACTTCAAAATTTTCTTGGCATGCAATTAGGAAATCTAATCTATCATATCTTCTTTGCAAGTTCATTTGGAATAGTGTTTATTCACCTAAAATTTCCATATTTTGATGGAAATGATTTCAGAATATTGTTCCCATTAAAGAAAGTAAGGAGTTATGCTAGCTTCCAAGTGAAACTATTGCAATAAACATAGAAAGACCTTCAATGACCTCTTTATGAATGGACCTATTATTTTTTCTAGGTGGGATTTCTTTGTTAAACTTTTTATTCTAAAAGAATCCCTCACCTCTTTCAATCTGATGCTCATGCCTTAGTGTCTTATTAAAAATTACAAGGACTACTTATAATATCTATTTTATATGCTTAATGTACCCATCTTGTGGTAAAATTGGTTAAGTAGATATCAATGCATTTATGAAGGAACAAATATGGAGAGTATGATGATCATCAATAAGGTTTTTTAGCTTATCAAAAATTTAGCCTTAAAGTATTATTCTAATTCTCAAATACTCAATCATGATGATAACATTTATATGCATAGTCTTAAAGTTTCACCTTCCCCTAATTGTTTTCACCCGATCAGTTGGATTTAACCAACTGCCAACTGCTATAAGCTTAATACTGATGGAGCTTCCAAACAGAATCTAGAGACAATAGGTTCAAAAGGCATCATTGGATATCATAGGGGAGTTTTCATTCGTGAAATCTTTTGAAGGAAAGATCTCAAACAATTGGGTTAAATGTATGGCAATTTTAAGGGGATTAAGGCTTTATGCTTCTCTCAATCTCAATAACATTGTTATGGAATCATGCTCTCAAATTATGATTGATGTTCATAAAGGTAAAATTCATAAACCTCCATGGAACCATATAAATCTAATCAATGCAATTACAGACACTAGAATCCAAGCATCATATGTTCACTTTTGGAGGGAAGCCCTTTTTGTCGCTAATAGTTTAGCAAATCATTGTATTTTAAGCCAAACTTTCAACTACTTCAATAAAGTAATGGAACTTGCCAAATCATCAAGAGGCTATTTTAGAATGGATATTCAAGGGCTTCCTTCCATAATATTGGTAAAATAGTAAAGGTGTTTCATTTATTTATTTTTACTTATCTTTGTATGTATGGCTTTTATAAAGCGATCATTCATTTCTTGTTTAAGCCACCATGGTAGGGATTTTCTACCTAATTTCTTAATAAATTTGGGGGTCCTTTTCGTCTTCCTAAAAAAGGACTTTTACCGATAAAAAGTCGCAATTTGGAAATCTAAAGAAAATCTCATCATTAAAAAGGTGGTTGAATGGTTTTGTGGCTCAATCATTAAATAAATATGCAAAAAGCAAATACTTACACCAAAAATGGATCACCTCGCTCCTTTATGTCGTCCTTATTAGTTATAACCATGTTCGGAGAAAAAAAAATCCAATCAATGAACTCCTTATTTCCTAATGAAACCCCATCACTTAACGGAGAAGATAAACCCAAACCATCCGCAATATGGCCAATACAAGTTGAATATCACCTTAAATCAATAAAGTCCAACATAAATCAAGAAAAGGTGAATGAGGAACTAATAACATTAGGTAAACTCCAACATAAGCCGAAGCATGAAAATTATAAATGGATAAATCAGTTGTGAACCTCAACATACAACAATTAAAGGATTGAAGTCGTAGAAATTGAAGAATCTTAATTATGCAAAATGATAATTCTCAAGAGCTTTAACTCTGAGGCATTTAAATCTCTTAGAGGATTGAAGTCCTAGTAAGTGAATCGGTTATTAAATGATAGTTTTTATCTAAATTTTGATGCAATAAATAAAAAATTTATTTGTGTATTTATGGAGAAAATATCGAATAGCTATTAAAATAAACGATATTACACTATTGAGATAGTTACTAAATTTCATGATATGGAGAAAAAGTTGAATACTGTTAGATCATATATTCTGATATCTAATACATTACATGGTATCAACATCTTTTCAAAAAAGTGAAATATCATCACATTTCCAAGTTGAAATTTTATTCCAAATAGACACTGATAAATCATTGAAAATTGTTCAATTAGAAATCATATGATCTCATTCACACCATATATTATATATAAAGAAGGAAGAAATGGAGGACTTAATTCACGAGTTATTTAGAGGTAATATCAAACAAGAAGAAATTCTAACCTTCGAGCTATTTAATAATAGGTGTCTTGTGATGTAGGCTAAAAAACTCACGTGTACTTGTCAGACATATCCCATTTTAGATAGTAGTAATTATATGCCACTTTAAACAATGTAATTTTATGACCTTTCAAACAGTCATAACTACAAAGTAGGACAATAGTAATTGTATCTCATACAAAGGTGCATACTCCAAGAATAATGCATTTAAAATTTGAGGTATATTTGAGTGGGTATTACAACTCAAACCTATATAACATTTCATCCATCACAGTTTTGCCAACACATGTAGCACTCCCTCCCAACACACCCAAAATGACAAGGCAATCGATGTAGCAGCTGAATGAGTCCCTAACCACTTCATTTCAAAATCTGGTAATATAACCATCTACATCAAAACAAATTTGATGTGAAATATGAATTTAGATACCATTCCTAATAGATTAGTTGCATGTCTTATATATGACTTACAATTGATCTGTAATGGTAAAAATAATAAAAACAAGGTCATACACACACATATACACATACCCAAATCAGAGCATCATAAAATATAGAAAAATGTAAAAACTCAGATACAATAAAAACTGATAATAAAATTTTATTACTACAAATGTTCAGTTTTCTTATTACAAATTATTCACTTCAATAGTTTAAGATAAATTCCAACAAATGTTTAGCTTACTTACTACATATTGTTAAAAAAAAATTACTCCACATCATGTAAGAAAATGACAAACGAATGGTAAAACCACCCAAGATGGATCGACATCCTTAGTAGTCCCCCCAATGACTCTCTCAAAATAATGGATGATTATCTTCTTTTGTCTCTACAATAGTGACAAAACATTATGTACAAATTTCAACAATCGATGGTTGTGCACCAATATCACAATAGTTATCGTTGCAACAACCCTCCCACTTCCAATCTTCCTTCAATTGAAAAATATAATAAATCTACATACGGATCATGTCGAGGCTTGGTTGAATTTTGAAAGTTTGCCATAGATGAATCTTGAATGTTTGAAGGATATGATGGAGGGACGCACATGTAATCCATATGATGAGGATATAGGAGATGAAATTAATCGTGATGAATTGGATGTAGTGAATAATTAAAACAATGCTCAAAGTGTTGTGGTGAAAATTCATTGGTTGGATATTGCGGTGAGAATTAAAGGTTTGGAATTCTTGGAGATTTCTAAGCATTTGGTAGTTTGAGTCCATTCGATTCAAAATCACTTAAAAGCATAGTAATGGACAATTTGAGGAAATCCATATCCTCGTCATGTTATTAATTTCATGTATTTACTCTATTCAATTGGGAGGCTATAAAAGCTATGGACTCAATTTTATTTTTCGACACAGGTCCAACTTCACGAGTCACCCTTAGTGTCTTCCCATTTAAAGGTGGTCAATGTATCGGTATCCATACTAGTTTGGACTGAATAATCTTGGCTACTTCTGAGCTTACTTAATTTTTGCTAAAAAATTATTTATGAGTCGATTAAATTGACTAACCATGAAAGAAGTTCATTTTTACAGGTGAGGTTATGAAACACACCATATCATCAGCCACCTTGCAGTGAAACTCCCCATATTTTTTCTTATGACTTTTCGACATACACTTCTGAATGATCAATAAGTCATTTATGGTTGGCACCTGCATATTAATTTTTCATTACCAATTTCAGCAAGACATATTATATATATACACACATTAAAATAAGAAAGTGTAGGCACCATATCCTCAGTTTTTTCGCATAAGACATATGAACAAGACAATAGACGTCGGTCTTTTTACTTGTGTTCATCGAACCTTGATTACTTTTTTTTAATTTGTCCAGGGATGATTTGCACAAGATGAATTCATTACACTCATGGGGGTGGGATTTTATCCTTTTTGGTACTATATCCTTTAAGTCAATTATATCATTGTTGTCTAATCCCTTAAAATAATAAGAATGGAGATTAATTTTAAACCTCTTCAACTTAATACCCACAATTTCATGACCTCCATCTTTCGATAATCCAACAACTAAACTTTGTCATGAGCATATCCCATAAGTCATCTTTTTTCACTTAGTCAACTACATACTATCACATTTTAAGCTAATACATGATATCCATGAGGCCAAGGCTAGAGATTTATAATAATTCTTCCCACTCATAAGAAAACCAATTGGGTTAAGATAAAACTTTGCACGAGAATTAATGGCAGATTATTCATCCTAACTTGAACCTTTTGGGATGGACGATCGAATTTAACTCCCAGGTGATTTTTTTTTTCACACAGATATATATATATATATATATATATATATATATATATATATATATGTGTGTGTGTGTGTGTGTGTGTGTGTGTGTGTGTGTGTGTGTGTGTGTGTGTGTGTATGTATGGATGGATTAGTTCATAAGTTTTACCTTTTCAAAATATTCTTAAAGTTTTAATAATTCAACCATGTCATAAGTTTCATACTTCATCATTTCACGTGAAGTTATTATTAGCCATGCCCATGGAAGTGTGTTAACAATTGCAGTTCTAACACTAAACATGTTAGGATGAGGGCCTTATCTCCTAAGACAATAACATATGTCAATTTTGTTATGCATATGTCTTATCATGGTAGAGTATGAATGCATCCTTCTACTCTTCAATTCTATCCAAGAGTGATGGATTTTTATTTCAATTTCTAAAAGTTTTACTAACTACATCACATTACTTGTAATTATGTTTTATGAAAACCCTTTTAATTAATTCATCCCAACTTTGAGGATAAGTGTGTAGTATTAATTTAAATACATATGGTTTTGGTATGTTCTACCCATGATCTCGTAAATAATTGTATTGTCTAATATTTCGAGATTTCTACCAATAAATTGATGTTTTCTCTATAAAATACATGTTTTGATAGTCATGTCATATATATAGAATATTTGACATCATGCATAAATAATAAACTTATAAAACAAAAGGCGCTCATGAAATATGGAATACGTAATATGAAAAGATAAAATATGTTACTATACATAACTTTAAAGTCAACAGTTAATAAACATTCGAACAATTAACATATTTTTAACAAATCATTCAACAATTAAATAATTACTCCTGGAATGCGTCTATTTTTTTTTATTCTAGGTTGTCGTCCAGAACAAACTAAATCTCGATAGGTGCCTCTATGTCATCTACAGCTATAGTAAAGTGCTCGGTGGAATGTAAAAACACAAACCATGGATCATTATTTGGTCCCTTTGCATAAAACACTTCCTTTTAATTTTGAAATGCACAAACAAATGGATCATCATTCACATTAGTTTCACTCTTTAATTTGTCCAAATCAACCTTTACCACATGGGTATCAGGGTCGACCATATAGGCGTTCTTGTCTTCCACTCTCACCCAATCATAGTAAAACATACGTACCTTAAAAGATATATTTTAATACCAAAATTAATCTCATAATGCCATAATACTTCATCTCAACTTCTATCAATTTTTTATCTTTCATGCTTCCCCTGAAATTAGTTTGCACTTTATACGAAATACTGCTATTTTGTTTCCCAATGAGTTTTAGCTAATTTGTTCTTGCAGAGAGCCGAAAACATTGATATAATATTATCTAATCTCCTTGGATATAAAACTAGAACCATTTGCTAGATGTGAAAGCCTCGTCGATAACTAACTAGATTCAGTAATTAAAATGAGGAAAGTACTTGTGTCATGAATATGTTGCAAAGACGATGAATAAAATTGAGGTATTATTGTAGTCACCTCAGAATCTACCCAATGCCTAAAATCGTTGTTTGCACTCGTGTGACACCCCGCCTAATTAAATCCCGGGTGATCAGTCCTAAATTAAATTAAAATAGGTTTCTCAATTGGTTCATTCTTAGCATCATTGTGGAAAACATTTTAATTAGTAATCACCTAAGTGAATTTAGACCAGTGCCAAATTTATTCTTTCATTAACTCAAGAATAAAACTCATGCTGAAACAATTATACATTCACACTAATCGGCTAAAAAAACAACACTTTTAAATAAAAACAATATAATCCAAAACTGAATATCTAAAATAAAGACAATGGACAACATGTACCGATAAAGAGTACTTAAAATGAGATCCTACACTAGATCTGAAAGAAAGAATAGTCTAGGCAAATTCTTGCCAGCCTCTACAATGCTACAGCTACGAGTCCCTGAACCGAATCCTAAAGTCTGGCATCCCTGTGAATGGATAACTAAAAGGTTTTGAAATATTTTGATAGAAAGAGTTAGTACTCAAAACGTTTTGAAAATATTTAGCAAGTGATTATTACAATAAAAATGAGTTATTGATTATACATGTTAAGATTTCGTACACTCTCTTGAGTTACCTCACCCTTCATCTATAGTGCACGCCTAACGTCCCATACTTATCCCACCTAGATGTACTACCCAAGCTAACTGGACTATATCATTCAACTGAACTTATCTACATGACTAAGTTCACATACGACCCATACCGTATTTTAACAGTAACACATCTCATATGTTATATACTTAGATAACTTTTCACATCTTGTTATCTTTAACCTTATATAATTAATTGTCACTTCTTAATTCAGTATTAAGATATTCCCCTCTTCCGTTGAATTATGATAATTAAGTTTCTCTACTTAATTTACTTTTAGATATATTTGCGACATCTTATTATCTACCAACTTATATAAGTAGATTATTTATACAGTATACATTTCACACACAATATATACTTATAAAACATTCTTCACTATTATGTCCTCGTAGCACACATTATGGACTATTGGTTCGGAATAGTCCATCAACACCAAGTAAAATAATTGGTTCGAAATATCACCTCGACCAAAAGTTTTTTTTCATGTATTAGTTCAGAATCTTACCTCGACCCTAATAATGAAATTTTATATATTGGTTCGGAACTCTTTCATCTCGACCCCAATTTAGTATTTCCATATATTAGTTCGGAATTCTAGGCAAGTATACATTCGGTATTCTCTCCACCTATTTATCTACATAATTCAGTAGGTATACACGCAACCAAATGATCATACTCGTACATAAATATATTTCTCTCAAATATTCACCGTACTTATCATTTTACATTATTTTCACATACTAGTTCATAATCCTTCCTCGACCCTAGTATAATCAAATGTACTTTAGTTATTCACTCCACCTAAGTATTTAATATAGTAGGTATACACACAACCTAGTAATCATGCCCGTACATAATATCTTCATCTTTAATATTCATCGTACTTATTAATTAATGATTTGTCTCGATATCGTAATTATTATCTTCATATATTAGTTCGGAATGTCGCCTCGACCCTAATAAAATAAAGTGTACCTTAAGTATACACACCCCTAAGTATTAAAATAAATCATTAGGTATGCACACAAACCCAATTACCACAATCTTGTACGTAGTACATATCTCTCTCATACTCACCGTACTTATTATTTTACGATTTTTCTTCCATCGGACATAAATGAGTTTTCACCCAAACTCTAAGGGACCTAGTTACCCATCCATTTATTTTAGTAGTTGAACTTCATCTAACCTACTGGTACATGTATCTCTTGGATTGACGTTAACCTTCCTAGTAACTCAAATCGATAATTCCCAATGCACGACCTCATCGATTTATCCTCATCGCTTCATCTCTCCAAAACTTACCCTCAAAAATCATAACAGGCCTCCATGGGATACCTAATGGTCTTCTCTCAGTCCGTGTATAGGTACAATATCATCCCTAAGGTTCCCCCAAACATTGGCAAACTATGAAATCAACCAACAAAAGGACCTAGAATTAGCCTGGGTCGATCAATCGACATTCATCAGTCGATCGATCGATCGAGCAGGTATAGGTACAATTCGTCTTCTTCATGCATTTTCTTACAATTTCCATTTAACCAACTCACATTATAACACACCAAACTCGAAACTAATGGTTTCTAACCATTTATACATAGTCTAGGATGATTTTCAGCGATTTAAACATCATAAATCATTACAAATTTAGCCCAGAATAATTCAAATTATCTAATTATTCAAGAACCCTAAAAATATGTTCTTCCCATATTTTAAATCATAAACCCATATTCTAATTCGTATCAATGATCATGGTTCCTCTGATTTTCATTCCTCTACAGATATAAATCTAACTACATGTTATTTCTAGCCAAACATGCAATTAATCAATTCTTTTTCTCCAAGAATGTTCATCAAAATCAATTATTCATAAATCCTATGCATGGATATTACAACTCAAAATAATTTTTAAATAACCGCTTGCCTTATTCAGAGATGATATGATTTCATGATTGTTGTTGGTGATTGATTGCCTTTCTCCTCCAATATTCTTACCCGACTAGTTCGTAGTGCAAGAACCCTTTGAATCCTTCACCAATACTTCCTTAGACTTTGAGAGTAATCTATCTTCTCTCTCTAATGGCTTTCCTTTGTGTTATGAGGTTTCTAACCCTAACCCCACTTTCAATCATCTGATAAAACACTCCAAAATTCGTAGGTCTTCTCACCCCCATATGTCAAAAGACTAAAACGCCCCCATACGATCCCGGTTTATCCCAAAAATTACCCGGTACTCGACTAGTACCCCCGGGTATACCATTTTGATTATTTCGACCATTACGGACTCATCGGTGACCTTTAAATTATCATTTGAGTCACTAAAATATATTTCTCATTTCTCACCTCAAAATAGTCTACACATTACTCCCGGTGAGACAATAATAAATATGCCCATATCACTCGTTATGACGTATCTCAAATTTACTATCAATATTTACTATCTACACACATAGTAAATCTCATAATATAATATTAATCAGTCTCTGTCTCTCGATTAATATATAATCCTCACATTTATTGTTTATTCACATTAAATTATGTCACACATCTAATTTAACTAAATTGTATTTTCCCAATTAATTTCTCAATTAATTAAATCATAAATACGTAGAAATATAGGATTTTACATACTTCCCCCCTTACAAAGGAATTTCATCTTCGAAATCAGGGCAAGACTGGTTCTAAAACTTAGGATCTTTAGTATCACGACATCCCCTTGTACTCATATTCAAATCTTAATAACATAAGGGTCACTCCACTATACCCTCACTAGTGGTGTCCACCTTTCAAAATGCTTAATCATTGTAGCCTCAGATTATATGTCAGCCTGTTCGAATATCTTCATACTGATATACTCTACCAGTCATAAGATCTCACCCCAAAGACGGCACATCACACATTGTGCTTCTACCACGACATTCTAATAAGACGAGCCTACACATCACTGGCTCTATTATTTCAATACTAATGGAAGGTCACACATCACTAGGTGATAGCTTCCTGTATCCACCCCCAACACACAACTTCCATCCTAAGGGAAACCACAAGGACATCTGACCACTCATGTCCATTCTCGAAACATCGGTTCATGGCGACGTAAGTCTTACGATATTCAAAAGTTATCTAAAACAGTTTGGGGTTATTCCACTTTTGCCAACGGACTCTAAATCACTTCTGATCAAAAGTTTAGTTATCCTCTCACTTTGGATCACCCATAGGGTAAACGATAAGGCTTACCACATAAAAAAACCTCAAAAAGGCACCCAGTCCTTTACAAACAGGTACGAGTGCCTATACACAGCTCTACCTATCGGTGATTTCTCCTCCTAATTACCTTATAATTTATAATGTTCACCATTCTCTTTAATAAACACTGTAAATAACCTGTCATACACTCGTCGGCTATAGGTGACACAACATGCCCAAAATAAAATGCTCTCCCCACCGCTTCCTGAAAATCCCTATCATAGGTGGGATTCAATGATCTTATCCTCACTCACAATTATATTGGGCGGCACCCTACACCGGTGCAATCCTTCTTTTTAAAGAAGAGTAACAATCACTTCATCTCGTCAATCTATTCCAGACACTCGAAGTAATTCTTGACGTTGTCCTGATGTTGGAAACCCATTAATGGATTCTACTAGTCTGTGTCCATCCTGTCAGTGGAATTTTCGGCTTGACATAAATTTTATTTCCTATTTGCGAGTGGTGCACCCGGAGAGAACCTCACTATGTCCCGCTCAACACCGACTTCCACTTATAACATCTCATATTAAGTGGCACTTTTACTCCCCTTTATCCCGTGATATACCATCAACATTCCATTTGCGCGCAAGCTACCCTCAATAATCGACTGAGTATAACTCCTTTCTACTTCCCCACAATAGTTGGATTTCCTCTTGTCAAGAGATATTATTTCAAATGGCTTTCCACATCCTTTTAACCCATCTCGGGTGTGTTAGCTCTCGTTGCACATATATACTTGGATTATCATCTTTCTCGCCGATTTTCAACCCATCACACCATTTTAACTCTGTTTATAACTGCCCCTCAGGCACATTTTCCATACATTCCTTTCCGCACCCTTATATCTAGGACGACTTCGAAACCACTAACCAGGGCGCCCATACACCCTATGTCCCGTGCATTTCTACACAAACATATCGATGTCTCATGCGTAACACACTTCTCGAAATTGGCCTCACATCTTTGACCTGGTTATGACACATGGGTCTTCTCAGTCACCCCATAACCTATATTTGATTTCTTCTCAACATTATCCCACCCTTTTACTCATAAGGAGAAAATAATTTATTTCTTTCCTATAGCACTACCAGCTCCACTGGCCTTACTCGTATAATAGTTCTTAGCTCAAAGTGTTTTCTTCACCCGTATAACGATTAACATTCGAAACTGATGCCCCTAGCATCCATCAACGTCTCTCCACTCTTTACGTTTATTAAGGTCCATGCGTACCTCATCTTGTAATGACACTCAAATAAGGAACTTCTCCTCCTAATGCATCATCACTAGCTTTGTCGGAGATCGAGTTCTATAAGCCTAAAGCACACAATCAAGAAATTCAAATCCTATCCCCAGACATTTAAATATAACTCTCAACTCCTGCATCTCTAAGGGAGTCATATTACACCGCAATCTCACTATCAATAGTCATTCGTGCTAATCATCATAATGATTTTAGTCTCACTGCTTGATAATAAACCCAATATACCCTAAACCATATCGGTAAATTCCCTACACATCGGGATCAAACATCTTGAGACAACTATACTCTCCGAAGTCTCTATCATAATATCATATATATGAGAGCTTGACCCTCTTTCCGGTGAGGCATCGTTAAAACAATATATCCTGCCCGGGAACAGCGAACACGATAGCCTTTCACTAACCGAGCACTATTGTACCGACCATCGCTAACCAGTCCATACCCAAGATACTATCATACTCGTATAACACATCACTAGAACGAGTAATTCCTATGAAGTATATCTCCATGGTCAACACCCGCTCCCCTGCGAATGAAACTAAAAATAACCCCGCTACCCAACGGAGAATATAAACACATAATAATGTTATCGATATAACCACTAAACTCGTCTTACACGCGAATCTAGTGCTAACAAAATCATGTGACTCACTTATCTCACATAAAACATACCTCATTCACTCGAGGATAAAACTCATACCTCCTCCTTGCCAACCACACTGGTTATTCAAATGGTTCCTGGATAGTACACGTTTGTCCAAACTGAACCCAAAGAATATTTTATTCATTGCCCTGACTGGGCACCATGCTCTTGTCTTTTTTCCTCGCTTCGGGGAAGATCAACGCATGTGGTCATACTCTTTATGGAAAAATATCTCTCTATAAAATCCCCTATTCCTGGCCACACTGAGCGTATTAAGTTTTTCCGTCTCTCGGACTTAGGTAGCTTCAACCCTAATGACTTCCCTCATTGTTCCCTTAGCTCTGCTGGCCCTAAGGAAAACATAATGTCCGTCTTACTAGTTCTAACTGAATCCACCAACACTTGATAAGAATTCCATTATTTGCATTAAAGGTGACCCCTCATGGGTCTCCCCCGTGGTGTCTTACCATCACCATTTCATCAAATCTTAGCCTCCTGACTAAATTCTTCAAAAATTTTTAGCGTCGTTCACATAGAAGCGTCATTATCAACAATATACATAGGTCGTCCACGCAAAGATTTTCCACAAGTGCTGGGGGCTCCTGCTCGTGAGCCCATTATTCAATCTTGAGGAATATTTTCTATATTCTACCTACCTTGTCGGGTACAAAGTTCATCAACCAATAACTTCTTTGTCACACTTGGCCTCTACCCATTCCTCATGTGATAAGTTCGGAAAATTTTCCAAATTATCACTTCTGGGCATTACCATACCCGATCATAAGTCGATGGCCATGGATTTCCTTTACCATTATCCGACACATACAACATCTGCACTTAGCAAACTGTAGCGAATGGTACTCTTCAAGGCCCCTCTTACTCTTTCCCATTTTAACTGCACTGGGCAAGTCTACTTTGGTACCACTTTCTATCATAGCGGTACTGGGAAAGTCCGTTGTACCCTAGCAGTCATTGCAGCATCAACTGCCAAAGCATCATTAGGGGTAACCTCGACTATGGTCATCATCCCCATAATATTCCATAGCTCCAACTGAGCCCCGCTTCCTACTCTCCCCCCAATGGTCTTCACTGGATGTCCTTTATTGTCCGTCTTATACAACACACCCAAACATGCATAAGATTCACTACAATAATACATCATAGCAAGAGAACGAAATCTCACAATAGGAATCAACAATCCTAAGCATATGGCACTATATCATATACAAAGCAACGCTGAAAGCGTAGTACATCCACACAGATTCCTAAAGACGCTATAACATGACGCTCTGATACCATATGTGACACCTCGCCTAATTAAATCCTGGGTGATCAGTCCTAAATTAAATTAAAATAGGTTTCTCAGTTGGTTCATTCTTAGCATTACTGTCGAAAAGTTTTTAATTACTAATCACCTAAGTGAATTTAGACTAGTGCCAAATTTTCCTTTCATTAACTCAAGAACAAAACTCATGAAAAAATATTTATACATTCACACTTTACAATAATTCAAACTAACGCGCAATATATAAAGAATAAAGTCTTGTCGAGTCAACAATCGGCTAAAAAAACATCACTGCTAAATAAAACCAATATAATCCAAAACAGAATATCTAAAATAAAGACAATGGACAACATGTCATGATAGAGAGTACTTAAAATGAGATCCTACACTAGATTTGAAAGAACGAATCATCTAGGCAAAGTCTTGCCAACCACCACAATGCTGCAGCTACGAGTCCCTGGACTGAATCCTCAAGTCTTGCGTTCCTGTGGCTGGACACCTAAAAGGTTTTGAAAATAATTTAATAGCAAGAGTTAGTACTCAAAACATTTTGAAAATATTTAGCAAGTGATTATCACAACAAAAATGAGTTATTGATTATACATTTTAAGATTTCGTACACTCTCTTAAGTTACCTCACCCCTCATCTATAGTGCACGCCTAACGTCCCATACTAAGCCCACCTAGTTGTACTACACATTCTAACTAGACTATACCATTCAACTGAACTTATCCACGTGACTAAGTTCCCATACCGCCCATATCGTATTTTAATAGTAACACATCTCATATGTTATATACTTAGATAACTTTTCACATCTTGTTATCTTTAACCTTTTATAATTAAGTTTCACTTTTTAATTCATTCTTATGATATTCACCTCTTCCGTTGAATCATGATAATTAAGTTTCTCTACTTAATTTACTTTTAGATGTATTCACGACATCTTCTTATCTACCATCTCATATAAGTAGATTATTTATACATTATACGCTTCACACAATATATATACTTATAAAACCATTCTTCACTATTATGTCCTCGTAGCACACATTATGGACTCTTGGTTCAGAATAGTCCATCGACACCAAGTAAAATAATTGGTTCGGAATATCACCTCGACCCCAAGTCTTTTTTCATGTATAAGTTTGGAATCCTACCTCGACCATAATAATGAAATTTTATATATTGGTTCTGAACTTTTTCATCTCGACCCCAATTTACTATTTCCATGTATTAGTTTGTAATTCTACCTCGACCTTAATATAGGCAAGTATACATTAGGTATTCTCTCCACCTAATTATCTATATAATTCAGTAGGTATACATGCAACCAAATGATCGTACTCGTACGTAAATATATTTCTCTCAAATATTCACCGTACTTATCATTTTACATTATTTTCACATACTAGTTCGGAATCTTTCCTCGAACCTAGTATAATCAAATGTACTTTAGGTATTCACTCCACCTAAGTATTTAATACAGTAGGTATGCACACAACCTAGTAATCATGCTCGTACGTAATATCCTCATCTTTAATATTCACCGTACTTATTAATTTACAATTTGTCTCACTATCATAATTATTATCTTCATATATTAGTTCAGAATGTCACCTCGACCCTAATAAAATCAAATATACCTTAGGTATCCACACCTCCTAAGTATTAACATAAATCAGTGGGTATGTACATAAACCCAATTACCATAATCTTGTACATAGTACATATCTCTTCCATACTCACCGTACTTATTATTTTACGATATTTCTTCCATTGTATATAAATGAGTTTTCACCAAAACTCTAAGGGCCCTAGTTACCCATCCATTTTTTTTAGTAGTTAAACTATATCTAACCTACTAGTACATATATCTCTTGGATTGACGTTAACCTTCCTCGTAACTCGAAACCATAATTCCCGATGCACGACTCTATCTGTTTATCCTCATCGGTTCATCTCTCCAAACCTTACCTTCAAAAATTATAAGGGGCCTCCACGAGATACCTAATGGTCTTCCCTTAGTCCCTGCATAGTTACAATATCATCCCTAAGGTTCCCCCCCCCCCCCCCCAAACATTGGCAAATGGTTTGAAATCAACCAACAAAAGCACCCATAATCAACCTGGGTCGATCGATCGACATTCATCATTCGATCGATCGATCGAGTAGGTGTAGGTGCAATTTATCTTCTTCGTGCATTTTCTCACCATCTCCAATTAACCAACTCACATGATAACACAACAAACTCACAACCAATGATTTCTAACCATATTTCTACATACTATAGGATAATTTCCAACGATTTAAACATCATAAATCTTAACAAATTTAGCCTAGAATGATTCAAATTCCCTAATTATTCATGAACCCTAAAAATATGTTCTTCCCATATTTTAAATCATAAACCCAAATTTTAATTCATATTAACGATCATGGTTCCTCTGATTTTCAATCGTCTATAGATATATATCTAACTACATGCTATTTTTACCCAAATATGCAATTAATGAATTCTTTTTCTCCAAGAATATTCATCAAAATCGATTAGTCATAAATCCTATGCATGGATATTATAACTCAAAATAATTTGTAAATAACACTTGCCTTATTCAGAGATGATCTGATTTCATGATTGTTGTTGGTGATTGATTGCCTTTCTCCTCCAATCTTCTTTCCCAACTGGTTCATGGTGCAAGAACCCTTTGAATCCTTCACCAATACTTCCTTAGGCTTTAAGAGTAATCTACCTCCTCTCTCTAACGGCTTTCCTTTGTGTTATGAGGTTTCTAACCCTAACCCCACTTTTAATCAGCTAATAAAACACTCCAAAATTCGTAGGTCTTCTCCCTCCATATGCTAAGAGACTAAAACACCCCTGTACGGTCCCGATTTATCCCAAAAATGACCCGGTACCCGATTAGTACCTCCGGGTATACCATTTTGACTATTTCGACCCTTATGGACTCATCCGTGACCTCTAAATTATCATTTAAGTCTATAACACATATTTCTCATTTCTCACCTCAAAATAGTCTACACACGACTCCTAGTGTGACAATAATAAAAACGCTCATATCACTCGCTATGACGTATCTCAAATTTACTATCCACACACATAGTAAATCTCATAATATAAAATTAATCATTCTCCGTCTCTAGATTAATATATAATCCTCACATTTATTATTTAATCACATTAATTTACGTCACATATGTAATTTAACTAAAATGTATTTTCCCAATTAATTAAATCATAAATACATTGAAATACAGGGTATTACAACTCGCACCTCCCTTCTTCCTTTTGTCATGTCCTCACTCATTCTATTGCATATGTTATAATCAACAATATTAACTCCTTTAGAATATAACATCGAACACATTACATTATTTAAGAAAACGTTTTCAATACATTTACCCCTTGAATTTATCTATGTATTAATGTGGCTTGAAAGCATATCAAGACGCCTAGTTATATTGTGTTCTTATTAGATTCACTTCCTTACCCTTACCCAGATCCTCCTTATCTGTAAACTCTTCTAATTCATCAATGAAGAATTCATGACCTCGAATGCTTAGGTTAGGCATATGTTCTTTTATATAAAAGGAATCCTCTTCTATAATTTAATCCACGACTATGGACCCCTCAAGTACCGTGTATCCTTTACATAATATTTGAATGTTTTCGTTACTCGATCGAAAAGATACATACTTGGTACCTTATAAGTCCACATAAAAGAGCTTCATCAAAAAATGAAATAAAAGGTGGATGCTTATCTCAATGTAAAAAAAAAAATCAGATTTCCAACTAAAGAATCTCAATAAATAGGACTAAATGCCTACACGCCCATATCATGAATGAATCTGTTTCTATAATTACTATATACACCTGTATGAAATATTCCAATATCATCTCGGCATTAAAGGTCAAGACCAAATTATTCTATTGATGTTGGTATGAAGCATTAACGAAAATTTCATGGATAAAATTAGAAAGAGAGTGCTTCCTTATACATTTAAAAGTTAAACATGCCTCCTCATTTTGGATCGGGGATTATAAATTCTACTCAACTACCTTATATTTATATTAACCCTGTATAATTTGTAATGAATATACAAATTTCTTTCCTATAGTTTGGGAACTACCATGTGGAAACCTAGTTTTTATGTCAATAGTGTTTACAAATTATAAATTTGCAGTTGACCTTAACTTTTTTAAAACTTACTTCATATTTAGGTTGAAGGGAAGCAAGTAAACAACTAATAATTGTTAGGAAACTATTTTTCTTTTCATTTTGTACACCTTATAACATTGGGAACAACTCTTATAGATTCACCACAAAAATGCAACTGATTTTGATGCACATCAAAACCTAAAAAAGCTAGTAGTCCACCATAATTCGGTATATACCATGTGACATAATCTTACAATGTTATAATCAACAAAATCAAGAAATAGATTTCCTAAAGACTCTTTTACAATTTTTACTATTGTTTTAATTTTGGGATCTCCCCTGATAACAAATGGATTTCTTTGTTATACCTTGATAATTTGTCGGTCACATGTGTGGCTTTAATAACAAGATCTATATAAGAAAAATAAAAGACAAACATAACAATAATTTAAATAAATCTATCGTGAAAAAAAATAATAGCAACGGAATATTGAAGAACCTATCAAAGAATAATGCCTTTAATGACAACGACCTTGAAAAATAAATGACTTTAGTGACAGTGGACTAAGTAGAATAATATAAAGAGGAATTTAGTCTTTAGGAGCATACAGTGATTCATGCGTAACAATAGTAAATCACTTTGGCAAAGAAACACAATGAAAAAAATTCAAAAAACTGAATGTTAAATAAACTGAATTCGAAAAATACTTAAAGCGATCAAAGATGAGAAAATTATGAGCTTGGGTTGGGATGGCTTATGGAGAGAAAACTAAGAATGAGGCAATGGCATGTGGAGTCAAATTCGAGCAATAATGGTGGTAAAATAATTAGGAGATAGGATCTTGGGAGGGAAAACAAAAAGAAAGAAGTGAGGACATAAGGTGTTAACCACTCAAGGAAGTCACAAATTGAGAATAAAATTTGTAACCTCTTAAGAAGCCACATATTTCGTATAAAATTTAATTAATAACTACATAAGGTAGTCACAAATTCGTGACCGTTGAGGGAAGTAAAAAATTAATCCTAAAGACAATTTTTGTAATTGATAACGGTGGTGAATAATTGAACATAAAATCTATCAAAATATTGTCACTGCCATTAGTAGTGATAAATCAATTAACTCAAATTTGTCACTGCCCAAGGCGGTGATAAATTCGGCAAAAAATTTATCACACCTTATGCCAGTCACAAAAATTATTTTCTAATTGTCATGAGCAATGACAAAGTTTATCACTACCACTAGGAGTAACAAACTCTTGGTGACAAAATTATTGTTTTTTTGGTGGTGTTTGTATGAGAACGAGCCTATATATATATAAACATTGAACCAAAATGTGCGTGTATTGATGTAATGCATTTTAATTGTATGTTATTAATAGTTGAGTCCTTTACTAAATAAATTATCACGTGACTCGTTGGCATTCTTTTTTTTTTGTTATGAATATTTGGTAAATGATATGAATTCATGTTTTATATATATTAGCATTGTCATAATGTGAATTTTGATAAAATTATACATTTATTTTTTTAGAAGTTGCTAAAGTAATCATTGTTAATGATAACAAAAAAAACATTAGTAACCTTCTTTTGTACATATATGTGTAGCGCACTTGTAAGATGTGTGAATGTAAGAACAACACTCAAGGACTTACATGAGTCCATTCATGCTCATTGGGTTGACATTGCTGAGGGTTATATTTTTTATTCATGATTTACCTGGACATCCTTCTTGCATGTAGGATTTTGAAGAGGATTTTGAAAGTTTAATGTCATATTATCGAACCCACAATATCCGATTTGTAAATCTCATGATGCTTTCTCAAATATTTGCATATACTGATGGAGGTGATGCTAATGATTATATGTTTGATGTTGATTTCGATGAAGTATGACTTTGAATTTGAGTTAGGAACGTTGCAATACAATTTTCTTAAACCATTATTATCTTCAAGATCGGAAAATGTATCAAAGTTGGTCAAAAATTTATAGAAGGCGTCATTAAGCTTAGGGATGCATTTTTTAAAAATTAGATTCAAATTCAATTATTTGAAGAATGATTCCGTTAGAATTAGTGTTGAATGTCAGCATAAGGTGAGTATTGGATGTTAGTTGTATGTTCACGGTAGGGTTCACCCTATTAACGAATTTATTTAATTAGAATAAGTCGGCGAGCATAGTTATGGTCTTCGTTATAGAGCTTTGAAACATTCGGGTATGAATTCCATTGTAATAGCAATTGAAATTAATAGTCGTGTTCGCACCAAGACATTAGCACCCCCTATTGATGTGCTACATTTATTCAAGTCTATATTTGAACAAATTATAAACTCTAAATGTGCTTGTAATATTGTGGATAATTCACGTAATAAAGTATTTGGTGACCATAAACAATATTTTGATAGTTTAGGGTGGTATGTTAATGCGGTGAAACAGCCCCGCCTGGGAAGTCATGCGGAGTTAGAGTGTAATTCACTATCTAAGAGGTTCAAGATATTGTTTATTGCATATAAATCATGCATTTATGGTTTTAATCATCATCGGCCATTAGTATTCTTTGACGAAACACTTTTAAAAGGGTCAACTGAAGGGAAATTTGTTAGCCGCGACTAGGAAAAATGGGAATCAATGTACGTTCCACAATTTATGCATTGGACTAACTATAAATTCAAAAATAATAGTAAAACTTGTATGGATTAGTGAATACTCACTGTAAATATTGGACTGTACATCATCTTGGTGAAAGTAACCTCACACACTGAATATTCACTTTAGTGAATTGTCAATACTTAAGTAACTACATTAACTAGTGCATATTCACTTTAGTGAACTGTCGATACTTTTAAAGTATATGAAAGTGAATATACATCATGTTGTGAATAGTCACTCGGAAAAAGTTACATTGGGAATATTCATTATATTATATATATAGTGAATATTTAGTGTGTAGTAAATTTCATGAACGCCACACTTGGTGAATATTTACTAATTTGGTGAAAATTACATTGGGAATATTCATTGTATTATGAATCAATGTAGACAGTAAACATTCACTGTTACGAAACCCCGCCTATTCAAATAATGGGTGGCCAACCCTCTATTAAAATAAAACAGAAATCTTAGTCTGGTTCATTCTTAGCGTCACTATCAAAAACCAATTTAATTACTAACAATCTACTAAGCCCAGTGTTATAATTTTAAAACTTAATAACTTACCTTATTAAAACATCAAACCACATAATACAAACCATTCCTACCATTTACATATGCATTCACTACAAGAATGAAAAAGAATACTGATGACATGAAATAAATAAGTTAACCGACTAACTCTTGGTAAAACCAAATACTATATTCCAACTGATGAGGAAATATAATAAAATCATAATAACATAAAGGTTTTCCAAAAATTGGCGACATGCCTTAAAAATTAACTAAAATGAAACCCTATCTAGATAAAAAGATAGCAGCATCTAGTTAAAGTCTGCAATCATCCACAGTTATTTCAGCATCGTGTGATTGGAAGGACGGCTAGGCCTAACGTCCCTGTGGCTGAGCGCCTAAAAGGTTTTGAAAAAGGATTTTTGATACGGGTCAGAGCCCTAAACCATTTTGGAAATATTATTCAAGTATTTAAAATGCGATAATGATTATACAACATATTTATTTTTATGTGTTGTCACACTCACATGAGATATTACTTTCCCCTCATCTATAGTGCGTACTTAATGCATGGATTTTCATTCCCTAGTTATTTTACACTGCCTAACTAGTACAATCACCTAAATTAGCCCCACACGCTAAACCTCTAGTCCAACTATGATACATGTATTTTACTTCGCCTTTTTACTCATTTAGCTATCACATAACCTATATCATTATAATTATCAATTATAATTTTATCATTACACAATTTATGTAACTGTACATTGTTTATAATTTCAATGTTCAAACATTCGTTAAGTTTATGTATACATATAACACCCATTTATACGTATATACCCAGCATCCCCAAGCTATTCTCTCGGATGCATATAATTTACTGTTCACACATTCATTTAGTATACATATACATATAATACTCTTTTATACGTATATACATATCATTCCCGAGTTGTCCTCCCGGATGAATTCCCTAGCATGGTATCAAGATCCAGAACGTCACATACCGCTCTTGGGCCACCGGGTCAAAATTTCCCCATTGAATCCAAATCAGAAATACATAACATTTGTGGGTCATAACCATACCACATTACTCCACAAGACTCTAAACTCACATACACTAGTCGTGCAACACTCTTATGACCTGGGAAAATGACCCCACACCTGTCGGTCAAGATAAATTGGACCGCCAATTATGCACAACCTCCAATGATAACATCCATATAGTAGGTATATTCACATATATCAATCACACACACATACATACACACAGATACACTGTGTGTGTGTGTGTGTGTGTGTGTGTGTGTGTGTGTCACTCCTAAATTTCTCAAGTATTAACTTACTTAAATTAAATTCTTAAACTACATGTTTTCGGACACAAAACTATTCTAATTCAGCTTGCATCATAACTCTTTCCCAATTTCTAGCCTGAGTTCATAAATTATAACCCGAGTGTTATTCACCCAAAAATGCCCGTAAACTCGTATCAGGATTTTATTTTTCACCCAAGGTAGATTATAATCTCTCTTACAGATCCCCATATGTCCTAAGTCACATATTGAACTCGTAAACCAAGACGCGCCCTCAATGGCCCATGAGAAACCACTCAACAAAAGAGTAGGCAGCTAGGTTGGGTGAATCGATACCCATGGATTCCCGAACCAATTCGGTGGGCGAATCGGTTCGCTCCCTGCCCAGTGAACCGGTTTGGTCCATCTAAGCTACTTGCCAAAATTTTTACGAGTCTCTTCTTTCTCTCATCAATTATATGAATCCTTAAAATCATTCAAACCCAACACATCAATTTGTTGTCAATCTTAAACATAATAGTACACATTTTTACTTCTGAATTAACTCGAAAATATATCAATTCATGGGATTGACAGTTTTTCATCAAGAATCGTTCACTTTCTTAAACCTAATTCAAGATTTCACTAATTTTCATATTAATCATTAAAAATCGAATCTTGTTAATGCAAATCATATTATATTTAACATGGGATTAGGTTTGAATTGTTTATCTATAATTTCATTCCCAAAAGTCCAGTTTTACATGTTAATCCCACCCAAAACTTTGTGTTCATACACCCAAATTATTCATGAACGATTAACACCACATTAATAATTAAAGAAAGATAAACACTTGTCTTATACTCGTAGAGATTCTGAATCGTTCCCTTTTTAATCCTCTTTACGTAGTGATATTGTGCCCCGAATGATTTGATTCCCCTCTCGGATAGTTTCTCTTCACTTTCTCTTGATTTTTCCCTCTTTTCTCTCCTCTCTTAAGGCGTAGGTTTCCTAGATGGTGGAATGTCTGCCCACTCCATCCACCTTCTATATATATAACCTTAAACTTCCTCAATCCTGAAATTAGGTCAATTCCCATGTGTAAAATGACCCGAACACTCTTATAGTCCCATTTACCCTAAAACTTTCTCGAAACATGATTATAACCATCGAGTACCTAATTCTGAATATCTTGGGCCATTTCGAGTCATTGGACCGCTCGAAATCACCATCAGATTTACCTAACATTAATTTTACATCCCGTTCATGATGTGACCCAAACTGCATTTCCTGAATAGGATACCAAATTTCATTTATTTATCATACAAGTAAATATAATATATCACATAAGGATTAATTCTTTTACTCACTAATTAATATTTAATTAATGCACTTTATTTGTCAATTTGAATAAATTATGTACACACGTGTAATTCAAAATGCCCAAACATAAATGCTCAAAAATACGGGGTGTTACATACTCCCCCCTTAACAACGGAATTTTGTCCTCCAAATTTGGACATACCTGGTACCAAGAGACTCTGAATAAGTCTTTTCGCATGGCATCCTCGCATTCCCAAATCAACTCACAACAGAACTGTGGTGCCCCATTACACACGCATTAACAGGATCATCTTGTCTAGAGTCCTACTCCCTACTCCCTAAAACTATTAGTAAGTCTCCTCTAATAATTTCTTATCAATATAATACGTCATTTCTAAGGTCACTCCTTGATGACGATACACAAAACACATCGTGAACCCGCTGTAAATGCTCCGTTAAGATGAGCCTATACACGTCAAGATCTATCATCTCAATAATGAGGAAAGGCCCACATACCTAGGTGCTAGCCTCCCATCTTCACAAATCATAGCGCTCCCTTCATGGGAGATACCTGCGGTAATACCTGACCACTCATGTTAAACTTCTAAAATCTTCAGTTAATAATGACTTAACTTTTTTAATTCTTCTGAGTTACCTAAAAATAACTCTTGATTAGCTCAATCCCTACTAATGTACCCCTGAATCATATCTGGCCTAAGAAGCTTATTATCCCCCATCTCTTGTAAATAAAGCGTGGACAATGAGGTCTCCCATACAAAGCCTCAAAAATCATCACACCGATAGTAAATTGGCACGAGTTATTATATGGAACTCTACCAACGGTAATTGATTCTTCTAATTACCCTTAAAGTCTAGAATACACGTTTATGTCATATCTTCCAACATCTTAGTCATCTATCCCTTCTAACCATCGGTCTACAGGTGATATTCCTTACTCAAACTTAACTACGTCCCCAACGCCTCTTGATAACTCTACCAGAGGTGGGACACCATAATATTATCTTAATGCGCAATAATGTTGGGTGGCATCTCATGTCGGCTCATTCTATTTCTTTGATGAAATGTTGGGCAGACATCCCGATCGTTTAATTCACCTAAATTAGTAGTAATTATTTCATCTCAGTCAATCAATCTCAATAACCCATAGGGGATCTTGACCCTTCAACAACGCTGGAAACCCAAAATAAATTCCATTCAGTATACACACCCATTTTGTCACCATAATCACCAATCATTATACAAATCTAGTTGATCGCTTAGGATCATCTTTTTCCATCTAATGAGTGGTGTACCTGGAGGCTAACTTTACTATGTCTCCCTCCACACTGACCCACATGTCTTGAATCCCACATTATGTGGTATTATTACCTTACCTAAGGTATACGAAAAAACCATGACCCATGCATATGTTCTAAAATTGCACACTTTGTATGTACTTCTCATTTATTTATGTGCAAGGAACCCTCAGAAATTGATTGAATATGACTCCTCTTTACATACCAAAAACTATTGGACCCTCACATGGAAATAAGGTTCCCTTGCATGTGTCTTCATAATCCTTTAACCCATCTCGGGCGTGATAGCATTCCTTAATGTATATGTCCGGAGTACCTTCTTCCTCTAATGAAGTTCGGTCCATCTCACCATTCTAACTCTCTTCTAACTTCCCTATAGGCATATGGCTTAACTCATTTATCTCTACCTTACCTTATCTCAAAACATATTGAATATCGAACTAACTAGGGTGCCCATACACCCTATATCTCGTGCATATCCTCACAAATATCACATATGAAACTTACATGCATCAAAGTCAGCCATCGCATGCTCTGAATGACAATAAAATAAGGGTAGACTCAACTAACCTACAAATTAAGACTCAATTTTTCTTGATATTACCCAACCAATCAACTAGTGGCACAAACATTCCTTGGTGCTTTCTACACATCGTTACCTAGTCTTAAACTATATAATAGATCTCTACTCAAAGTGTTATCTACACATAAGTAATAACTAACGTACTAAACCAATTCCCTAAAGCCCCAAAATGTCTCCCAATGCCCGACTCTTACTAAGGTTCGTGAGTGGAATGTCTCACAAGATGAATCCAAACAAGGAACCCCCCCCCCCCCCTTTGATACACTAATCATTATCTTTGTCAGTTATCAAGATCCTAAAGCCAAAAGTACATTATTGGGACACTCGTAAAACATGTCCCCAAAAGTCATTAAATTAGATTCCCAACTCAGACATCTTTAAATGAGTCATACGATACAAAGCTCGTAATATCACTAAATCCCAAGCACTAACTCAAAAAAGAACTCAATATCTCGGCTCATCAGTAATCCCAGTATCCCTTAAATCATATTAATGAAGTCCCTGTGCATAAGGATCAAATGTAATGAGACAACTATACTTTCCAAAGTCTCTTTCCCTATATGATATAAATGCGATCTTGACCCTCTCTCAGGACGAGACATTGCAACATCAATACATCCTACACTATAATAGTGAACATGATAGCCTTACTGTAACAGTCCACCATTGCTCAAATTATTGCTAACTAATCCAAACCCAAGATAACATCATACTCGTGCCTTTCTAAAATGTGTAGATCTAGTCAAACATATCCTCCAAGTGTCCACACCCGCACCCTTACAGATGGAATTAAAGAGAATCCTGCTACCCAATGGTAAATATATACTCATAACAGTAATACTGACACTATGTTAATTAAACTCGTCTCATGTGTGAACGTAATGGTAATAAAATATTGTGATGCACCCGTGTCACACAAAACTCGCCCTATTTGCCCATGGATAGGAAGCATACATTCAATTTCTAATGACACTAAGTGTCTAACTAGTTTACAAATACAATACTCACTCCTAAACTTCACCAATAATTATTGTAACCGTTGCCTATATTCGGAACCCTTCTTCTGTACTCTAGATTTCTACAGACATGATCGATACATGTGGCCCTACTCTCCACAAATAAAATAACTTCCCGTGAAACCCCCTTCTCTCTGTCCTTGTTGTCCATATAGGGGTTATCCTGATTTTTGGCCCTTGTGTCCTCAATCCTGGTAGCCACCCCCATTGCTCTCTTGGCTTTGTTAGCCCTGAAGAACATTTTGTTAGCCCTGATGGCCCTATCTGAATCCACTATCTCGTGGTCGAAATCCCTCGATTTAAATCTCTTATCTAGATCCCCCTCCTGGGTATCCCGCTCATGGTGCCTGCCCTCTTGATGCTCCGGTGACCCACTAGTCCCATTGCCTTCAATCTTTCCTAGCTGGCTAGACTCTTCATCTCTTTTGCCTCCCTTCACATGGAAACGATTATCTTGACAGTGTAAAAGTGTGGCATTGACGACATCAGCATAAGTCTTCAGTGTTTAATTTCCTAATAAATATTGGCAAATCCTCTAAGTGAGTCCATCAATAAACTTAAGGATCCTGTCCTCCTTAGTGTTTACCTCGTCCGGTACAAAGTTCGCTAGGCACATGAACTCCTCCTAATATTATGCCACAGTTCAAACCTCTTGTGAAACATCGAGGATCCTCCTCCTCATCTCCTTTTTAATTTTCAATAGAAAGAACTCGCGGTCAAATCGCACCCAAAACTCCTAGATACTGATCGAATCCCTTTCCTCGACTATGGTAATTGACTCTCACCACTACAGAGCAGCCTCAACTAGATTAAGCGTATCTAGTACCTATTTTTGAGTGTTAATGCACTTAACCATATGAAAATTCCTTTGGATATTCATCTTCCAATGGCTAGCTACTACAATATTCGCATTTCCCTGAAAATTCGATGGATAGCCCTTTTAAAAGGTCTATCTGACTCGCTCCCAGCCTGAAGGGGCTCCACTGGCTATTGTGGTTATGCCTGGAGAAGCTTCTAGACCATGGCGCTCGTCACATAGTTAACTACCTATGCAACATTAGTGGCAACCTCTACTGCGATCAACGCCTCTTGAAGTGCCCGAGACTTCGGATGAGCCTCCTCCTCTACGACCCTCCTCGATTCACATTCTGGCCATCCCCTCCTATGGTTTGCCATACTGAAACCAAATATAAATCATTTAATATTGACTTCAACTATATACTATAGTAGAACAATGTAAAAGAGCAATATGAATCAATAGTCCTAAGCATAGGGCTCTATATCAAAGAAAGGCAATGCTGAAAACGTAGTAAGCCTGTAAAAATCCTAACGACACTAGAACCTAATGCTCTGCTACCGTCTGTGACACCCCACCAATTCAAATAACGGGTGGCCAACCCTCTACTATAATAAAATACGAATCACAGTGTGGTTCATTCTTAGCATCAATGTCGAAAACTAATTTAATTACTACCTATGTATTAAGCCTGGTGTCCAAATTTTAAAACTTACTAAATTGTCTTATTAAAACATCCAATTATATAATACAAACCATTTAAATACACACTCACCACAAGAATCAAAATGAATATCGATGACATGAAATAAATATATTAACCGAATAACTCTCGGTAAAACCATATACAATAATCCAACTTATGAGGAAATATAATAAAATATGAACAATATAAAGGTTGTCCAACGTTGGGCGACATGCCTGAATAAACAACTGAAATGAAATCCTATATATATATCAAGGATAAAATTGTCTATTCAAATCCTGCAATCATCCATAGCTGGTGCGCATCAACTGTTTGGAAGGATAGATAAGCTTTACATCCCTATGGCTAAGCACCTAAAAGGTTTTGAAAATGGATTTTTCATACGGGTCAGAGCATAAAACCATTTGAAAATATTTTGCAAGTATTTAAAATGCAATAATGATTATGCAACATATTTGTTCATATTTATCTGGTGTTGCACTTACATGAGAGTACCCTCACCCCTTGTCTATAGTGCGAACCTAACGCATGGATTTTAATTCCCTAGTTATGCTACCCCACCTCACTAGTATAATTACATAACCTAGACCCACACGCTAAACCTCTATACCAACTGTCCTACATGTATTTTACTTTTCTTTGTTCCTCGTCTATCTATCACATAAACTATATCACTACAATTATCAATATTAATATTATCATTACACAATTTACATAACTACACCGTAGTTATAATTCAATGTTCATACATTCGTTAAGTTTACATATACATGTAACACTCATTTATATGTATATATCGAGCATCCCCGAGATGTCTTCTCGGATGCAGATAATTTACCATTCACACAGTCATTGAATACACATATACATAGAACACTCTTTTATATATATAGCATTTATGAGTTGTCCTCGTGGACGCATTCCCTAGCATGCTATCAGGCTCAATGCATGTTAAGTACCACTCCTGGGCCACCGGGTCGGAATGTCACCACCAAAACCAAATAGTAAATAATAACTTGAGATGGTCATAGACTTACATTCATGGATCATAACCATACCACATCACCCCATTATCTCTAAAATCACATACACTGGTCATGCAATAGTCCTACGACTTGGGGAAATGAACTAACACCTTCTCGTCACACTAGGGTGGACTGTCCACTATGCGCAACCTCCAACAATTGCACCCATAGAGTAGGTATGTTCACATATATCAATCACGCACACACACACACACACACACACATATATATATATATATATATATATATATATAATCGGCTCATCTTGCATATATCACTCGTAGCTCTAGCCCATAATTCTCGAGTCTACCCCAGCTCCCAAATTTCTCAAGTATCCATTTACTTATATTACATTCTTAAACTACATGTTTTTTGCCACAAGACTATTCTACTCCAACCCATAGTCTAACTCTTTTTAAAATTCCAACCCGATTTCATAAATTATAACCCGGGTGTTATTCACCCTAAAATACCCGTAAACTCGTGGCCGGATTTTATTCATGTCTAAAACATGGTAAATTATAATATCTCCTATAGATTCCTAGAATTCGTAAGTCACTTACAAAACTCTATAAATCGAGCCGCACCCTTAACATCCCATAAAAATCACTCAACAAAAGAGGAGGCAATCGTGTTCGGGGAATCGATTCACAAGGCTGCTCGAACTAGTTTGGTGGGCAAACCAATTCGCTCCTTTTCCAGCGAACCCATTCGGTCAACCAGAGTAGTGAGCCAAATTTTTGACGAGTTTCTTCTTCCTTCCATCAACCATATGAATCCCAAACATCATTTAAACCCATCACATCAATTTTATATCAACCATAAACTTAATAATACACGTTTTTACGTCGGAATTAACCCAAAAACATATCAATTCATGGGATTAACAATTGTTCATCAAGAATCATTCACTTTCTCAACCCATATTCAAGATTTGACCAATTTTCATATTAGTCATTAAAGATCACATATTTATAACATAAATCATATCATATATAACATGGTATTACATTCGAATAGTTTCTCTATTATTTCTTTCCCAAAAGTCCCATTTTACATATTAATCCCACCTAAAAATTTGTGTTCCTACCCCAAATTTATTCATGAACGATTGAAACAACATCAATAATTAAAGAAATATAAACAATTCCCTTATTCTCATATATTTACTGAATTATCCCCTTTGTGATTCTCTTTACGTAGTGATTTTGTGCCCAAAATGATTCGATTCCCCTCTCGAATTATTTCTCTTCACTTTCTCTTTATTTTTCCTTCTCTTTTCTCTCCTCTCTAAGGCCTAGGATTCTTTGATGGTGGAATGGTTACCCAATCCATCCACCTTTCTTGGATATAACCTTAAACTTCCTCAATACCAAAATTAGTTTAAGTACCATGTGTAAAATTAATCGATCACCTTTAAACGGGTCCCGTTTAGCCTAAAAAGTCCTCGAAACCCGATTACAACATCGGGTACCTAATTCGGACTTTCTTGAACCATTACGAATCATTGGTTCACTTGAAATCACCATACGCATTACCTAACATTAGTTTTCCATTCCATTCCATTCCCAACACGACCCTAATTGTGTGTCTTGAATGAGTACCGTCAAACCCGTCGATTTTACTCACTAACGACATAATATAATTTCATATACTTATCACACAAGTAAATATAATATCACATAAATATTAATTCATTTACTCGTTAGTTAATATTTAATCAATACACATTATATCTCAATTTAATTAAATTACGTGCCCACGTGTAATTTAAAAATGCCCAAAAATAAATGCTTAAAAATTTAGGGTGTTACAGTTGGGTAGTGAATACAGTGCATTTTTTGTAATATTCATTATGTAATGAATCAATGGATACAATGAATATTCAATGTATAGTGAATGTAAATACATCATACAATGAAGATTCACTATGTAGTGATTTGTTAGTAATTGCGTAATATTATACATGTACATTGATTTTTCCTTATAGTGACTACACTCGAATATTCAATATTAATATTACATAGTGCATTTTCAAATTTGTAGGGAATTGTGAACATTGGATTGTGTCATCCTGGTGATAGTAACCCCATGTACTGAACTTTTTAGTGTAATTATACTTGTGTAGTATTAAATGCAAGCACAAACTTCACTTTATTAAATACACTTGAATTTCAATATCTATAATGAATGTTCACTACGTTTATTAAATAGTATGATATTCAGTTTATATTGATTGTGAATATTCATGTTAAGTACTATTTATTTCAATAATTTATGAATTTAATTAAATTATGAATGTTTAATACGGGGTGAAGATTCATCTAAAAAAATGTTTCTATTTTATCACATGGTATTTTCCCATAGCTTTTGTGATAGTTGACTCGAAAAATGATGAGAATTGGGACTAGTTTTAACCAAATTTTCTTAAATTTTTTATCGAGGGAGAAAAACATTCATATCAGACAGACGCAAAGGATTATTGAATTCCATACATAAAGTTTTTCCTAGTGGAAACCATGGTTTTTTCTTGAATCAGTTAAAAGGAAATTTTAGGGAAAAGTTGACTAGATTTCATCATATTGTTAAAGAAAAATAGATTTACAGTTCGTTCTTTGTGCATATGCACAAAAAATGAGGATTTTGACATAAGCATGAAAAATTTAATATAGAATAAGGGGAGAGAGCGATTTATTTTTTATCAATTATTCGAAAAGATAACAGGAGCAACGATTTTTTCTAAGAAAAAAATAGGGAGAGATGACGCCAAATGTAGTGGAGTCGTTTAATTCATGGATATAGTATGCACGCCACCTATCAATTACAAACCCAGTTGACACAATAAGAATGTAAACAGTGAATTTGAACTCTAAGCTTGGAGATAAAGCTAAGGATTGGAATGGTGTATTGCATGCAAATATTAAACTTTGGTTACAAGATCATTATAGTTAGGATGATCGTGGGGTATTTCAAGTCAAATGACTATGTTTTTTAGGTAATGGTTAAACCGAACAAAATCACTTATCACGTTAATATTATGGATCTTAAATGCTCTTGTTATAAATGGACACTAAACGGCTTTCTAGGTGCCCATGTTGTTGCAGCTGCTCAGAGGAGTGGACGTGAAATGCGTGAATTTGTAGATTGTTTATTCTCAGTTTCAAGTTTGATGAAGACTTACTTGTATGTAATTTATCTAATTCCTACCATTGGTAAAGAGAATGACTTGCAATCCAATATTCAACTTAAATTGCCTATTTAAAAGTGACCATCAGGTAGATCAAAGAAAAAAAATATCTGAATGGTGAATAATAAAGAGAAATTAAGTGTAGTAGATCTGGAAAGTATGGAAATCACAACAGAAAACTTGCATAGAACCAATGCACAATGACATTTGTATAACTCAGATTATTTTTAGGTTCATTTATTTAGGTATTTGGAATTATGATGCATCAATTAAATAGGATGTCGTAATGTTTTTTACTTTTTATTATTTTGTGGATATATAATATAAATGCAAAACCGTATGATTTTGCATTTGGTTATAATTAGTTGGTTTGTTAATGTAATGGTGTTGCTATTGTTAATAAAGCGCATGTAAGTTTTTTATTAATTATACTCGATATAACTAAGTGAATATTCACTTCATGGTTTTGAGTAGTACATGAAAATATTCATGTAAAGTTGACCATATTCACAATGTAGTGTTTGTGAATATTCACTGTATATATTGAATACTCATTATATTTGTATAATTGATTATAATTACATGCAATGAATATTCATTTTTATTTCTAATTTGTGAATGCAACTACATTTAGTGAATATTCTAATTGTACTCTGTGAGTATTCACTATTTAGTGCACGAAGTGAATATTTGACGTTATTTATTGGAGTAAATATTTACTTCATATAGTGTATATTCACTATATTGAATATTTCAATACATATATTAATGAAAACGTGATTTTCAGTGAGAACAATGTGCATATCATTTTATATATTGTATAAAGTGAATATTCATTGTATGTATATGTTAAATAAAGTTAATATTCACTTCATGTATTAAATAACTTTTACTTGAATAATCATTGCTTGAGGTTTTGTGGTATTAATCATCACCATGTCCCAAAATCAACTTAGACACCAAACGAATGAAATGAACATATCTTTTAAAAGAAATTGTGAGTTTTGATAACTCAGATGATGCACTGGAATAAGCCACTACATTTTTAAAAAAATAAATAGTAAGTTTTGACAATTCACATCATGCACTGGAATAAAACCACTACAAAAAAGTGTGCATGTAGTGAACATTGTTTTTTTTAAAGTATCATGTAAAGTAAAAGTGAAAGTGTAGTGTATAGTAGATAAAGTGACAATTCCTTTCATGTGTTAAAATGTTTTAGGGTGAATAATCACTAATTGAGCTCCTATGGTAATAACCAACATCATTTACCCACTGAACTTTGTAACACCCCACGACTTTGGAGACTGAGAAATTTAATTTTGGGAAAATTAAATTAAATTAAATTGGAGAATTTTAAAATTTGGGAATTTAAGTCCAAAAATAGAGGACGTTTTAAAGTATTCCGGATGATATTTTTGAGGGTACCATCGATCCCGGAAGGGTCGATATAGTCAAAATGACTGTCATTGGGTCTTATTTCGGCTCCGGAATGTTTTTTAAGTTGTTTTAACTTGAATTGGAGTCAACAAGTCATTTAAAGTGTGTATTAACATTTAAAACTAGGATTTTGTTTTAAAAGGTTGGAGGCTTACGGATGAAGCCATTTCTCATTTGAGAGAAAGAGAGAAGAGCCCTAGAGAGAGAAGACGAAGAGGAAGAAGAAGAAAGGAAGAGGGAGAGGAAGAAAAGCTTGGAGATTTCCGGCCCTACCGCGACATCGAGGACGATTCAACCTCTACAAACCTGAGGCAAGTGTTTAATCTTGCTAAATAGCTATCTGTGTATTTCATTTCATAAATTGTGGGTTAAAGAAATGGATTTTTGGGTATTAATGTCAAAACCTAGATTTTAGGTTTAAATCTTGAAATCAATGATTAAATATGGATTTAATGGAATAGAAATGTTTGGGATCAACTTTGGGTTGACTTATGGGCTTAAAATCATAAATTGATGAAGGTTTAATTGTTAGAACTGAAAATTAAGGGTTTAGAATTCGTGGGTTTTGATGAAGAAGAAGAACCCTTCAAAAATTGCAGGTCCGAATCGATTCGCCCCCTCAAGCGAATCGATTCGGTTTGGTGAAATTGGCAGGTCTGCATTGACCGAATCGATTCGGACCCAAGCCGAATCGATTCGGCCTATTGCAGAAGCCCAGGTCTTTGGACCCGAATCGGTTTGCCTTGGAGGCCGAATCGATTCGCTAGTCCGAATCGATTCGGAACAGGGCCGAATCGATTCGGAAACAGGGCATTTTGAGGTATTTTCTCCATAGTGAATTCAAACCCTTTTTGGTTGGGTTTATTGATTTGGGGCTTTCTCTTATGATGGAAGAGATATGTTCTTGGAGACACATAAGGAGTTTCTCACACATTAGAATTTTGGGGACTCCTTAGGGTAATTTGGGAGAAATGTATCCATGTATCTATTTGGGGTTATGTATAGAGATTTTGGGGAAAACCTTTGGGATTGAGAATCCTAATTGTAGATGAAAAGTAGGTGTAGATGTGATGTGAGGCTAGGAACTCTTAGAGAGATCTCAGACTAGGGTATTCACAAAAGTGATCGAACCATAGTCGAAATCGAGGGAAATGAGATTATTTGATGATTGAAAGAATGAGCTTGAGGCTGATAGACTATTAGTTATACGTATACCGATAGTCAAAATGATTATTAGATTCTTTAATGTACTCGGAGATATAGATGATATGTGTAGTGAAAGATTCCTACACAAACTCTTGGGTGATAGCCCTAATGTTGAATATATATAGGTATAGATATATACATATGGTTTTGGGAGACTATTCATCATAGGAAAATGATCGAATATGTTTCAAGTATGGGATTATATTCATGTATCGAGGTAAATTAAAGGAATTGTGGTGACGGCTTGTATATTGAGGACTATGTATACTTATAGCCAGGTATATATATATCTTATACATATGAACGAGAATTAGTTTATATATATAGATAAGGATATGTGAATATGTGTTGATATATATATATATCTATATGTATATAGATATATGGATATCTTTATGTTGTGGACATACATGGTATGGATATTTAAACCGTATATGATGGTTTATTATTTGATCATATGATTGGATCATATGGATTATATATATTATGCATGTAAATGATATATATACTTAATTGGTTAAGCATACCCCGCTCATGCTATCATTGGGAAGTTGCGCGCGTAGAGGGTGAGCATCCTGGCTAGAAAAGCAGGGTGTGGATATTCCCCAGGTCATAGTCGTCCCGTGTGTTATTATATGATATATATATTTATTTTGGGATGAGACGTGATGGGTATGTTTCGTCTCATTACCGGTTTGGAGCTATGACCGCTTCCCGGGACGTCGTGTGCGGGAGTTTACCACGAGATGGGTGTCGTTTAGTCCCACCATGGTGGCCCCAGTTTTGCTACGTGAGCCGGGCACTGGGAAGATGATAGCATTGATGCAGTTTATCGGCGATATATATAGCCGGGTATATTATGTGCATGGCCTTGTACATCATATGTCGTATGTACACTTGGCTATTGGATTGATGATGATATATATATACGGTTAGAAATAAATACCTATATATATATATATATTTATATATATATCCTATAGACGAAAGGATATGGACTTTATGAAGTACATCTTAGATGATTATGGTGTACTAGATTGAAGGGGGTGATGTATCGAACATAAGGTATTATTCGGTTACATCATCCCAAGGATATTATTGGAGGTTCTTTTATTTTATTTTATTTGTTTTCTTTTTTCTTTTATTCTTTCTTTATTTAGTAGTTATAGTTAGTAATAATGGTAGTATTAACTTGTATGTTGAGGATTATGGATCTCTAGGATCGACATTGCCCAGGAGTAGTGTAACGAGGTGGTTCCTTGTTTGGATTTCGCTTTGCGAGACACCTCACGCACGAAACGCAGTGCCATGTCGAGATTTGAGAGAAGTAATTCCATAGGTGGCATCTCGGATCTCTGGTCTTGACCTTGTCAGGAGTAGTGTAACGGGGCGGTTCCTTGTTTGGATTTCGCTTTGCGAGACTCCCCACGCACGAAACGTAGTACAATTTTGGGATTAGAGAGAAGTCTTGCCAATATTCCATGTGCATATAATTAAGTATATTAATTCTTACGTTTTTAGCCTATATAGGTATATATATATATATGTATCTGTATAGGGGTAATGCTTTAGGAATTATGATAATTATAATTCATGAGATTATTAATCGGAATTCATTAAGCCTATTATGGCATAATTGTTGCAATCATAATCTAATAGGATTAGAAACGGGTGAATCCTTAGATTATGACAGGAAGGTAGCTCTCGTGGATATAGGCTAGGCCTGATAAGTTAGGTTGTCCTAAAATCAATGGGGGTAATTTAACTAAAATTGGAGGACGCGAATAGGTGCGCGCCTTTAGATGAGAGGTGAGTTGGGGTTCCACGAGAGTGCGGTCTCACTTATTTATGAAATTAAGTACACCGGTATTTATTATGCACGGTTAACACACTTGCTAAATATTTTACACATTCAGGGCTCTGACCCGTTTTCTTTTCTCTCCTGCTTGTATATATATATATGTATTTCCACAGGTATCCTACCGCATGGATGTCGGATGACTTTCTATCCAGAGTCTTGGGAGCCGTGACAGGTGCGGACTGTTGCGGGATGTTTCATGTAGCCGCTTCCTACTTCTTTAAAATTCTAGGTAGGATTCATGTTGTATATCGGGTTTGTATCATAGGGATATTTATATGCATGTTTATATTTATTCCATTTCAGTTATTGTATTTTCTGTGACCCGACAGCTTATTCGGGTTTATTTATTTATGGCATATTCATGTATAGTGATTCCTTTCATTTCTTATAGTGTTTCTTGCATCTCTCTCTTATTCTTTAGTAGTTTCATAGTGTTGGGTTATTGTATGTTGCAAGTTTTAATTTATATTAACATCTCGCTTATATGATATCGGGTAGTTAGTCCTATATTACATAGTACCGATAGTTGATGTTGACACTGGACCATCTGGAATTCCTGATTTAATATAGTATAGGGCTGGCCACCCGTTATTATTTTAAGCGGGGTGTTACAGATGGTATCAGAGCATCAGGTTCTAGAGTCCTTAGGATCTGTGCGAGTTTCTGCATTCTTCCGTTAACGTTCTTGACATAAAGCCCTACAAATAGGACTGTTGTGTTCACTGCGTTGCTTTCTTCTGTGAAGTGTATTCACTTGATTGACGTTCTGATAACAATTGCTCTTGTTTCATTTCAGACGTCGCCTAGATTTTGTCGTCTAGGAAAGGATAGGTTTAGAAGTAAAATACCCATAGCATATTTTGGGTACGCTTTGATCGGGGGTAGTTGTTTTCCCCGATTGTGGAGGAGTTATTGGGGAGATTTCTAGCAATGGTTCGAGGTGATTTGTCGGCAGTTGAGTAAGAAAGGAAAATTTACTCGAATGACAAACCTTGGACTTGATAAAGTAAGTCTGAGGAGAGGTTATTGTAGTCTTTGGGAGGTTTGGATTTAGAAACCCGTCAACCTTCGCTAGGAAGGATTTTGAGGAAGATGTTTCTCTTGTGAAGAAATAGGCTTAGGGATAATGATTTTCCTGGAAGGGGTTTAGGACCCTGAGTTGAGATTCTAGGGTGAGGGGAAACCATTAGGTTATGGAATTGTAAGGTAGAATACCTTTCTTTGGGTTTAAGTTACGCTTTGTGCGATAGTGGGAATGTCGCGTGTGAGGTGTGATGAGTAGCTAGCCGCTATACCGCTAGGGGGTATGGAATTTTCCTAGAGAAGGAAGTGACCAAGTGTGGCCCTGGTATGGCGTCTTGGGAGATGATACACCTTTTCGTAACGAAATAGTAGGGAAGTTTTAGAATCCCAATGAGGGAAGGATTTATTTTTATATAAAGGTGTTAATATGATGTATAGGAATTTCATAACTGAGAGGTTCAGAGTTTGGTAGATTTGTGAGGAGCGGATAGTTTAGCTCATAGTCGTTCTAGTTTTGAGAACTAGATATTGGCTAGAGTATTGTATTTGTTGAGGCCTTGTGTCTTAAACATAAGGTGTTTGTTTGGCGTGTCGAAAGACGCGGAATATATTTATATTGTATTATTGTATAGGCCCTCGGGAAATATCTAAAATATGAAAAATCTTTTATAAAACCGTAACCCTGGTTCAACTAATCTCAATCCCCGACCTAGCTACACAGTAGTGTATTGGGAGGGTTCCTTGTTTGGATTTCGCTTGCGAGACCTCCCCCGCACGAAGGTGGCTAGCGTCAGGAATTGAGGAGAGTTCAACCAGTGGAAATTTTCAAACTTTTATATATTTAGTATACTGTTATAGATTATATTACCGAGGGTTATCTTACAATTTTGAGACTAATGGAGCCTGATTAAAATTCTACGAGTGGAGACTCAGGTACGGGGTGTATGGGCGCCTTGAGTAGTTAGTTTGTTTTAAAGGCTATATGGTTCGACGTGAGAACTAGGGAGGATCGGTATAGTGATCCTAAGACTTGATGTTAGGACTAGATGATATTGAGGTCCTAGGCATATCTTAAATTTCGCGGACGAAATTCTTGTAAGGGGGGAAGATTGTAACACCCCACGACTTTGGAGACTGAGAAATTTAATTTTGGGAAAATTAAATTAAATTAAATTGGAGAATTTTAAAATTTGGGAATTTAAGTCCAAAAATAGAGGACGTTTCAAAGTATTCCGGATGATATTTTTGAGGGTACCATCGATCCCGGAAGGGTCGAGATAGTCAAAATGACTGTCATTGGGTCTTATTTCGGCTCCGGAATGTTTTTTAAGTTGTTTGACTTGAATTGGAGTCAACGAGTCATTTAAAGTGTGTATTAACATTTAAAAATGGGATTTTGTTTTAAAAGGTTGGAGGCTTACGGATGAAGCCATTTCTCATTTGAGATAAAGAGAGAAGAGCCCTAGAGAGAGAAGACGAAGAGGAAAAAGAAGAAAGGAAGAGGGAGAGGAAGAAAAGCTTGGAGATTTCCGGCCCTACCGCGACATCGAGGACGATTCAACCTCTACAAACCTGAGGCAAGTGTTTAATCTTGCTAAATAGCTATCTGTGTATTTCATTTCATAAATTGTGGGTTAAAGAAATGGATTTTTGGGTATTAATGTCAAAACCTAGATTTTAGGTTTAAATCTTGAAATCAATGATTAAATATGGATTTAATGGAATAGAAATGTTTGGGATCAACTTTGGGTTGACTTATGGGCTTAAAATCATAAATTGATGAAGGTTTAATTGTTAGAACTGAAAATTTAGGGTTTTGAATTCGTGGGTTTTGATGAAGAAGAAGAACCCTTCAAAAATTACAGGTCCGAATCGATTCACCCCCTTAAGCGAATCGATTCGGTTTGGTGAAATTGGCAGGTCTGCACTGACCGAATCGATTCAGACCCAAGCCGAATCGATTCGGCCTATTGCAGAAGCCCAGGTCTTTGGACCCGAATCGGTTCGCCTTGGAGGCGGAATCGATTCGCTAGTTCGAATCGATTCGGAACAGGGCCGAATCGATTCGGAAACAGGGCATTTTGAGGTATTTTCTCCATAGTGAATTCAAACCCTTTTTGGTTGGGTTTATTGATTTGGGGCTTTCTCTTATGATGGAAGAGATATGTTCTTGGAGACACATAAGGAGTTTCTCACACATTAGAATTTTGGGTACTCCTTAGGGTAATTTGGGAGAAATGTATCCATGTATGTATTTGGGGTTATGTATAGAGATTTTGGGGAAAAACTTTGGGATTGAGAATCCTAATTGTAGATGAAAAGTAGGTGTAGATGTGATGTGAGGCTAGGAACTCTTAGAGAGATCTCAGACTAGGGTATTCACAAAAGTGATCGAACCATAGTCGAAATCGAGGGAAATGAGATTATTTGATGATTGAAAGAATGAGCTTGAGGCTGATAGACTATTAGTTATACGTATACCGATAGTCAAAATGATTATTAGATTCTTTAATGTACTCGGAGATATAGATGATATGTGTAGTGAAAGATTCCTACACAAACTCTTGGGTGATAGCCCTAATATTGAATATATATAGGTATAGATATATACATATGGTTTTGGGAGACTATTCATCATAGGAAAATGATCGAATATGTTTCAAGTATGGGATTATATTCACGTATCGAGGTAAATTAAAGGAATTGTGGTGACGGGTTGTATATTGAGGACTATGTATACTTATAGCCAGGTATATATATATCTTATACATATGAACGAGAATTAGTTTATATATATAGATAAGGATATGTGAATATGTGTTGATATATATATATATATCTATATGTATATAGATATATGGATATCTTTATGTTGTGGACATACATGGTATGGATATTTAAACTGTATATGATGGTTTATTATTTGATCATATGATTGGATCATTATGCATGTAAATGATATATATACTTAATTGGTTAAGCATACCCCGCTCATGCTATCATTGGGAAGTTGCGCGCGTAGAGGGTGAGCATCCTGGCTAGAAAAGCAGGGTGTGGATATTCCCCCGGTCATAGTCGTCCCGTGTGTTATTATATTATATATATATTTATTTTGGGATGAGACGTGATGGGTATGTTTCGTCTCATTGTCGGTTTGGAGCTATGACCGCTTCCCGGGACGTCGTGTGCGGGAGTTTACCACGATATGGGTGTCGTTTAGTCCCACCATGGTGGCCCCAGTTTTGCTACGTGAGCCGGGCACTGGGAAGATGATAGCATTGATGCAGTTTATCGACGATATATATAGCCGAGTATATTATGTGCATGGCCTTGTACATCATATGTCGTATGTACACTTGGCTATTTGATTGATGATGATATATATATACGGTTAGAAATAAATACCTATATATATATATATATATATATATATCCTATAGACGAAAGGATATGGACTTTATGAAGTACATCTTAGATGATTATGGTGTACTAGATTGAAGGGGGTGATGTATCGCACATAAGGTATTATTCGGTTACATCATCCCAAGGATATTATTGGAGGTTCTTTTATTTTATTTTATTTGTTTTCTTTTTTCTTTTCTTCTTTCTTTCTTTAGTAGTTATAGTTAGTAATAATGGTAGTATTAACTTGTATGTTGAGGATTATGGATCTCTAGGATCGACATTGCCCAGGAGTAGTGTAACGAGGTGGTTCCTTGTTTGGATTTCGCTTTGCGAGACACCTCACGCACGAAACGCAGTGCCATGTCGAGATTTGAGAGAAGTAATTCCATAGGTGGCATCTCGGATCTCTGGTCTTGACCTTGTCAGGAGTAGTGTAACGGGGCGGTTCCTTGTTTGGATTTCGCTTTGCGAGACTCCCCACGCACGAAACGTAGTACAATTTTGTGATTAGAGAGAAGTCTTGCCAATATTCCATGTGCATATAATTAAGTATATTAATTCTTACGTTTTTAGCCTATACAGGTATATATATATATATATATATATATATATATATAGGGGTAATGCTTTAGGAATTATGATAATTATAATTCATGAGATTATTAATCGGAATTCATTAAGCCTATTATGGCATAATTGTTGCAATCATAATCTAATAGGATTAGAAACGGGTGAATCCTTAGATTATGACGGGAAGGTAGCTCTCGTGGATATAGGCTAGGCCTGATAAGTTAGGTTGTCCTAAAATCAATGGGGGTAATTTAACTAAAATTGGAGGACGCGAATAGGTGCGCGCCTTTAGATGAGAGGTGAGTTGGGGTTCCACGAGAGTGCGGTCTCACTTATTTATGAAATTAAGTACACCGGTATTTATTATGCACGGTTAACACACTTGCTAAATATTTTACACATTCGGGGCTCTGACCCGTTTTCTTTTCTCTCCTGCTTGTATATATATATATGTATTTCCACAGGTATCCTACCGCATGGATGCCGGATGACTTTCTATCCAGAGTCTTGGGAGCCGTGACAGGTGCGGACTGTTGCGGGATGTTTCATGTAGCCGCTTCCTACTTCTTTACAATTCTAGGTAGGATTCATGTTATATATCGGGTTTGTATCATAGGGATATTTATATGCATGTTTATATTTATTCCATTTCAGTTATTGTATTTGCTGTGACCCGACAGCTTATTCGGGTTTATTTATTTATGGCATATTCATGTATAGTGATTCCTTTCATTTCTTATAGTGTTTCTTGCATCTCTCTCTTATTCTTTAGTAGTTTCATAGTGTTGGGTTATTGTATGTTGCAAGTTTTAATTTATATTAACATCTCTCTTATATGATATCGGGTAGTTAGTCCTATATTACATAGTACCGATAGTTGATGTTGAGACTGGACCATCTGGAATTCCTGATTTAATATAGTATAGGGCTGGCCACCCGTTATTATTTTAAGCGGGGTGTTACAAACTTACACACGAAATGAACATGTATTATTTAAGGAAGTAGTGAGCTTTGACCATTCACATTATGCACTAAAATAAAGTGACTAAAAAAGTGAATGTGTAGTGGATATTTCTAATTAAATGTCATTAACAATTCATATGCAACTATACACCCATTAAAAGGAAAATAAATGAATAAAAAAAATGCACATTGTTTTTCAGGTGAAAATTAATTTAGAAGGTATTAATAAAATCTTCCCAATGTCGACTAATTTTTCTTCACACCCATGATTTTATTTAACATTTTTGCATGATATTTTTGCATCATCCCTCATGAAACAGAATATGTTACTCCTCCCCCCCCCCCCCCCCCCCCCCCCCGCGTATATATTTTCTCCATCAAGTAGTATATCGCAACACCACAATCAAATCTGCAACAAATAAAAAAAATCACAATTAATAAAAATTTATCTACATATGAATGTTTCATAAGTGAAAAAATCAAAATTACGAGTTGACATATTTGTTGATGTCCAGAAATGGAGAGAACAAATATAAGATCAATCGATAAAAAGTACAAATAATAATACTAGAGAATGGGGATAAGAGACAAAGAGAACGCGATGGGTTTTACGTGGTTCGGCCCCTCAAGGAAACCTACATCCACGGTGTTTCCAAGAATTTATTGCACTTTGTCAAGATTACAATTAGGGTTTCCGTTACAACTTGATGATTATCAGGATCCCAGAGAGAGTCCCCTTCTTAAGTAGATTAGTACCCTGTTCATAGATGATTCATGAAGAGGACATGTGAATTTCCCTTATAAGTTGGGTAGATACACCTGAATATTCACGTTTATAAAAATAACAAACTAATATGCCTTGAATCATGGGCTGACATCATTGATAGGGGCATGGGTAACTAATTCATAATGGCCACGTTCTCATTATCCCCACGTGATTTATGAGGGGTGTTTCGTGTGTAGGTACCCACATGGATATATAGTGTGGTCGACTTTATCTACACGGATGGGACAGCTGTCAAGTAGGTAGGCTGAGCATATTATTATTGAGTCGACCTCATTATGAAGTGGAGCCTAACACATACTGTCGAGGACAATCTTTTTCTTTAATTATAGGAATAATATATTCTTAGGTTTCATAGAGGTTATTGATTCTATCTTGCCCCTCATTTCTCATTTTTAAAGATGTTCATCATGTTAATGAAGAAAAAGTCCACAATGTAATCCCTCTAGTACACAAAAATATATTAACCAATTACAACATGAATTATTTTTATAAAGCTGATATTTGTCTTCACAAAATAAGCCATAGAGGAAATGGTACGTAAATTTGAACATATTTAGTATATCAATATGGAACGTGTTTTTTTCATTTTATTTTTTGAATTTTGGGCTCTGCTGAACTAGCTGTTTTCTTCTACGATCGTGTTGTCACTCTCTCACATTTTCCATTTCCTATTGGATTTTACTCTTAAGCACTAGATTTCTTCACCTTCATGTCTTATTTTTCTTTATTCCTTTTACCATGAAATTCATTGCATTTTCAAGTTGTTGCAAGTGAGAAGGGGTTCGATTAGTGTTTCGTCGACCACAAATTATGGTCAACTAATTTTACTTCCTTCTAATTTGGACTTTATGTGTGTTTTTGATTTATTTGTTCCATGTAGCGCTCAACCCGCTACGACATTAACTCATCAACTAAGGCTTAGGCCTATATTTTAGCGATGTTTGCTTCATGAACTCTACTATGTAACTTCTTAATCAAATTATTCGGTATTCCAATATCATTTTCATGAACGTTTTCAATATTTTTGAGCTCTGAAATCATGTCACATATGAGGCTCAACTCATATGCAATGTTAATTTCTTGAGGTATGCTCAACTCAACAACAATAACATTTAACCTTCCAATCCCACTTATGTTTTGTTGTATTTAGCTACTGTGTTCTTTATCTGTCTTCAACTTATCACTCTTTGAAATTTCTAATTCATAAAATATTTCCATATCCTTCTTAAGCATCTCATTCTCAAGTTTTTTAATCTTTATTTATTTTCTTCCTCATGTGTATGATTTAGATATCCACTTTAACGCCTCTCAAAAATTTTATCATCAAGGTATCCATCATTTTCTTCAATGTCATTTCTCCCATCAATGTCATTGACACCAATATCTCTATTTTAATCATTCGCTTAATCAATTATTTATGGGAGTTCTTCACTTGCATTTCCCACACCAATGTGATCTTCACCAATCACTCTTCATTCTTCATTAGTCATTCATTCATCTCATCATTTACCAGCCAATCATTACAATTGTAAATAATTTTTAATTTAACATGGATTTTAAAAGTTACTAATTGTTAAGTATACAATTCATTTTGCACTAAATTTTCACTATGTATTTTTCATTGCATACACTGAATATGCATTTTGCATTGAATATTCGATGTAATGAATATGCATTGTCTATGATGTTCAATCCAAAAATCATTCACTGAATATGATTTATGGTTTAAATAGTGAATATTGATTGTGTAGTGAGTAATCCCACATGTAATGAATGTACTGATTAAGTCTTAAAACATATAATATTCACTAAGTTGGTGAAAATCACACTCTAAACATTCATTGTATAACGAATCAAAGCATACACTGAATATTCAATGTGTAGCGAATATTCACCGTCAACACTTGCCAAATGTTCAAAAAGTGCATAATCACTAACCCCAATTTAATTTTAACCGAGTAATGAATATTCACTAACTTGGTTAAAATCATTGAATATTCATTATTTAGTGAATCAAAGCATGCAATGAATGTTAACAATTGCCAAGTGTTTAAATAGTGATTATAACACTCCTAACAGCTTAGTCAAAATTCACTAGGTAAATTATAAACATAGGTTCCCAAAAAATTCAAATTTTGTGTTGTTCGAAATTTAGTTTTCATTTAAAAAAAAATAAATGAAGTTCAAATTTACCCAAACCAAATTTAAACAAACTTAATTCAATATTGAATAAAATTAAACTAGATCACACCAAATTAATTAATCACCTTTAAACTATTTATGTGGTTAAACCAATTTTATCTTTTTAACCTAAGCATGCATCTAGGTGAATTGTAAGAAAAAAGAAACCACTATGCCCAATGTACGAGAAAAACCCAAATGGAAAAAAACTGAAACGGACCAACCACAAGTCCACTAAGTATGGAACTGCAAAAAGGACACGATAGAATACTTACACAATGACTCGTTGCCCTTGAAAGACTTGACACTCTCCGCTCCTTCAACCTATGTCTAGTGACAACGTATGAGTCCACCTACGTCTCGGAGTTCACCAATGGTGCACAAAAATCATCATGCATTCAGGGTCTACCTGTGACACGCCGCCTAATTAAATACCGGGTGATCAGTCCTTTATTAAATTAATTCAAAGTGTCCGATTGGTTCATTCTTAGTATCACTGTCGAAAAATATTTTTTATTTATTAATCACCTAATAAATAATTAAGCTAAGTGTCAAAACGTTTAATTTAACAAATTAAGTCCGATTTCTATAATTAACTATGAAACCATTTTCACGAATACAAATGATAGTATTAAAACCAAACCATCAAAATGAAAGAACATGCTAGATAAATCAATTCAATTAGAATATCCCAAAACGCAGGACAAGGAAATAAACAGAATAATTCCAACTAAACTCAATACTGACATGAATAAAGAGTACAAATATTTGGACTAGATAAAAACTAGAAATGGGAGACACATGCTCTATCTAATGAGAACTAAATGAAAGACTGAGAAGATAAGGATGAAGTCGTCTATTGAAAAGACCCGCAACTCCCACACTACCTGTAGCACGTCTACAGTCCAAAGATCCAAGTCTGACGCCCATGTGGCTGGGCACCTGTAATATATATATATAAGAGAGAGAAAAATGACAGGAAACGAGTTAGAGCCCGAATGTAAAATATTTTTAAAAATAGTTTAGCAAGTATTTAAAATGATTACTAGTTGATATTACATATATGTTAGTACTCAAAACTCTCTTCTGAATTCTCACCTCTCATCTAGTGTGCACGCCTATCGTACTACTAAAATGACTCATAAATCTAACCCAATTCTCCTCCCATATATTCTGATTCGCGAGGCCGTATGTCTATGATTCATTAAAATAACATCTCATTAAGGATTATTTAAGTCTATTGTGTATATCTCAATAGTGCTATGAAATCTCAAGGATTTACTATGATTAGGGGCATTTATTCAATAATTATCTACTTACACACGCTGTAGAAGAATTCCAGGTATATGTATATATATTAATCACTCATACAATATATATACTAATTGGCACCCCACATAAAATCTATGGTTATGGTATACTCTACTATCAAGTCCCTTTACCTCTCGTGCAAATGAGGTAAATACTAGTTCGGATTCACTCTCGAACTGTATTAACACAAAATACCCATATTGGAGGCGAGGCATAGTTCCAAGTCACTAAGAGGTCAGTACATACCCTCAGGTCTCTTAGGACCGTCTTACTATCATTCTCAGATAACATGTACCAAGGAATCTTATGTTCTAGGGTACAAGTCAATATCTCCCATAAAGGTCACATTGAGATGTAACACCCCGTATTTTTTGTTCATTTAATATTTAATTAATTCGAGAATTCAAAATTAATTGTGTGTCTTAATTTTAATTGAATTAATTATGGCAATATATATTCAAATATTAATAGGGGAATGAATGGTTAATATTTAGGGAAACTTATTTACTAAGTGAACAGTAATAATTTATTTACGTCATTTCAAGCATTAATGACGGGGTATGCACTTATCTCAACCGGGAGTCGGTATAGACTAAATTGGGTGTGAGATAAAGATTTTATAAATTAATTCGGATGCCAATTCTGAGTGTACGGTTGAGTTCGAATGGGCCGAGATAGTCGAAAAAGTGTACTCGGGGGTAGTAAACGGGTCACGGGACGTTTTTAGGCATAGCCGGGCCCACACGGGGACATTTGGGTCACTTAGGCTTGGCCCATTAGGCAAAAAACTGGATTTAGCCTAATTAAGCAATTATAAAAAATAAGGGAACGGCTGAATTGAGTTTATAAAAAGACTTAGTGGATTAGGAAACCCTAATAGCAGTTAAAGGAAAATTTGGGGATCAAAGGAGAGCCAAAACAAAGGGGTCATCTTCAACCTTGGGCATTCACAACTCCAAAATCAGACTCTACGAACCCTAAGGCAAGTGGTTAACTTGTTGTAGCACTTAAATTGTATTTCAATTCATATTCATGTGATGTGAGTAATCAAAGAAATTCGTTTTGGGATTTAAAGGGTATAAACATGGGGTTTTGTAAACCACGAATCTGATTTCTAAATCGAGTAGGAATTCATGTTTAATCTGAGATTTGTATATGTATCTGGTAAGTTGTGTAAACCCGGATGAATTAGAAACTAATTTAAGATAAGGAATTGATGTTTAAATGGGTTAAAGATTAAATTGAATTTTTCCCCAAATTCGTGAAAACAGTAGAGAAAGTAAATTAATTGATGTTTTTGGACTTTATGGGGGTTCCTTAAAATGTTTTTGGTATTTATTGTGGATGGTAAGGCTTGGTCTTTACTGTAGAAGAAGTTAGGGGGTGGATATATTCGTCCATGGCTGAAACGGACTACTCGAAGAAGACGATGACCTCTTCGATCGATCGATCGAGGGTTGGGGGGTCGATCGGTCGAAGGTCCACAAATTCTGGCAGATCGGCAAGTTTGTTTATATAAGGGGAAATTAAATTAAAAAAATTCCATGCCTTAAGTAATAAGAAATAAACAATGGGGTTACAAACTAATTAATTGTGAGGGAAATTAATTGGGACTTGGGAGAAATTTAGGTGTGACACACTATGATTAAATCGTGAGAATAATATTTCAAAAATGGTTACAGATGGATTTAGTGGGTAAGTCTGGGGTTATTGGTTTAGCGATACCAAGACGTTAAATTTATTTAGGTGAAAGCTAAATAATTTAGAGTCAGAAATTTAGACTCAGGTGTTGTTTTGATTTCGGGCCACGAGAGTAAGTCCGAATATATTGGTTGGGGTGACACCAAAAGTAATTAATGTGCAAATTAATTAATAATTAGAGTTGGACCATAAACTCATAATAATTTGAATAGGCTTGTGTCACGGACTTAGTACATGGTGTAGCCGAGATGTTTATATTTATATATATGCGGTGTGTGATATTATATATATATATATATATATATATATATATATATATATATATATATATATGGTGTGTACATTAATATCAGTGGTTAGATATTATTATATACTCTAGTGCTATAGGGGGAGGTTGCGCGTAGTGGATGAATCCCCTAGCTTGAGGAGTAGGGTGAGTATATTCCCAGGTCATAGCGTCCATTATATGGGTGAGGGACATCTCACTTTCAGGGAAGGAATATGACCGCCTCCAATTGTATGTATTAACCAAGTTAGTGAGCATTTCTAACTTGGGGTAACTAGGTTATGTGAATATACCTAGTGGGATATCACTTTAGAGAATTTATATCCTGTGAGTCTTTACTCGGGTGGATGTTATTATTAAAATGTATTTCAATATGTTTGTGAATGTTGTAATATGACTATAAGTATATAATTAGGTACTTAATTATATACGGGATAATTAATACAAAGCATGAGTTGTACTATATGTATAACAAGTGTGCAAGTTATATGAATTTAAAAAGGAAAATGATTAATTAAATTGATGTTGCTAATAACTTAAAAATAATAATCATGGCACACTCGGTTAGAGTAGGGTGGGTGCAAGGAGGTTTTATTAATTATCTAGTCATGAGATAAATAACTAGGTGAATTAATTAAGGCGTTCGTAGTGCGCATTAGAGGAGGGGTGAGGAAGTTCTCAAGAGAGTGCGGTACTAACTGAAATGTGGAGAGCATGCATATTTATTTATTACTGCAAGTTAATCATTTGCTAAATGTTATTCCTTGTCTTTACGTTCGTTGGATTTTGGAACCGATGGTTTATTCGGTCAGTTAATTAATTGTGAATGGTTATTTTAGTTAACTATGATTGTTATATTATTTTATTTCCGCATGAGATTTCCATTTAAATTAATGAAAGATAAAAGTTGGCACCAGTCTATTTCTCACTTAGGTAGTTAGTAATTAACAAGGCGAAAGTGATGCTAAGAATGAACCAACTGAGAAACCTGTTCTAACTTAACTTAGGACTGATCACCCGGGGTTAATTAGGCGGGGTATCACACGAGATAAGACTGTCCCGGTGCAAAAACCTCCGTGATAGCAAGTAGCGCGGGTATGATTAACTACACATAATAATATGACAAGCATACATACACACAATTATGTATTTCCACATTTCATATAGGTACCCTCACGACCCATAATATTTATTTACTAACCTTACATGGTTCTCACTCTCAAAACCTACGTATTATTAGCTTATCATTTTTCTCGTTTACAACACGTTCCCAATTACTTCTCAACCCCCAAAGTGTATCATTTCTATAACCATAAGGTCATTAGGTTAACACTCTCCATCTTACTCGCCTACGTCATCAATCATGCTTACTCAACCTAACGTATCGCACATACAAACACATTTTTATTATTCTATAGCCCCCGTGACACTACGATTAAGTCTCGTATTAATCCATATTATCCGGACCTAAATCACAACCCTACTGTCCCTCATAAGTCCTATTATAATAATATCATCACATGCAAAGTTCCCTCGAAGAGGTGCTACATCATCATTAAAGAAGAAGAAAATTTCCAAAAATCAGTAGGAGTCAATCGAACGACATTCATAGGTCGATCGATCGACCCTTCAAGTATCAGCCCAGATTTTCTTATGACAACTAAGGGTTCAATCCTTATAACTCCTCAAAACCTCTCTAATTTCATCCCAAACTCCCAACAAAGTAATCCAAATGTATAAGCAATATATATAAACAAGTTCTAACGTAAAAACATCAATAAATCCTCAACAAATCAATCAAAAAGGAGTTTAATTCCAAATTTCTTTACAAAACCTAATTATGCATGAATAATCAAGAATCTCTATTTTAAATCCATATTTCCTTCCCAAATATCATTATAAACTCGTGGGTAATCCTCTACATATGATCAAGATTTTATACTACATGGATTCTCCCTACAACATATAAATTCTCTTCCAAAACATATAATTCTTTAAATAGAACATATGATTTTCATTCCTAGGCTAACATGGAAGGGATATCCACTCGAAATAACAAGAGAAATACTTTCCTCATAATCGAAGGTCTGATCTGTTGGTGACGAAGGTATGACTGCGTTCCTCGTCTTACGATCTATGCCCAGTGGTGTTATTCTTGAAAAAGGTGTTGCGGATTGTGATCTATTCTTGAAGAACTCTTTTCCTTTCTTCTCTAATGTCCATTATTTGTTTCTATGATTGATAACCCTAAAAGCTTAACTCTAATAGCGGATATAAATTAGGGAAATTCGTGGGTTTAATTACCCAAAAATATAGAATGACTATAATACCCTCCCGGGATGCCAGTTAGGCCTAAAAACACCCCGAGAGCAAAACTAAACCCCTAGGTACTCTTTTTTTACTATTCGGACACGTTAGCGCACTCCAAATGACCATAAGAGTGAATTATAATTAATTCACTTTTATTCCATCAATTTAGTCCTGACACGACACATGGGCGTCCCGACTTAATTTTTATAATTGTCGTATTATTCACTCGCGACAATTTCTCATATATTACTTTACTCATCTAGTAATATTCAACATTATTCTTACCAATAATTACTAACTCTCGTCACGCTAGTAAATATTTATTTTAAAATTCGAATTAATATTATATTAATTTAAAATCCCAATTTAATTTAATTAATGCGATAATTAAATGCAATAAAAATACGAGGTATTACACTACCGTATGTATAATAATGAGCGTGGAATCCTCCATAAGAAAAAATTCTCAATAATGTAGAGAACGATAAACTCGGTGCCAAAACGTGATCTCAAAACATATATGTATGTTGAAACTTGGATTAAAACAACTAGCTGAAAACTTGGCTCGATGTTTGATAAACATTAATAATAAGTGATGAACAAATATTGATGAACTTTTTAAGAGATATTTTTAGCTCTAAATCATGAAAATTTATCTTGGAAAACTTCACTCTCCCACTACTAATATTGATGGAAATAAATAGTGGGAAGTTGAGGAGAAAACTATCGAGAAAAATTACATTTTTGAAATTTGTGCTCATCTCATTAGAAGTCTCATTCAAACGAGATTTCTAATGAGATGTCAGCACATACAAGAAAATCTCATTAAAAGTGTCATTCAAATAAGAACCCAATCTCGTTCTAACGACATGACCTTAAGAAAATTAAAACATTTTTCTATAAAAATGTAAAGTATTTTTAAAAAAAAATAGAAAAGATTTAAACACCCAATAATTAAATATCCAAGGCTCACATAAAATATGCATTCATACCTGAGAGATTCTTGGAATTTTGATGACGAAACGAGGAACGAAACACGACATAGGATATGATCTTTTTTACTTGGCCGCTACATCTTCAACAAACATGTCATAGGCTTGAAAGGTCACTAACTCAACTTCAATCCTATGACTCAAAGTGTTTTTTCTGTAATTAAGCCAATACGTACAAATTGGCTCAATTAGAAATTCGTCCTTACATTGATTACATTGGGAATATTAACTCTATAATGAATAAATGCAGACACTGAATATTCACTATGTAGTGAATACTCAGGTCACGACTAAATAGTGAATATTCATTGTGTAATTAATATTCATTGAAAACAATTGAATATTCATTCGTGTAATCAATGCATGTTGTGTATATTCACTCTATAGTGCATATTCACTATGTGTAACAGGATGAAAATTACATATTATTAAAAATTTAGTACAAATAGATTTTTCATTGAGCGTAGTGAATATTCATTATAGGTTGAAATTTATGTAATATTCAATACATTTATTAACAATTGGTGGTTATATTATACATTAATAATATAATAGAGAGTGAAAGTAAATGTATATTACCTCAAATTCCACCACTTTCTAGATTAATTTTTTGTGGGAGTTTTTAACTAAGGTTGGTAAGAGGCCATTTATGGCAACTTAGGAACAATCCATGGCATTCATCGGGTTGGATGATTGTTTTGTGCTCATACAACTAATACAATTATGATAAAAAAAAAATAAGACATGCTAGTAACTATGAATAACACAATAATAAGAGGTATACAATTAATATTAATATAAAAACTAGCAGACAACCTATGCCATGCACGGACGATGTATAGTAAACATATATAATGGTAATTATAAAAGTTAGAATATATCATAAATAAAATATCTTATCTTAAAGCCATTATAAAGGTAATTTATTTCATAAATAAAATTTGTCTATTATTTTTAAATATTTAAATTATATAAAAGCTATTTTTTATAAATAAAAACATCAGAACGACTATACATTTTTAAATTAACAAATTATACATATTTTTTTAGTTTTTTAGTTTTAAAAACTGTAAGTCATTTATGGATACAAACTTAAATTTTTTTTTATAAATAAAACGTTAAAAATGTTTTTATAAACAATTTTTTTTTATAATAAAAAATTGAAATTTTGAAAACTTTTTTTTTAACTTAAAAACTATTTTTTATAAATAAAAATTTCAAAAAAATTGTATGCGTTTTATGTAAAAAAATTATACATATTTTTATTTTCTTTTATTTCAAAAACTTTATGCCATTTATAGATAAAAACTTAATTTTTTTTTTCTATAAATACAACGTTAAAAATATTTTTGTAACCCATTTTTTTATTTATATAAAAAACAATTTTGAAAACATTTTTTAACATTTCCCTAGAAATAAACACTTCATATAGATATAGTAGTATTAGTAGCATTATCTAATGTAATTTGAATGGGGAATGATGAAAAGATAGTAATTGAATCTAGATTGTATTGGATGGTGAGATTGATTAATGGAGCTCATAATGAATTATATATTTAGTTTTCAAGATAGTTTTGACTTATTTATTTGTCTAGTTTCAAAGAGATTTTTGATTAATTCATTTAGATGAAAGTAAACATTAATTTTAGGAGGGAGGTGGAGGAAGCATTAATTATTATTTACACCTCTAATAGTATCGTGCTAAAGGTATAATATATATCTAAACTACTAACCACAAGACTAATAACACATCTTGTAACTGATTGGTGGTTAGTGTATGAGGAATAAATGGAATGAATCAATGCGTTGCAAATGATAGTATCCCATTTGTAGAGATGACCATTTTTTATCCGATAACCCGTTTACGGTAATAACCTAAAATGACCCGAACATGACCCGATTAGCTTGTATAGATTTAGGAGTACCCAAAACTTATACTATAATAAAAATCAACGCGACCCAAAAATGACACGACTAACCCGAATTTCCACCCTTACCAATTTGTTCTTTTTCATAGATTCAAATCTTCTAAGTAGTTGAAGAATACCCACTTGATTTTTACACCTCGAGTGGGTAAGAATATATCACCAATTGTGTAAACGAATATTAGTCTACAAACATCCATATCACCTTTAACATAATCCTCTAATGCGGCTTTAATGGTCTCATTCCTAATTATGTTTGTGGACACAATGTTTATCACATCTCTCAATCGCTTACCAATGAATGATGTTGTTGTCTTTGTGGCATAATAATGAATTGTGACATCTTCTTCAACCAAAGGTATACTAAATATACTTGCAACATACATCGAGGTAAATGTAAAAAATATTCCCCTAATTTTGAACTTTTTCCTCGTTGGTTCATGCGATCTTATTATGGGTTAGACATTATTCTCATACTTTTCGACAAATATACTATCAAAATCATTTGCAATTAAAGATACTAATAATGCAGAAAAAGGAGTCATCCCTGGAAAAGAGTCTACCCTAAAACTCAATTTTAGTAGCTTCACTAAACTATATATATTAGAAATTGTATTGAACCTTATGTTCTCGTTGGTCTGGTATATGGAGACCGTCATCCTCATTTAATGTTGTCATCTCCCTTTTCGTACTCTTAACCATATGCAATTAGGGAAAATATATTAATTTAACCACAACATTGTTAGAAGATAGTAAAAAATATTAATATATGCATAACTTAATGTTTATGCAAAGGTGAATATTCACAAAAAGATACACAACTTTTAAATAGTGATACATTAGTCTCATACATGTAATATGTTATGAAAATCCACAAGGTTAACATAATTCCCATACTAAAGATTGACGAAAAATAACATGAAATTTATATTCCAAATTATATTCATTATAATCTAGATGCGTCCACAACAATACCCAACTTTTGTACAAGTACTCTAATCAAATTATACATATAATGAATTTTCACAAATTTTAGCAAATAGGGGAAAAGTTGGGATAGTGAATACATTCCAAATAATATTCATTCTATTATAGATTCATCTATAACAATACCTAAATTATGTAAAAGTACTCTAATAAAATTATACGTGCAATGAATTTTCACAAATTGCTGCAAATACGGGAAAAGTTGTGATAGTGAATACACGTGTTAGTGACTTAGTGAATATTCACTACATAAATGTTCTGAATATTCCACCATAGTTTTTTAGAACAAAAAAAATCTTGTAAGAATTACATGCAAAAGTTTCAAGTAATATCACAAAGTGGAATCTTTACTACATGCGTCAATTACTCCAAAAAAGTAAGTCGTTGTTAGTAAAGCAACAAAAAAAAATTTGTTCCGTACAATATATAGTATGGTCTATGTTAATCCACAACAGTACCCAAATTTTATACAAGTACTCAAAATGAATACACATGTATTGATGACTGTGTGGAATTTTTTAAAATTCACATTAATAATGTGAATCTACTAAGCGCTACCATATTTCAATCGTCTTCAAAAGGAAACACATACAAACATATTAACGATGTATGTGCTAAATAGTCATCAATTGCACTAAAATAAACCTAAATAGTTTTGGAAAATTCAGATATTTGAACCAAACAATGTATGAAAGATTACATACCATTTTGTTCCTTCGATCTTAAGATTAACAATAGTCTTGGACTATATGGTCGGATGCTTCTAACAGGATGAAGGTGCATATAAGAGGGAAAAATAAAGTGTCAATGGGAGATGAATACGGGAAGAGAAATAAATTATCGAACTTTTATTCAGTGACTCTGAGAGAGAGAGAGAGAGAGAGAGAGAGAGAGATGGTAGATAAAATTAGGTGTTCATTGTTGAAGAGTCCTTTCCACAAAGGGGAGGTAATGGAAACGTGTATGAGTGGTTTACTTGAAACACAAAGGGTGAATTTTGAACTAATTGAAGGGCAATGGCTCTTATAATAGTGGGATCTATTAGGAAAGATACATGGTTATGGGACTTATTAGGGGAAAAGGGTATATGGTAACTGTTAGTCACAACCCTAAAAAACCTAAGAAATAACCTATAATGAACCTTTATATATTGAATAACTTATCTCTAATAAAAAAACTGAATGAATGCACATCAACGTAAGGAATTTAATCGACATTTTGTATTTTGTTTGGCTGAAAAAATGAATTTTGTCAATAACAAGATGACAGTGGAGGAATGAGGTATCCACTAATTAATTTCCTTAGAGAAGAAACTTAGCTTAAGGACTTAATTAAACAACCTTTAACCCTAATATAAAAATGGTTTGAATAACTACATAGATGTGGACTTCCTTATTATCCGAGACTTGGCATCTTAGAATATTATCCTTTTTTAGTTGATGTTACTTCGATTATATCATATTATATCAGTCCAGTCCCTGAGAACATGGTTGCCAAACTTAAATATAGTTTCGATAATTGGAGAGAACAATATAATTACCCATATAATTTGATAAATTAATTGAGAATTATTTATTGATTTTAAGTAATATCTATGTGGGTAGAATTTTGAGTGAAATATATGAATGAAATTTTAGTCCTTTGGGGGTATTTGGGCTATTGGTTCAATGTTGGACTTATGTTTTAAAATTTATGTCTTTTGTTGAGTCACACTGGATGAATTTTGAGTTCTCAAATAGTGTAGAAAATATTTAGAATCGATCCTGGGTACCGATTTGGATAAATTTGAAACTAATTGGACTACGTTTTTAGGCCTTCTAGGTGGATTTTAAATTAGGTGAAAAGAAACCTGCGAGTTTAGCTTTTAAACCTCACTAGTTAACCTTAAACCTCATTACCAAAACACTGGGTAGCCTTTATGATTTCTATATCAAGAAGATGAGTCCATAATCAATCAAGGCAAGAAATCTCGCCTACTTTACCCCTTTATGTGATAAGTTTATATCGATGTTCATGTGATTGTACCAATCAATGGAAGATAATACTATTGATTTGATAATTTTGTATCATATGTCGGTATTACATCTTTTAATTATAGTATTATTAAAAATTGCAACCATGATCGTAGAGTTAGAGTTTTGTTCTTAAAATTGAGTGTAATGTCATTTATTTTATATTAATAAAATATTATCTTAGATAATTTTGATATATAAATCCTACTTGTGGGAACGAATTATACTATTTTTATAAATATGTATATGTCAATCAATTTTACTTAGTAGGAATTCTAGTTCGAGTATAATTGAACAATTCATATCCTAGATAGAGATTATTATATCGGTAAAACTATGTGTACAATTGTTGATGTAAAAAATTAGATTATCTCTAATTATTTAATCACAGATAAAAAAATAAATAGGACAAGAGATTTTTAAAGTGGTTCAGCCTTGAAAGAATGGCCTACGTCCACTGTTTGTGTTATTGTTGATTGTTTGCAGAATTCTCGATAATGGGTTTACCAAGAAATTCCGAGTCCCCTGCTAATGAGGAGGTTACAATGTATTTATATCCTTGAGGCTGAACATGCGAGAGAATATTACATAGTTTTCCAATAGGCGTGTGCATCTGTATGATAATAATCAACATTTAATGCACATTCAATCCTATTAATTATCCGGTTATAAATGCTCTGTACGAGGTGCATCTCGAACTGCCTAAGTGCTCGGACCGCCTAAGTAGCTCGGTATACATGAGTTTCTCGGTACAATAAAGTTCCTCGGAGAACACTTGCTGCTCGGAGCGCCTGAGTTGGTCGAGGAGATTGAGTTCCTCGGAGTCAAGGTGTTGTTCAAAAATTTTTGCGGGTGCCATGTAAGTGTCTCCACATAATCGGTCCACGTCAGCATACTAAATTTGGTATCAACAACAACCTTAGTAGTTTATCTTGACAACTTAAATATGTCATATATTTTTAGATTTGTTAAATAGTTCAAGAAAGATTATACCAGTACATTAGGACTGTATTGAACAAGAAGAACGAATATATTAGAGACTAGGTCTTGATTTGATTGAACTTGCATAATCTCGTAGTTTGAAAATGGTGCGTAAATTCATAATCCCTATGATTATAAAAATTATTATATTTATGTAATTATTTCCTTAATTTGCTATGGGTGACATTAAAGTTATTGGGTTAATAATCCCTTTAGGTTTGTCATCCACTGTATGAATATATCTGATATAATATTCCGTAGGAATCGATGTCTAGAAGATATTTTGCGCTGTGATATCCCATTGATAAACTTACAAGATTTTATTCTACTAGTAAACAAGTCCAGTGTAATAACCCTCGCTTATGAGACCGTATTTTATAGTAATTACTTAGTATAGTAATTGGAGTCAAGTGTTGGGTTATGATTTGAATGTTAATTCAATGTAGAAAGTTGATATTTATTATGAGTTTGCATACATATCCTAATAATGGGTAAATATTGCTACGTCATGCTTATTAATATCATCTGAATTTAAAATGATATTTGGCTTAATTATGAGACCGGAACCTAAATTTGATTTTAAAATGTCCAGATGATAATTTGGAGGTTGCAGTTGAATCCGGAACGTGCGAAATAGTCAGATAATGTACCATATTGTATTTTAAAGTTTTGGGCATTTTTGACTGATTGTACCTAAATTATACAGTTGCGTATTATTTTATCGCACTATTAGTTAATTGAGTGGGACATTTGCCTTAAGCCACGACTTAAGCCTATTAAGTCTTCTAATTACCCTAATTTCCTTCCAAAACCAAAGAGAGAAAGAGAAGAGTAGAAAGAAAGCTTTGGAGATTTAGAGATTGAGAAGGATTTTTGCTACTACACCAAGAAATCTGCAAAGTTGCTGAAACAAGGCAAGTTTTTACTTGCTATTTGTGTCTTGAGATAGATGATTTGCTATGATAATGATGTATTGATTTTAGTTTAGAAAACTTAGGGTTTTTCTCATGTATTTTTGGGTTTTGATTCATTCAAAGATGATTGGGATGATTTATGAGGTTTAAGATGGTCAATAGTATCATTGATGTTATCTTGATGTTAGTATATAAGTTTGGTTTGAAGAAAGTTGAGTTGGGGTAGAAAATGGAGTCCAAGACTCCATAACCAATTCTTGGCAAAATCGCAGGCCCGAATCGATTCGGCCCCCTGGGCAAATCGATTCGGTTAAGTCTAGTGCCCAGGTCTTGTGAACCGAATCGATTCGAAATTCATCCGAATCGATTCGGCAGTTATGCAGAAACCCAAAGTTTCTAGCCGAATCGATTCGTCCAAGGGGGCGAATCGATTCGGTAGCCCTGCACTTTTTCAAATTTTTCTTTTTCATTTTTAACCCCTTTTCTTTAGGATTAGTGATTAGGGACCTTCTTAAATGAAGTAAATATAGTGTTTAGAGTACTATTTGAGTTGGGTCGACATCCTAGACTCGAAAGGGTTCATCTAGGGTTCAGTCAAGGGGGGGATTTAAGGTGATTCTTGAGCATCACTTTCGTCTGGTAGCTTTATAAGGGTCTAGAGTATTTTAAGGTCAATTTGGAGACTTTAGAATTCGACTCGAGTTAGATTTGACTTGAGGGTTTATATTAAAGCCTAAAAGAGGCTTTGTGAATAACTTTGGAGTCTGAATTTCTTATCGAGGATGTTATGACGGTACGTGACACGTATAGTCCCGATTTAGCTTATACAATTATTAAAATGGGAAGTTGATAAGGTAAATGATAATTTACTAAATCAGGTAATGGAAATTAATAAAATGGATGTTACACACCTCTCTAAATACCATCTTAAGGGAAGTCCGTGCGATAGGTGAAGCCCCCTAGCTAATGAATGCAGGGTGGATATAGTCCTAGGCCATATGAGCGCTTGTTTTATATTTTTCTGCGATGGGTAGGAGATTCTGGGTGTGGTCTTGACTACCCCGCAGGAATATGGCCGCTTCCGACGATTTCGATAGGATCCCAGGTTGTCTTATGTTAGGCCCTGGAAGATGATAGTTATTTAGGGACGCGCACAGTGGGGAAACTCGGACGGGCGGTCTTAGAATCGTTATATTTATATTTATGACTATTCTAATTATCGAGTTGGACTCGATGGAACATGAATGCCGTAAAGAGCAACTTTATGCCACAAAGAGCATGCTATTGAGATTAGTGCCATATAGAGCACATGATGATAATTATATTCCTGATAAGGAATGGAAAAGAAGATTAAAATTGAAATATGATGAATGATGATAAAGGCTCATAAGTACTTTTAATTCTGTTTTAATATGAATCTCACTCCATGTAGTCCTTTATCAGTTTTAGTTCCTTATACGAGGTTACCATGCTAGACTATCATCCTTGCTTAACTGTGCATCATTGTCATACCTGTCATTTATCTATTGATCACATATACCCGGCCCTGACCGGTTTTCCTTTCTTGTTGTATATGTATATATATAATCCGTCTAGGTGTTCCGCCGCACGGTCGCCCGTAATGACCTTTCCTTCCATATGTTTTTGAGGAGCCGTGACATTGTGCGGGTTTCACGGGATGTTTGTGTAGTCGCCTCCATTTATGTTTTCTAGTTATGATCAGTTTATTCGGGCATGTTGCCCAAACCGTTGTATTTGTATAATGAATCTATTATGTAACCCTTGGTACTATTTGCATGTTGTATGGTTACTCTTGACCGACGTTTCATTCAGTCCTTTTGTATCTTTTGGGTTTCTGATGTACGCTTGCAGGGGTTTCCACCCTCTATTTCTATTATGGGTTGTTGAAAATGTTTTCTTTTTATTTCAAAACCAAAGTTTTTGATAACCCGTTTTCTGGAATGTAGTGTGGCTATTCCTTATGCTTTATATATTGTTGTGATGCTGAGGATGATATTTATCCATGGTTTCCTATTTTATCGAGGTATAGGGCTGGCCACCCTCTATTTCGGATAGCGGGTTGTCACAGATGGTATCAGAGCATCAGGTTCTAGAGTCTTTAGGATCTATGCGGACTTGTCACGTTCTACCGTAGCGTTCTTTGATATAGAACTTAATGATAGGATTGTTTTGCTGCCTATGTATGCGATCTTCTGCTAAATAGATTGTCTTATATTATGTTTTAACTCTATTTCGTCTTTATCTCAGATGCCGTCGAAGAGAGGACGTCCCGCTAGACGTAATAGGGTTGTTGAGGATGAGTTTGGTCCTCCACCGCAGCAGGGGAGTATCAGTGCCGCTGAAGTGGCAACTATTGTGGCCCAAGATGTCAACGTCGCGATGACTGCAGTGGCCCAACAAATGCCACAAGCTCAAGTGAGGGGACAAGAGGCACTAGTTCCTACGGGACCTTCTCAGTGGGAACGGGTGAGGGAGTCTTTCCTTAAGGGACATCCACCGGAATTCGAGGGAGGTTCGGATGTTATCAAGGCGAACCAGTGGAAGAGAGATATGCAGCGCCATCTTAGGATGGTGGAATGTAGTGAGGAGAAAAAGCAAATTCTCGTTACTTTCAAGCTTGTCGGACCGGTCTTGCACTGGTGGGAGTCAATGACGACACCCGAACAAAGGGATACTATGTCCATCATAAATTTTTGGGCTTTGTTTGATGGAAAGTATTTCCCTCCTGCAGTTCAGAGGGAAATGCAGAGGAAGCTTCAGGATTTGGTACAAGGGGAGAGATCGGTTGTCGAGTACGAAGAGGAGTTTACCCGGTTAGCAAGCTTTATACCGGATGAAGTAACTCCAGAAGCGAAGAGGATCTCCAAGTTTGTGGGAGGTTTGCACTGGCGAATAAAACAACATTTGCTTGGAAATCCATCTCTGGTGACCTTTAGGGATGTGATGAATGCTGCTTTACTTCACTGTCAGGAGCATAGATTGTTTGTGCAAAACAAGAAGAAGGTTGTAACTGCGGGGCAAACAGTGAGACAGGGAGGAGTTGGGAGCGGAGGGGGAACATCTTCTTCGTCCCAATCCTCGGGGAACAAGCAGGTTGAGAGGGATCCTCAGCAGGGGGATTCGTCAAAGCATCAACGTTTCGGTGGGTTTAATGCTGGTGGCAACAACAATAATAACAGGCAGGGTCAAGGTGGTCAGCCACCACAGGGAGGTAGAGGTGGAAATGGAGGTAGGGGCCAACAGGGCCGAGGTGCGGGGCAATTCCGAAATAACCAAGGTAGGAATCAGGATAATGCGACGAATAAATGTTTCCAGTGTGGGGAGATGGGCCACTATAAAAGGGCGTGTCCTCAGTTGGTTGGAGGGAATCTCCCTAGGGCCCCAGAGCAGCCGTATGTACAGTTTCCGCCCTAAGCGCCTAATCCGGTTGCTCCTCCTCAACAGGGTCAATTGCAGTACGGAAGGGTTTACCATATTCAGGAGGCTCTACTCCCTCCAGCTCCTCCGGCACCACCAGCGATCGAGGGTAAGTTTCTCATTCATGGGCATATGGGTCGAATCCTATTTGATACGGGTGCTACACACTCCTTTATTTCTAGAAGTTTTGCCCAGACTACAGGTTTGATAAAATCTGCTGAAAGTACCTTCACTAGTGTTGAATCCTCTATGGGCGATGGTTCATTGATCTTCTTCGTATGTAAAAACGTATGAATTAATCTTGGTGACTTGTGTTTTGAGGCCGATTTACTCGCCCTTGATATGGTCGGGTACGATGTAATTTTGGGTATGGATTGGCTAGTGAAGTACCGTGCTATAGTAAATTATTTCGGGAAGAGTATAATTTTTGCAGTTCCGGGACAAGAGATGTTCCTGGTAATTATACCTTGCATGGAAGGGAGCACGAGTGCTTATCTATATTGTATTGCGGAAGATGCATCGGGAGATGTCGTGGTTCCATTAAATTCTCTTCCAATCGTTAGAGATTTTGAAGATATTTTCGGGAAATACCGGGATTACCTCCAAGTTGAGAAATAGAGTTTGTGATTGACTTAATGCCGGGAACTCGACCGATCGCCAAAGCTCCTTATCGAATGGCTCCTGTGGAGATGAGGGAGCTGAGAGATCAGATTCAGAAGCTACTGGAGAAGGGCTTTATTAGGCGTAGTACCTCACCATGGGGTGCTCCGGTATTGTTTGTGAAGAAGAGAGACGGTTCTCTCCGGTTATGCGTGGACTATAGGGAGTTGAATAAAGTCACCATCCGGAATAAATACCCTTTACCTCGCATCGACGACTTGTTTGATCAACTTAGGGGAGCTTCCTACTTTTCCAAGATCGATTTGAGGATGGGGTATCACCAATTGAGGATACGAGAGCAAGATGTATCCAAGACGGCCTTTTTGACCCGTTATGGATCTTATGAATTCTTGGTTATGCCCTTTGGGCTAACCAATGCCCCTGCAGTGTTTATAGACCTTATGAACAGAGTGTTTCGGGATTTCCTTGACCAGTTTGTCATTGTATTTATTGATGACATCCTAGTCTATTCTCAGACAGAGTCGGATCACGCTGCTCACTTGCGGTTGGTCCTGCAGAGATTGAGAGATCATCAATTGTATGCAAAGTTCGAGAAGTGTGGCTTCTGGTTGAAGGAAGTTCAATTTCTGGGGCATGTGGTGTCATCCCAGGGCGTGTCTGTGGATCCGGGTAAGGTGATCGCGGTAAAAGAGTGGGGTCAGCCCACTACACCTACTGAAGTTCGTAGTTTTCTGGGCTTGGCAGGTTATTACCGCCGGTTCATTAAGGGATTTTCCAAGGTTGCTAGCCCATTGACGAACTTAACCCGGAAAGGAGTAAGATTTGTATGGGACAGTTAATGCCAAGCGGCTTTTGATGAGCTCAAGGATAGACTAACTTCGGCTCCAGTCCTGGCATTGCCAAAGCTGGGATTGGAATATCTCATCTTCACCGATGCATCTCTTCAGGGATTAGGAGGTGTTCTTCAACAAGAGAGACAACCCATTGCGTACGCTTCTCGTAAGTTGAAGCCTCACGAGAGGAACTATCCGGTACATGACTTGGAATTTGCCGCCGTTATATTTGCCTTGAAGATATGGTGGCATTATCTCTTAGGGGAAAAGTTTAGTCTTTTCACCGACCACAAATCGCTGCAATACTTATTCTCCCAGAAGGATTTGAATATGCGCCAGCGTCGTTGGTTGGAGTTTGTGAAAGATTACCAATTTGATATTCATTATCACCTCGGAAAGGCGAATGTGGTAGCAGATGCCTTGAGTAGAAAGCCTGATGGAGACTTAGCTGAGGTGTGGAAAGCTAAGTGGAGAGAACTCAGCCTAGAGGATGCAGGAGTGAGAGCATTCCTTTCTGTGATGACGGTTACTCCCACGATTATAGCAAAGATTGTGGAAGCTCAGAAAAGAGATAAAGTTTGTCAAGACCACACACGCCAGCTGTTGTCTGAGGGAGCGGAGTCGTACTCAATTGGTTTTGAGGGTGGACTACGCTTCCATGGAAGACTTGTGGTTCCCGACGATGGATATTTGAGACGTGCAGTAATGGCGCAATCCCACGGGTCCAAGTTCACGGTGCATCCAGGCGGGGACAAGATGTACCAAGATATGCGTCGTTTGTATTGGTGGGCGGGTATGAAGAGGGATATCTCCGAGTTTGTGTCTCAGTGTACTACTTGTCAGTTGGTTAAAATTGACCACCAGCGACCAACAGGTTTATTACAACCGCTCGAGATTCCCGTATGGAAATGGGAGAGCATTTCGATGGACTTTGTTACAGGCTTGCCTAGATCGCAAAAGGGTCATGACTCAATTTGGGTGATTGTCGACCGTTTGACCAAGTCGGCACACTTCTTGCCCGTGCGCACCGACTATGATACCGCTCGTTATGCCCAGTTGTTCATTGAGGAGATCGTCAGACTCCACGGGGTACCTTTAAACATTGTCTCCGATCGAGATAAGATATTTGTGTCCCACTTTTGGCAGAGTTTTCAGGGAGCTATGGGGACCGAGTTGAAGTTAAGCTCTTCCTATCATCCTCAAACAGACGGTCAGACCGAAAGGGTAAACCAGATGTTGGAGGATATGCTTCGTATGTGCATACTCGATTTTAAGGGCAGTTGGGAACAATACCTTCCATTGGTTGAGTTTGCTTATAATAACTCTTACCAATTCACTATTGGAATGGCACCCTATGAAGCTCTGTATGGCAGGCCTTGTAGGTCGCCCGCTTGTTGGTTGGAAGTGGGTGATAACAAGTTCCTTGGACCTGAAATGATCCAAGATACTTCTTCGAAGATTGAGCTTATTCGAAATCGCATACGGATAGCCCAAGATCGTCAAAAGAGTTATGCAGATGCGGGTAGGAGACATATGGAATTGGAAGTTGGAGACCAAGTGTTGGTGCGAGTGTCCCCGATGAAGGGTATTAAACGTTTTGGGAAGAAAGGAAAGCTTGCACCCCGTTTTGTTGGACCTTTCCCGGTAATTGCAAAGGTTGGTCCCGTGTCATAGCAACTCACCTTGCCGAAACCTTTACAACAAATCCATGATGTATTTCATGTCTCCTCTTTAAAGAAGTACATAAGGTGTGAAGGTGCCCTTTGGCACATTCCTTTCGAAGATATCGATTTGCAGCCCGATGTTTCTTATGAAGAACAACCGGTTGCAATCCTTGAGTTTGGGGACGAAAGTTCAGATCTCGTGTGGTGCCCCTAGTAAGAGTTCATTGGAGTCATCATCATGCAAACGAATCAACTTGGGAATGTGAGGATGAGATGCGGGAGAAATATCCACATCTTTTCTTATGAGGTACGCCTGAATTTTGGGGGGAAAATTCCCTCATAAGGGGGGGAGTATGTAATAACCCTCGCTTATGAGACCGTATTTTATAGTAATTACTTAGTATAGTAATTGGAGTCAAGTGTTGGGTTATGATTTGAATGTTAATTCAATGTAGAAAGTTGATATTTATTATGAGTTTGCATACATATCCTAATAATGGGTAAATATTGCTACGTCATGCTTATTAATATCATCTGAATTTAAAATGATATTTGGCTTAATTATGAGACCGGAACCTAAATTTGATTTTAAAATGTCCAGATGATAATTTGGAGGTTGCAGTTGAATCCGAAAAGTGCGAAATAGTCAGATAATGTACCATATTGTATTTTAAAGTTTTGGGCATTTTTGACTGATTGTACCTAAATTATACAGTTGCGTATTATTTTATCGCACTATTAGTTAATTGAGTGGGACATTTGCCTTAAGCCACGACTTAAGCCTATTAAGTCTTCTAATTACCCTAATTTCCTTCCAAAACCAAAGAGAGAAAGAGAAGAGTAGAAAGAAAGCTTTGGAGATTTAGAGATTGAGAAGGATTTTTGCTACTACACCAAGAAATCTGCAAAGTTGCTGAAACAAGGCAAGTTTTTACTTGCTATTTGTGTCTTGAGATAGATGATTTGCTATGATAATGATGTATTGATTTTAGTTTAGAAAACTTAGGGTTTTTCTCATGTATTTTTGGGTTTTGATTCATTCAAAGATGATTGGGATGATTTATGAGGTTTAAGATGGTCAATAGTATCATTGATGTTATCTTGATGTTAGTATATAAGTTTGGTTTGAAGAAAGTTGAGTTGGGGTAGAAAATGGAGTCCAAGACTCCATAGCCAATTCTTGGCAAAATCGCAGGCCCGAATCGATTCGGCCCCCTGGGCGAATCGATTCGGTTAAGTCTAGTGCCCAGGTCTTGTGAACCGAATCGATTCGAAATTCATCCGAATCGATTCGGCAGTTATGCAGAAACCCAAAGTTTCTAGCCGAATCGATTCGTCCAAGGGGGCGAATCGATTCGGTAGCCCTGCACTTTTTCAAAATTTTCTTTTTCATTTTTAACCCCTTTTCTTTAGGATTAGTGATTAGGGACCTTCTTAAATGAAGTAAATATAGTGTTTAGAGTACTATTTGAGTTGGGTCGACATCCTAGACTCGAAAGGGTTCATCTAGGGTTCAGTCAAGGGTGGGATTTAAGGTGATGCTTGAGCATCACTTTCGTCTGGTAGCTTTATAAGGGTCTAGAGTATTTTAAGGTCAATTTGGAGACTTTAGAATTCGACTCGAGTTAGATTTGACTTGAGGGTTTATATTAAAGCCTAAAAGAGGCTTTGTGAATAACTTTGGAGTCTGAATTTCTTATCGAGGATGTTATGACGGTACGTGACACGTATAGTCCCGATTTAGCTTATACAATTATTAAAATGGGAAGTTGATAAGGTAAATGATAATTTACTAAATCATGTAATGGAAATTAATAAAATGGATGTTACACACCTCTCTAAATACCATCTTAAGGGAAGTCCATGCGATAGGTGAAGCCCCCTGGCTAATGAATGCAGGGTGGATATAGTCCTAGGCCATATGAGCGCTTGTTTTATATTTTTCTGCGATGGGTAGGAGATTCTGGGTGTGGTCTTGACTACCCCGCAGGCATATGGCCGCTTCCCGACGATTTCGATAGGATCCCAGGTTGTCTTATGTTAGGCCCTGGAAGATGATGGTTATTTAGGGACGCGCACTGTGGGGAAACCTGGACGGGCGGTCTTAGAATCGTTATATTTATATTTATGACTATTCTAATTATCGAGTTGGACTCGATGGAACATAAATGTCGTAAAGAGCAACTTTATGCCACAAAGAGCATGCTATTGAGATTAGTGCCATATAGAGCACATGATGATAATTATATTCCTGATAAGGAATGGAAAAGAAGATTAAAGTTGAAATATGATGAATGATGATAAAGGCTCATAAGTACTTTTAATTCTGTTTTAATATGAATCTCACTCCATGTAGTCCTTTATCAGTTTTAGTTCCTTATACGAGGTTACCATGCTAGACTATCATCCTTGCTTAACTGTGCATCATTGTCATAACTGTCATTTATCTATTGATCACATATACTCGGCCCTGACCGGTTTTCCTTTCTTGTTGTATATGTATATATATAATCCATCCAGGTGTTCCGCCGCACGGTCGCCCGTAATGACCTTTCCTTCCATATGTTTTTGAGGAGCCGTGACATTGTGCGGGTTTCACGGGATGTTTGTGTAGTTGCCTCCATTTATGTTTTCTAGTTATGATCAGTTTATTCGGGCATGTTGCCCAAACCGTTGTATTTGTATAATGAATCTATTATGTAACCCTTGGTACTATTTGCATGTTGTATGGTTACTCTTGACCGACGTTTCATTCGGTCCTTTTGTATCTTTTGGGTTTCTGATGTACGCTTGCGGGGGTTTTCACCCTCTATTTCTATTATGGGTTGTTGAAAATGTTTTCTTTTTATTTCAAAACCAAAGTTTTTGATAACCCGTTTTCTGGAATATAGTGTGGTTATTCCTTATGCTTTATATATTGTTGTGATGCTGAGGATGATATTTATCCATGATTTCCTATTTTATCGAGGTATAGGGCTGGCCAACCTCTATTTCGGATAGCGGGTTGTCACATCCAGTTGATTTATATATGGTAGAGTTAAAATAAATTAATTTTAAAATCAATAAATAAATATGATGTTGGTGAATATTGATTTGCAAAAAAATGAGTTTCACTAAGCAAATAATAAATACTTTACTCATGGAATCATATTATGTGCTATCAAACATATTAAAGAAGTTCTCTCCATTTAAGTAATTTTGAGATAATTAAATTGGAGTGCAGTTGTACTTATTAAGTCAATCTAGTACAATTAAACAAAAAAATTACGAGATGTAAATTTGGATTTTCATAGAAATGCTTGGAAGTTAGTTTAATTATTTGTACTAGGTCCCTAGTATAGTCAATATACCAAGTAATAAAACCATAACTTTCTAGAAACCCTAATTGTTCCAATCTAACTTCATGTACCTATATATATATTGGTGTAAAAAAAGGGTATAAGTAGAATTTACACTCTCAAGGTTTAGGGAGGAATAGATAAAATCACTATTAACGTTTTTGTGATGGGTTTAGGAGAGAGAAAATTATTTTTCTCTTATTTCATTCAGTTTTCATCTCCAAAAGTGACCACATACCTAACTTGATCTGGGTGGATCATATAGTATAAGATAAATAGTGTTTGGCTATTATAAGTAATGAATAAATACGGGGAATCATCAACAACATCTTAAACTCTATATTTGATTTAAATTTACTAAAAATTATGATAAATTAATGTTCTTAGAGTTTATATGCAATTGGGTTGAATAATTGGTAATTGATTGATTAAACGTGGGGTTTAAAAATAACCAATATTAGTAAATTTGTACATTATTCTAGTATAGTAATATAGAATGCTTTATGGAATTATTTTTATGTGGAACCCATGTTTATGTAAATCAACATTCTTATGAGATTCATGTGGTTTAGGTTAGAATATAGATATAAACCATTTATTTAAATTTTTTAATCATGATTTAGGCTCTGGGAGTCAAGACCTAAAATTAGTCAGACTAGTTTTTGGTGTTTTATGATAATCGATTTAGTCTTTCAAAGAATTAGGGTTTACATTTACAAAGTTTCAATTATAAGAATTTCGGTTGCTAATGAAAAGCGTAAGATAGATTTAATACCCCATACTTTTATCGATAATTAAATTACATGAGTGGATGTAATTTAATAATCTGATAATTTAAAGTAAATGAGATGGACTGATTATATTTCATGTCGCAAATGAATAATAGCGACAGGTGATGTTATTTTATGCAAAAAAACACGTGTGGAGATGTGTTGGGTTAAGACGGGAATTTTTTATAAGTGACTCGGATGGAGATTTTAAGTGCACGGTTGGTCTAGAAAGGGCCGAGATAGTCAGAATAAAGTACCCGAATGTAGTGTTTGGGTTTAGGGGACTTTTTGGATCAGTAGGGACTCACATTTGTGTATACGAGTCAATTTTGGGTTTAGTAAAGGATAAACCCTCGTTTCTCTCATTTAAGTCGTGAGAAAGAGAGAAAGAAGGAAAGAGAAGAAAAGAAAAGAAGGAAGAAAAAAGGGGAGAAAAGAGGAGCTCGGACCAACTCCGACAGATTCCCGGTACGAGGTCGTCGAATTTATCCAACCAGACAAGTGTTTCACTTGCTTTAACTATTAAGTCTGTTTATTTACATATCATAATTGGTGAGAAAATTATGAATTTTGGGTTGGGATTATTGAATTAAAATGGGTTTTTCGAAGATGAATTCGAAAGAAATTGATGACATAATAATCCTACATGGTAATCTAAGCTAAAATCCATGTTAATGGTATAATAATTGGTGAGAAAATTGGAAAAAATGAAAATGGCCGGTTTAATGGAATTAGGGATTAATTCTTAGATCAATTGATGAATCCCAAGAATAACTTGGTATGTTGGGTAAATCATAGTGTGTAGATGTTATTAATGTGATTGGGTGATGTTAGAATCCATATAATTTGGATTGGATGAGTATAAGAGTGAATTTCATTAAGAGAAAAAATTTGGACTGATCAGACCGGTCAATTTTTCTTGGTAATCGGTTCGGTCCAATGACCAGATCGGTTCGTTTTTCTTGGAAACCTGTTTGGTCTGATTTTGTCAGAAAATCTGAAAAGCTTTTCTTAGCATAAAAAGGATTGGAGACAATTTCCTTTTGGAGATAAATTTAGGGGTTCCTAAAGAGAGTGTGAGGACCTCTAAAAGAGTAATTGGGGGATGTATAAGTCTCGGGTCAGGGGGAAAGATCCGAGGTTTAAATTTAGGAATGTTTCGGACAAACAATATTTGAGGAATTATTCGACAGATTTCGTACATATATTTATGCGTGTAGAATATATATATATATATATATATATATATATATATATATATATATGTGTGTGTGTGTGTGTGTGTGTGTGTGTGTGTGTGTGTGTGTGTGCCAATTATATATGGGTAGAATATACATATATGCCGAATACGTATGAGTAAATCCTAAGGTGCGAGTAGGATGATATAAGAATACTAGCTAGAGTGATAAGCTACTATTCGGGAAGAATGAATGTGAGAATTATATCGTAAGTGAGGGTATACTTATGGGATTAAAATAAGTTGTGTGTATACTTATAAAGAATTTTGAATTGGTCTATTCGGGATTAATGGCTAATGCCATGAGAGATAGGCATTTATAGCCTGATTTGATGATGATGATATATATATACGGATATAGAGACAGTATATATATGATGTGATTTTAAATATATCTGTGTGTGATTGATATATTTATGTTAAGCATACCCCTCAAGTGCTATCATGGGAAGTTGCGCGATGTGGGTGAATCCCCTGGCTTGAGGAGCAGAGAGATAAAGTCCCCGGGTCATAGTCGTCCAGATATTGTACAGTGTGATTTTTATCAGGGGTGAGACGTGGTGGGTATGTTTCATTCTCATTTTCGGTGAGGAACTAGAACTGCTTCCCATACGTTGTGATTTGGTTTTTACTAAGTCGGTATGAGATTTCGACGCTGGTACCCAGGATGATAATGTGAGTGATGCCGTGGAAGGTGATAGCATTCTAGAGACTGCATCCATTGAGTTATAGTTCTGAGGGATGGTTATTTTACTTATATAGTGTGTGATATATAAGTATTGATATACTTGATGTGTATAGTAATATATATATATATATATATATATATGATGTGAAAACATATATATACATGGACACCTTTAGCGTATATAAACTACATTCTTTATCATTGTCCATGTATATATATGTTTTCACATATTATATATATGGACTAAAATAAGGAAAGAAATGTGAGTTAATTTCTGATATCCCGGAGTATAAAATCCAGAATATAAAATGTAAAATACGTATATAAATGTATGAATATTATATACGAAATAATAACCCTAAAATGAGAGTGGGGTAATAACTAGTGAAGGTTATTTAAAATCAATGGTTATATGAGAAGCGAGAAATTATATGGTATGAGCTTGGGCGAACGCTTAGAATATTTTAGATACGTGAGGTACTTGATAGTGTATAGACTTGAATTTTTTTCGAGGTGCTAGTTAGGTTGAGTAGCTAACTAGGGTGTTTTAAAATACATGCGTTAGGTGTGCACAGTTAGATGAGAGGTGAGGGGTATCTCATGTGAGTGCAACACAAATTTAAATATGAAGAGTATCATATTTTACATATTAAACTAAATTAAGCGCTTGCTAAAATATTTTCAAATCCCGGGCTCTGACCCATATCTATTTTCTTTTTCTTCTTCTTTGTATATGGTTTTTAGGTGTCCAGACAAGGGACGCCTGAATGGCTATTCCTTCAAGTCAGACGTCGCTGCCGCAGCTGTGGATGTTAGTTGGAAATTGTATAGATGCTTCTATCCTTATGTTCTAGATAGGAGGTAATGTTGTAATAATTGGGCATGTTGTCCAAATGATGTCATTTATTTTATTTATAGCAATTTTATTTTACGCGCACTCGTGATGGTTATATATATGTTTATCGAGAGTTATCAGTTTTTTATTTATTCATTTATACCATTTGTCGGTTATATTTCTGCGTGAATGGTTTTAATTATGCTTTTAGTTTAAAAAGATTAGAAAATTTAAAATTTGACGCAAAGCATAATTGGTTATTAGTAACTAATTTGGTTGTTTCAACAGTGATGCTGGGGATGAAACCACATGAGATTCCTATTTAATTTGATATAGGAATGATCACCCGGTATTTTATTAGGCGGGGTGTTAGGTGGTATCAGAGCATCAAGTTCTAGAGTCCTTATGAATTTGTGCAGATGTACTATGCTTTTAGTGTTGCCTTTTATTTGATATAGATCCCTATGTTCAGGATTATTGATTTCTATGGTGAGATTTCGTTCTTCTTCTATACTGTATAATAATAGTGAATCTTTCATGCGTACGAGTATATTTGTGTGCCGAACCACAAAAGGAAGTCAGATGAGGGCTGTTGGAAGACATCATGAGGCAAGACTCAGTTGAAGTTGTAAAATTTTATGGATAATGACCATAGTCGAGGTCGCCCTATTATTGCTCTAGAAGATAGGGTTGTAAGGACTTCTTGGGTGCAATGTATATTTTCAAGTACCTCAATAGCCAGAAGTGGTTCCAAACTTGACTCACCCAACATGGTTAGAATGGGAAAGGGTCATAGGGGTCTTTCAAGAGTACCTCCCATTGGAATGTTTGTTAATGGGGAGATTGTGTGTATAGCCAATGGACGTGAGATACCCAGAGGCTTTAGCTTATTGTAGGGTGTGGCATACCCGAAAGTGAATATTGGGATAAAAAATTTCTTGGCTCGTAGAAGTAGTGTTTGTAGTGGTGGGAGTAAATCACCACATTTGAGAAGTGAAATATAGTACAATGAAAGGATCTTAGGTACGATTTGACTGCAAGTTCCTTCATTTTTTGTTCAGAATGAGAAGTGAACAGTGTTCTGAACTCATCACAGGAAGGGCTAGACAGAGGTCCATTTGTGAAAATGAAATTTTTATCGAATGAAGTAGGTACAATGGAGAAGAAAATTCTTAAATAGGTAATGGACTTGCGAGAGGCGTTTCCAGTAGTTAAAGGAAATTCTACTTGGACGGTTGATACAGATGGTGACAATGTTGAATTTTGTTAGTAGAGATGTTAACGATTCTTTGCGAAGGGGGATAAAGGAATTGAAAGATTTAGTCATGGAGTAAGACTGGATGTAACAGTGATAATGAAACACCATAAGAGGGAGACCGATCAGGGGACTCAAGTGAATGATTTAGATAGCCAAATTCCTATCATGTGACGATGGATTCAGTTGGGACTGGTAAGACCACAGGCATTGATTTTTTCCAAAGTGAGTAAAGGGATAAAAGTATGATGCTAGTGGGGATGAGGTTGTTATGTCTGGGAACCATTTAAGCAGCCAAGATGATTGGCAAGATATATATATATGAGTTTTATTCTCAAGTGAATGCGATATGTTTTTTATGACCCGAGCGAGTCACAGTATTTGGTTTAGTGCTAAATTCATGCGTGAGACGAGTTTTGTAACTATATCGATAACATTATTATGTGTATGTATTTACTTTTTTTTAGCGATTGGCGACAATGAGTATATTTTTATTGAGATTAATCATTTTGGTGATGTGTTTTAGTGAGAGTACATTTTGATTTAAACACATTATTAGACCTAGGTCCTGGACCGACAGATCTCAATAACCGATATAGATGCATAGTAGTTTATTAGGAGGGTTCCTTGTTTGGATTTTGCTTTGCGAGACCTCCCACGCACGAAAGCAACAAATGTCGGGAGGTGGGATATGTTAGACACTAGGACATTTTGGATTATTGTTCTTGATATAATTAAATGGATAAATTTCTTAGGATTTGTGGTATCCCTTTAGTGACATAAGACTTATATTATTATTTCCATTTTCCTTTTAATCTTGGGCCGATGGAATAAGGTTGAGCCTATCTATATGTGTATATACATTATGATATATTGTGTAGCAAACTTCTGTGTATGTTATCTGGTAATATTTGATCCCGATGAGTAGGGATGTTTGTTGATGGGATTCAGGGTATATTGGCTTTTGCCGAGCAGGGAGACATAGCTCATGATTTATTTGTGCTAAGAAACTAGTGATAGTAGGAGCGTCGTGATATACGTGGTCTTGTGTAACACATATTAGACGAGTATATTATTGTGCCGAGAGACAGGAGTTTGAGGGTACGTGCTATGCACTAAAGGCTTAACAAATTTTGATATTCCAATAATGCTAAGTAGTAGTGTATCGGAGGGTTCCTTGTTTGGATTTTGCTTTGGGAGATGTCCCATGCATGAAACTTAGCGCATCGTTGGAAGTGGGGAGATGTTTGGTCTTTAGTCCATGAGTTTGGAAACTCGGTTATTATACAAATATCTAGTTATAACTCTGAGTTCAAAGTAATATTCTGATAGAAGGCCAGTGGAGCTGATAGTTCCATGAGAGAGCGCTGAAAAAAAAAATCTCCTTTTCATCACAAATTGAAAGGTAGAACGATGTTAATGAGAATTAAAATTTTGATTTATAGGGTGACTGAGAATACCCAAGTATGATAGTCACACTGTGAATGTGAGGGCAATAGGATTTTACGTATTACATGTGAAACGTATACGATGTTTACGTTACTATGTGCCGGTTATAGGGTGTATGGGCCCCCTAGTTAGTTGATTTTAAAATCGTCCGAGATAAGAGGACGGGGGAATAAATGTGTGGAATGTAGGCATGTGGGGTAGTTATAAATAAGATAGGATTGTATGAGGGATTGAACGTCATGTGAGAATGATGATAATCCAAGTATATGTATGTAATGAGAGTTGGAACACCAGAGATGAGTTGAAAGGCTGTGGGAAGCCATTTAAAAAGGATATCTCTTGAGAAGAGGAAAAGTCTAAATATTAGGAAATTTGGAGCAGAATATAACTTTGTTAAATGTTGAGAGTAACTTTTGTGTAGATAGAAAGGTGATGTGAATGAGGTAAGAATGTCCCAGAAGTTCACGTTGTGGCGAAAAAGTGCACTGGCCAAAACTGTTACTGTGAAACATTATAAGTGGAAGTCGGTGTTGAGTGATACATAGTGAGTAGTCTCTGCTTTCACTACTCATAGATGGAAATAGGTTGGTTCGGGATGGCTAACCAGAACTTAGGTATCAAGACGATGATTCTCGTGAAGGAGCGGTCAGACATGCTAGTAAAAGAAGGATTGCACCCATGTGAGGTGCCGCCCAATATTGTTGTGAATCAGGATGAGATTCTTAAACCCCACCTCCGATGGGAATTTTTGGAAAGTGGTGGGGATGACCTTTTTTTGGGGAAACTCGTGCCATTTATGACCCGATGAGTAGACGGGAGGTGACTGATGACTAGTAAAACGGTATGAATGCAATTCTGGAGACATTGCGGTCAGTTGACTACCACAACTGACATAGCTTGTAATTGAAGGAAAGATTAGTACGATAATTGGGAGAAGAAACTACCTATTGGTAGAGTTGTTTATAGTCAATTGTACTTATTTGATGTGGTCAAGGTCTTTATTAAGGTTTTATGTGAGAAAACGTGATCATTCTCCCTATGGCTGTTTAGAGGTGAGCGAATGAATAGACTTTTGGATCGAGCGTGATCTAGATTTTGTTGTTGAGAGGGGCATCAACCACAAACTTTTTGGGAATTGTGTTGGGATGCAAAAAATTGAACCAGGATTTGAAGGACCGATTGGAGAGGTTCGATGTTCTTGTAGTTTCTCTCAGGATGGGAAATTGTTTTGAGATGACATGGGAAGCTGGAATTTATTGCTGTGTGTCCTTTCAATGATATTGAGGCAATTGAGCCAGTGATGTATAGGCTCGTATTATTTGAATGTCAATAGTAGAAGCACGATGTGTGATGTGCCATTATTAAAGTAAGAGTTTATGACTGATGGAGTATATTGGCATGCAAAAAATTGAATAAGCTTACAGTGAAACTGGGGCTATAGTGATTGAGCCTTACTTTGAAATTGGTTTTGTGTACTAGAGGATGTAGTGTTGAAAGATCCTCAATCTTAGTAGTCGTTGCATCTGAATTTCGAGGAAGAAATTATGTTGTAAGGGGGGAGAATGTAATACCCTGTACTTTTATGGATAATTAAATCACATAAGTGGGTGTAATTTAATAATCTGAGAATTTAAAGGAAATGAGGTGGACTGATTATATTTCATGTCACATGTGAATAAAAGTGACAAGTGATGTTCTTTTATGCTAAAAACACGTGGAGATTTGTTGGGTTAAGACGTGAATTTTTTATTAGTGACTCGAATCAAGATTTCAAGTGCACGGTTGGTCTCGAAAGGGTCGAGATAGTCAGAATAGAGTAACCAGATGTATTGTTTGGGTTTCAAGGACGTTTTGGATCAGTAGGGACTCACATTTGTGTATACGAGTCAATTTTGGGTTTACTAAGGGATAAACCCTCATTTCTCTCATTTAAGTTGTGAGAAAGTGAAAAAGTGAGAAAGAAAGGAAAAGAAAAGAAGGAAGAAGAGAAAGGAAAGAGGAGAAAAGAGGAGCTCGGGCCAACTCCGACGGATTCTCGGCACGAGGTCGTCGGATTTATCCAACCAGGCAAGTGTTTAACTTTCTCGAACTATTAAGTGTGCTTATTTTCATATCATGATTGGTGAGAAAATTATGATTTTTGGGTTGAGATTCTTGAATTAAAATGGTGGAAGATGAATTCAAAAGAAATTGATGAGATAATAATCGTACATGGAATCTAAGCTAAAATCCATGCTAATTGTATAATAATTGGTGAGAAAATTGGAAGAAATGAAAATGTTGGGTTTAATGGAATTGGGCTTAATGGAATTAAGATTTAATTCTAAGATCAATTGTTGAATACCAATAATAACTTGGTATGTTGGGTAAATCATAGTGTGTAGATGTTATTAATGTGATTGGGTGATGTTAGAATCCATAGAAATTGGGTTGGATGAGTATAAGAGTGAATTTCGTTCAGAGAAGAAATCTGGACCGATCAGACCGGTCCATTTTTCTTAATAATCTGTTTGGTCCAGTGACCGGACTGGTTCATTTTTCTTGGAAACCGGTTCGGTCCAATTTTTTCAGAAAATCTGAAAAGTTTTTCTTGGCATAAAAAGTATTGGAGACAAATTCCTTTTGGAGATAAATTTTAGCGGATCCTAAAGAGATTGCGAGTACCTCTAAAAGAGTAACTGGGGATGTATAAGCCTTGGGTTTGGGGTAAAGATCAAGGGTTTAAATTTATGAATGTTTGGGACAAACAACATTCGAGGAATTATTCAGCGGGTTTCGTACATATATTTGTGCATGTAGAATATATATATATATATATATATATATATATATGTCGATTATATATGGGTAGAATATACATATATGCCGAATATGTATGAGTAAATGCTATGGTGCGAGTAGGATGATATAAGAATACTAGCTAGAGTGATACGCTACTATTAGGGACGAATAAATTAAGAATTATATTGTAAGTGAGTGTGTACTTATGGGATTAAAATGAGTTGCGTGTATACATATAAAGTATTGTGAATTGGTCTATTCGGGACTATAGGCTAATGCCATGAGAGATAGGCATTTATAGCCTGATTTGATGATATGTACATATATATATATATATATATATATATAGAGAGAGAGAGAGAGAGATAGATAGATAGATAGATAGATAGAGAGAGAGAGAGAGAGAATATATATATATGATGTGACTTTAAATATATCTGTGTGTGATTGATATATTTATGTTAAGCATACCCCTCTAGTGCTATCATGAAAAGTTGCGCGATGTGGATGAATCCCCTAGCTTGAGGAGTAGGGAGAGTATAGTCCCCAGGTCATAGTCATCTAGATATTGTACTGTGTGATTTTTATCAGGGGTGAGATATGGTGGGTATGTTTCATTCTCATTTCCGGTGAGGAACTATGACCGCTTCCTATACGTTGTGATTTGTTTTTTACCAAGTCGGCGTGAGAGTTCGACGCTGGTACCCTGGATGATGATGTGAGTGATTCCCTGGAAGGTGATAGCATTCTAGAGACTGCATCCATTGAGTTATAGTTATGAGGGATGTTTATTTTTCTTATATAGTGTGTGATATATAAGTATTGATATACTTGATGTGTATAGTAATATATATATATATATATATATATATATATATATATATATATATATATATATATATGATGTGAAAACATATATATACATGGACACCTTTAGCGTATATAAACTACATTCTTTATCATTGTCCATGTATATATATATTTTCACATCTTATATATATGGACTAAAATAAGGAAAGAAATGTGAGTTAATTTTTTATATCCAGGAGTATAAAATACGGAATATAAAATGTAAAATACGTATATAAATGTAAGAATATTATATACGAAATAACAACCCTATAATGAGAGTGGGGAAATAACTAGTGAAGGTTATTTAAAATCAATGGTTATATAAGAAGCGAGAAATTATATGGTATAAGCTTACACTTGTGTGGGTGTGTCCCAATTGTTATTCCAACTTGATTTTATACCAGATTTTTTTATGTATATCCATTCATGAACACAAATTATTATTGGATTATTTTGTTTGTTCATGAATGGGGCTTGTGTTGGTTCATATGGTACTCACACACCCTTATACAACATTGTGCACACCAAGTGTTTTCTAAAATGCCTAAACTAATTTTTTTGAGATGTTTAGCTTACACTTGCGTATTTTTCACTCGTTGTTGAACCTTGACACATTTTATCACAATGTGGTATGTTTTCACCCTGTTTCATGGAGTTGCACAAGTCATTTTAACTTGTTCACCGACTGACTTTAATTGTACTTTACAATTTTTTTGTCTTGCCTAATTAATGTTTTGTAGGTTTAAATGGCCACATAGTATGATTTGACTTAAATAGGAAGAATTTATACCCTGATTAGATGAATTTGGGTTGAAGTTGGGTGGGAAATAATAAGTAGGGCACAAAATGGGTCGGGGAGGAAAGTAGGAAATGAAATTTGTGTCGAAGTTAGGTGGGGAATAATCCATCAACAACAATTGGCATTGGCACTGCAACAACGTTTGCTGGAGATAAAAAAAATCAATAAGGCTCCATGGAAAATTATCTGGATCGATGGACATCCCAAAACTAAATCAATAATGATAAATATACGAACAGTTCCCATAAAAAAATATCGTCTAGCATGAAAAGTGTACATCAAAACATGTTATTCATCAAATTCGGACGGAATAACTTTGTGACACCCCACCTATTTTAATCACGGTTGATCAATCCTTTATAAAAATAAAACAGGATTTTTATATGGTTCATTCTCAGCATCACTGTCAAAAACCAATTTTATTACTAATAACCTATTAGGCCCAGTGTTAAATTTTAAACTTTCTAATCTTTTTCTTAAGTGCACAATTAATCCATCCACACAATTAATATAAGCATTTATTTAATTGAAGAAAATAATAACCGATAACTCTCGGTAAAACATTAATACAATCATATCGACTATGCACAAGCAAAAATGCTGAAATATAAAATAAATGACAACAGTTGGTCAACAGGACCGAATATAACTCACGATACCTCATATCTAGATCACAAGGATAGAAGCGTCTAAACAATCCCTGCTAGCATCCACAGCCACTGCAGCATCGTCTGACTCGAAGGAATAATATCATTCAGGCATCCTTGTGTCTGGACACCAAAAAGTTTTTTAAAATATTTTCAAATGGGCCAGAGCCCAAAACGTTTTGAAATATTTAGCAAGTGTTTCAAATACTTTAACATTTAAAATATGATATTCTCCAAATTTAAACTAGTCTCGCACTCACATGAGATACCTCTCACCTTTCATCTAACAGTGCACATCTAATGCATGTATTTTAAACATCCTAGTTACGCTACCCCGACTAACTAGCATCTCACCAAACTTCTAAACACCCATACGCTATCTCATGCCCCGTGTATTTAATATTCTAATCTTTCCCTCGATCTTATGCATTATAAATTCTCACTCATAATTTATCCGTTCAATATGAATCATTTTCACTTGTTATAATACATTATTCATGTTTTAGTTTTACCAGTCTCATATATAATATTTTCATCTTTATATACATAGATCACATTTTATTCCGAATTTTATTCTCCCGGATGTAACAAGAAAGATTACGCATCTCATTCTTTATTTTGTCCCCATATATATATATATATATATACACACACACGCAATATACTATACACATCAAATATATCCACACTTATATATCACCCACTACATATGTATAATAACCATCCTTCATAGCTATAACTGAATGGATGTAGTCTCTAGCATGCTATCATCTTACAAGTAACACAAATCATCCTGGGTACCACCAATCGGGGTCTCACACCGACCTGATAAAAACATAACACAAACGTAGGGGAAGCGGTCATAGTTCCTCACCTGAAAGTGAGACCGAATCATACCCAAGACGTCTCACCCATGATAAAGAGCCACACTGCTTAAATAACTGGACGCTATGAACTAGGGACTATACTCACCCTGCTCCTCAAGCCATAGGATTCACCCACCACGTGCAAGTTCCAAGGATAGCACTAGAGAGGTACGTTTCACATAAATATATCATACACGCACAAATATATTTATAATCAAGTAATATATATACTACCTCCATACCCGTGTGTGTGTGTGTGTATATATATATATATATATTCATGCCTATCTCACGTGGCATGAGCCTATAATGCTGAATATACCAATTCGTATTAATTCTTAAGTATACACACACTTATTTTAATCCTATAAGTATTCATTTACTTATGATAAAATTATTACATTAATTTCTTCCGAATAATAGCTTATCACATCTAGCTAGTATTCTAATTTCATCATACTCACACATTCGGATTCACTCATATACTATCGGTATATACATTCTACACGCATAAATGTATATATACCCGCCGAACTGATTTTCTCGAGTGTCGTTTGTCCCAAACACTCCTAAAATTTATAACTCGGATCTTATTCCCTCTAACCCGAGATTTATATATCACTCGTTTAATCTTTTAGAGTCCCTCACACTCTATTTAGGATCCCCTAATATTTATCTCCAAAAATAATTATCCTTCAATCCTTTAAGTCCAAGAAAATTTCTCAAATTGAACTATCATCTACGAACCGAACTGATGACTCCATTAACGAACCGATCCAATTCCCAAACAAACGAAACGAACTAATGTCCAAATAAACGAACCGATCCAATGTTCAATAAACAAACCGAACCGATGGCCAATTAAATGACTGGTCCGATGACCAAACCGAACCTCAATTTACCGGTTTGATGTTATCAGTTTGGGAGTTCATCATCTTCTCCAACTCCAAAATTTATGGTTTCTAACATCACCAACCATCACTATAAATATCTATACACTTATTTTTAACCAACACATCAATTTATTCATGTAATTCCTCAATTTAACTAAGATTTAAACCATATCTTAATTAAACCTCAATTTTATTCAACTCTTCCAATTTCTCATAAAAAAATTACACCATAAACATGGATTTAAACTCAGATTTCATATGGAGTTGTTAACACCTCAATTTATACGAAATCATTTTTGAAAAACCCATTTTGGTTCAAGAATCCCAACCCAAAATCCATATAGTTATCCCTAACTATAATATGAATTATAAACACACATAAATAATTAAAGCAAGTTAAACACTTGCCTCGTTGGATAAATCCGACGTTCTCGTGTCGGGATCCGTCGGAGCTTGGTCGGAGTCTCCTCTTTGTCTGCATTTTCTTCCTTTCTCTTCTTCCTTTCTTTTCTTTCTTTCCTCTATCTCACTCTCGTGTCTTATACGAGAGAAATAAGGGTTATCCCCTTATTAAACCCAAATTGACTCGTAAGCACAAATACGAGTTCCTACTGATCCAAAAAGTCCCCGAAACCCAAACACTACCCCCGGGTACTCTATTTTGACTATTTCATACCATCTGAGACCAACCGTGCACTCAAAATTCCCATCCGAGTCACTTATCAAAAATTCACCTTTTTAAATCTAATACAACTCCACATGTATTTTCCGAGTAAAATATTATTACTTGTCGCTTTTCCCAACCATGACATGATATAAAATAATCCAAAACTCGCAAGTTAATATTTTATCCATTCACTTAATTTCTCAAATCATTTCTCTGAGTATTAAATTACACGCACTCTAGTAATTTCAATACCCATAAAAGTACTGGTTATTACAAATTCCACTCCAGGAAAGAATTATGTCGGACTCATCTTTCTTCACAAACAAACTCCATTGATCACAAAAAAATAAAGAATGGATGCCATATAGCTAGGATGAACGGATTAAGGAACGGATGTCATACCTGCTTGCCGCGGTCTATCGTAGGTGGGAGCCCAGTCGATCAGGTTCCTCAATTTTGTCTTGGCTGGGAAACAAAGGGCTTGATCCTTGGAACCGGTCGACCACGGGTGGGATACCGGTCAATCGGTTTCGAATTTTTGCCTTGGGTCTCAGGCAGAGGCTGAAATTCATGGGGCCGGTCAATCGCGTGGGGTGGGTCGGTCGACCGCGGGTGGGTAAGACCTGCTTGTTTATTTTCTTATGCCAAATCCATTTAGTATATTGGACTTGCTATGTTTGTAATGGAAAAAAATGAGGTGGGATATAAAAAATTAAAATTAAAATAAATAAATAAAAACTCTATATGATTAAGGGGTATATATATATATATATATATATATATATATATATATATATATATATATATATACACTACAATTTTTATATAACGATGAAATTTACAACGGGGGACACACACATACACACAATTAAGAAAAATTAACAAATGCATGTCCGGGACGCATAATCTTCGTAAATTCCAGTGAGTTAAAACTACAAAAATTATCAGAACCAAACATACAAAAAAAATAAAGAAAAATTAACTAATTACACTAAAAGCTATACGGGAAAAAAAAAGAATTAACTACGTACAACATAAATTTCATTTACTCAATTAACTATATAAAAGGAGTTGAAATTTATGAGGGTCTTCCCAAACAATTATTTAACTTTAAGGGATAATTTGTGGTCCCTCAATTGAGTGCATACCTTCCAGAAAATAGGAATTCCATTTCAACAACATAAGGTATGCATCAAGAGACAAAAATTAACTATCATCCATTAAAAAATTTGGGGGGAAGACGTGTTGGGGGGGGGGGGGGGGGGGTTGGATTGAACGGGCAAGGAAAACACACGGGATCCAAGAAAAATAAATTCTCCTCCCAAAGGATTTTCAAAAAGCATGGAGGGAGGGGTACCTATGACACCCCGCCTAATAAAATACCGGGTGATCACTCCTATATCAAATTATAACAGGAGTCTCATATGGATCATTCTTAGCATCACTGTCGAAAACCAATTTAATTACTAATAACCTATTAGGCTGGCGTCAAAATTTTACTTAACTACTCTTTTAAACAACTACCAAATTAAAACATCCACACTATTTATGTAAATGAAACTGAAATGAAATAGAATAACCAAACACTCGGTTCAAATATGATACAACCATATCGAATGCCGCGCTAAAAGGCGGTAAAAGAATAAATAAATGCTGTTGGGTTACTAACCCAAATGTGTACACAATACCTCCTATCTAGATTACAAGAATGGAAGCATCTATAGAGAACCTGAATGCATCCACAGCTGCTGCAGTTGACGTCTCACTCGAAAGAAGTGTCATCCTGGCATCCCTGTGTCTGGACACCTATATAATATATATATAGTAAGAGAGGGAAAGTAGATAAACGGGTCAGATCCCGAGTTTGAAAAATATTTAGCAAGTGCATAAATGCCTTATTTTTAAGAAAGAGGTTTTATCTCATATTTAAATTTGGTATCGTACTCCCGTGAGATACCCCTCGCCTCTCTTCTAATAGTGCACTCCTAACGCATCCCTTCAAACATCCTAGTCAGACCACACTGACCTAACCAAACCATCACCCATCTACTAACAACCCTAGTTAGTCCAAGTACTAAGGGTTAAACTTCTCCCTAGTCTCGACACTATGCCACGTTCATTCGTGGGGTGTCTCACAGAGAGAAATCCAAACAAGGAACACCCCCAATTCACTACTACGCGGCAACGTCGATCGTCAAGATCCATTAGACCCTCGGTACTCAATTTATACATATGTACTCATATTTTATATACGTATCATGTTACACGTCCGGATATATCTCCTCGAATGAGAATTCATTTACTCGATATTCATCTTTATAATACACATCCGGATCTATCTCCCGGACTGAGGATTCATTTACAAAATATTTACCAATACTTTTCATTTTTATCTCAAAACTTTCCATTTCCTTTCTTCTATCCAAGAAATGTATTTAAAAGCAAGTTTTATTATCATAAAAATGCTTTTTCATTTCATAACATCCCATTTCCCTTCTTACATCCAGGAAATGTATTTAAAGCCAATTTTATTATCATAAAAATGCTTTTCATATCATATGCTTCCATTTCCCTTCTTCCATCCGGGAAGTGTATTCGAAGTCAATTCATTTATCCCATTTCCCTTATTCCATCCAGGAAATGTATATAAAGCCAATTCATTATCATGAATTTTTTTAACATATCATATAACATTTCTAAGACCGCCCCTCCGAGTTTCCCCACTGGGCGCGCCCCTAAATGGCTATCATCTTTCAGGGCCTATCAATCGAGACAACCTGGGATCCAACAACGTCAGGAAGTGGCCATATGCCTGCGGGAGAGTCATAACCACACCTAGAATTAACTCATCAGCGCAGTAAAACATATAATAATCGCCCATATGGCCTAGGCCTATATCCACCCTGCATTCATTAGCAAGGGGGCTTCACCTCACGCGCAAACTTCCCTCATGATAGCATTTAGAGAGGTGTGTATACATAAATTATCATTTATGAAAATCATCTCTTTTTCCATTTTGAAAGCATTCATATTGTTCATTTTCAAAAGTCATTCATATCATATCATATATATACTTTAATCACATAGTATATATATATACCGTATATTCCTCCTCGAATATATATATATGGCCATTACGGCCAATCTCATCTAGCAATGACCAATAATCCCAAAGATTCTCTCAAAGAATCATAATCACGCATTCATATTCGCATGATACCATATCCAAGGTATTTCCTCACTCTGATAAATAATACCTACCTTAATCCCATCTAAGGATTTATTGGATATCTTCAAATATAAGACTCCACACTAAGTGAATATATATCTATATTCCCAATTTATCCTAATTATATCATAGGATATACTTAATCCACAATTGATTATAATTATGTTTCCTACACGCATTATTATATAGGCCTAAATGCCCACTAAAATATCCCCGGGGATTATCCTTCCCCGATCAACCGTAAACTTAGTAGGTCGTGTATTCCTTTTCCACAACCCAAGGACTACATATCGTCCCTATAATTATTAAAGGTACCCACCCTATTTTAGGAACCCCAACATTTTATGTCATCGAAAATATAATTTAAGGGTTACACATTAAAAACCTCACCTTGCCCTCCTAAATTTCCTCAATTGGAAGACTATTTACTCCTAAAAGATCCCTTATGTTATCACATAATTAACCTCGAATCAATTGGAAATGGAATTCATCCCATCCAATTCGCCCTAGGAAAAGTTGCCTATCTTTCAGAAGGGGTCGATCAATCGACCCTTGGTCGTCGATCGATCATGGCGGGCAGCTTCTTCTCTGAGAAGCTGTTTCGGTCATTAAAGCTTCTCCCAAGCTTTTGTCTCTGCACCCAACATCCTACAACCTCAACCAACTACAAATACACATACAATAAGGGTTCTAAACATCCTAGAACCCGAAATCACCAATTAATTTTGATTAATTTCTAAGTTTCTCCAATTAAAAAATTATTGGGGTTTATTCATTTTAACTCCCGAAAACCCGTTTTATCCACGAAAACCCAACCCAAAATCTTTAGGGTTTGTTAATACCAAACTATGATATGAGATTTATGCTCAAAAGTAAATAAAGCAAGTAAACACTTGCCTCGTGGATAAAATCCGACGATCTCGGGTCGAGTCCGGCAGAGTTTGCCCCGAAATCTCCTTTTTCTCTCCGCTTTCTTCCTTTCTCTCTCTCTCCTCTCTTTTCATTCTCTTCTCCTCCCCTCTCCCTCCTTATATAGAAAGAAAAAGAGTTTTAACTCTTAAAACCCCAAAACGACTCGTTTACTCAATTACGAGCCCTTTTAACTCTAAAATTCCCCGAAAGTCCATTTCGACAATCGGACACTCTTTTCCGACTATCTCAACCATTTCGAGACTCACGGCGCAGTCAAAATTCCCATTCGAGGTACTTGAACGCAGTCCACTATTTTAACCCAATATAACTTAATGCCAGTTTTTCAATTAAAATCTTAACTTTTGTCACTTTACTCAACGGCGACATATAAGTAAAATACTCCAACATATTTACTTAACACCAAAAGTAAATATACCATCCATCGAAGATCATCAAATCCTCGAAATCCCAAAAATCACTATTTCGAGAAATTCCGCAAATTTCCAATTTAAACTCAATTATGGGATTTAATCATCTCCAAAAAGGACGGGTTGTTACATACTCCCCCCTTACAATGGAATTTTGTCCTCAAAATTTGGATATAACCTACACCACCAAACTACGATCCCCAATTCCACTACATCTTAGTACCCCCAAAATCAAAAGGTGCTAACACGATGGTCTTTTACCATATTCCACCTACCTCAAGGTGTACTCAAATGTACTAGCTTCACCACAAGATCCTCTAAATTTCTACCCATCATCACACAACAACGACGCGTTACTCCGATGGCTTCTCTTGCTGCCAATAAGAGAAACGAGTCCATAACTACCACTTTAACATCTCGCAAAGCTTCAACTTTATATACTTCACCATTTCTATTTCAGGCGGTATATAAACCAACTTACTATGGTGCCCATACACCTTTTCAACCCGTGCACATCTACACATACATTGTGAAAATTCGACACGTAACACTCTCTCTAAACAAGGGTCTCCTTTCCTCGGTGTAATACTCACACATGGGTCCTCCCATCCCGCAAAATTCTATTCTCCTTACATCGGTGCCACCAACTCTATTGAACTTTCATCCTAATAATGCTACTATCTATGTGTTACCCTACCTACGCAAAATAAGTATAATCCTAAGTATATCCCTATTGCTCAAGGCCTCTCTCAACTCCCGACATTTGCTCGGTTTCATGCGTGGGACGTCTCGCAAAGAGAAATCCAAACAAGGAACCCTCCCGTTACACTACTCCCTCACGTTGTCGGTCATCGAGATATAGCGACCTAAAGCACACCAGTGGGGCGTCCTAAATTCTTCCATGTTAACCTACGAACGAATTTCTACCATTCTAACTTTCCACCAATACGAAAAAGAAAATCTAACTAATCGAAGTGCCCACTTTCTGTAAAAGCATTACGAATATCATACCCAAAACACACTTCCTCAAAATTTTCCTTTTCATTAAGGCCTGACTATAATCCTCAAATCAATTTCTCTAAGTCCTACTTCACCCACTCACTTGTGGTGAGAGGACCACTTTAGTTCTTTTCCATAGCACAATGTTTCCATAAGCATACCATCATCACATAGCTCGTAGTCTATAGTGTTTCATCCACACTATACGACTTATCAACAAAACCAACATCCTCGCATCCTATAACATATCTCCACTCCCGACGTCGTTAAGATTCATGCGTGGAGCGTCTCGCATAGCGAAATCCAAACAAGGAACTCCTCCGCACACTACTACTTAACTTCGTTAGTCATGGAGGTTCGTTATTTTCGAATATGCAATCGGGATAATCCTATCCCCTTTTTCAACCAAATGTGGTCTGAACTCCCAATTTCTATTCAGGAGCCATACCACTAAGCGCTCGTACTAACTCTAAGTCCTTGCGCCAACAATCATGAGCTTAAACTCACAGCTCAATAATCAGCTCTGCATACCTTAAATCATATCTATAAGGTAGCCACATACTCACATCATAATAATGGAATCTCTACTCATCGAAGTTCCATCTACCCATAACAATAAAGGCGAACTCAACCTGTATCCAGGTGAGATATCGCAACAACAACACGTTCCACCTTGGAACTGCGGACACGATAGTCTTGCCATCAGTAGCCTGCTATCGCTCCGAACAACCAATAACATTATATACTCATAATATTACCATACTCGTATAAACATATAAGACGAGTATCATAATCCAGATATAAATATATATTCAAAATATGAACACCCGCCTTTATGGAGAATGAAGGGAAATAAAACTCCGATGTCGCGGAAAACACATAAATATACATTATATAATGTTATCGAGACCGCCACAAAACTCAAATTACACACACGAGTCTAGGGCTAACGAACACCGCGACTTTATCTAGCCACGCCACTTATACCTCTTCCTTCTGAGGTGGAACTCCTAACAACAACTTCGTTTTAACAAATTCCCCAGGTGGATGTCCACCAATGGGTCCTCAAACATACACATTTTCCATAAGTGTTAGCAACACTTCTCTAGTGAGCCTATCATTCTTCGAAAGGACTCATTATTCATTGTACCTACCTCACCTCAGTACAAGGTTTGCTTCTCCATCTTACTCTTTATTCACTATCAGCCTCTGGTCGATCCTTATGTGAATAATCCAAAATTCCATTCTTCTCATTCCTTCTGAATCATGGGGACTCACGGTTAAAACTATTCATAAGACCCCTTTCGAATCCTTATCGTGACTGGGAAATTCAAGTTTAGTACCACTTTCTACAACAGTGGTACTGCGGTACTTATAACTACTATACTTTAGTAGTCTTTACAACCATCCTTAGAAACCAATACAAAGGCAGAGACCTCTACTACAGTCCACGTCCCCGACTTCACCTATAACTCCAAATAGGCCCGGCCTCCTGCTGCCATCCAGGCCCCGCACACGAATCTCAAACGAGCGCGCAAAAGATTACTATAATCTTATAACATGTCAGGAGAACGAAATCTCACAAGAGAAATCAACAATCCTAATCCTGAGGCTCTATATCAAATCGAGAGCAACGCTGAAAGCGTAGTACATCCGCACAGATTCCTAAGGACACTAGAACCTGATGCTCTGATACCATCTGTGACACCCCGCCTAATAAAATACTGGGCGATCACTCCTATATCAAATTATAGAAAGAGTCTCATATGGATCATTCTAAGCATCACTGTCGAAAACTAATTTAATTTCTAATAACCTATTAGGCTGGCGTCAAAATTTTACTTAACTTCTCTTTTTAAACAACTACCAAATTAAAACATCCACAATGTTTATGTAAATGAAACTGAAATGAAATAGAATAACCTAACACTCGGTTCAAATATGATACAACCATATCGAGCACCGCGTGAAAAGTCGGTAAAATAATAAATAAATGATGTTGGGTTATTAACCCTAATGTGTACACAATACCTCATATCTAGATTAGAAGAATGGAAGCGTCTATGGAGAACCTGTACGCATCTACAGCTGCTGCAACTAACGTCTGACTCGAAAGAAGTGTCATACAGACATCCCTATGTCTGGACACCTATATAATATATATATATATATATATATATATATATATATATATATATATATATATATATATATATATATAGCAAGAGAGGGAAAGTAGATAAACGGGCCAGAGTCCAAGTATATATATATATATAGCAAGAGAGGGAAAGTAGATAAACGGGCCAGAGTCCAAGTTTGAAAAATATTTAGCAAGTGCATAAATGCCTTATTTTTAAGAAAAAGGTTTTATCTCATATTTAAATTTTGTATCACACTCCCATGAGATACGCCTCACCACTCTGCTAACAGTTTACTCCTAGCGCATTCCTCTAAACATCCTAGTCAGACCACACTAACCTAACCAAACTATCACCCATATACTAACAACCCTAGTTAGTCTAAGTACTAAGGGCTAAAGTTCTCCCCAGTCTCGACACTATGCCATGTTCGTGCGTGGGGTGTCTCGCAGAGAGAAATCCAAACAAGGAACCCCCCCAATACACTACTACGCGGCAAGGTCGATCGTCGAGATCCATTAGACCCACGGTACTCAATTTATACATATGTACTCATATATTATATACGTATCATGTTACATGTCTGGATATATCTCCCGGAATGAGAATTCATTTACTCGATATTCATCTTTATAATACACACCCGGATCTATCTCCCGGACTGAGGATTCATTTACAAAATATTTACCAATACTTTTCATTTTTATCTCAAAACTTTCCATTTCTTTTCTTCTATCCAGGACATGTATTTAAAAGCAAGTTTTATTATCATAAAAATGCTTTTCCATTTCATAACATCCCATTTCCCTTCTTACATCCAGGAAATGTATTTAAAAGCCAATTTTATTATCATAAAAATTCTTTTCATATCATATGCTTCCATTTCCCTTCCTCCATCCGGGAAATGTATCCGAAGCCAATTCATTTATCCCATTTCCCTTATTCCATCTAGGAAATGCATATAATGCCAATTCATTATCATGAATTTCTTTAACATATCATATAACATTTCTAAGACCACCCCTTCGGGTTTCCCCACTGGGCGCGCCCCTAATTGGCTATCATCTTCCAGGGCCTATCAATCGAGACAACCTGGGATCCAACAACGTCGGGAAGCGGCCATATGCCTGCGGGAGAGTCATAACCACACCCAGAATTACCTCACCAGCGCAGTAAAACATATAATAATCGCCCATATGGCCTAGGACTATATCCACCCTGCATTCATTAGCCAGGGGGCTTCACCTCATGCGCGAACTTCCCTTATAATAGCATTTAGATAGGGGTGTATACATAAATTATCATTTATGAAAATAATCTCTTTTTCCATTTTGAAAACATTCATATTGTTCATTTTCTAAATTCATTCATATCATATGATATATATACTTTAATCACATAGTATATATATACCATATATTCCTCCTCGAATATATATATATATATATATATATATATATATATATATATATATGGCCATAACTGCCAATCTCATCTAGCGATGACCAATAATCCAAATGATTCTCTCAAAGAATCATAATCATGCATTTATATACGCATGATACTATACCCAAGGTATCCCCTCACTCTGATAAATAATACCTACCTTAATCCCATCTAAGTATTTATAGGATATCTCCAAATATAACACTCCACACTAAGTGAATATATATCTATATTCCCAATTTATCCTAATTATCTCATAGGATATACTTAATCCACAATCGATTATAATTATGTTTCCTACACGCATAATTATATAGGCCTAAATGCCCACTAAAATATCCTCGGGGATTATCCTTCCCCGATCAACCGTAAACTTAGTAGGTCGTGGATTCCTTTTCCACAACCCAAGGACTACATCTCGTCCCTATAATCATTTAGAGGTTCCCACCCTATTTTAGGAACCCCAACATTCTAAATCCCCGAAAATATAATTTAAGGGTTACACATTAAAACGCTGCCCTTGCCCTCCTAAATTTCCGCAATTGGAGGACTATTTACTCCTAAAAGATCCCTTATGTTATCACATAGCTAATCTCGAATCAATTGGAAATGGAATTCATCCAATCCAATTCGCCCTAGGAAAAGTTGCCTATCTTTCAGAAGGGGTCGATCGATCGACCCTTGGCCATCGATCGATCATGGCGAGCAGCTTCTTCTCTGAGAAGCTATTTCGGCCATTAAAACTTCTCCCAAGATTTTGTCTCCGCACCCAACATCCTACAACCTCAACCAACTACAAATACACATACAATAAGGGTTCTAAACATCCTAGATTCCGAAATCAGCAATTAATTTCGATTAATTTCTAAGTTTCTCCAATTAGAAAATTATTGGGGGTTATTCGTTTTAACTCCCGAAAACCCGTTTTATCCACGAAAACCCAACCCAAAATCTTTAGGGTTTGTTAATACCAAACTACGATATGAGATTTATGCTCAAAAGTAAATAAAGAAAGTAAACACTTTCCTCGTGGATAAAATCCAACGATCCTGGATCGAGTCCGGCAGAGGTTTTGCCCGAAATCTCCTTTTTCTCTCCACTTTCTTCCTTCCTCTCTCTCTCCTCTCTTTTCCTTCTCTTCTCCTACTCTCTCCCTCCATATATAGAAAGAAAAAAGGTTTTAACCCTTAAAACCCAAAAATGACTCGTTTACTCAATTACGAGCCCTTTTAACTCTAAAATTCCCCGAAACTCCATTTCGACAATCGGACACTCTTTTTCGACTATCTCGGCCATTCTGAGACTCACGACGTAGTCAAAATTCCCATCTGAGGTACTTCATCGCAGTCCACTATTTTAACCCAATATAAATTAATGAGAGTTTTCCATTTAAAATCTTAACTTTTGTTGCTTTACTCAACGACGACATATAAGTAAAATACTCTAACATATTTACTTAGCACCAAAAGTAAATATACCATCCATCGAAAATCATCAAATCCTCGAAAATCCCAAAAATCACTATTCTGAGAAATTCCTCATATTTCCAATTTATACTCAATTATGGGATTTAATCATATACAAAATGGACGGGTTGTTATAGTACCCAACATAGAGGATCCTATCAAAGCGAGCAATTAGAAAAATTATTCCTCGTCGGTTAACGAATTGAACGTTTCAATACTTTCAATTGACTCATAAGAATGTTGTAATAGTTGAATAACGGTCTATAGAAATGGGGAGGAAATGAATTCAACCTGAAGAGATGACTCATCATTGCTCGATGGTTGAATTACAAAGGAAAAATATTCAGTTTTAGTGAAATGTTTTGTCCAAAATCGTTCGAGGTGAAACATAAGTGTTCAACTCATATTTGTTGTTCACGAAAGAAATCATCTCATTGTAAAGTGTGTGGATCTCAACATCTTCACCATTTTCATTCTCCATTATGCCTTGGCCTAAATGAAAAATTATTTATTCCAAAGTAGGCATCGTCTACTCAAGAACCTCGAATTCCTCATTTGGTTCAAAACATTCGTCATCTTCTGAAGTTTCAAGATAAGAATTCCTCTCGATAAAAGTTGTCAAACTTTTCCATTTTTTGACTTTGCAACAACGCACCAAATGAACTCGGTGACTTCGCAAATTCTCTAAATAGATTAATTTGAGAACTATTATCGTAACTTTCAAGCCTATTAGTATAACAACTTTGAAAGTTATTGTTATAATAGTTCGGAGAACTATTATCGCAATGGCTTTCAACTTCATTATTGTAATAAGTTTGAGGAATTTTGTCATTAGAATAAGTTTCAAAAATCCCAAAATCATTATTTTTATTTTACAAATACTCGCCGAAAGAAATCTTGCAATTTTCATTCTTCTCAACATGAAAATATTCACCAAAAGTAATAGGCTTAGAGGGACTTTGAAAACTATTCTTAGGAAAAACCCCTGAACCTAAATCATTACACCGACTGAAACATTAGTGTAAGACATACTTACCCAAAATGGTTCCTCGATGGATGCTTAACAATGTGGTGTGCAGGCACGAATTCAAAATTTCTTGGCGCTTATATGTTCAAGTCTACAAAACCGGTTAAAACAAAAAATTCACATAGAAACAAAAAATAGTAAGAAATATTTAGTCAAAAAATTCTAGCAAAAACTAGTCCCTGGAAACGGCGCCATTTTGATAAAGGGTGAAAAGTAGCGTAGTGTTAGTACGTCAGTCGTTGAATTTGTTTCACCGCCTCAATAGAAACACTTAAACTATTGACTACACTCTTTATGGGAGTATAGTGGCCAGTCCGGGTATCAGATCCACAGAGACTAGTTATTAGAATTCTATTAATTTAATACTTCGCAAATAAATTGTAAAAGATGATGATTACAAAAAATACTAATCTAGGCATGTATTAAACTTAGATTAACAAAATGAGTAAAGCTATATGTTGTGAATCGTCTCCCTCACACGGGCTAAATAGCATAAATGGTTACATGGACATAAAAGTGCTAACAAGATTAATCATATTTGGACAATTAATAAACCTATATTTGTCACCCTCTAAATTCTCACAAAAGCTTAATTTGAGTTCTGTGTTAACGAATATTCTTGCAATTGCACATGAAAGGTTGTAAATACGGCCCATACGTGATGTACCCCGTTAAATCTCTTAAGCAATTAACTCATTAAAACTACCCTAGACCCATCATACCATAGCAAAGCAACTAATTAATCCATGTGAGTTTAACAAACTCAACCTAGATTAAGTTACCTACAAAGCATGTTAAATGTCATTAATTAAATGAAAGCAATTAAATCTAGGTTACAACAAAAATAAAGAAATAACAAAACAAGAAAAGGACCAATGGAAGCTTGGATAAAGGAATAAAATGATGAATAGTGTTCTTACAAACCAAAGTGGGTAAAACCCTAGGAGAGAGCAAAGCCACACCCAAAATCACCTCCAAAACCCTTTTTCTCTAACCTAACTAAAATGAAAGATTAAAAAGTACATAAAACCAAGAGAAAATAATAATCTTCAAATACATAAAAAAAAACCACTGATGTAATAAGTGGTAAAAGAAATAAAGATAAAAGAAAAGAAAATGATTTATCCTAATAACCAAGAAGGATCTCCTAAGGAAAATGGTCATAACATGCTCACTAGGAACTAGATTAACGAACCTTTGGAGGACACGTGAAGTTGACTCGAAGGGTTACAACTTTCGTGAAGATTTTGGGCACTAAGATCGAATGATGAAATGACTAAGATGCCCCCAAAGTTGCGTACTACACTAAAAACTTCATGAATAGCACCAATTGCACCTTTAAGCGTTCTAATACCTACAAAAACTCAAATAAACCTTACAACACACACACACACACACACACACATATATATATATATATATATATATATATATATATATATATATATATATATATATATATATATATATATATATATATATATATATATATACAGTAAATGAGCATAAATACTAGAATTAACGGACACAATTGTATTAGAATGCATAAAGATAACAGGTGATAATATGCAATATTCGTGACTAATAAAGCACCCCAGAGTCCAGGCATATAAAGCTACTATCGCAAAATAAAAGAGAGTACTTACCTGTATAACGCTCTTAAAATACAAAATCAAATCCAACATGTCGTAACAAAATGAGGGAGTGATTCGAATGCTCAGTGGGAAATATACTTAACCGAATGGCAGAGAGGAACTCCAATACATGTTTCTACGTGCACATGAAACTACCATATATATATATATATATATATATATATATATATATATATGAAACTATTTTACTTTAGAGAATGTTATTTATCCCAATTAATTCACCTTAATCTTGTAAAAGACTTCCTCTTTCTTATTTTGACATTTATCCCTTTATTTAACACACACGATTAAAATTTTGAAACAACTACAATTGCTTTGATTGAAAGTTATTTCTTTACCAAAATTACCCTTTTTCATTTTAACCAATCCACATCAGAATTTTCATGGAAAATACCCTTCCAACACACACGAACACCGTGATAGAAAATACTTATTTAGCCTTGAAAACCTTTCACAACACACATTCATGTTAATTATGGGTTAAACCACTTGGGTTGATTAACGTCGCATTTAATCACTTAACTTTATCTTTTCTTCACCTTATGGACATTAATAAATTTTCATATTTACTTGTCCATATTAATGTTTATCGGAACATTTATTAATTCATTCGATTTAGGCTGTCTTAACACATTTTCACCACACAATCCATTTCTTAAAATGATCCTTTTTCCTTTATATTTTTCTCGAAATCTTCCAATAAACAGCATGCTTTAACGGCCTTAAAATGGTGGAGGAAAGGTGGTTTAGGAGGAGAGACGCCCACCTCCGAAGGTTCCTTATGGGGGTTACCAAAAGCTTCCTCCGATCTTGCTCCAATGGTGATCCAAGGAAGCTACACCTCATCTTCATGGAAAACCCACCTTTAATCATTAAGAACTTCCTTGAAGTACCCTCCAAAAACTTCAAGAACGCCACTTTCTACAACCTAATAAGTCCATATAGGATTTCTATGTGTATTTGGAAGCTTAGATATGGTCTTTAATAGAGAGGTAAAAGATTAGAAGTATGGGAAGAGCGTGGATATCATCTGGGGCAGAAGGTTTTCCCCCATGGGCACCCCAACCTAGTGCTAGAAAGACTTGAAAAATCTATTGGGTGAAATGTGAATGGCCCCCCATGGTTTCTCTCTCTCTGAAGTATTTTAGGATGAGGACTTTCCCATTTATGCCTAAGAGGCTAATAGTTTGGTAAAAAGATATATATATATATATATATATATATATATATATATATATATATATATATATATATATCTTATAACCAAACTATTAGCCTCTTAGGCATAAATGGGAAAGTCCTCATCTTAAAATATTTCCGTATCAGGTCTTAAGTTGTCCATAAATCGACAACTCACTAAATCCTAAGGTTGGTATAGTGACAGCATGAAATGTTTCAGCAGATTCGAGTTTCAAAAGCATCAATCGATATACACTTCTGTCAAAAGTTCCCTTTATTCCATTTTTGAACACCTAGTCTTAAAAATCCATACTTTAGTACCCCAACTATTGAGTTAGATGATTTTTACCCCTTTCGGTAAATCCCTCTCAAAATCGCGCAAGGTTACAATTAAACGAGTCATGCCCCGGCTAAATTTACCACTTCACATATTTACGTATGTAACTTAATAGCGATTGTGTTCCTCTACTCCATGTGTTACCAACCCAATCATACTAACCTAATATATGCGTCGCGCATCCCCATATGCCCCCATGCAAGATAGACGAGCCAAAACATTACGTGAAATACATTATTTTATGTGTAATTCTAACCTATTCATTCATGAATTTAATTATCCAAAAATTACCTCGAGTAATATACCCAATTTATTATTAAAACTTATATTTCTTGGGGCGGGGTATTACATCCTTCCCTCCTTGGGGAATTTCATCCCCAAAATTCTCGATCCATCCATTCTTCAAATTCGTGGGGTTTACCAAGTCTCATTCTAAGTCATAGAAACCCTCTAAGATAAAGTCATTGACGACCTCAATAACTAAGGTCACATCATGCACCCTTACACGAGGTTTGACACCAAATGCTCAACACACGACATGCTCTAATGCTCACCATTTTGATAACCATGAATATTATATAATCGACTCTGAGTCTCCACTCACTTGATAGTCATGCTCAATCGAGTCTTGTGACCACCTTTGTTAGTACCCTAAAGTATATCGGCGCCTCCACGGGCAACCCTGTCTAGTGATCAACACTCACCCATAAGTGAACCGTGATATAACCAATCATTATATTAATCATCAAGAACCAATTCCATTCTTAGGACTACACATCCTGCATTCCAAGAATTTTTAGGCTATCCTAATTACACAACTTGCATGAGCTTGCCATTATCCATAAAATTCTAATTTCTCACTCTGAGAAGTAACACACCTACCAAATCATCACCATGCATTCAGTATACACCTTTCGGTGTGTCACTATGATGACCCTAGTACTACTCCAGGTGTCTCACCATAGTTCATTCGCTTGAGCCTCGCACTACTCGACTCACCGTGGCAAAACAACACCGTGTGTTAAGTTTCCTTGAGTTCTAACACTATATAATATCCTAAATTAATCATCCCACTCTTTCCAAGTAGTGCCATTGACTACTATACCATCCAGCCTAAAGGTCGTTAATCCTAAGGAAAACAATTACTATGAGTAGGCCATGTGGTTGAAAGCACAGCCACTCGCACACAAAACTTGTGCAATAATGAGAATACCTCTGATAGGGTGCACCCAGTTACCTAGTTGCATTAATCATACTCAGTCAACCTACGCTCTACCAGGACCAACCATGCTATACCATGACATGGTACCAATCTCAGTGACTACATAAGTGAGAATATCGATCCCTGATTATCGAAACCAAAAGGGACACGCAAGAATAAAAAGGAACAACCAATCATTTTAAGAAAATCTCGTCCGTACACATCAGACTATGATTTACAAAAGTGAACCTACATCATACGCTCGAAGTCTTATCACTCGTCCCAAACATTATTGTTGGGTACTATCCTATTCACATACCCTAGCTTGTATCAGCGATAGTGATGAATTGAATCGCACCCATACATCACCTCAACACAAAAATAACATATGAGCATGTCGTTCTCTAGAAATTCAATGCTTGACTTCCCTCCTTGTAAGTAAATCCCATCCCCTCACATCCTTGGTACACATGAACCATTTCGATCGACGATTTCTTCACACCCTCGTCTACACTGACCTTGTTCATTTATCGATGATGACATCAGTAACCTACTATACTTAAGTTAATGTTTATCTTATCATATCGTGATCGTGTCTAAATCCCCTTAGGCATTATTCCGTTCAAGAGAGACATTCACGTTATTATGTCCTTTGACTATAAGAGATTGTCACCAAGCTTACTTCTAGGTTCTACCCAAACTTAAATTTTTTTATGACCACACTGGACGCCATTAGCATTCTAAGGGTAGTAAGTATCACACCGATCTACATCTTCTAATCTGTACCATCTTGGCAGGACGTGTCAAGAACTAGTCCTTACCTTTCTAAGGCTGTCCTAACATATATCATCGACACATGCCAGCATTCTAATCATTCTTCGATATTAGCCCACCTTGGATGCCTTTTTAAGTCTCTACATGGCGTCATCAATCTAAGTCTCAAATACATTTCCTAGAACACCTCAAAACCAAATTTCACCTCCACTACTAGTCATTCCATTACACCCGAACATAACTCTCCATAATGACACTAGCTTCTAATTTGTCCTTGGAAGATACATTACCCATCTGTGCCGATTCAAGAAATCACACCCGATACGTCAATATACGACTCTTCTAAACTTTGACCAGCTATATAAGATCATCACCTGACCCTCAACATAATTGTTACTAGGATTCTATTACTTCTACATACCAAACTTAACTAGTTTCCTAAGGACACCAAAAAAATTCCATGTAAAAGTCCTTAAGACCCAACAAGATTTCATCATCCATACCTTTATCATCATAGTTGTGCTCTATAAAAATTTCAATAACCTCATCGTGATTACTTGGCACTAGTAAGGACTCTAGTCCACGATCTTCTATATATAGTGAACCTTAATTATCAAGAACCTTAAGGCGTCACAACAGTCGATGTATATCCCCAATAAATCCACACATAATTAGTCATGTGGAGATTCCAGTATACCCTTAAACCACACTCATACTACGATTACCTCGCACCTAGACATTAGTTTGTTAGCTAAAACGAGCCTTTACACTTAGACAATAGTCTTATCCTTCTTCCAAATGGTTGTGACCATATGCCCCATACAAACCATAACTAAAGTTACTAAGGATTATGACAGGGTACAGGACGTCGCCTACATCCTATAAACCTATCACTAAAGATCCTATTCCTTCAAATCGCACCATATTTTTTAAAACCCCATCATATAAGACTACCTAGAGTTCACCCCTAAGTCTCCTCAACCATTATCATTGCATGCATAATATACTTATCGTGATTTTCCCGCAACTGTCATCATACCCTACTAGGTACAACTTTTAATCAAGAATCACCAGGACACTTACTAATACCATACTATCTTACCGACTTAGACCAATTACAAAGTCCAAGTGTTTACTAACACCGTTCAACATGCCCACTAAATCACCAATTACCTTACAATGAGATATTAGTATAAGGATCAAATTCATTTAACCACATCATTAGTACTAATTACCCGAAGTACCTATTAAGATAATTGGACGCATCCATATCACAAATCAATGTTACTTAGGTATGATGCATTAGACACCCAATCTTTATAGTTTACTTTACATGATGACTATTTCTAACTTAATAGATGTCATTTACCATCCTTTACATCTCAATTGACCTCTCACTAAAACATATGATGTCTCCACTATTGGCATGGACGGACACTCGCAACTTACTACAATATCTAAACCAGAAGCATAAAAGTGATTAACGACAACTAAATTAGTCGTCAGCCACTTGGAAAAAAATTAACCCATCGTGCCAGCCTCATTGACTTCACCGTTGAGGACACGAACTAAACCGTCACCAAGACTACCGTGACTAGACCTAACTAACACCGATGTCGAAAGATCCAATATTGACCTCACTAGGTCACTCCCGAAAGGAACCCTTAATCTAGAGCTTTGATACCATTTGTAAATACCTGGACCAAATTTATGGGTTACTCGTGGTCAACCCGGTTTGAACTGAGCGTTAGGTGTGAAGTGAAATTAACAACCTAAATAATGTTGATAATCTAGTTTTATTTTAATTAACGTTTCACTTATATATCATACGATTCTAATTTCAAACCAAACTACGTAAGGGACCCATAGGGAGAACTCCGGAGTCCAAGCATACAGAGATACTAACATAAAATAAAATAGAGTACTTACATGTATAACACTCTCAAAATACGAAACCTCACCCAACATGTCACAACAAAACGAGGGAGCGAACCGAATGCTAAGTTGGAAATATACAAAATACAGTGTAGAACCAAACGGTAGAAAAAACACCAATACGTATTTCTACGTGCATGTGAAACTACTATATATATATATATATATATATATATATATATATATATATATATATATATATATATATATATATATATATATATATATATATATATATATACTACATGCCTGAAACCGTCTTACTTTCGAAAACATTATTTATCCCGATTAATTCACCTTTATCTTAAAAAAGACTTTATTTTTCTTATTTTAACATTCATCCCTTTATTTAATACACACGGTTAAATACTTAAAACAACTAAATCTATTTCTTTACAGAAATTACCCTTTTCATTTTAACAAATCCACATTAGTATTTTCATTATAAATCACCCTTTCAACACATGTGAACACCGTGTTAGAAAATACTTATTTAGCCTTTGAAAACCTTTCACAACACACCTTCGTGCTAATTATGGGTTAAACCACTTAGGTTGCTTAACAAACCATTTAATCACTTTACTTTACCTTTCTTCACCTTATAGACATTAATCGATTTTCACATTTACTTTCCCATTTTAATCTTTATCGAAACATTTATTAATTCATTCAAGTTAGGTTGTCTTAACACATTTTCACCACACAACCCATTTCTTTACATATTCCTTATTCTTTTATATTTTTCTCGGAATCTTCCAATAAATCACTTACTTTAACGAGCTCCACACCACCGACGATGCCACCATATAATCTGGCTAATGATTTTGAGTCTTTTACCCCAGGGCTCCAGGCCCTCCTTAATTTTTTTTGGGTCATCCGAGTTCCTCTTTAATATATATTAACATTTTGCAAATGTCCACATTATTCCACCTTTCCTTTTACCCGGCCAAAGCCAAAACCCGGGGTTCCACCCCAACTTATGTTACACTTTGAAATCATTTCATTCCTTTAAGTCCTTTTCTTTTAGGCTTAATCGTTGATTTCACACCAAAAATCATTTACGTTTATGAACTTATTCAAATTTCATTCATTTAGTGTAACACCATTCACTAACATTTTTATTCCATAAAAATTTTCCACTTTAAGTAAATTTACCAATTTACCCTTTCTTTGCCTAAACATGAAATTTAATCCTTTACTATGTGTCACTTTTCAAAAGGGTCATTAAGTTTCCAACTTTTCCCTTAAATGACATTTATCCATTTTAATATTTTTTTTAACATACCATAATCAACCCACTATTCATATTTGTGACTTTAAACCCTTTTAATATATAAAATGTCACTTTTTACATATTAAGTCCCATTTTTTTCATTTGAGCCACACACACTTTATTAATAGGAATTTTCACTTTAATACCTATTTTTCCAATATTTACACAATTACTCATCTTAACTCTTAAACCACAGATTTGATGGAAAGACCTTTAATTTCACATACTCAAGTTTTCCACCCACAAAATAAGTTTTTCAATAAAATCAAAAACTTTTTCTGTGAAAACTCCCTTTTGCACATTCATTCACTTTCATGTTGGAAACCCATAGGAAAAATTATAAATGGATCGACAAGGACTAACAGCTTATACTTATGAAAAATCACATTTTTAAGTGTACATACATCATTTGCAAACATTTTAGTTCATAAAATGTTAACTTTAATATATTGAAATTTCTTCATCTTTTAAACCCATTTGAAAATCCTTTCTTTCAACCCTATTTCCACATAAAATCATAAGATAGCATCTAGATAGATCATGAATACAAACCTACACATATTAAACTTAATATATAAAAATAACATACTAAAAATGAATATAACTTAATCCTAAACTAAGGATAGTTTCTCCTACCTCAATGGTCTTCAAATAGTGGAGGAAAGGTGGTGTAGGAGGAGAAACCCCCACCTCCAAAGGTGGCCTGAAGGGGTTACCAAAAGCATCCTTTCAGCTTGATCAAATTGTGCTTTAAGGAAGCTACACCTCATCTTCGTGGACAACCCACCTTCAATCATTAAGAACCTCATTTAAGTACCGTCCAAAAACCTCAAAAACCCCACCTTCTATACCCTAACAAGGTCATCTAGGGTTTCCATGTGTATTTGGAAGCTTATATGTAGTCTTTAATGGATAGATAAAATCTTAGGAGTGTGGGAAGAGCATGGATATCATTTGGGGCAGAAGGTTTTCCCCTATAGGCACCCCAAGCTAATGAGAGAAAGACTTTGAAAATCTACTTGGTTAAGTGTGAATGGTCCCCCTAAGATTTTTCTCTCTCTCTCTTATAACCAAATTATTCGCCTCTTAGGCATAAATGGTAAGTTCCTCGTCTCGAAATATTTTCATATTAGGTCTTAAGTTGCCCTTGAATTGAGAGCTCACTAAATCCTAAGGTTAGTATAGTGACAATACAAAATGTTTATGAATATTCGAGTTTTAGGATCCATCGATCGATCGATTGGCTCTTTTGTCAAAAGTGTACTTTATTCCATTTTGACCCCCTAGTCTTCAAGATACATATTGTACTACCTCAACTATTGAGTTAGACAATTTTCCCCTTCCGGTGCATTCCCTAAAAATTACACAAGGTTACTATTAAATGAGTCACGTGCCGACTAGATTTCCCACTTCACATACTTATGTAAGTAACTTAATAACGATTGTGTTCCTCTACTCCACGTGTTACCAACCCAATCATACTAACCTAATGCGTGCATCTCGCATCCCCATGTGCCCCGATGCAAGATAGACGAGCCAAACATTACGTGAAATACATCGTTTTACGTGTAATTCCTACATATTCATTTATGTGTTTAATTATCCAAACATTTTCTCGAGTAAAATACCCAATTTATTTTTAAAACTTATATTTCTTGGGGCGGGATATTACAGAACGAGTAAATTATTTTTTTATTAGACAAAAGGTTTTTTATTTTGTTAAAAGTATTGAGTAATTTTGTAATCAAACAATTAAAATTCTATACCATTCAAATTATTTCTATTTTATGGGTTATTTATTTTTAAATTTGAAATTTTAAAGGTACTAAAATTTTGAACATTATTTGGAAAATAATAAAAAAAAATGTTAATAAAAATTTTCCATATAAAAAAGAAGTACTAGAAATATCTACTTTTATTATCAATCCAATACATTATTTCCCAACACAAACACCTACTCTTTGTATTAATCGAGTATCAAATGTCTTTTACATGCATTGTGCCATAATGAAACAATACGTGTAAAAAACATTTGGTACTGGGTAGGTATTAAGAGTAAGTATTCTATTTAGTCAATAAAAAATATTGGTTTTAGACTTAGTGTTAACTTTTTTATATTTTAATAGCTTCATAATGGCCAATGATGACTTTAGTACCTTTTACAAATTGAATTTGGATATGGTGCCTCTTTCATTGGACTTAACAATCACGTGCCTTGCATTTAACAAGTGAAAAATGAAAATATGGAGAGCTAAAAAAAATATAGAAAAAACTAAAATGTAACACCCCCTAATTTTCAATAATTAATTAGTTAGAGATTTGCTTTGAATAAGCGTGTATTAATAATTATGGATAAATTTAATTTGGGATGTTTTTGTAACTCAATAGCTCGAGAGGAGTCTAAAGTCCCAAAATAATGTTAAAATATGTTAAGTTCGATCTTAGGGTTGGATAACCCTTAGGATAAGTTTTGAAAGCATGATGATAGTGTTTTGGGGATTATTTAGTGTCTCCAAGTTTAGAGAATTAAATAAGATATTAACTTTCATAACTAACATAACACAAAGATAACTAGAATCTTAGCTACAAAGTAGAAGATTTTGGGAGCAGGACAATCATCATAGAACCAACAATGAATCGATACATTAAATACTTATATTTTCTTTCTTTATTAGAAGTAACTTAGTTATGATTATCTGTTGGTTATGGACCCTTGTTAATTTTAATATCATGTTTAGGACTAAATAATGATGTTAGTAGTGGAAAATTAGTTTAATAATTTAATTTCGATTTGGATTTGTTAATGTATTGGAGAAATTACATAATTATATGATTCATAAGCTTACATTATGAACTCTTATATAAATATGTAATTTAATGGTTAAAAATAGTATTAATAAAGAACAATTAATGAAGATACGTGATTATTTTGATAAATAAGCTTTGTTGTAGGTTAGGTATACTTTTTTAATTGAATCTATGGTGTGAAATATGTTTATCATTCCCTAAACCCATATTAAGATGTTTTGGGGGTTGATTGATAGGTTAGACAAACCTTATTTGATGAATTTACATGAAGAAATTGAGTTGTGGTCTTAAATTTTGTGAATTTACATCTTTTTAAGGATAAGCCCATCGGTATGATTATTAGGGGTTGATCGATTAGAGTAAATAGAGGGCTCATCGAACAGGAACCCAACAAGCCGATGTAGGGAAGAATTATCCATCGAGTATGTTGTCGAGGATTTATTTTTTGGGTTTTTGAAAAATATATAATTGAGGACTTCTAGGATATAATCCTCATAGATACATGATATATAATACAAGGGATTGAGGTCATTTCTGTGGACATTTATCTTAATCTTTATGATTAGGGTATGTACTATAATCTTATGTGTATTGGATCTTGTATGCTTTATATGCTATGTCCATCAAGGTGTTAATAGATTCATGAGAAATTTATCGGTGGATATTTTATGAGATTATTTGTGAAATTGCAGATTATGCCCATTTCTGATGATGCGGGCTTCATCAGGTTGGGTTCATGTATCCCGACCTTGAAAAGCCTAGCCTACCATGATGAAAGTAATGAAAACTATTTTGGAATTACAGAAAACCATGATTAAACTAAGGAAGATTGTAGAATGATGTAAACTGGAAATTAAACAGAGGAAATTACTCACTAATCTTACTAAAGCACTAAAGGAAGCAATTGAAATTACTTGTAACTACAGAATTCTGAATAATCTTCACTCTTGGAATTAAAATTGTAATCTACCTTCAAAAGTAGTGTTTTACAGAAATAATGGAAAATTATATTAATTCTCCGTACAATGAATGATAATAAAACGAGTTTTTATACCCTACAAAACTTCAGGAGTTTTAGCAGCACTAGGACTCTCCATTAGAGGAGGATAAGAAAATAAAATCTCGACAGCCGAACCGATCCGGTCCTGTTGCGGATTGGTCTGCCAGGAATTCGGATAGGTTCTTTTATTTCTTGGGCGGATCGGTCCGGGGCGGATCGGTCCGAGGCGGATCGGTTCTTTTTATTTTCTTCCAGCTTCGGTTTGTCTTCGGTCCGAGGTTCCCTGGAAATTAACATTGCGGACCGGTTCAGTCCGGATCGGTCTGGGCTTCCTTTGACTTTTTCCTCAAACTTTGACTGCTCATATCTTTCACACCGGGACTCCGATTGAGGTGTCGTTTCTTCTATGTGCTCATGAACTTGATATCTTCAACTTCTCTTTAGGTGCCTCATCCTAATTACGGGTAGAAATTACACTTTTGCCCTTTTGACTTTCCTTCTTTTCTTTCTTATTCTTCCAATTTCTTTCTTTCTTTAATTGACATCAAATACTTGTAAAATCAATACGAAATACCAAAAACTCGGTGTACTCATTAGGATAAGTCAGTAGCAAGATTATGAGATAAAGTCAAATCGATTACGTTGTTCGTGGTGCTAAAAGTAACTAAATTAAAGGGATAAATTGGGAAGAATTTATGCCTAATCAAACCCCCCTAACTTAGAACTTTACCCATCCCGAGCAATGTAAAAGAATCCTAGTAAGGCTCAACTCTTGAAAGTCATTTTATTGGAATAGAATACCTTTTTCGTGGGTAAGCGATTGCATTTAGCGTATGCAACAAGCCTTTAAACCCCTAGGTCAACCTAGTAGGACGAGTGGTGTCTCGTGAGGGTTTGCAGTGAATATACCCACAAAATTCAACTCAAAGAACTTTTAAAATACACAAAAATTGTATAATTCAAACTTTCCCAAAAAAAAGTCATCATCAAGTCATGCTCAATAGTCTCAAATCATAGTGCGTGTGTGCGAAGCCGGAAATATAACCTCGAATTCCACTGATTGATCATTACGTTATTTACCCGAAAATTCGTTTTGATTTCAAATTCTCATGGAATTCTCTCTCAAACGAATCACTCGGAATGTGGCTATTCTCTCGGTATGCGTGATATAACGAGTAAATTTAATGGACGCAAAGTCACGCATATAAGTAGAAAGACGAAAATTTCATAGTGATAGGATCTCATCAACGAATTACGATTTTTAAAAACGGGAACATTGCCTCTTATTCTTGCATTCAGTTTCTCTATTATCTTTTGGTGTATTAGCTCTCCACGCGGTAACCAATTTCGCAATTTAGACTCGGTTAGGACTTTTTCGGGTTTTAAGGTATATGGGGTAAAATGACAATGGTAGAGAAGTTTGGAATTGGAAAAGTCATTTATGATGTCCGTTTGTGCTTTTTTCGGGCTATTGCTCATTTTTTTCTTCTTTTTCTCTATTTTTTATGTTTTTCACTTCTTTTCTTTTCTTGCTATTTTTGTTGAGCATATCTATTTTTTTTGCCCCTTTTTATGCACTTTCCGGACTTTATTTCTGAATTTTTCCATTTTTCGCAATTCCGGGATATTTGGTTTTTTTTTCGGGTTGTCAAACGAAAGGGAAAATCTATTTGGCTCAATTTGGGTTATCAAAGGGATAATTTTTCACATCTTTTTATGGCTAATATTTTTGGTCGACAAACGAGGGCCTACTTCATTGTCTAAAATACTAATTGCGTTACCATATGCGTTTCGAGATGAATTTAAGTTTAGAGATCAATTTTGGCACGTTTTTCAAAGCAATATCATACACGTTTTTCATAACCGATCAAAATGAAAGGATTGAGATCCTCGACCACTTTGTAGGCGCTGAAAAGAACTTTAAGTTAACAATTAAATCGGATTGATTTAAAAACTCGCAAAAAGTGATAAGCTCGAATCTCACTGGGTTTGTTAATCTCCACACTTATTTGTTAAGTCGTCAGTTTTCGCTCAATTTCCATCTTTAGTCAATTTCGGCTTTGTGTATGTTGAATTTTATAACTTGATACTTTACACCTACTTTTAATGATATTTTTGAAAAATTTGAATTCTAATTTTTATTTATTTTGAACAAAAATATTTTTGGATTTTTCACAATTTTATGATTTTTTTGAAATTTTTGGGCATTTTTGAAAATTTGTGAAGTTTTAAAAATACGCACTTGTGACCCCCCCCCCCCCCCAACTTAGACTTTTGCATTGTCCTCAAGAAAAAAGGACTAAAATCTAAACAAGGAAAAATAAGAAGTGCGATAAATAAAACAAACAAATGGAGAAAATGCAGATTTTATATAGAACAGGACTGTGCTACAATTATAGGGAAAAACATACAACCATGTGAAACAGGGAAAATAAATAAATACTGCCACAACCACATAAAGCTTTACTGGGGCGGGGGTTGGGAAGATCTGGGTGCGTCGGGGCCATAGGGGTCATAGAAGTAGGATGGCAATGGTTCTATGGGATCCCCTTGGCATCGGTACAAGTCCGCTTGGAAACGAAACACCATGCTCGTATCGCGATGGCAGTCGGTCAAAAAGTTGTCGAATCTCGTCTCAAGGGCCGACATATGGTTCGTGAGGTCCCTACCTACCCATTCAAAATCAGGGTCATCTTCTTCTTCCGCCGACTCTTCATCCGCTCCTACGTTGCACATCTCCACATCAGCGTCGGCTGCTTCTTCATCCTTTTCTTCGCTCTCACTTGAGGTAGCTTCGTCCTCTCTATCACTTCCCCGCCTCGCTCGAAGGACGGCTAGATGTTTGGCGCTCTTAGTGCGAGTTCCCTGTCCAAAAGGACCGGGGAGATGAGTACGATCGAGCTGCGCCTCAATGCCACTGTCCTTGAGGATGGAGGTAATCAAACGTGCATATAGAAGTGGTGCTGCACCTTTCTCATCCAGGGCCGCGGTGATGATGTCGGCGTATAGGGTGCGGGCCAGGTTAATGGAAGTGTTGGGGCCGAATAGGTGGTAAGTCAATGTGGCCTGACGGGGACGCATCGCTGAATCATTGGACTTTTGCAAAATATTTGCACACACAATTTGGAATGTGAGGCGCGCTTTCTCATTAAGACATCCAACAGCGACAGTTTTCCTAGTCCATGCAACATGGGGGGCAATGCGCACCATAATCAGTTCTTTGGTGATCGGTGTGACTTTCCTTAGGTAGGTGAATTCTTGAACATCAGGAACGTCGTATTCGGCCAACTTGGCCGTGAGAAGGGCCAATAAAAAGGGGATGACGATGCCATCAACGTATGCTTGAGATTTAAATTGGCCCATCCGAGCAAGGGAGGCATATAAAGATCGGACCTCGGCTGCCCAAACCGCTTCGTACGATTCATTAAGAAATCGAAACCAACCCCGGGCCATGGAGAGGGCGGTGACGGAGTTGGGCAGACCTATCCATTAGACAGACCACTCCATGTGGAGTTTGTGATCTGGACCGAAGAACCGATTGCACCAACGCTCCTCTTGGCAGGAACGAAATTCACCATGGCCGAAGGGGACGATGTCGATGGAGTCATATTTAGCGGGGGCGGGTCGTTGGGCCATGATAATAGGGAGAGGTTGCTGAAAAATTAGGGAGAGAGAAGAGAGGAGTGATGTGGTTAAAGGTGTGGAGAGAAAGGGAGGCTAGGGGTGGTTATTTATAGGTGGAAGGGTGTGGGTAGGGTTTGAAATTGGAGGGAAAGGGTTTGGAGGGAAAAGGGGTTTTATTTGGGAGGGAAATTGAAGGGTTGGGTATGGGAGGGACGAATTGGGAGGGAGGGGAGGGGATTGGGGAGAAGGGGGGTGCACCATAGGAAAGGGGGAATTAATTTATGCAGAGGGGCAGACCGGTCCGCCTGGGGACCGGACCGGTCCGGTTCTTTAATATTCGAACACTTCAGTTGCTAGATCGGTCCGGCTCTAAAAGAAAGGAACCGGTGCGGGGCAGACCGGTCCGGCCCAGAAAGAAAGGAACCGATCCGGCTTTGTTTGACTGGGCTGGATTTCTCCCCTAACTTAATTTCCATGCTCTTATCCAAAAGTTTTCACTTTCACAACATACTCCCTATCAATTTTGGACTAAAAACCTCTCGATATCAATGGTCAACACAACTTGACTCGATTTCTTGAAACATGTGAATGCTCTCTCCCGAATGTACCCTAATCTTATGGACTCTCACTACACACGTGACTCTCATCTACTATATATAAGAATTCACCCCATACGCGTCGGGGGTGCAACGACCTCACTCTAATAGCTCACTCTACCCAATAAATGGGGTACGACAACCAAACGGTGTCGACTTCTTCCACACACGCCTCTAGATATGGCTTTAGGCGTTGTCCATTTACTTTGAACGTATTTCCCCCTTTCAAATCGTCTAACTCAACAACTCCGTGGGGGAAAACATTCTTTACAACGAACGGGACAGACCATCTTGACCGCAGCTTGCCCAGAAAGAGATGAAGCCGAGAGTTATAAAGAAGCACTTTTTGCCCGGGAAGAAACTCTTTGCGTCGAATGATGCTATCGTGAGCGAGTTTCATCCTTTTTTTGGAAATTTTTTCATTCTCATACGCATCATTGCGTATCTCTTCTAACTCATTTATTTGAAGCTTGCGAGCTTCACCGGCCTTATCATGGCATAGTCTAACTCCTTAATGGCCCAATATGCCTTGTGCTCTAATTCCACGGGAAGATGGCACGGTCTGCCATACACAAACGGAAAGGGGACAGGCCGAGCGGATTTTTGTATGCGGTACAATAGGCCCATAGCGAATCGTTCAATCGAAGTGACCAATCTTTTCGGGTAGGATTGACTGTCTTTTCGAGAATATTCTTGATTTCCCAATTCGCTAGTTCGGCCTGCCCATTCGTTTGTGGGTGATAAGTCGTTCCAACCTTGTGAACGACACCATACTTTCTCATGAGTTTCGCGAATGGCCTATTGCGAAAGTGCTTGCCATTATCACTAATTATCGCTTTCGGAGCACCGAAGCGGGAAAGTATATGTTCCTGCAGGAACTTTATCACCACTTTATTGTCATTTGTCTTGGTGGCTATAGATTCCACCCATTTAGAAACATTGTCTACCGCGACAAGGATGTATAGGAAACCAAAGGACGGGGGGAAAAGGTCCCATGAAGTCAATACCCCAACAGTCGAAGATCTCAGTAATGACTATGGGGGTAAGAGGCATCATATCTCGTAGGCTAATAGCTCCCATCCATTGTCACCTATTACAGGATTTACAAGCATCGTTCACATTCTGAAATATTGTGGGCCAATAGAGGCCGCATTGTAGAATTTTAGCGGTCGTCTTTTTCTTGGAAAAGTGGCCTCCACAAGCTTTCGAATGACAAAATTGGATAACTTTTGGGATCTCATCATCCGGTACGCATCGTCGGATGATTTGGTCAACGCAATATTTAAATAGGAAGGGATCGTCATAGAGAAACATGCGCGACCAAGTAATAAACCTCTTCTTATCTTTCGGTGTCCAATCGAGAAGGACGTCTCCCGTGACAAGGTAGTTCACTATATCTGCAAACTAAGGCAATGAAGAGGCAGCAAAGAGTTGCTCATCCAAAAATTATTCTTCTATGGGTATGGGATCACTAGGTACGTCGGACGAAAGTCGTGATAAGTGGTCGGCAATGACGTTTTTTACTCCTTTCTTGTCTTTAATAGAGAGATTGAACTCTTGTAGGAGTAGGATCCACCTTATGAGGCGCGGATTTGCATCTTTCTTTGCAAGTAGGTATTTCAGTGCCGCGTGGTCGGTGAAGCAAGTAATGGGAGATCCGATAAGGTAAGACCGAAACTTATCAAGGGCAAAGACTACCGCTAGCATCTCCTTCTCCGTGGTAGAGTAGTTGAGTTATGGTTCGGTAATAGTCCGGCTATCATAGTAGATGACATGAGCCTATTTGTCTTTTCTTTGGCCTAAAATAGCCCCTATCGCGTAATCGCTAGCATCACACATAAGTTCGAATGGTAAAGACCAATCTAGAACTTGCATGATGGGAGCGAACACAAGCATGGTTTTCAGTTTTTCAAAAGCGCTTTGGCATGCTTACCTCCACTCAAATGGGTTGTACTTCATAAGTAGGTTGCTTAAGGGTCTGGCGATGGCGCTAAAACCCTTAATGAACCATTGATAAAACCCCGCGTGGCCCAAGAAGGAGCGCACGTCTTTGAACGATGTTGGTGGGGGTAGATCGGCTATGACATCTATCTTAGCTCTATCAATTTCTATCCCTTTAGATGAAACTATGTGGCCAAGAACTATTCCCTCGGTGACCATGAAGTGTCATTTCTCCCAATACAGCACTAAGTTCTTTTCCACACACCGGGCAAGTACTTTTTCCAATTTTTGAAGACAAAGGTCGAAAGAGGTGCCAAAAACACTGAAATTGTCCATGAACACTTCAAGTCCTCTCTCGACCATGTCGCTAAATAGGCTCAACATGCACCTTTGAAAGGTCAGGGTGCATTACACAAGCCAAATGGCATACGTTTGTAGGCAAACGTACCAAAAGGGCAAGTGAAAGTTGTTTTCTCTTGGTCAAGTACATCTACCTCAATTTGGTTATATCCGGAATAACCATCAAGGAAGCAATATTAAGGGTGGCCCACTACTCTCTCAAGCATCTGATCAATAAATGGCAAGGGGAAATGGTCTTTCCTAGTTCCCGCATTGAGTTTTCGGTAATCAATGCAAATGTGCCACCCGGTGGTAGTACGTTGGGGAACTAGCTCTCCCTTAGCATTCTCAATCACTGCCATGCCCGACTTCTTCGGGACGACTTGAATATGGCACACCCACTTGCTATCCGAGATTAGGTAGATAATCTTGGCATCCAATAACTTGATAATTTCGGTTCTCACTACTTCTTTCATATTAGGATTTAGCCTTCTTTGTATTTCTCTTGAGGGCTTGATATCCTCTTCGATATGGATCTTGTGAGTGCAAATCAAATGACTTATCCCTTTCAAATCAGCAATGTACCAACCAAAAGCATTTTTATGCTTCCTTAGAATCTTTAGAAATTTACCCTCCTGCTCTTCGTCTAGGATAGAGGAGACAACAACAGGAAATGTCTCATCCTCTCCTAGGTATACATATTTAATATGGGAGGGGAGTTTCTTCAACTCGAGGGTTGGAAATTTTTTATTAGAGGGAACCATGAATGTATCCCTCGGTGGTAACTCCTCGAATCTAGAAACCCAACTTACATCTCTCGCGTCCTCTTCCGACGCTTTCTCATCAAATAACTTTCTCAACTCCTCAACCTCCCTCTCAAATGTGGTGTAAGTCCCCTCACTCTCGTGACTCGACACTAAACAGGACCCTAAGGCATCTCCATAATAAGTTCCCTTGAAATAATCCTCTATGATCTCATCTATTAGGCTCACCGCGTGAAGATCATCTTCTTCCCCCATCTGTTGGGCTATGTGGAAGTTGTTAGTCTCTAAAGTCATGTTCCCAAAAGTGAGTTGCATTTACCCATTTCGAGTATTGATGATTGTGTTAGCTGTAGCTAAGAATGGGCGCCCAAGAATGATGGGAACATGGTTGCTCGAGGTGAAGGAGGGCTCCATGTCCCAAATGACAAAGTCTACCGGGAAGTAGAAAGTGTCAACTTGTACGATCACGTCCTCCACTATGCCTCGTAGGGCCTTCACGGTTCCATCCGCTAATTGGAGAGTGACCTTTGTGGGATTGAGGTCGCCCAAATCAAGTTGCCTATATATGACATAAGGGAGGATATTGACACTTGCTCCCAAATCAAGTAAGGCTTTCTCAATTTTATTTTCTCCAATGATGCAGGAAATGGTGGGTGCACCGGGATCTTTGAATTTGGACGGGAGATCATTAAGAAGGATGGAGCTCACGTTTTGTGCTAGGAAGACATTTTTCTTTACCTTCATCCTCCTTTTTACCGTCAACAAGTCTTTGATGACTTTTGCATAAGCTGGAATTTGCTTAATGGCATCGAGGAAAGGTAAATTCAGCTTTACTTGCTTTAGCACGTCTAGCACTTCATCACGGGGATTTCCTTTATGGGAAGGAATCAACCTTTGAGGATACGGTGCTTTGGTGGGTGGTTTCACTACTACCTCGGGCTCACTAGTGTCCTCTTTCTCACTCTCATTCAAGGGGACATCTTTGGCCTCTTTCGTGCCAGCCGAAATCTCCTTGTCTTTGGTAGTATCATGTGGGGGAGGTGATAAATCAATGACTCTCCCACTACGAAGAGTGGTCGAAGCTTGACATTGCTCCTAATGTTTTGTCGAGGTGGAGCTAACACTAGTTTGACCTTGGGGAAAGTCTTTGGCCCTGGGAAGGAAACTTTCCCTTCTCTTGGATACTCAACGATGATTGCAACTGTGAGATGTTCGCATTCATATCGTTCATCATGCGCTCATGCCTAGCATTAGTTGCAGTCTGGGTATTGATAAAGTGATTGATCGTATCTTCGAGACTTCTCCGTGGTGGAGGGATGTATGATCCTTGAGGTGGTGGTGCTTGCACATATCCTTGCATGTGTGGAGCTTGTTGAAAGTGCGGTGGTGGGGGAGGGGCAACATGTGAATTAGGATTCATTGCAGCATGTTGTTGCCCATAGCTAAAACCAGGGTGGTTTTTCCATGAAGGGTTGTAAGAATTCCCGTGCGGGGCACCGAAATTACCCTTAAAGCCTCTTATTCCACTGACTTACTCTTGAAGCATCACTTTGTAGGTAGGTATAGTCGGGCATTCCTCAGTTGAATGACCCACCTCACAAATTTCACACACCTTCTCAACAGGGTTAGGGATGGATCCAGTTTGTCATCTTCCCAATACCTCATGTACGTCTCGCAGTCCTTTCTCAAGCATATCGAGTCGACTGTCCGCTATAGAATTCTTTTCTACATGAATTAGGCCAGATGCCGATGGAGTGGTGGTCAATTGACGATTTTGATTCTAAGCGTTAGGGTCAGATGTATCCCAATATTGGGTAATCTCAACGACATACCTCAGGTGAAGCTTAGCATCATGGGCATCTAAGTCGACAAACGAACCTCTACCCATAGTCTCAACAAGTTGCTTGGAGTTAATGTTCAACCCATTATGGATAAAGGAAATGATTTGCGTTTTGTCAAAACCATGATGGGGACACGAGGCAATTAACTCATTGAAATGCTCGTAGCATCCTTCGAATGACTCATTTTCTAATTATCGGAATGTTTGAATTTGAGCCTTGATGGAATTCGTTCGATGTAGAGGAAAGAACTTCTTGAGAAACTTGGATTGTAATTCGTTCCATGATGAAATCAAATTTGGAGGTAAAGACCATAACCATGATTTAGCCTTATCTTTTAGCGATAATGGAAAGAGTTTGAGGCAGAGAACATCTTTTGTGCAAGTTTGATCACTGAGCGTCTCGCACGCCCCCTCAAATTCCATGATGTGGGCATATGTCTTTTCTGAATCTAGACCATGATAAGTGGGAAGTATTTGGATCATCACATTTCTTAAGCGAAATTTCCCAGCATTGCACGGGAGTAAAATGCATCCCGGAGTGACAATGCACTCGGGATATAAGACGTCTCTCAAAGGACAATACGGGGCCTCTCCCTCTTCGGCAGTTGCACTACCGTGTTGTGACATATCTTTCTCTCAAAGATTTGATATCCTCACTTGGTATACTAGGAGTGCTCTCTGAAGTGTGACCTAAGAAGGAAAACTGCGTGTTGTTTGAGATTGAGTGTGACGGTGTGTGAGATGGAACCCAGAACTGTGGAGCATTTGGAGTGTGAGGGATATCAAGATCTTACTCAACTATTGGATTTTCGTGAATGTGGGTTGGAGTGTTATGGGGAGTTGGAGTGAGTTCAAAATTTTGCATTAACAGCCTATGAGAGATGATGATGAATATTTTTGTGCTTTTTGAAATTTTTATATGTTTTTGGATTTTTGGAGATTTTTGGTCAAAGTTTTAGATTGACTCGATCTAATCCTAAGCCTACCTAAATCCCCGGCAACGGAGCCAAAAACTTGACGCGGCTAAGAATGTGTCTCAGAAGTCCGTACTCTCTAGGCTCAAGTGCAAGCCTATCGCATTAGTAATAAATCCGATAAGTCGGGATCGTATCCACAGGGAAATAGGACAATGAAATTGTGACGATGTTGGATAGATAAAGAAATCCTAACTCTGACTCTAAAAAGAAAGGAAAATATGATTGGTTTGAGAATTGGCTACAACTAAATGCAATTATGAAAGTATGAAAAAAATGCAGCTATTCAAAATTACCTAAACTGCTGATGAAGAATGATTTAAAACTTTAAACTATATAATGAAGAAAACAGGACGGGAATACAACCCCCCAACCCTAGTGTATTGATGATATAAAACTAATCGTAAATTTAAATGATTAATTAGACCCAAAATTTAGTACTCCCAAGCATTAGGTATATGAGGTTCAAGCCCGCATCATACTTAATCTAAGGATGAGTAAATCGGTATTTCAATAGTTACACTCGAATTGTATTCTAAAGCATCTAGGTTACTCGGAAGCAAACGATATCTAAAGATCTACAATTTTCGTGTTCCTACGCAATACGGTCATAATCAATCACTAAATTCAGAGGATTAATGTTATACACATGCAACTATCACATCAGGTTGGGTTCATGTATCCCGACCTTGAAAAGCCTAGCATGCCATGATGAAAGTAATGAAAACTATTTTGGAATTGCAGAAAACCATGATTAAACTAAGGAAGATTGTAGAATGATGTAAATTAGAAATTAAACAGAGGAAATTACTCATTAATCTTACCAAAGCACTAAAGGCAGCAATTGAAATTAATTGTAGCTATAGAATTCTGAATAATCTTCACTCTTGGAATTAAAATTGTAATCTACCTTCAAAAGTAGGGTTTTACAGAAAGAATGGAAAATTATATTAATTCTCCGTACTAATAATGATAATAAAACGGGTTTTTATACACTACAAAACTTCAGGAGTTTTAGAAGCACTAGGAATCTCCATTAGAGGAAGATAAGAAAATAAAATCTCGACAGTCGGACTGGTCCGGTCCTCTTGCGGATCGGTCTGCCTAGAATCCGGATCGATTCTTTTATTTCTTGGGCGGATCGGTTTGGGGCGGATCGGTTCTTTTTATTTTCTTCCAACTTCGATTTGTCTTCGGTCCGGGGTTCTCTGGAAATTGACATTGCGGACCGGTCCGGCCCGGATCGGTCCGGGCTTCCTTTGAATTTTTCCTCAAACTTTGACTGCTCATATCTTTCACACCGGGAGTCCGATTGAGGTACCGTTTCTTCCTTTCTGCTCATGAACTTGATATCTTCAACTTCTCTTTAGGTGCCTCATCTGAATTCCTCATAGAAATTATACTTTTGCCCTTTTGACTTTTCTTCTTTTCTTTCTGATTCTTCCGGTTTCTTTCTTTCTTTAATTGACATCAAATACCTGTAAAATAAATACGAAATACCAGAAACTCGGTGTAATCGTTAGGATAAGTCAGTAGCAAGATTATGAGATAAATTCAAATTGATTACGTTGTTCGAGGTGCTAAAAGTAACTAAATTAAAGGTATAAATTGGGAAGAATTTATGCCTAATCAATATGTTGGGGAGAAAGTCGGTGAGGATGATATGAGAAGTAATTGAGTTAAAACTGATAATATTGGAAGATTAATTAAATATTACAGATGTGGAGTTTGTCCCATTGTCTTACTCAAAAAAACCTTTTTCTTAAGTATCCAATAATGTAAGGATTAGGGATTAGAGGACTAATTGTGGGATGAGCACCGTCTAGTTATCATCATAATAGATACATAAGTTTTTTAAATTATGTGTTCTATGATTCGAATTTACGTATTCTAACTATTCTTTTTATGGGATCTTCAGGATCCACAGTGTTCATTTATTCATTGGACAATTATTCAGGACTCTATAATGTGGATATTTATTTTTATCCAGTTTCATATTTGCATTCATATTTATCTTATTATCTCATTTTATATCATTTGCCATTGTGTTTGATATCTTTTAAATTTTTCATTATCTATTAGAATGATATAAAGTTTTAGTAATCCCTTCTTCTTTCTAGGGTGTTAGAACAAATCGTGTTTCAACATGCAAATTCCAAATCGAAAAAATCATAACCTTAAAAAATATTGAATCGATTTTGGGTTTGAATCATTTCAACAACATAAAATGAACCAATTCTAAGCAAATTGGTCAAACTAAATTCACAATTTCGATCTCAAAATATTCATGATTTGTTATGAACTAAAGCCTAACAAATCGGGATCATAGGCTAAATTGTTCATATCTTGTTGAACTTTTGTTATTGTTTCATATTAACCCCAAATCAATTTCTTCAGAACTTTTAGATCAATAATGAGGTGCCATTGAGTGAGATAGATAGATAGATAGATAGATAGATAGATAGATAGATATATATATATAGAGAGAGAGAGAGAGAGAGAGAGAGAGAGAGAGGTTGTGGAATGTGGAGGGGTAACAGAGGATGGCGAAGGAGGAGGTGGAAGATAAAAAAAATAGGAGACGGTTTTTTATTTATTTTATTTATATTTATTAATAATCTTATTCTTTTTTTAAAATTATAAATTATTTTTTTTATTTATAGATATTTTCTTTTTGAGTAATTAACGTGAAAGTCACATGATTGACTGTTGAGTCTAATTCTCATCAAACTATAAGGTTGCCAAATCGAAAATGAATACATAATGTATTACAATGTCAATTATTAGGTATTTAAATAAAAAAACTAATTTTAATATAAAAATGGTACACTTACTCAAAAAGTTTACATCCAATACACGTAAAATAATTTAAGGATATCATACCATTATTCCCCTCGTTTTATTATATCATTAAATCATTTTTTATAAATTTGGCGTAAATTTTGTTAGTAAATATAATAGTGGTGGCAATTCGGTCTAACGGGGCACATTTGGGTCTTGCCAGACACAACACAACTTCATTTTACCCGAAATCACATGATGTCTTTTTTTTTCCTAACACAAGCACAACTTTTTAAAAACATGATATCAAATGAATAGCACGATAAACCAATTATGTACCAATTGGACTAATTCAATACACCCCAACACGATAACCCGCTCATTCTTTATACATAAATATCATTTTTTATCTTATATTTCATGAAACGTATTAACTATGAATAGGTGGTAATCAGTAATATCCCATACTTTTGCGTTATTTAAATTAGTAGAATTATAATGATTAATTGATGGAATTATATTATGTGTATGTGATTAAATTACATTACATGTGTTTCAATGGTAGAATGGTATATTTTCATATTATGTGAATTGTTTTTATTTCATGATTAGCATTATAGAAGTGTGTGATTCAATGTGCACCTATTTGAGTAGGTTCCCGAGTGATTTAGAAACTCATTTGGGTGTTTTAAAGATCCTAAGTTGGGCCTCGGGTATAATACCTACACCTAATATTTTATTATTTTTCCCGTGTAAATTGTAGTAATATGGAAACCCTTGTGAATTGGATCATTATAATTGGGTTTATATATGTAATTGACTATTCTTGGTGTCTTGATGGTAATTGTAGAAGTTTGGGGGTAAAGATTAAAAAATTGGGAAACTTTGGTTCGAATTATATTGAAGCTAATTCGAATGGGTGGCCAATCTCGTTCGAACGAGAACAGTTAGTTCGAACGAAAGTCCAAGTTCATTTCAATTAGGAATCGAATGAGATCGAACTGTATAGTTGAACAATATCGTTAGAAGGTTGTTCAAAGGGAACATCGAACAAGGACCCATTCTCATTCGAACGAGGTCCAATTCTCGTTTCGAAGGAAGTACACATAAATATTTAAATTAGTTTGCCCTTATATGTTGTCATATTTTGAACCCTTGGATTGATGAGGTGTCGAGCTATGGTGTGGCCAGATGGTAAAAATGGAATTTGAGGTCTTAGGGTTGTTTTTATATGAGTTTGTGGGTTATTTGGTGTTAGAATATAAGAGACGTGGGGAGGTATTTCCCCCACCAATTTTAGATTATATCCTCCTCTCTCTATCTCCTGAAGATCTTTTCCTCTCCCACAACCACCATCTAGCCTACACCACTATATCACCACCTTATTCCACCACATTCTAGATGTATTCGACCATATCTAAGCCCGATACACCTATTTCCTCCGTGGTTAAAGCTAGCTACAAAATTATGGAGTTGTTATTAGTAGTCTTGGAGAAGAAGAAGTAGGATTTTATGGGGTTTTGAAGGTGGTTTTTCTTGGAAGCTTTAATGGAGCATGCTTGAAGCGAAAAACCTTCTTGAGGACACCTTAGGAGGTGGGGATTTCCATCTTCCCAACCATTTTAGAACTACACTTGACATGGGAAAAACTCTACTCTTAGTATTAAGACTCCATTTTTCATATGAGTCTCTTGTTGCTAGAATTATAAGAGTAAGATGCATATATGATATAAGAATGATATATCGTGTGGTTTCAAGAATGTTGAATATGATATATTTTAAGAAGCTGGTGTTAAACATTTTATAGAATAAAATGTTTTGAAAATCATATTTATCTTGTTAAGGATAGTTGGTATTAAACATTTTAGTAATTAAAATGTTTTGAAATCATATTTATCTTCTTAAAAATACTTGGTGAATTATTTTCTATGTTTCTTGCAAAAATGAAGATTTTATAAAAGCTGGAAATTTTTTTAAGTTTTAAAGAATAAAAGTGTCCCTTAGTCTTGAAAAGTATATTTACACAAGTATTGGGGAATTTCTTGAATAAATCACCTCTTAGACTCATTTCTTGGATTTTTAGATTTAAAATCCTTTTTTTCCATAAATATAAACTTGTAGTATTTTGATGACAAGCATATAAAGAAGTTTAATGGAGATTTTAATGAGTTATAACTTGTAATAAAGAAAAATAGAAATTTTATCCTGTAAAGTGTATGAGAAGGGGGTTAAGATGTGATAAGTTTATTGTATTAAGACTACATGTGCTAATTAGGGAAAATGGCATTTTGTTATTAAGTAGTCTTCAAATGTAATTGAGTTTCTTTGATATGGAAAGTGAAGGAATGTATAACTTGAGAAAATGGTTAGGAAAAAGTGTTGAGTAAGTGTTAAGGGGTTAAAACATTGAGAAGTTGGTATAGATAACTTAATAATGTATTTAGAAGAACAAAACTTGAGAAAAGGGAGAAAATTGCATGTTTGAAAATAAGTGGGTAAAATGGTAATTTTACGTAAAGTGGAATAAAAATGTTGGAAAGGGTGTCACACGAAATGGTCCTAAATGAATATGATTTTGGAATAAAATCAATGCTAAGGTGTACAAGAAATGGCGATTTTAAAAGTACAACACAAGTCGAGGGTTTTGGCTTCGGTCGAGTAGAGAGGGAAAAAGGAATAATGTGGACATTTGTAAAATGTTAAAACACATTAATAAGTACTCTGATGACATGGGGAATAATTAAGGAGGGCCCGGAGCCTTGGGGCGAAAGATCCAAAACCACTGGCCAAAGCATATGGTAGCATAGTCGACACTGTTGATCCCTTTAAAGTATGAGGATATTGGAAGATTCTGAGAAAAGATAATGAAAATGGAACAAATCAAGAAATGGGTTGTGTGATGAATATTTAAAAAGACAACCTAACTTGATTGAATTAATAAATGTTCCGTAAAAGGATAAAGTGGATAAGAAATGTGAAAATAGATTAATATCCATAAGGTAAAGGAATGATAAAGTGTATTTGTTAAATGGGTAGTTAAGCAACCTTAAGAGGTTTAACTCATAACTAACACAAGGGTGTGTTTACGAAAAGTTTTCACGATGTTTGTGTATGTTAAAAGGGTGATTTTTAATGAAAATACTAACGCAGATCGGTATGAATAAAAGGGTGACTTCGGTAAAAGAAATAGTTTTTTAAACAAGCGTATTTGTTTAAAGTATTTAACCAGGTGTGTTAAATCAAGGAATAAATATTGAGTTAATTAAAAGTAAACTCTTTTATAAGATTAAGATGAATTAATGGGGATAAGTAATGTTTTGAAATAAAAACGATTTCATGCATTAAAGTATATATATATATATACGGTAGTTACATGTGTATGTAGATATAACGTGTTAGAGTATTCTTTCTACCATTCAATTCCATACTACATTATTGTATATTTCCTAGGGGGTATTCGACTCATTCCCCCATCTTAGTTACGACAGGTTGGGTGCAGTTCATATTTTGAGAGCATTATAAAAGTAAGTATTATCTTTTATTTTATGTTAGTAGCTATGTATGCTTGGATTCTTAGGGCTTTTCCCATGGGTCCCTCACATAGCTTGATTTAGATTGGAATCTCATGGTAAACAAGTGAAACGTTAATTAAATAAAACTAGACTAGTAACATCATTTAGGTTTTTTCATTACACTTCACACCTAATGCTTGGGTCGGATGGAGTTGACTATGAGTAACCTATATATCTGGGTCAGGGCGTTATATCGGGGATGTTACACTCATCTTAGAGTGGCAACTTCAAAATGGCTCTCAAGCCAAACCAGATGATATTTTATGTGCATCTTAGAATATGTTACACTCATATATATTATCTGGCATATCCAACTAGAGTCACTTGATTTGAATAAGTATCCAATTAGTTATTCCACTTTTAACAAAACTAGGTCAGGAATAGAACATTAAAGTGTAACCTAACATAATTAAACATGCATATTCTCTAATTTTGGTTTTAATTAATGGAAACAACTAGCTGGCATATATATATATATCACATACATAAATATTATAAAATAAAACTTTCAGAAGATGATTATTCAAGTATAGGATTTTCAAGTTTCACTTTTGACCATTATAGCATAATTTCTCATCAATGGAGTTAAACCTTTCTTCTCTTTCTCTCTTTAGGCATAATGATACTCATTTAAATATTTCCCAAATCAAAAATAAAAATATACAAATTTTAGAACTCATTTAAGTGACCAACTTTAACAAAAACATGATTACCATGTAACAACTCCTTAATTTATGAGCAATCCTTCCTTAAAACTCTTTTTTCTCTCTCCTCAAGATAATTTCTACCAAATCCTATACTATGAATGGGAGAATATAATAAAGATCTAATTTATAGACAGATAAACATGGTCAAGTATTCATGTGTTCATTTTAAAGGTGGTTCCGTTTTATTGGATGAAAGAAAGGTCTAATCAAAATATTTTGACTTATGACAGATTCATCCCCAGTTTGTAAATCCACTTTACATACTATTTCAGAATTTGATTGAACTCCAGTTTATTCCCATCCATAGATAACTTAAATATGTATGACTTTTATATTTAATGTTTTCCAAAACCACAACTTTACTATGCTTAAACTCGGCTCAAATGTGAATATAAGAATCTGCCCAAAATTTTAAAACATAAACATCTAGCAACCGAACCTCACAAAATTTGCACCAACTCCCTAGTTTAGTTTTATAAACAAAACAACACATCCAAAACACAATTTATAATGCATTTTACCACATAACTAATCATATTCTCTAAACATGGTATCATCAATCATAATCTCAATTAGAATCTAATACCATCAACATATATATCAAGTGAGTATGCATTATCTAAACATGATAATTAAAAGGTTTAATAATAACCATCAACCTCGTCAATTATAAATTATACATAATCATGTAAATAACATACCGAATCATGTTTTAGTGCACTATGATTCTATCCCTCTTAAAAAAACTTCATCCCCTTAATTTTGACATCTCCACATTACCTTAGCTAATGGAATGGTTATATTACATAACACTTGCTACATTTAATCTAAAATAGAAATTGGTTCTTCCACGTTGTTCAAGTCATCTTGAAGCTCTATCAGTTGTGAAATGAACATATGTGAAGGATCTGGTACATATTTATGCAACACCGATATATAAAAACCATCGTATATGGGAGATAATTTTGGTGGTAATGCCAACTTATAAGCTACAGCTCCAACTTGTTTCACTATCTCATAAGGGCTAATGTACTTAGCAGGTTAGTTCCCCTTCCAAAAAATTATCATAAGCCCCTGACCAAGCATAAATTCTTCTGAATTTAGCCCCTTAAGTTAGTGATTTTGATATCGCGAACAAGGTAATTGAATCATTTTTATTCCATATCATTGCCATTGGCTATTACTAACAAGTACCCCGAGTTTTGTGTATTTCTAATGGATTTTACAGGAATTTAGTGCAAGAAAAGAGAGAAAGAAACCAGAAGAAAGGAAAAGAACAAAGGAAGAAAAGTCAAAGGTCAAAAGCATAAATTTATACCCAGAGTTCGGATTCGACGCCTAAAGGGAAGTTGAAGATCCTGATTTCATAAGAGCATCAGAAGAAACGACACTCAAATCGGAGCTCGAGATCAAAAGTTATGGCCAGTCAAAAATGGAAAGAAAAAGTTAACATTGAAGAAAATCGGATCGATCCGGTAGATTTCGGACCGATCCGAAATGTCACAATTCCAGTAGACCCCGGATTGATGCCGAATCGATGATAGCAGAACCAATACGGTGGAGCCCGGACCGATCCCATAGAATAAAAAAAAAGAAGCGATCCGGTGGCTGAAAATGAATCGATCCGAGTGGATCCGGACCGATCCGGGTGTGCGAAATCCTGTCATTAATTATGAAGATCAAGAGGTGCATAGCTGGTAGAATCTTGCGCAGCAAGCAATTCTAGCTATCAAATTCGTACTAGTTGGTTCTATAAAAGACTAAGCCCTACCTCATTCCGAGGGGAGTCGAATTAGAGAGAGAAATTCAGAAGTTAGGAAATCTTTTAGAAGTTTTCATAAACCCTAGTTTGTAAGGTTGATTAAGAAGAAGTTTTCTGGATTCAAGTCATTTGATTTACTTGTTGCTGAATACAAGTATAAAATTTCCATTCTCTTAGTTATTATTTCTTTTCAATTCAACTCTTGATTGTTTTGTAATTTGTTACCAATGTTTGCTAGATCCATAATTCCATGTATTGGTATGAATTTGTTTTCTAGAAAAACCATGTCCAGCTAAATTCCGCAGGGTTGGGGTACATGAATTCATTTCGAGATAAATTACCTATGTAGAAAATGGAGGGTAAATTAAATCTTGACCGAATCGTGTATGGAAATTCTACGAACATAGCCAATCTTTTAATCTCTCTTACCCTAGGTACTTGGGATGTTTAAGAATTCTATGCAAGTGAAATTATCCATTCACCGCTTTATATATACCTTTGATTTCATATGATGCGGGTTATATACCTCATATATGTAATGCTTAGGATCTATAAAGATTGGATTTAGTCAAAAATTTCAATTTATAATTCTAGTATTCTATACGTTAATTTACTAAGGTTTGAGGGATTGTACCCCACCCTATTCTCTCTCATTTTCAAATCTAATTTCTCTACAATTCTTAATATTTTTGTGCACATTCTATTTCATCACCAATTGGAAATTTACAACCATCAATCATCTTCTCATTTATTTTAGAGGAATCATTTCAAGGTTAAATAACTATTCCTATAAAAGTGCCAATTTTTAATCCCAGTGGATACAAATCCCAACTTGTCGGATTATTACTAATGCGACAGGCTTGCACTTGAGCCTAGATAGAACGCCTTTTCTAGACAAATTCTTTGTCGCGTCAAGTTTTTGGCGCCGTTGCCGGGGATTATCAATTGGTATAATTTAGGAAAGTGATTTTAATCCTAAGGTGATTTCCATTTTTTTTTTAAATTTACATCTCATCTCTTATGCGCTTATATGCAGAATTCATCTCCCACCCAAGTTCACGAAAATCCTATTGTCGAAGCAAATTCTGAAAATTCTCACACCACTGATTCTCCTCATTTTTGGGTTCCACCTCCTTCGCATAATAATTCAATCACAAGTCGCTCCTTGAGTCAAACACTAAGTGTGAATTCTGAATCTTTTGGTAGCAATATATCGGTGGACGGTAGTGTTGGTGTTGGTGCTGGAGAGGAAGAAATACCATATCTTCCCATGAAAGATCTTTTATTTTCAGAGCGAACTGTTACCCCTGGTTGCATTTTACTCCCGTATAATGTCGGTCAGTTCCACTTTCGAAATGGTATGATCCAAATTCTTCCCACATTTCACGGGGTGGATTCAGAAAAACCATATCTTCATATTAGAGAGTTCGAGGAAGCATGTGAGACGTTTGGTGACCAAGCTTGCCCACAAGATGTTATCCGGTTAAAGCTTTTCCCTTTTTCCTTAAAGGATAAAGATAAAACTTGGTTATGGTCGCTACCCCCGAATTCTGTGTTATCCTAGAGAGATATGCAAAACAAGTTTCTCTCCAAGTTCTTTCCACAACACAAAACTAATTCTGTCAAAGCCTAAATACAAGCTTTTCGACAAAATGAGAATGAGGCTTTCGATAAGTTTTGGGAGAGATTTCAGGAGTTAGTTAATGCTTGCCCACATCATGGATTTGAAAAACATCATCTTATTTCATTTTTCCATCAAGGGCTTACTTTAGCATCTAAACAACTTGTTCAAACCATGTGCGAAAGACCTTTTCGGGAGTTAGACTCGAGCGATGCTGAGGCCCATCTGAAATATGTAACGAAGACTACCCAATCATGGGATGTTTCTGACCCCAATAGTCAAAATAAAAATCGACAAGTGTCCAACTTGCCTGCTGCATCCGGTAATTATCACCTGGACAAGGACACATTGTTAGATTGAAAATTTTACTAGTTGGAAAGGAATTTCAGAGATATGCTTGAAGTACGATTAAGAGAAGTAGTTGGACCCGTGCAAGCCAGAAAGGAAAAAGTGTGTGCCATTTGTGTTGCTGGTCATTCTACCAAAGGATGTCCTACCATCCCTGCATATTAGGCAATGCGCACTGAACAAGTTGAGGCGATAGGAGGGTATCGCGGAAATTTTAATGTACCGCAAGGGAATGCATACAATCAATCTTTGAGGAATCATCCTGGTTTCAACTATGGACAACCACAAGGGGGGATGGCTCCTAACCCACATGTGAACCCACCACCCCCTCAATTTCAGCAAGTGGCTCCTCCGATGCATGCTCCTATGCAGGTACCACCTCCTGGTCCGTATGTCGCTCCACCTAGGACATATCTTGAGATAATCTGAATCAATTCATCCAATCTCAAAAGGAGAGCAATGCTAAATATGATCGAATGTTCACTAAAATTCATACTAGCATCTCTAGGTTGCAATCTGCAGTGAATACTCAGGAAAAGGGTAAATTCCCAGCTCAAGGCCAAAGACCTCCTCTTCAAGGATAACCCACGGTTAGCTCCACATCATCAGATTTGCCAGAACAATGTCAAGCTATCACTACCCTCCATAGTGGTCGCGTAATCGATCTAGCGCCAACACTTCCCAAGGAATCTAAAGCTAAAGAAGCTTCAGAATCTGAAGAGATTCCATTGAATACAGAAGATAAAGAGGAGGGAGTCGAACCTAAAATTGAAATATAATTGCCCACAGCTGCTCCATTCCCTTAACACTTAGCACCCCCAAAAAAGGGGCTTCGCATACAGAAGTGTTAGATGTCTTGAAGCAAGTAAAGTTGAACTTGCCATTTCTCGATGCTATTCAACAAATTCCAGCATATGCCAAGGTCATCAAAGATCTTTTGACTATCAAACGACGGCTCAAGGTGAAGAAGAACATTTTCTTGGCACAAAATGTGAGCTCGGTCCTTCTTAATGATCTCCCACCAAAATTCAAGGATCCCGGGGCACCCACAATTTTGTGTGTCATAGGAGAGAGTAGAGTGGAAAAATAATTGCTTGACTTAGGTGCGAGTGTGAACATCCATCCATACTCTATTTATAAGCATCTTGATTTAGGTGATTTAAAACCTACCCGAATCACTCTACAGTTAGCTGATCGAACAGTGAAAGTGCCTCGTGGGGTTGTGGAGGACGTGATAGTTCAAGTGGACACGTTCTACTTCCCTATTGATTTTGTCATTTGGGACACTGAGCCTTCTCCCCATGCGAGAAATCATGTTCCAATAATATTGGGCCATCCATTTTTAGCTACTGCTAATGCTTTGATCAATACACGGAATGGCCAAATGCAACTCACTTTTGGAAACATGACTCTCGAGACCAATATTTTCAATATCGCTAACCAAATGGGTGATGAGGATGAAATTATTGAGGTTGATCTTATTGAAGAGGTGGTTGATGAACACATCGAGAAGGTCATAGGAGGAGATGCACTGGAGGTTTATTTAGTGCAAAGTGGTGAGAAGAAGAGTCCTTATACTGAGTTTGAGCGTGAGGTGGAAGAGTTGGAAACTTGGTTACAAGAAGAAGCGAGTTTTAAGAATTTAAGAGATGTTGACTGGATTTCTAGATTTGAAGAATTACCCCTGAGGGAGTCAACCATGGTTCCCTCTGAAAATAGATTTCCTAGTCTTGAGTTAAAGAAACTACCCTCTCATGTCAAATATGCTTTCCTGGGAGATAATGATACATTCCCTGTTGTTGTTTCTTCCAGTTTAAAAAAATAGCAATAGGGCATGTTGTTGGATGTGTTACGAAAGCATAGAAGTGCGTTTGGTTGGAATATAGAAGATTTTAAAGGTATAAGTCCATTTATTTGTACCCATAAAATCCATCTTGAGGAGGATGTAAAGCCCTCGCGTGAGATGCAAAGGCGACTAAACCCAACCATGAAAGATGTAGTAAGAGAGAAAATCATCAAATTGCTAGATGCTGGGATTATCTATCCCATTTCTGATAGTAAATGGGTGAGCCCAATTCAGGTCATTCCAAAAAAGTCGGGTATGACCGTGGTTGAAAACGAAAAGGGAGAATTAATACCTCAGCGCACCACCACCGGGTGGCGTGTTTGCATTGACTATCGAAAGCTCAATGTCGGAACCAGAAAAGACCATTTTCCCTTGTCGTTCATCGATCAAGTGATTGAATGAGTGGCGGGCCATCCTTACTACCGTTTCCTAGATGGGTACTCTGGCTATAATCAGATTGAAGTGGATGTACTTGATCAAGAAAAGATGACTTTTACATGTCCGTTTGGTACGTTTGCCTACAAACGTATGCCGTTTGGGCTATGTAATGCGCCAACAACTTTTCAAAGGTGTAATGCGCCACATAATACAAACCATTCCTACCATTTACATATGCATTCACTACAAGAATGAAAAAGAATACTGATGACATGAAATAAATAAGTTAACCGACTAACTCTTGGTAAAACCAAATACTATATTCCAACTGATGAGGAAATATAATAAAATCATAATAACATAAAGGTTTTCCAAAAATTGGCGACATGCCTTAAAAATTAACTGAAATGAAACCCTATCTAGATAAAAAGATAGCAGCATCTAGTTAAAGTCTGCAATCATCCACAGTTATTTCAGCATCGTGTGACTGGAAGGACGGCTAGGCCTAACGTCCCTGTGGCTGAGCGCCTAAAAGGTTTTGAAAAAGGATTTTTGATACGGGTCAGAGCCCTAAACCATTTTGGAAATATTATTCAAGTATTTAAAATGCGATAATGATTATACAACATATTTATTTTTATGTGTTGTCACACTCACATGAGATATTACTTTCCCCTCATCTATAGTGCGTACTTAATGCATGGATTTTCATTCCCTAGTTATTTTACACTGCCTAACTAGTACAATCACCTAAATTAGCCCCACACGCTAAACCTCTAGTCCAACTATGATACATGTATTTTACTTCGCCTTTTTACTCATTTAGCTATCACATAACCTATATCATTATAATTATCAATTATAATTTTATCATTACACAATTTACGTAACTGTACACTGTTTATAATTTCAATGTTCAAACATTCGTTAAGTTTATGTATACATATAACACCCATTTATACGTATATACCCAGCATCCCCAAGCTATTCTCTCGGATGCGTATAATTTACTGTTCACACATTCATTTAGTATACATATACATATAATACTCTTTTATACGTATATACATATCATTCCCGAGTTGTCCTCCCGGATGAATTCCCTAGCATGGTATCAAGATCCAGAACGTCACATACCGCTCTTGGGCCACCGGGTCAAAATTTCCCCATTGAATCCAAATCAGAAATACATAACATTTGTGGGTCATAACCATACCACATTACTCCACAAGACTCTAAACTCACATACACTAGTCGTGCAACACTCTTATGACCTGGGAAAATGACCCCACACCTGTCGGTCAAGATAAATTGGACCGCCAATTATGCACAACCTCCAATGATAACATCCATATAGTAGGTATATTCACATATATCAATCACACACACATACATACACACAGATACACTGTGTGTGTGTGTGTGTGTGTGTGTGTCACTCCTAAATTTCTCAAGTATTAACTTACTTAAATTAAATTCTTAAACTATATGTTTTCGGACACAAAACTATTCTACTTCAGCTTGCATCATAACTCTTTCCCAATTTCTAGCCTGAGTTCATAAATTATAACCCGAGTGTTATTCACCCAAAAATGCCCGTAAACTCGTATCAGGATTTTATTTTTCACCCAAGGTAGATTATAATCTCTCTTACAGATCCCCATAAGTCCTAAGTCACATATTGAACTCGTAAACCAAGACGCGCCCTCAATGGCCCATGAGAAACCACTCAACAAAAGAGTAGGCAGTTAGGTTGGGTGAATCGATACCCATGGATTCCCGAACCAATTCGGTGGGCGAATCGGTTCGCTCCCTGCCCAGTGAACCGGTTTGGTCCATCTAAGCTACTTGCCAAAATTTTTACGAGTCTCTTCTTTCTCTCATCAATTATATGAATCCTTAAAATCATTCAAACCCAACACATCAATTTGTTGTCAATCTTAAACATAATAGTACACATTTTTACTTCTGAATTAACTCGAAAATATATCAATTCATGGGATTGACAGTTTTTCATCAAGAATCGTTCACTTTCTTAAACCTAATTCAAGATTTCACTAATTTTCATATTAATCATTAAAAATCGCATCTTTTTAATGCAAATCATATTATATTTAACATGGGATTAGGTTCGAATTGTTTATCTATAATTTCATTCCCAAAAGTCCAGTTTTACATGTTAATCCCACCCAAAACTTTGTGTTCATACACCCAAATTATTCATGAACGATTAACACCACATTAATAATTAAAGAAAGATAAACACTTGTCTTATACTCGTAGAGATTCTGAATCGTTCCCTTTTTAATCCTCTTTACGTAGTGATATTGTGCCCCGAATGATTTGATTCCCCTCTCGGATAGTTTCTCTTCACTTTCTCTTGATTTTTCCCTCTTTTCTCTCCTCTCTTAAGGCGTAGGTTTCCTAGATGGTGGAATGTCTGCCCACTCCAACCACCTTCTATATATATAACCTTAAACTTCCTCAATCCTGAAATTAGGTCAATTCCCATGTGTAAAATGACCCGAACACTCTTATAGTCCCATTTACCCTAAAACTTTCTCGAAACATGATTATAACCATCGAGTACCTAATTCTGAATATCTTGGGCCATTTCGAGTCATTGGACCGCTCGAAATCACCATCAGATTTACTTAACATTAATTTTACATCCCGTTCATGATGTGACCCAAACTGCATTTCCTGAATAGGATACCAAATTTCATTTATTTATCATACAAGTAAATATAATATATCACATAAGGATTAATTCTTTTACTCACTAATTAATATTTAATTAATGCACTTTATTTGTCAATTTGAATAAATTATGTACACACGTGTAATTCAAAATGCCCAAACATAAATGCTCAAAAATACGGGGTGTTACATACTCCCCCCTTAACAACAGAATTTTGTCCTCCAAATTTGGACATACCTGGTACCAAGAGACTCTGAATAAGTCTTTTCGCATGGCATCCTCGCATTCCCAAATCAACTCACAACAGAACTGTGGTGCCCCATTACACACGCATTAACAGGATCATCTTGTCTAGAGTCCTACTCCCTACTCCCTAAAACTATTAGTAAGTCTCCTCTAATAATTTCTTATCAATATAATACGTCATTTCTAAGGTCACTCCTTGATGACGATACACAAAACACATCGTGAACCCGCTGTAAATGCTCCGTTAAGATGAGCCTATACACGTCAAGATCTATCATCTCAATAATGAGGAAAGGCCCACATACCTAGGTGCTAGCCTCCCATCTTCACAAATCATAGCGCTCCCTTCATGGGAGATACCTGCGGTAATACCTGACCACTCATGTTAAACTTCTAAAATCTTCAGTTCATAATGACATAACTTTTTTAATTCTTCTGAGTTACCTAAAAATAACTCTTGATTAGCTCAATCCCTACTAATGTACCCCTGAATCATATCTGGCCTAAGAAGGTTATTATCCCCCATCTCTTGTAAATAAAGTGTGGACAATGAGGTCTCCCATACAAAGCCTCAAAAATCATCACACCGATAGTAAATTGGCACGAGTTATTATATGGAACTCTACCAACGGTAATTGATTCTTCTAATTACCCTTAAAGTCTAGAATACACGTTTTTGTCATATCTTCCAACATCTTAGTCATCTATCCCTTCTAACCATCGGTCTACAGGTGATATTCCTTACTCAAACTTAACTACGTCCCCATCGCCTCTTGATAACTCTACCAGAGGTGGGACACCATAATATTATCTTAATGCGCAATAATGTTGGGCGGCATCTCATGTCGGCTCATTCTATTTCTTTGATGAAATATTGGGCAGACATGCCGATCGTTTAATTCACCTAAATTAGTAGTAATTATTTCATCTCAGTCAATCAATCTCAATAACCCATAGGGGATCTTGACCCTTCAACAACGCTGGAAACCCAAAATAAATTCCATTCAGTATACACACCCATTTTGTCACCATAATCACCAATCATTATACAAATCTAGTTGATCGCTTAGGATCATCTTTTTCCATCTAATGAGTGGTGTACCTGGAGGCTAACTTTACTATGTCTCCCTCCACACTGACCCACATGTCTTGAATCCCACATTATGTGGTATTATTACCTTACCTAAGGTATACGAAAAAACCATGACCCATGCATATGTTCTAAAATTGCACACTTTGTATGTACTTCTCATTTATTTATGTGCAAGGAACCCTCAGAAATTGATTGAATATGACTCCTCTTTACATACCAAAAACTATTGGACCCTCACATGGAAATAAGGTTCCCTTGCATGTGTCTTCATAATCCTTTAACCCATCTCGGGCGTGATAGCATTCCTTAATGTATATGTCCGGAGTACCTTCTTCCTCTAATGAAGTTCGGTCCATCTCACCATTCTAACTCTCTTCTAACTTCCCTATAGGCATATGGCTTAACTCATTTATCTCTACCTTACCTTATCTCAAAACATATTGAATATCGAACTAACTAGGGTGCCCATACACCCTATATCTCGTGCATATCCTCACAAATATCACATATGAAACTTACATGCATCAAAGTCAGCCATCGCATGCTCTGAATGACAATAAAATAAGGGTAGACTCAACTAACCTACAAATTAAGACTCATTTTTTCTTGATATCACCCAACCAATCAACTAGTGGCACAAACATTCCTTGGTGCTTTCTACACATCGTTACCTAGTCTTAAACTATATAATAGATCTCTACTAAGAGTGTTATCTACACATAAGTAATAACTAACGTACTAAACCAATTCCCTAAAGCCCCAAAATGTCTCCCAGTGCCCGACTCTTACTAAGGTTCGTGAGTGGAATGTCTCACAAGATGAATCCAAACAAGGAACCCCCCCCCCCCCCCCTTTGATACACTAATCATTATCTTTGTCAGTTATCAAGATCCTAAAGCCAAAAGTACATTATTGGGACACTCGTAAAACATGTCCCCAAAAGTCATTAAATTAGATTCCCAACTCAGACATCTTTAAATGAGTAATACGATACAAAGCTCGTAATATCACTAAATCCCAAGCACTAACTCAAAAAAGAACTCAATATCTCGGCTCATCAGTAATCCCAGTATCCCTTAAATCATATTAATGAAGTCCCTGTGCATAAGGATCAAATGTAATGAGACAACTATACTTTCCAAAGTCTCTTTCCCTATATGATATAAATGCGATCTTGACCCTCTCTCAGGACGAGACATTGCAACATCAATACATCCTACACTATAATAGTGAACATGATAGCCTTACTGTAACAGTCCACCATTGCTCAAATTATTGCTAACCAATCCAAACCCAAGATAACATCATACTCGTGCCTCTCTAAAATGTGTAGATCTTGTCAAACATATCCTCCAAGTGTCCACACCCGCACCCTTACAGATGTAATTAAAGAGAATCCTGCTACCCAATGGTAAATATATACTCATAATAGTAATACTGACACTATGTTAATTAAACTCGTCTCATGTGTGAACGTAATGGTAATAAAATATTGTGATGCACCCGTGTCACACAAAACTCGCCCTATTTGCCCATGGATAGGAAGCATACATTCAATTTCTAATGACACTAAGTGTCTAACTAGTTGACAAATACAATACTCACTCCTAAACTTCACCAATAATTATTGTAATCGTTGCCTATATTCGGAACCCTTCTTCTGTACTCTAGATTTCTACAGACATGATCGATACATGTGGCCCTACTCTCCACAAATAAAATAACTTCCCGTGAAACCCCCTTCTCTCTGTCCTTGTTGTCCATATAGGGGTTATCCTGATTTTTGGCCCTTGTGTCCTCAATCCTGGTAGCCACCCCCATTGCTCTCTTGGCGTTGTTAGCCCTGAAGAACATTTTGTTAGCCCTGATGGCCCTATCTGAATCCACTATCTCGTGGTCGAAATCCCTAGATTTAAATCTCTTATCTAGATCCCCCTCCTGGGTATCCCGCTCATGGTGCCTGCCCTCTTGATGCTCCGGTGACCCACTAGTCCCATTGCCTTCAATCTTTCCTAGCTGGCTAGACTCTTCATCTCTTTTGCCTCCCTTCACATGGAAACGATTATCTTGACAGTGTAAAAGTGTGGCATTGACGACATCAGCATAAGTCTTCAGTGTTTAATTTCCCAATAAATATTGGCAAATCCTCTAAGTGAGTCCATCAATAAACTTAAGGATCCTGTCCTCCTTAGTGTTTACCTCGTCCGGTACAAAGTTCGCTAGGCACATGAACTCCTCCTAATATTATGCCACAGTTCAAACCTCTTGTGAAACATCGAGGATCCTCCTCCTCATCTCCTTTTTAATTTTCAATAGAAAGAACTTGCAGTCAAATCGCACCCAAAACTCCTAGATACTGATCGAATCCCTTTCCTCGACTATGGTAATTGACTCTCACCACTACAGAGCAGCCTCAACTAGATTAAGCGTATCTAGTACCTATTTTTGAGTGTTAATGCACTTAACCATATGAAAATTCCTTTGGATATCCATCTTCCAATGGCTAGCTACTACAATATTCGCATTTCCCTGAAAATTCGATGGATAGCCCTTTTAAAAGTTCTATCTGACTCGCTCCCAGCCTGAAGGGGCTCCACTGGCTATTGTGGTTATGCCTGGAGAAGCTTCTAGACCATGGAGCTCGTCACATAGTTAACTACCTATGCAACATTAGTGGCAACCTCTATTGCGATCAACGCCTCTTGAAGTGCCCGAGACTTCGGATGAGCCTCCTCCTCTACGACCCTCCTCGATTCACATTCTGGCCATCCCCTCCTATGGTTTGGCATACTAAAACCAAATATAAATCATTTAATATTGACTTCAACTATATACTATAGTAGAACAATGTAAAAGAGCAATATGAATCAATAGTCCTAAGCATAGGGCTCTATATCAAAGAAAGGCAATGCCGAAAACGTAGTAAGCCTGTAAAAATCCTAACGACACTAGAACCTAATGCTCTGCTACCGTCTGTGACACCCCACCAATTCAAATAACGGGTGGCCAACCCTCTACTATAATAAAATACGAATCACAGTGTGGTTCATTCTTAGCATCAATGTCGAAAACTAATTTAATTACTACCTATGTATTAAGCCTGGTGTCCAAATTTTAAAACTTACTAAATTGTCTTATTAAAACATCCAATTATATAATACAAACCATTTAAATACACACTCACCACAAGAATCAAAATGAATATCGATGACATGAAATAAATATATTAACCGAATAACTCTCGGTAAAACCATATACAATAATCCAACTTATGAGGAAATATAATAAAATATGAACAATATAAAGGTTGTCCAACGTTGGGTGACATGCCTGAATAAACAACTGAAATGAAATCCTATCTATATATCAAGGATAAAATTTTCTATTCAAATCCTGCAATCATCCATAGCTGGTGCGCATCAACTGTTTGGAAGGATAGATAAGCTTTACATCCCTATGGCTAAGCACCTAAAAGGTTTTGAAAATGGATTTTTCATACGGGTCAGAGCATAAAACCATTTGAAAATATTTTGCAAGTATTTAAAATGCAATAATGATTATGCAACATATTTGTTCATATTTATCTGGTGTTGCACTTACATGAGAGTACCCTCACCCCTTGTCTATAGTGCGAACCTAACGCATGGATTTTAATTCCCTAGTTATGCTACCCCACCTCACTAGTATAATTACATAACCTAGACCCACACGCTAAACCTCTATACCAATTGTCCTACATGTATTTTACTTTTCTTTGTTCCTCGTCTATCTATCACATAAACTATATCACTACAATTATCAATATTAATATTATCATTACACAATTTACATAACTACACCGTAGTTATAATTCAATGTTCATACATTCGTTAAGTTTACATATACATGTAACACTCATTTATATGTATATATCGAGCATCCCCGAGATGTCTTCTCGGATGCAGATAATTTACCATTCACACAGTCATTGAATACACATATACATAGAACACTCTTTTATATATATAGCATTTATGAGTTGTCCTCGTGGACGCATTCCCTAGCATGCTATCAGGCTCAATGCATGTTAAGTACCACTCCTGGGCCACCGGGTCGGAATGTCACCACCAAAACCAAATAGTAAATAATAACTTGAGATGGCCATAGACTTACATTCATGGATCATAACCATACCACATCACCCCATTATCTCTAAAATCACATACACTGGTCATGCAATAGTCCTACGACTTGGGGAAATGAACTAACACCTTCTCGTCACACTAGGGTGGACTGTCCACTATGCGCAACCTCCAACAATAGCACCCATAGAGTAGGTATATTCACATATATCAATCACGCACACACACACACACACACATATATATATATATATATATATATAATCGGCTCATCTTGCATATATCACTCGTAGCTCTAGCCCATAATTCTCGAGTCTACCCCAGCTCCCAAATTTCTCAAGTATCCATTTACTTATATTACATTCTTAAACTACATGTTTTTTGCCACAAGACTATTCTACTCCAACCCATAGTCTAACTCTTTTTAAAATTCCAACCCGATTTCATAAATTATAACCCGGGTGTTATTCACCCTAAAATACCCGTAAACTCGTGGCCGGATTTTATTCATGTCTAAAACATGGTAAATTATAATATCTCCTATAGATTCCTAGAAGTCGTAAGTCACTTACAAAACTCTATAAATCGAGCCGCACCCTTAACATCCCATAAAAATCACTCAACAAAAGAGGAGGCAATCGTGTTCGGGGAATCGATTCACAAGGCTGCTCGAACTAGTTTGGTGGGCAAACCAATTCGCTCCTTTTCCAGCGAACCCATTCGGTCAACCAGAGTAGTGAGCCAAATTTTTGACGAGTTTCTTCTTCCTTCCATCAACCATATGAATCCCAAACATCATTTAAACCCATCACATCAATTTTATATCAACCATAAACTTAATAATACACGTTTTTACGTCGGAATTAACCCAAAAACATATCAATTCATGGGATTAACAATTGTTCATCAAGAATCATTCACTTTCTCAACCCATATTCAAGATTTGACCAATTTTCATATTAGTCATTAAAGATCACATATTTATAACATAAATCATATCATATATAACATGGTATTACATTCGAATAGTTTCTCTATTATTTCATTCCCAAAAGTCCCATTTTACATATTAATCCCACCTAAAAATTTGTGTTCCTACCCCAAATTTATTCATGAACGATTGAAACAACATCAATAATTAAAGAAATATAAACAATTCCCTTATTCTCATATATTTACTGAATTATCCCCTTTGTGATTCTCTTTACGTAGTGATTTTGTGCCCAAAATGATTCGATTCCCCTCTCGAATTATTTATCTTCACTTTCTCTTAATTTTTCCTTCTCTTTTCTCTCCTCTCTAAGGCCTAGGATTCTTTGATGGTGGAATGGTTACCCAATCCATCCACCTTTCTTGGATATAACCTTAAACTTCCTCAATACCAAAATTAGTTTAAGTACCATGTGTAAAATTAATCGATCACCTTTAAACAGGTCCCGTTTAGCCTAAAAAGTCCTCGAAACCCGATTACAACATCGGGTACCTAATTCGGACTTTCTTGAACCATTACGAATCATTGGTTCACTTGAAATCACCATACGCATTACCTAACATTAGTTTTCCATTCCATTCCATTCCCAACACGACCCTAATTGTGTGTCTTGAATGAGTACCGTCAAACCCGTCGATTTTACTCACTAACGACATAATATAATTTCATATACTTATCACACAAGTAAATATAATATCACATAAATATTAATCCATTTACTCGTTAGTTAATATTTAATCAATACACATTATATCTCAATTTAATTAAATTAGGTGCCCACGTGTAATTTAAAAATGCCCAAAAATAAATGCTTAAAAATTTAGGGTGTTACAGTTGGGTAGTGAATACAGTGCATTTTTTGTAATATTCATTATGTAATGAATCAATGGATACAATGAATATTCAATGTATAGTGAATGTAAATACATCATACAATGAAGATTCACTATGTAGTGATTTGTTAGTAATTGCGTAATATTATACATGTACATTGATTTTTCCTTATAGTGACTACACTCGAATATTCAATATTAATATTACATAGTGCATTTTCAAATTTGTAGGGAATTGTGAACATTGGATTGTGTCATCCTGGTGAAAGTAACCCCATGTACTGAACTTTTTAGTGTAATTATACTTGTGTAGTATTAAATGCAAGCACAAACTTCACTTTATTAAATACACTTGAATTTCAATATCTATAATGAATGTTCACTACGTTTATTAAATAGTATGATATTCAGTTTATATTGATTGTGAATATTCATGTTAAGTAGTATTTATTTCAATAATTTATGAATTTAATTAAATTATGAATGTTTAATATGGGGTGAAGATTCATCTAAAAACATGTTTCTATTTTATCACATGGTATTTTCCCATAGCTTTTGTGATAGTTGACTCGAAAAATGATGAGAATTGGGACTAGTTTTAACCAAATTTTCTTAAATTTTTTATCGAGGGAGAAAAACATTCATATCAGACAGACGCAAAGGATTATTGAATTCCATACATAAAGTTTTTCCTAGTGGAAACCATGGTTTTTTCTTGAATCAGTTAAAAGGAAATTTTAGGGAAAAGTTGACTAGATTTCATCATATTGTTAAAGAAAAATAGATTTACAGTTCGTTCTTTGTGCATATGCACAAAAAAATGAGGATTTTGACAGAAGCATGAAAAATTTAATATAGAATAAGGGGAGAGAGCGATTTATTTTTTATCAATTATTCGAAAAGATAACAGGAGCAACGATTTTTTCTAAGAAAAAAATAGGGAGAGATGACGCCAAATGTAGTGGAGTCATTTAATTCATGGATATAGTATGCACGCCACCTATCAATTACAATCCCAGTTGACACAATAAGAATGTAAACAGTGAATTTGAACTCTAAGCTTGGAGATAAAGCTAAGGATTGGAATGGTGTATTGCATGCAAATATTGAACTTTGGTTACAAGATCATTATAGTTAGGATGATCGTGGGGTATTTCAAGTCAAATGACTATGTTTTTGAGGTAATGGTTAAACCGAACAAAATCACTTATCACGTTAATATTATGGATCTTAAATGCTCTTGTTATAAATGGACACTAAACGGCTTTCTAGGTGCCCATGTTGTTGCAGCTGCTCAGAGGAGTGGACGTGAAATGCGTGAATTTGTAGATTGTTTATTCTCAGTTTCAAGTTTGATGAAGACTTACTTGTATGTAATTTATCTAATTCCTACCATTGGTAAAGGGAACGACTTGCAATCTAATATTCAACTTAAATTGCCTATTTAAAAGTGACCATCAGGTAGATCAAAGAAAAAAAATATCTGAATGGTGAATAATAAAGAGAAATTAAGTGTAGTAGATCTGGAAAGTATGGAAATCACAACAGAAAACTTGCATAGAACCAATGCACAATGACATTTGTATAACTCAGATTATTTTTAGGTTCATTTATTTAGGTATTTGGAATTATGATGCATCAATTAAATAGGATGTCGTAATGTTTTTTACTTTTTATTATTTTGTGGATATATAATATAAATGCAAAACCGGATGATTTTGCATTTGGTTATAATTAGTTGGTTTGTTAATGTAATGGTGTTGCTATTGTTAATAAAGCGCATGTAAGTTTTTTATTAATTATACTCGATATAACTAAGTGAATATTCACTTCATGGTTTTGAGTAGTACATGAAAATATTCATGTAAAGTTGACCATATTCACAATGTAGTGTTTGTGAATATTCACTGTATGTAGTGAATACTCATTATATTTGTATAATTGATTATAATTACATGCAATGAATATTCATTTTTATTTCTAATTTGTGAATGCAACTACATTTAGTGAATATTCTAATTGTACTCTGTGAGTATTCACTATTTAGTGCACGAAGTGAATATTTGACGTTATTTATTAGAGTAAATATTTACTTCATATAGTGTATATTCACTATATTGAATATTTCAATACATATATTAATAAAAACGTGATTTTCAGTGAGAACAATGTGCATATCATTTTATATATTGTATAAAGTGAATATTCATTGTATGTATATGTTAAATAAAGTTAATATTCACTTCATGTATTAAATAACTTTTACTTGAATAATCATTGCTTGAGGTTTTGTGGTATTAATCATCACCATGTCCCAAAATCAACTTAGACACCAAACGAATGAAATGAACATATCTTTTAAAAGAAATTGTGAGTTTTGATAACTCAGATGATGCACTGGAATAAGCCACAACATTTTTAAAAAAATAAATAGTGAGTTTTGACAATTCACATCATGCACTGGAATAAAACCACTACAAAAAAGTGTGCATGTAGTGAACATTGTTTTTTTTTAAAGTATCATGTAAAGTAAAAGTGAAAGTGTGGTGTATAGTAGATAAAGTGAAAATTCCTTTCATGTGTTAAAATGTTTTAGGGTGAATAATCACTAATTGAGCTCCTATGGTAATAACCAACATCATTTACCCACTGAACTTTGTAACACCCCACGACTTTGGAGACTGAGAAATTTAATTTTGGGAAAATTAAATTAAATTAAATTGGAGAATTTTAAAATTTGGGAATTTAAGTCCAAAAATAGAGGACGTTTTAAAGTATTCCGGATGATATTTTTGAGGGTACCATCGATCCCGGAAGGGTCGATATAGTCAAAATGACTGTCATTGGGTCTTATTTCGGCTCCGGAATGTTTTTTAAGTTGTTTTGACTTGAATTGGAGTCAACAAGTCATTTAAAGTGTGTATTAACATTTAAAACTGGGATTTTGTTTTAAAAGGTTGGAGGCTTACGGATGAAGCCATTTCTCATTTGAGAGAAAGAGAGAAGAGCCCTAGAGAGAGAAGAGGAAGAGGAAGAAGAAGAAAGGAAGAGGGAGAGGAAGAAAAGCTTGGAGATTTCCGGCCCTACCGCGACATCGAGGACGATTCAACCTCTACAAACCTGAGGCAAGTGTTTAATCTTGCTAAATAGCTATCTGTGTATTTCATTTCATAAATTGTGGGTTAAAGAAATGGATTTTTGGGTATTAATGTCAAAACCTAGATTTTAGGTTTAAATCTTGAAATCAATGATTAAATATGGATTTAATGGAATAGAAATGTTTGGGATCAACTTTGGGTTGACTTATGGGCTTAAAATCATAAATAGATGAAGGTTTAATTGTTAGAACTGAAAATTTAGGGTTTAGAATTCGTGGGTTTTGATGAAGAAGAAGAACCCTTCAAAAATTGCAGGTCCGAATCGATTCGCCCCCTCAAGCGAATCGATTCGGTTTGGTGAAATTGGCAGGTCTGCATTGACCGAATCGATTCGGACCCAAGCCGAATCGATTCGGCCTATTGCAGAAGCCCAGGTCTTTGGACCCGAATCGGTTCGCCTTGGAGGCCGAATCGATTCGCTAGTCCGAATCGATTCGGAACAGGGCCGAATCGATTCGGTAATAGGGCATTTTGAGGTATTTTCTCCATAGTGAATTCAAACCCTTTTTGGTTGGGTTTATTGATTTGGGGCTTTCTCTTATGATGGAAGAGATATGTTCTTGGAGACACATAAGGAGTTTCTCACACATTAGAATTTTGGGGACTCCTTAGGGTAATTTGGGAGAAATGTATCCATGTATGTATTTGGGGTTATGTATAGAGATTTTGGGGAAAACCTTTGGGATTGAGAATCCTAATTGTAGATGAAAAGTAGGTGTAGATGTGATGTGAGGCTAGGAACTCTTAGAGAGATCTCAAACTAGGGTATTCACAAAAGTGATCGAACCATAGTCGAAATCGAGGGAAATGAGATTATTTGATGATTGAAAGAATGAGCTTGAGGCTGATAGACTATTAGTTATACGTATACCGATAGTCAAAATGATTATTAGATTCTTTAATGTACTCGGAGATATAGATGATATGTGTAGTGAAAGATTCCTACACAAACTCTTGGGTGATAGCCCTAATGTTGAATATATATAGGTATAGATATATACATATGGTTTTGGGAGACTATTCATCATAGGAAAATGATCGAATATGTTTCAAGTATGGGATTATATTCATGTATCGAGGTAAATTAAAGGAATTGTGGTGACGGCTTGTATATTGAGGACTATGTATACTTATAGCCAGGTATATATATATCTTATACATATGAACGAGAATTAGTTTATATATATAGATAAGGATATGTGAATATGTGTTGATATATATATATATATATATCTATATGTATATAGATATATGGATATCTTTATGTTGTGGACATACATGGTATGGATATTTAAACCGTATATGATGGTTTATTATTTGATCATATGATTGGATCATATGGATTATATATATTATGCATGTAAATGATATATATACTTAATTGGTTAAGCATATACCCCGCTCATGCTATCATTGGGAAGTTGCGCGCGTAGAGGGTGAGCATCCTGGCTAGAAAAGCAGGGTGTGGATATTCCCCAGGTCATAGTCGTCCCGTGTGTTATTATATGATATATATATTTATTTTGGGATGAGACGTGATGGGTATGTTTCGTCTCATTGCCGGTTTGGAGCTATGACCGCTTCCCGGGACGTCGTGTGGGGGAGTTTACCACGAGATGGGTGTCGTTTAGTCCCACCATGGTGGCCCCAGTTTTGCTACGTGAGCCGGGCACTGGGAAGATGATAGCATTGATGCAGTTTATCGGCGATATATATAGGCGGGTATATTATGTGCATGGCCTTATACATCATATGTCGTATGTACACTTGGCTATTGGATTGATGATGATATATATATACGGTTAGAAATAAATACCTATATATATATATATATTTATATATATATCCTATAGACGAAAGGATATGGACTTTATGAAGTACATCTTAGATGATTATGGTGTACTAGATTGAAGGGGGTGATGTATCGCACATAAGGTATTATTCGGTTACATCATCCCAAGGATATTATTGGAGGTTCTTTTATTTTATTTTATTTGTTTTCTTTTTTCTTTTCTTCTTTCTTTCTTTAGTAGTTATAGTTAGTAATAATGGTAGTATTAACTTGTATGTTGAGGATTATGGATCTCTAGGATCGACATTGCCCAGGAGTAGTGTAACGAGGTGGTTCCTTGTTTGGATTTCGCTTTGCGAGACACCTCACGCACGAAACGCAGTGCCATGTCGAGATTTGAGAGAAGTAATTCCATAGGTGGCATCTCGGATCTCTGGTCTTGACCTTGTCAGGAGTAGTGTAACGGGGCGGTTCCTTGTTTGGATTTCGCTTTGCGAGACTCCCCACGCACGAAACGTAGTACAATTTTGGGATTAGAGAGAAGTCTTGCCAATATTCCATGTGCATATAATTAAGTATATTAATTCTTACGTTTTTAACCTATATAGGTATATATATATATATATATATATATATATATATATATATATATATATATATATATATATATATATATATATATATATATATATATATATATATATATATATATATATATATATATATATATATATATATATGTATGTATCTGTATAGGGGTAATGCTTTAGGAATTATGATAATTATAATTCATGAGATTATTAATCGGAATTCATTAAGCCTATTATGGCATAATTGTTGCAATCATAATCTAATAGGATTAGAAACGGGTGAATCCTTAGATTATGACGGGAAGGTAGCTCTCGTGGATATAGGCTAGGCCTGATAAGTTAGGTTGTCCTAAAATCAATGGGGGTAATTTAACTAAAATTGGAGGACGCGAATAGGTGCGCGCCTTTAGATGAGAGGTGAGTTGGGGTTCCACGAGAGTGCGGTCTCACTTATTTATGAAATTAAGTACACCGGTATTTATTATGCACGGTTAACACACTTGCTAAATATTTTACACATTCGGGGCTCTGACCCGTTTTCTTTTCTCTCCTGCTTGTATATATATATATATGTATTTCCACAGGTATCCTACCGCATGGATGCCGGATGACTTTCTATCCAGAGTCTTAGGAGCCGTGACAGGTGCGGACTGTTGCGGGATGTTTCATGTAGCTGCTTCCTACTTCTTTAAAATTCTAGGTAGGATTCATGTTATATATCGGGTTTGTATCATAGGGATATTTATATGCATGTTTATATTTATTCCATTTCAGTTATTGTATTTGCTGTGACCTGACAGCTTATTCGGGTTTATTTATTTATGGCATATTCATGTATAGTGATTCCTTTCATTTCTTATAGTGTTTCTTGCATCTCTCTCTTATTCTTTAGTAGTTTCATAGTGTTGGGTTATTGTATGTTGCAAGTTTTAATTTATATTAACATCTCTCTTATATGATATCGGGTAGTTAGTCCTATATTACATAGTACCGATAGTTGATGTTGAGACTGGACCATCTGGAATTCCTGATTTAATATAGTATAGGGCTGGCCACCCGTTATTATTTTAAGCGGGGTGTTACAAACTTACACACGAAATGAACATGTATTATTTAAGGAAGTAGTGAGCTTTGACCATTCACATTATGCACTAAAATAAAGTGACTAAAAAAGTGAATGTGTAGTGGATATTTCTAATTAAATGTCATTAACAATTCATATGCAACTATACACCCATTAAAAGGAAAATAAATGAATAAAAAAAATGCACATTGTTTTTCAGGTGAAAATTAATTTAGAAGGTATTAATAAAATCTTCCCAATGTCGACTAATTTTTCTTCACACCCATGATTTTATTTAACATTTTTGCATGATATTTTTGCATCATCCCTCATGAAACAGAATATGTTACTCCCCCCCCCCCCCCCCCCCCCCCCCCCCGCGTATATATTTTCTCCATCAAGTAGTATATCGCAACACCACAATCAAATCTGCAACAAATAAAAAAAATCACAATTAATAAAAATTTATCTACATATGAATGTTTCATAAGTGAAAAAATCAAAATTACGAGTTGACATATTTGTTGATGTCCAGAAATGGAGAGAACAAATATAAGATCAATCGATAAAAAGGACAAATAATAATACTAGAGAATGGGGATAAGAGACAAAGAGAACGCGATGGGTTTTACGTGGTTCGGCCCCTCAAGGAAACCTACATCCACGGTGTTTCCAAGAATTTATTGCACTTTGTCAAGATTACAATTAGGGTTTCCGTTACAACTTGATGATTATCAGGATCCCAGAGAGAGTCCCCTTCTTAAGTAGATTAGTACCCTGTTCATAGATGATTCATGAAGAGGACATGTGAATTTCCCTTATAAGTTGGGTAGATACACCTGAATATTCACGTTTATAAAAATAACAAACTAATATGCCTTGAATCATGGGCTGACATCATTGATAGGGGCATGGGTAACTAATTCATAATGGCCAAGTTCTCATTATCCCCACGTGATTTATGAGGGGTGTTTCGTGTGTAGGTACCCACATGGATATATAGTGTGGTCGACTTTATCTACACGGATGGGACAGCTGTCAAGTAGGTAGGCTGAGCATATTATTATTGAGTCGACCTCATTATGAAGTGGAGCCTAACACATACTGTCGAGGACAATCTTTTTCTTTAATTATAGGAATAATATATTCTTAGGTTTCATAGAGGTTATTGATTCTATCTTGCCCCTCATTTCTCATTTTTAAAGATGTTCATCATGTTAATGAAGAAAAAGTCCACAATGTAATCCCTCTAGTACACAAAAATATATTAACCAATTACAACATGAATTATTTTTATAAAGCTGATATTTGTCTTCACAAAATAAGCCATAGAGGAAATGGTACGTAAATTTGAACATATTTAGTATATCAATATGGAACGTGTTTTTTTCATTTTATTTTTTGAATTTTGGGCTCTGCTGAACTAGCTGTTTTCTTCTACGATCGTGTTGTCACTCTCTCACATTTTCCATTTCCTATTGGATTTTACTCTTAAGCACTAGATTTCTTCACCTTCATGTCTTATTTTTCTTTATTCCTTTTACCATGAAATTCATTGCATTTTCAAGTTGTTGCAAGTGAGAAGGGGTTCGATTAGTGTTTCGTCGACCACAAATTATGGTCAACTAATTTTACTTCCTTCTAATTTGGACTTTATGTGTGTTTTTGATTTATTTGTTCCATGTAGCGCTCAACCCGCTACGACATTAACTCATCAACTAAGGCTTAGGCCTATATTTTAGCGATGTTTGCTTCATGAACTCTACTATGTAACTTCTTAATCAAATTATTCGGTATTCCAATATCATTTTCATGAACGTTTTCAATATTTTTGAGCTCTGAAATCATGTCACATATGAGGCTCAACTCATATGCAATGTTAATTTCTTGAGGTATGCTCAACTCAACAACAATAACATTTAACCTTCCAATCCCACTTATGTTTTGTTGTATTTAGCTACTGTGTTCTTTATCTGTCTTCAACTTATCACTCTTTGAAATTTCTAATTCATAAAATATTTCCATAGCCTTCTTAAGCATCTCATTCTCAAGTTTTTTAATCTTTATTTATTTTCTTCCTCATGTGTATGATTTGGATATCCACTTTAACGCCTCTCAAAAATTTTATCATCAAGGTATCCATCATTTTCTTCAATGTCATTTCTCCCATCAATGTCATTGACACCAATATCTCTATTTTAATCATTCGCTTAATCAATTATTTCTGGGAGTTCTTCACTTGCATTTCCCACACCAATGTGATCTTCACCAATCACTCTTCATTCTTCATTAGTCATTCATTCATCTCATCATTTACCAGCCAATCATTACAATTGTAAATAATTTTTAATTTAACATGGATTTTAAAAGTTACTAATTGTTAAGTATACAATTCATTTTGCACTAAATTTTCACTATGTATTTTTCATTGAATACACTGAATATGCATTTTGCATTGAATATTCGATGTAATGAATATGCATTGTCTATGATGTTCAATCCAAAAATCATTCACTGAATATGATTTATGGTTTAAATAGTGAATATTGATTGTGTAGTGAGTAATCCCACATGTAATGAATGTACTGATTAAGTCTTAAAACATATAATATTCACTAAGTTGGTGAAAATCACACTCTAAACATTCATTGTATAACGAATCAAAGCATACACTGAATATTCAATGTGTAGCGAATATTCACCGTCAACACTTGCCAAATGTTCAAAAAGTGCATAATCACTAACCCCAATTTAATTTTAACCGAGTAATGAATATTCACTAACTTGGTTAAAATCATTGAATATTCATTATGTAGTGAATCAAAGCATGCAATGAATGTTAACAATTGCCAAGTGTTTAAATAGTTATTATAACACTCCTAACAGCTTAGTCAAAATTCACTAGGTAAATTATAAACATAGGTTCCCAAAAAATTCAAATTTTGTGTTGTTCGAAATTTAATTTTCATTTAAAAAAAATAAATGAAGTTCAAATTTACCCAAACCAAATTTAAACAAACTTAATTCAATATTGAATAAAATTAAACTAGATCACACCAAATTAATTAATCACCTTTAAACCATTTATGTGGTTAAACCAATTTTATCTTTTTAACCTAAGCATGCATCTAGGTGAATTGTAAGAAAAAAGAAACCACTATGCCCAATGTACGAGAAAAACCCAAATGGAAAAAAACTGAAACGGACCAACCACAAGTCCACTAAGTATGGAACTGCAAAAAGGACACGATAGAATACTTACACAATGACTCGATGCCCTTGAAAGACTTGACACTCTCCGCTCCTTCAACCTATGTCTAGTGACCACGTATGAGTCCACCTACGTCTCGGAGTTCACCAATGGTGCACAAAAATCATCATGCATACAGGGTCTACCTGTGACACGCCGCCTAATTAAATACCGGGTGATCAGTCCTTTATTAAATTAATTCAAAGTGTCCGATTGGTTCATTCTTAGTATCACTGTCGAAAAATATTTTTTATTTATTAATCACCAAATAAATAATTAAGCTAAGTGTCAAAACGTTTAATTTAACAAATTAAGTCCGATTTCTATAATTAACTATGAAACCATTTTCACGAATACAAATGATAGTATTAAAACCAAACCATCAAAATGAAAGAACATGCTAGATAAATCAATTCAATTAGAATATCCCAAAACGCAGGACAAGGAAATAAACAGAATAATCCCAACTAAACTCAATACTGACATGAATAAAGAGTACAAATATTTGGACTAGATAAAAACTAGAAATGGGAGACACATGCTCTATCTAATGAGAACTAAATGAAAGACTGAGAAGATAAGGATGAAGTCGTCTATTGAAAAGACCCGCAACTCCCACACTACCTGTAGCACGTCTACATTCCAAAGATCCAAGTCTGACGCCCATGTGGCTGGGCACCTGTAATATATATATATAAGAGAGAGAAAAATGACAGGAAACGAGTTAGAGCCCGAATGTAAAATATTTTTAAAAATAGTTTAGCAAGTATTTAAAATGATTACTAGTTGATATTACATATATGTTAGTACTCAAAACTCTCTTCAGAATTCTCACCTCTCATCTAGTGTGCACGCCTATCGTACTACTAAAATGACTCATAAGTCTAACCCAATTCTCCTCCCATATATTCTGATTCGCGAGGCCGTATGTCTATGATTCATTAAAATAACATCTCATTAAGGATTATTTAAGTCTATTGTGTATATCTCAATAGTGCTATGAAATCTCAAGGATTTACTATGATTAGGAGCATTTATTCAATAATTATCTACTTACACACGCTGTAGAAGAATTCCAGGTATATGTATATATATTAATCACTCATACAATATATATACTAATTGGCACCCCACATAAAATCTATGGTTATGGTATACTCTACTATCAAGTCCCTTTACCTCTCGTGCAAATGAGGTAAATACTAGTTCGGATTCACTCTCGAACTGTATTAACACAAAATACCCATATTGGAGGCGAGGCATAGTTCCAAGTCACTAAGAGGTCAGTACATACCCTCAGGTCTCTTAGGACCGTCTTACTATCATTCTCAGATAACATGTACCAAGGAATCCTATGTTCTAGGGTACAAGTCAATATCTCCCATAAAGGTCACATTGAGATGTAACACCCCGTATTTTTTGTTCATTTAATATTTAATTAATTCGAGAATTCAAAATTAATTGTGTGTCTTAATTTTAATTGAATTAATTATGGCAATATATATTCAAATATTAATAGGGGAATGAATGGTTAATATTTAGGGAAACTTATTCACTAAGTGAACAGTAATAATTTATTTACGTCATTTCAAGCATTAATGACGGGGTATGCACTTATCTCAACCGGGAGTCGGTATAGACTAAATTGGGTGTGAGATAAAGATTTTATAAATTAATTCGGATGCCAATTCTGAGTGTACGGTTGAGTTCGAATGGGCCGAGATAGTCGAAAAAGTGTACTCGGGGGTAGTAAACGGGTCACGGGACGTTTTTAGGCATATCCGGGCCCACACGGGGACATTTGGGTCACTTAGGCTTGGCCCATTAGGCAAAAAACTGGATTTAGCCTAATTAAGCAATTATAAAAAATAAGGGAACGGCTGAATTGAGTTTATAAAAAGACTTAGTGGATTAGGAAACCCTAATAGCAGTTAAAGGAAAATTTAGGGATCAAAGGAGAGCCAAAACAAAGGGGTCATCTTCAACCTTGGGCATTCACAACTCCAAAATCAGACTCTACGAACCCTAAGGCAAGTGGTTAACTTGTTGTAGCACTTAAATTGTATTTCAATTCATATTCATGTGATGTGAGTAATCAAAGAAATTCGTTTTGGGATTTAAAGGGTATAAACATGGGGTTTTGTAAACCACGAATCTGATTTCTAAATCGAGTAGGAATTCATGTTTAATCTGAGATTTGTATATGTATCTGGTAAGTTTTGTAAACCCGGATGAATTAGAAACGAATTTAAGATAAGGAATTGATGTTTAAATGGGTTAAAGATTAAATTGAATTTTTCCCCAAATTCGTGAAAACAGTAGAGAAAGTAAATTAATTGATGTTTTTGGACTTTATGGGGGTTCCTTAAAAGGTTTTTGGTATTTATTGTGGATGGTAAGGCTTGGTCTTTACTGTAGAAGAAGTTAGGGGGTGGATATATTCGTCCATGGCTGAAACGGACTACTCGAAGAAGACGATGACCTCTTCGATCGATCGATCGAGGGTCGGGGGGTCGATCGGTCGAAGGTCCACAAATTCTGGCAGATCGGCAAGTTTGTTTATATAAGGGGAAATTAAATAAAAAAAATTCCATGCCTTAAGTAATAAGAAATAAACAATGGGGTTACAAACTAATTAATTGTGAGGGAAATTAATTGGGACTTGGGAGAAATTTAGGTGTGACACACTATGATTAAATCGTGAGAATAATATTTCAAAAATGGTTACAGATGGATTTAGTGGGTAAGTCTGGGGTTATTGGTTGAGCGATACCAAGACGTTAAATTTATTTAGGTGAAAGCTAAATAATTTAGAGTCAGAAATTTAGACTCAGGTGTTGTTTTGATTTCGGGCCACGAGAGTAAGTCCGAATATATTGGTTGGGGTGACACCAAAAGTAATTAATGTGCAAATTAATTAATAATTAGAGTTGGACCATAAACTCATAATAATTTGAATAGGCTTGTGTCACGGACTTAGTACACGGTGTAGCCGGGATGTTTATATTTATATATATGCGGTGTGTGATATTATATATATATATATATATATATATATGGTGTGTACATTAATATCAGTGGTTAGATATTATTATATACTCTAGTGCTATAGGGGGAGGTTGCGCGTAGTGGATGAATCCCCTAGCTTGAGGAGTAGGGTGAGTATATTCCCAGGTCATAGCGTCCATTATATGGGTGAGGGACATCTCACTTTCAGGGAAGGAATATGACCGCCTCCAATTGTATGTATTAACCAAGTTAGTGAGCATTTCTAACTTGGGGTAACTAGGTTATGTGAATATACCTAGTGGGATATCACTTTAGAGAATTTATATCCTGTGAGTCTTTACTCGGGTGGATGTTATTATTAAAATGTATTTCAATATGTTTGTGAATGTTGTAATATGACTATAAGTATATAATTAGGTACTTAATTATATACGGGATAATTAATACAAAGCATGAGTTGTACTATATGTATAACAAGTGTGCAAGTTATATGAATTTAAAAAGCAAAATGATTAATTAAATTGATGTTGCTAATAACTTAAAAATAATAATCATGGCACACTCGGTTAGAGTAGGGTGGGTGCAAGGAGGTTTTATTAATTATCTAGTCATGAGATAAATAACTAGGTGAATTAATTAAGGCGTTCGTAGTGCGCATTAGAGGAGGGGTGAGGAAGTTCTCAAGAGAGTGCGGTACTAACTGAAATATGGAGAGCATGCATATTTATTTATTACTGCAAGTTAATCATTTGCTAAATGTTATTCCTTGTCTTTACGTTCGTTGGATTTTGGAACCGATGGTTTATTCGGTCAGTTAATTAATTGTGAATGGTTATTTTAGTTAACTATGATTGTTATATTATTTTATTTCCGCATGAGATTTCCATTTAAATTAATGAAAGATAAAAGTTGGCACCAGTCTATTTCTCACTTAGGTAGTTAGTAATTAACAAGGCGAAAGTGATGCTAAGAATGAACCAACTGAGAAACCTGTTCTAACTTAATTTAGGACTGATCACCCGGGGTTAATTAGGCGGGGTATCACACGAGATAAGACTGTCCCGGTGCAAAAACCTCCGTGATAGCAAGTAGCGCGGGTATGATTAACTACACATAATAATATGACAAGCATACATACACACAATTATGTATTTCCACATTTCATATAGGTACCCTCACGACCCATAATATTTATTTACTAACCTTACATGGTTCTCACTCTCAAAATCTACGTATTATTAGCTTATCATTTTTCTCGTTTACAACACGTTCCCAATTACTTCTCAACCCCAAAGTGTATCATTTCTATAAACATAAGGTCATTAGGTTAACACTCTCCACCTTACTCGCCTACGTCATCAATCATGCTTACTCAACCTAACGTATCGCACATACAAACACATTTTTATTATTCTATAGCCCCCGTGACACTACGATTAAGTCTCGTATTAATCCATATTATCCGGACCTAAATCACAACCCTATTGTCCCTCATAAGTCCTATTATAATAATATCATCACATGCAAAGTTCCCTCGAAGAGGTGCTACATCATCATTAAAGAAGAAGAAAATTTCCAAAAATCAGTAGGAGTCAATCGAACGACATTCATAGGTCGATCGATCGACCCTTCAAGTATCAGCCCATATTTTCTTATGACAACTAAGGGTTCAATCCTTATAACTCCTCAAAACCTCTCTAATTTCATCCCAAACTCCCAACAAAGTAATCCAAATGTATAAGAAATATATATAAACAAGTTCTAACGTAAAAACATCAATAAATCCTCAACAAATCAATCAAAAAGGAGTTTAATTCCAAATTTCTTTACAAAACCTAATTATGCATGAATAATCAAGAATCTCTATTTTAAATCCATATTTCCTTCCCAAATATCATTATAAACTCGTGGGTAATCCTCTACATATGATCAAGATTTTATACTACATGGATTCTCCCTACAACATATAAATTCTCTTCCAAAACATATAATTCTTTAAATAGAACATATGATTTTCATTCCTAGGCTAACATGGAAGGGATATCCACTCGAAATAACAAGAGAAATACTTTCCTCAGAATCGAAGGTCTGATCTGTTGGTGACGAAGGTATGACTGCGTTCCTCGTCTTACGATCTATGCCCAGTGGTGTTATTCTTGAAAAAGGTGTTGCGGATTGTGATCTATTCTTGAAGAACTCTCTTCCTTTCTTCTCTAATGTCCATTATTTGTTTCTATGATTGATAACCCTAAAAGCTTAACTCTAATAGCGGATATAAATTAGCGAAATTCGTGGGTTTAATTACCCAAAAATATAGAATGACTATAATACCCTCCCGGGATGCCAGTTAGGCCTAAAAACACCCCGAGAGCCAAACTAAACCCCTATGTACTCTTTTTTTACTATTCGGACACGTTAGCGCACTCCAAATGACCATAAGAGTGAATTATAATTAATTCACTTTTATTCCATCAATTTAGTCCTGACACGACACATGGGCGTCCCGACTTAATTTTTATAATTATCGTATTATTCACTCGCGACAATTTCTCATATATTACTTTACTCATCTAGTAATATTCAACATTATTCTTACCAGTAATTACTAACTCTCGTCACGCTAGTAAATATTTATTTTAAAATTCGAATTAATATTAAATTAATTTAAAATCCCAATTTAATTTAATTAATGCGATAATTAAATGCAATAAAAATACGAGGTATTACACTACCGTATGTATAATAATGAGCGTGGAATCCTCCATAAGAAAAAATTCTCAATAATGTAGAGAACGATAAACTCGGTGCCAAAATGTGATCTCAAAACATATATGTATGTTGAAACTTGGATTAAAACAACTAGCTGAAAACTTGGCTCGATATTTGATAAACATTAATAATAAGTGATGAACAAATATTGATGAACTTTTTAAGAGATATTTTTAGCTCTAAATCATGAAAATTTATCTTGGAAAACTTCACTCTCCCACTACTAATATGGATGGAAATAAATAGTGGGAAGTTGAGGAGAAAACTATCGAGAAAAATTACATTTTTGAAATTTGTGCTCATCTCATTAGAAGTCTCATTCAAACGAGATTTCTAATGAGATGTCAGCACATACAAGAAAATCTCATTAAAAGTGTCATTCAAATAAGAACCCAATCTCGTTCTAACGACATGACCTTAAGAAAATTAAAACATTTTTCTATAAAAATGTAAAATATTTTTAAAAAAAAATAGAAAAGATTTAAACACCCAATAATTAAATATCCAAGGCTCACATAAAATATGCATTCATACCTGAGAGATTCTTGGAATTTTGATGACGAAACGAGGAACGAAACACGACATAGGATATGAGCTTTTTTACTTGGCCGCTACATCTTCAACAAACATGTCATAGGCTTGAAAGGTCACTAACTCAACTTCAATCCTATGACTCAAAGTGTTTTTTCTGTAATTAAGCCAATACGTACAAATTGGCTCAATTAGAAATTCGTCCTTACATTGATTACATTGGGAATATTAACTCTATAATGAATAAATGCAGACACTCAATATTCACTATGTAGTGAATACTCAGGTCACGACTAAATAGTGAATATTCATTGTGTAATTAATATTCATTGAAAACAATTGAATATTCATTCGTGTAATCAATGCATGTTGTGTATATTCACTCTATAGTGCATATTCACTATGTGTAACAGGATGAAAATTACATATTATTAAAAATTTAGTACAAATAGATTTTTCATTGAGCGTAGTGAATATTCATTATAGGTTGAAATTTATGTAATATTCAATACATTTATTAACAATTGGTGGTTATATTATACATTAATAATATAATAGAGAGTGAAAGTAAATGTATATTACCTCAAATTCCACCACTTTCTAGATTAATTTTTTGTGGGAGTTTTTAACTAAGGTTGGTAAGAGGCCATTTATGGCAACTTAGGAACAATCCATGGCATTCATCGGGTTGGATGATTGTTTTGTGCTCATACAACTAATACAATTATGATAAAAAAAAAATAAGACATGCTAGTAACTATGAATAACACAATAATAAGAGGTATACAATTAATATTAATATAAAAACTAGCAGACAACCTATGCCATGCACGGACGATGTATAGTAAACATATATAATGGTAATTATAAAAGTTAGAATATATCATAAATAAAATATCTTATCTTAAAGCCATTATAAAGGTAATTTATTTCATAAATAAAATTTGTCTATTATTTTTAAATATTTAAATTATATAAAAGCTATTTTTTATCAATAAAAACATCAGAACGACTATACATTTTTAAATTAACAAATTATACATATTTTTTTAGTTTTTTAGTTTTAAAAACTGTAAGGCATTTATGGATACAAACTTAAAGTTTTTTTTATAAATAAAACGTTAAAAATGTTTTTATAAACAATTTTTTTTTTTAATAAAAAATTGAAATTTTGAAAACTTTTTTTTTAACTTAAAAACTATTTTTTATAAATAAAAATTTCAAAAAAATTGTATGCGTTTTATGTAAAAAAATTATACATATTTTTATTTTCTTTTATTTCAAAAACTTTATGCCATTTATAGATAAAAACTTAATTTTTTTTCTATAAATACAACGTTAAAAATATTTTTGTAACCCATTTTTTTATTTATATAAAAAACAATTTTGAAAACATTTTTTAACATTTTCCTAGAAATAAACACTTCATATAGATATAGTAGTATTAGTAGCATTATCTAATGTAATTTGAATGGGGAATGATGAAAAGATAGTAATTGAATCTAGATTGTATTGGATGGTGAGATTGATTAATGGAGCTCATAATGAATTATATATTTAGTTTTCAAGATAGTTTTGACTTATTTATTTGTCTAGTTTCAAAGAGATTTTTGATTAATTCATTTAGATGAAAGTAAACATTAATTTTAGGAGGGAGGTGGAGGAAGCATTAATTATTATTTACACCTCTAATAGTATCGTGCTAAAGGTATAATATATATCTAAACTACTAACCACAAGACTAATAACACATCTTGTAACTGATTGGTGGTTAGTGTATGAGGAATAAATGGAATGAATCAATGCGTTGCAAATGATAGTATCCCATTTGTAGAGATGACCATTTTTTATCCGATAACCCGTTTACGGTAATAACCTAAAATGACCCGAACATGACCCGATTAGCTTGTATAGATTTAGGAGTACCCAAAACTTATACTATAATAAAAATCAACGCGACCCAAAAATGACACGACTAACCCGAATTTCCACCCTTACCAATTTGTTCTTTTTCATAGATTCAAATCTTCTAAGTAGTTGAAGAATACCCACTTGATTTTTACACCTCGAGTGGGTAAGAATATATCACCAATTGTGTAAACGAATATTAGTCTACAAACATCCATATCACCTTTAACATAATCCTCTAATGCGGCTTTAATGGTCTCATTCCTAATTATGTTTGTGGACACAATGTTTATCACATCTCTCAATCGCTTACCAATGAATGATGTTGTTGTCTTTGTGGCATAATAATGAATTGTGACATCTTCTTCAACCAAAGGTATACTAAATATACTTGCAACATACATCGAGGTAAATGTAAAAAATATTCCCCTAATTTTGAACTTTTTCCTCGTTGGTTCATGCGATCTTATTATGGGTTAGACATTATTCTCATACTTTTCGACAAATATACTATCAAAATCATTTGCAATTAAAGATACTAATAATGCAGAAAAAGGAGTCATCCCTGGAAAAGAGTCTACCCTAAAACTCAATTTTAGTAGCTTCACTAAACTATATATATTAGAAATTGTATTGAACCTTATGTTCTCGTTGGTCTGGTATATGGAGACCGTCATCCTCATTTAATGTTGTCATCTCCCTTTTCGTACTCTTAACCATCTGCAATTAGGGAAAATATATTAATTGAACCACAACATTGTTAGAAGATAGTAAAAAATATTAATATATGCATAACTTAATGTTTATGCAAAGGTGAATATTCACAAAAAGATACACAACTTTTAAATAGTGATACATTAGTCTCATACATGTAATATGTTATGAAAATCCACAAGGTTAACATAATTCCCATACTAAAGATTGACGAAAAATAACATGAAATTTATATTCCAAATTATATTCATTATAATCTAGATGCGTCCACAACAATACCCAACTTTTGTACAAGTACTCTAATCAAATTATACATATAATGAATTTTCACAAATTTTAGCAAATAGGGGAAAAGTTGTGATAGTGAATACATTCCAAATAATATTCATTCTATTATAGATTCATCTATAACAATACCTAAATTATGTAAAAGTACTCTAATAAAATTATACGTGCAATGAATTTTCACAAATTGCTGCAAATACGGGAAAAGTTGTGATAGTGAATACACGTGTTAGTGACTTAGTGAATATTCACTACATAAATGTTCTGAATATTCCACCATAGTTTTTTAGAACAAAAAAAATCTTGTAAGAATTACATGCAAAAGTTTCAAGTAATATCACAAAGTGGAATCTTTACTACATGTGTCAATTACTCCAAAAAAGTAAGTCGTTGTTAGTAAAGCAACAAAAAAAAATTTGTTCCGTACAATATATAGTATGGTCTATGTTAATCCACAACAGTACCCAAATTTTATACAAGTACTCAAAATGAATACACATGTATTGATGACTGTGTGGAATTTTTTAAAATTCACATTAATAATGTGAATCTACTAAGCGCTACCACATTTCAATCGTCTTCAAAAGGAAACACATACAAACATATTAACGATGTATGTGCTAAATAGTCATCAATTGCACTAAAATAAACCTAAATAGTTTTGGAAAATTCAGATATTTGAACCAAACAATGTATGAAAGATTACATACCATTTTGTTCCTTCGATCTTAAGATTAACAATAGTCTTGGACTATATGGTCGGATGCTTCTAACAGGATGAAGGTGCATATAAGAGGGAAAAATAAAGTGTCAATGGGAGATGAATACGGGAAGAGAAATAAATTATCGATTTTTTATTCAGTGACTCTGAGAGAGAGAGAGAGAGAGAGAGAGAGAGAGAGAGAGAGAGAGAGAGAGAGAGAGAGAGAGAGAGAGATGGTAGATAAAATTAGGTGTTCATTGTTGAAGAGTCCTTTCCACAAAGGGGAGGTAATGGAAACGTGTATGAGTGGTTTACTTGAAACACAAAGGGTGAATTTTGAACTAATTGAAGGGCAATGGCTCTTATAATAGTGGGATCTATTAGGAAAGATACATGGTTATGGGACTTATTAGGGGAAAAGGGTATATGGTAACTGTTAGTCACAACCCTAAAAAACCTAAGAAATAACCTATAATGAACCTTTATATATTGAATAACTTATCTCTAATAAAAAAACTGAATGAATGCACATCAACGTAAGGAATTTAATCGACATTTTGTATTTTGTTTGGCTGAAAAAATGAATTTTGTCAATAACAAGATGACAGTGGAGGAATGAGGTATCCACTAATTAATTTCCTTAGAGAAGAAACTTAGCTTAAGGACTTAATTAAACAACCTTTAACCCTAATATAAAAATGGTTTGAATAACTACATAGATGTGGACTTCCTTATTATCCGAGACTTGGCATCTTAGAATATTATCCTTTTTTAGTTGATGTTACTTCGATTATATCATATTATATCAGTCCAGTCCCTGAGAACATGGTTGCCAAACTTAAATATAGTTTCGATAATTGGAGAGAACAATATAATTACCCATATAATTTGATAAATTAATTGAGAATTATTTATTGATTTTAAGTAATATCTATGTGGGTAGAATTTTGAGTGAAATGTATGAATGAAATTTTAGTCCTTTGGGGGTATTTGGGCTATTGGTTCAATGTTGGACTTATGTTTTAAAATTTATGTCTTTTGTTGAGTCACACTGGATGAATTTTGAGTTCTCAAATAGTGTAGAAAATATTTAGAATCGATCCTGGGTACCGATTTGGATAAATTTGAAACTAATTGGACTACGTTTTTAGGCCTTCTAGGTGGCTTTTAAATTAGGTGAAAAGAAACCTGCGAGTTTAGCTTTTAAACCTCACTAGTTAACCTTAAACCTCATTACCAAAACACTGGGTAGCCTTTATGATTTCTATATCAAGAAGATGAGTCCATAATCAATCAAGGCAAGAAATCTCGCCTACTTTACCCCTTTATGTTATAAGTTTATATCGATGTTCATGTGATTGTACCAATCAATGGAAGATAATACTATTGATTTGATAATTTTGTATCATATGTCGGTATTACATCTTTTAATTATAGTATTATTAAAAATTGCAACCATGATCGTAGAGTTAGAGTTTTGTTCTTAAAATTGAGTGTAATGTCATTTATTTTATATTAATAAAATATTATCTTAGATAATTTTGATATATAAATCCTACTTGTGGGAACGAATTATACTATTTTTATAAATATGTATATGTCAATCAATTTTACTTAGTAGGAATTCTAGTTCGAGTATAATTGAACAATTCATATCCTAGATAGAGATTATTATATCGGTAAAACTATGTGTACAATTGTTGATGTAAAAAATTAGATTATCTCTAGTTATTTAATCACAGATAAAAAAATAAATAGGACAAGAGATTTTTAAAGTGGTTCAGCCTTGAAAGAATGGCCTACGTCCACTGTTTGTGTTATTGTTGATTGTTTGCAGAATTCTCGATAATGGGTTTACCAAGAAATTCCGAGTCCCCTGCTAATGAGGAGGTTACAATGTATTTATATCCTTGAGGCTGTACATGCGAGAGAATATTACATAGTTTTCCAATAGGCGTGTGCATCTGTATGATAATAATCAACATTTAATGCACATTCAATCCTATTAATTATCCGGTTATAAATGCTCTGTACGAGGTGCATCTCGAACTGCCTAAGTGCTCGGACCGCCTAAGTAGCTCGGTATACATGAGTTTCTCGGTACAATAAAGTTCCTCGGAGAACACTTGCTGCTCGGAGCGCCTGAGTTGGTCGAGGAGATTGAGTTCCTCGGAGTCAAGGTGTTGTTCAAAAATTTTTGCGGGTGCCATGTAAGTGTCTCCACATAATCGGTCCACGTCGGCATACTAAATTTGGTATCAACCACAACCTTAGTAGTTTATCTTGACAACTTAAATATGTCATATATTTTTAGATTTGTTAAATAGTTCAAGAAAGATTATACCAGTACATTAGGACTGTATTGAACAAGAAGAACGAATATATTAGAGACTAGGTCTTGATTTGATTGAACTTGCATAATCTCGTAGTTTGAAAATGGTGCGTAAATTCATAATCCCTATGATTATAAAAATTATTATATTTATGTAATTATTTCCTTAATTTGCTATGGGTGACATTAAAGTTATTGGATTAATAATCCCTTTAGGTTTGTCATCCACTGTATGAATATATCTGATATAATATTCCGTAGGAATCGATGTCTAGAAGATATTTTGCGCTGTGATATCCCATTGATAAACTTACAAGATTTTATTCTACTAGTAAACAAGTCCAGTGTAATAACCCTCGCTTATGAGATCGTATTTTATAGTAATTACTTAGTATAGTAATTGGAGTCAAGTGTTGGGTTATGATTTGAATGTTAATTCAATGTAGAAAGTTGATATTTATTATGAGTTTGCATACATATCCTAATAATGGGTAAATATTGCTACGTCATGCTTATTAATATCATCTGAATTTAAAATGATATTTGGCTTAATTATGAGACCGGAACCTAAATTTGATTTTAAAATGTCCAGATGATAATTTGGAGGTTGCAGTTGAATCCGGAACGTGCGAAATAGTCCGATAATGTACCATATTGTATTTTAAAGTTTTGGGCATTTTTGACTGATTGTACCTAAATTATACAGTTGCGTATTATTTTATCGCACTATTAGTTAATTGAGTGGGACATTTGCCTTAAGCCACGACTTAAGCCTATTAAGTCTTCTAATTACCCTAATTTCCTTCCAAAACCAAAGAGAGAAAGAGAAGAGTAGAAAGAAAGCTTTGGAGATTTAGAGATTGAGAAGGATTTTTGCTACTACACCAAGAAATCTGCAAAGTTGCTGAAACAAGGCAAGTTTTTACTTGCTATTTGTGTCTTGAGATAGATGATTTGCTATGATAATGATGTATTGATTTTAGTTTAGAAAACTTAGGGTTTTTCTCATGTATTTTTGGGTTTTGATTCATTCAAAGATGATTGGGATGATTTATGAGGTTTAAGATGGTCAATAGTATCATTGATGTTATCTTGATGTTAGTATATAAGTTTGGTTTGAAGAAAGTTGAGTTGGGGTAGAAAATGGAGTCCAAGACTCCATAGCCAATTCTTGGCAAAATCGCAGGCCCGAATCGATTCGCCCTCCTGGGCGAATCGATTCGGTTAAGTCCAGTGCCCAGGTCTTGTGAACCGAATCGATTCGAAATTCATCCGAATCGATTCGGCAGTTATGCAGAAACCCAAAGTTTCTGGCCGAATCGATTCGGCCAAGGGGGCGAATCGATTCGGTAGCCCTGCACTTTTTCAAATTTTTCTTTTTCATTTTTAACCCCTTTTCTTTAGGATTAGTGATTAGGGACCTTCTTAAATGAAGTAAATATAGTGTTTAGAGTACTAGTTGAGTTGGGTTGACATCCTAGACTCGAAAGGGTTCATCTAGGGTTCAATCAAGGGGGGGATTTAAGGTGATGCTTGAGCATCACTTTCGTCTGGTAGCTTTATAAGGGTCTAGAATATTTTAAGGTCAATTTGGAGACTTTAGAATTCGACTCGAGTTAGATTTGACTTGAGGGTTTATATTAAAGCGTAAAAGAGGCTTTGTGAATAACTTTGGAGTCTGAATTTCTTATCGAGGATGTTATGACGGTACGTGACACATATAGTCCCGATTTAGCTTATACAATTATTAAAATGGGAAGTTGATAAGGTAAATGATAATTTACTAAATCAGGTAATGGAAATTAATAAAATGGATGTTACACACCTCTCTAAATACCATCTTAAGGGAAGTCCGTGCGATAGGTGAAGCCCCCTGGCTAATGAATGCAGGGTGGATATAGTCCTAGGCCATATGAGCGCTTGTTTTATATTTTTCTGCGATGGGTAGGAGATTCTGGGTGTGGTCTTGACTACCCCGCAGGCATATGGCCGCTTCCCGACAATTTCGATAGGATCCCAGGTTGTCTTATGTTAGGCCCTGGAAGATGATGGTTATTTAGGGACGCGCACAGTGGGGAAACCCGGACGGGCGGTCTTAGAATCGTTATATTTATATTTATGACTATTCTAATTATCGAGTTGGACTCGATGGAACATGAATGCCGTAAAGAGCAACTTTATGCCACAAAGAGCATGCTATTGAGATTAGTGCCATATAGAGCACATGATGATAATTATATTCCTGATAAGGAATGGAAAAGAAGATTAAAATTGAAATATGATGAATGATGATAAAGGCTCATAAGTACTTTTAATTCTGTTTTAATATGAATCTCACTCCATGTAGTCCTTTATCAGTTTTAGTTCCTTATACGAGGTTACCATGCTAGACTATCATCCTTGCTTAACTGTGCATCATTGTCATACCTGTCATTTATCTATTGATCACATATACCCGGCCCTGACCGGTTTTCCTTTCTTGTTGTATATGTATATATATAATCCGTCCAGGTGTTCCGCCGCACGGTCGCCCGTAATGACCTTTCCTTCCATATGTTTTTGAGGAGCCGTGACATTGTGCGGGTTTCACGGGATGTTTGTGTAGTCGCCTCCATTTATGTTTTCTAGTTATGATCAGTTTATTCGGGCATGTTGCCCAAACCGTTGTATTTGTATAATGAATCTATTATGTAACCCTTGGTACTATTTGCATGTTGTATGGTTACTCTTGACCGACGTTTCATTCGGTCCTTTTGTATCTTTTGGGTTTCTGATGTACGCTTGCGGGGGTTTCCACCCTCTATTTCTATTATGGGTTGTTGAAAATGTTTTCTTTTTATTTCAAAACCAAAGTTTTTGATAACCCGTTTTCTGGAATATAGTGTGGTTATTCCTTATGCTTTATATATTGTTGTGATGCTGAGGATGATATTTATCCATGATTTCCTATTTTATCGAGGTATAGGGCTGGCCACCCTCTATTTCGGATAGCGGGTTGTCACATCCAGTTGATTTATATATGGTAGAGTTAAAATAAATTAATCTTAAAATCAATAAATAAATATGATGTTGGTGAAGATTGATTTGCAAAAAAATGAGTTTCACTAAGCAAATAATAAATACTTTACTCATGGAATCATATTATGTGCTATCAAACATATTAAAGAAGTTCTCTCCATTTAAGTAATTTTGAGATAATTAAATTGGAGTGCAGTTGTACTTATTAAGTCAATCTAGTACAATTAAACAAAAAAATTACGAGATGTAAATTTGGATTTTCATAGAAATGCTTGGAAGTTAGTTTAATTATTTGTACTAGGTCCCTAGTATAGTCAATATACCAAGTAATAAAACCATAACTTTCTAGAAACCCTAATTGTTCCAATCTAACTTCATGTACCTATATATATATTGGTGTAAAAAAAGGGTATAAGTAGAATTTACACTCTCAAGGTTTAGGGAGGAATAGATAAAATCACTATTAACGTTTTTGTGATGGGTTTAGGAGAGAGAAAATTATTTTTCTCTTATTTCATTCAGTTTTCATCTCCAAAAGTGACCACATACCTAACTTGATCTGGGTGGATCATATAGTATAAGATAAATAGTGTTTGGCTATTATAAGTAATGAATAAATATGGGGAATCATCAACAACATCTTAAACTCTATATTTGATTTAAATTTACTAAAAATTATGATAAATTAATGTTCTTAGAGTTTATATGCAATTGGGTTGAATAATTGGTAATTGATTGATTAAACGTGGGGTTTAAAAATAACCAATATTAGTAAATTTGTACATTATTCTAGTATAGTAATATAGAATGCTTTATGGAATTATTTTTATGTGGAACCCATGTTTATGTAAATCAACATTCTTATGAGATTCATGTGGTTTAGGTTAGAATATAGATATAAACCATTTATTTAAATTTTTTAATCATGATTTAGGCTCTGGGAGTCAAGACCTAAAATTAGTCAGACTAGTTTTTGGTGTTTTATGATAATCGATTTAGTCTTTCAAAGAATTAGGGTTTACATTTACAAAGTTTCAATTATAAGAATTTTGGTTGCTAATGAAGAGCGTAAGATAGATTTAATACCCCGTACTTTTATCGATAATTAAATTACATGAGTGGATGTAATTTAATAATCTGATAATTTAAAGTAAATGAGATGGACTGATTATATTTCATGTCGCAAATGAATAATAGCGACAGGTGATGTTATTTTATGCAAAAAAACACGTGTGGAGATGTGTTGGGTTAAGACGGGAATTTTTTATAAGTGACTCGGATGGAGATTTTAAGTGCACGGTTGGTCTAGAAAGGGCCGAGATAGTCAGAATAAAGTACCCGAATGTAGTGTTTGGGTTTAGGGGATTTTTGGATCAGTAGGGACTCACATTTGTGTATACGAGTCAATTTTGGGTTTAGTAAAGGATAAACCCTCGTTTCTCTCATTTAAGTCGTGAGAAAGAGAGAAAGAAGGAAAGAGAAGAAAAGAAAAGAAGGAAGAAAAAAGGGGAGAAAAGAGGAGCTCGGACCAACTCCGACAGATTCCCGGTACGAGGTCGTCGGATTTATCCAACCAGACAAGTGTTTCACTTGCTTTAACTATTAAGTCTGCTTATTTACATATCATAATTGGTGAGAAAATTATGAATTTTGGTTTGGGATTATTGAATTAAAATGGGTTTTTCGAAGATGAATTCGAAAGAAATTGATGACATAATAATCCTACATGGGAATCTAAGCTAAAATCCATGTTAATGGTATAATAATTGGTGAGAAAATTGGAAAAAATGAAAATGGCCGGTTTAATGGAATTAGGGATTAATTCTTAGATCAATTGATGAATCCCAAGAATAACTTGGTATGTTGGGTAAATCATAGTGTGTAGATGTTATTAATGTGATTGGGTGATGTTAGAATCCATATAATTTGGATTGGATGAGTATAAGAGTGAATTTCATTAAGAGAAAAAATTTGGACTAATCAGACCGGTCAATTTTTCTTGGTAATCGGTTCGGTCCAATGACCAGATCGGTTCGTTTTTCTTGGAAACCTGTTTGGTCCGATTTTGTCAGAAAATCTGAAAAGCTTTTCTTAGCATAAAAAGGATTGGAGACAATTTCCTTTTGGAGATAAATTTATGGGTTCCTAAAGAGAGTGTGAGGACCTCTAAAAGAGTAATTGGGGGATGTATAAGTCTCGGGTCAGGGGGAAAGATCCGAGGTTTAAATTTAGGAATGTTTCGGACAAACAATATTTGAGGAATTATTCGACAGATTTCGTACATATATTTATGCGTGTAGAATATATATATATATATGTGTGTGTGTGTGTGTGTGTGTGTGTGTGTGTGTGTGTGTGTGTGCCAATTATATATGGGTAGAATATACATATATGCCGAATACGGATGAGTAAATCCTAAGGTGCGAGTAGGATGATATAAGAATACTAGCTAGAGTGATAAGCTACTATTAGGGAAGAATGAATGTGAGAATTATATCGTAAGTGAGGGTATACTTATGGGATTAAAATAAGTTGCGTGTATACTTATAAAGAATTTTGAATTGGTCTATTCGGGATTAATGGCTAATGCCATGAGAGATAGGCATTTATAGCCTGATTTGATGATGATGATATATATATACGGATATAGAGACAGTATATATATGATGTGATTTTAAATATATATGTGTGTGATTGATATATTTATGTTAAGCATACCCCTCAAGTGCTATCATGGGAAGTTGCGCGATGTGGGTGAATCCCCTGGCTTGAGGAGCAGAGAGATAAAGTCCCCGGGTCATAGTCGTCCAGATATTGTACAGTGTGATTTTTATCAGGGGTGAGACGTGGTGGGTATGTTTCATTCTCATTTTCGGTGAGGAACTAGAACTGCTTCCCATACGTTGTGATTTGGTTTTTACTAAGTCGGTATGAGATTTCGACGCTGGTACCCAGGATGATAATGTGAGTGATGCCGTGGAAGGTGATAGCATTCTAGAGACTGCATCCATTGAGTTATAGTTCTGAGGGATGGTTATTTTACTTATATAGTGTGTGATATATAAGTATTGATATACTTGATGTGTATAGTAATATATATATATATATGATGTGAAAACATATATATACATGGACACCTTTAGCGTATATAAACTACATTCTTTATCATTGTCCATGTATATATATGTTTTCACATCTTATATATATGGACTAAAATAAGGAAAGAAATGTGAGTTAATTTCTGATATCCCGGAGTATAAAATCCAGAATATAAAATGTAAAATACGTATATAAATGTATGAATATTATATACGAAATAATAACCCTAAAATGAGAGTGGGGTAATAACTAGTGAAGGTTATTTAAAATCAATGGTTATATGAGAAGCGAGAAATTATATGGTATGAGCTTGGGCGAACGCTTAGAATATTTTAGATACGTGAGGTACTTGATAGTGTATAGACTTGAATTTTTTTCGAGGTGCTAGTTAGGTTGAGTAGCTAACTAGGGTGTTTTAAAATACATGCGTTAGGTGTGCACAGTTAGATGAGAGGTGAGGGGTATCTCATGTGAGTGCAACACAAATTTAAATATGAAGAGTATCATATTTTACATATTAAACTAAATTAAGCGCTTGCTAAAATATTTTCAAATCCCGGGCTCTGACCCATATCTATTTTCTTTTTCTTCTTCTTTGTATATGGTTTTTAGGTGTCCAGACATAGGGACGCCTGAATGGCTATTCCTTCAAGTCAGACGTCGCTGCCGCAGCTGTGGATGTTAGTTGGAAATTGTATAGATGCTTCTATCCTTATGTTCTAGATAGGAGGTAATGTTGTAATAATTGGGCATGTTGTCCAAATGATGTCATTTATTTTATTTATAGCAATTTTATTTTACGCGCACTCGTGATGGTTATATATATGTTTATCGAGAGTTATCAGTTTTTTATTTATTCATTTATACCATTTGTCGGTTATATTTCTGCGTGAATGGTTTTAATTATGCTTTTAGTTTAAAAAGATTAGAAAATTTAAAATTTGACGCAAAGCATAATTGGTTATTAGTAAATAATTTGGTTGTTTCCACAGTGATGCTGGGGATGAAACCACATGAGATTCCTGTTTAATTTGATATAGGACTGATCACCCGGTATTTTATTAGGCGGGGTGTTAGGTGGTATCAGAGCATCAAGTTCTAGAGTCCTTATGAATTTGTGCGGATGTACTATGCTTTTAGTGTTGCCTTTTATTTGATATAGATCCCTATGTTCAGGATTATTGATTTCTATGGTGAGATTTCGTTCTTCTTCTATACTGTATAATAATAGTGAATCTTTCATGCGTACGAGTATATTTGTGTGCCGAACCACAAAAGGAAGTCAGATGAGGGCTGTTGGAAGACATCATGAGGCAAGACTCAGTTGAAGTTGTAAAATTTTATGGATAATGACCATAGTCGAGGTCGCCCTATTATTGCTCTAGAAGATAGGGTTGTAAGGACTTCTTGGGTGCAATGTATATTTTCAAGTACCTCAATAGCCAGAAGTGGTGCCAAACTTGACTCACCCAACATGGTTAGAATGGGAAAGGGTCATAGGGGTCTTTGAAGAGTACCTCCCATTGGAATGTTTGTGAATGGGGAGATTCTGTGTATAGCCAATGGACGTGAGATACCCAGAGGCTTTAGCTTATTGTAGGGTGTGGCATACCCGAAAGTGAATATTGGGATAAAAAATTTCTTAGCTCGTAGGAGTAGTGTTTGTAGTGGTGGGAGTAAATCACCACATTTGAGAAGTGAAATATAGTACAATGAAAGGATCTTAGGTACGATTTGACTGCAAGTTCCTTCATTTTTTGTTCAGAATGAGAAGTGAACAGTGTTCTGAACTCATCACAGGAAGGGCTAGACAGAGGTCCATTTGTGAAAATGAATTTTTTATCGAATGAAGTAGGTACAATGGAGAAGAAAATTCTTAAATAGGTAATGGACTTGCGAGAGGCGTTTCCAGTAGTTAAAGGAAATTCTACTTGGACGGTTGATACAGATGGTGACAATGTTGAATTTTGTTAGTAGAGATGTTAACGATTCTTTGCGAAGGGGGATAAAGGAATTGAAAGATTTAGTCATGGAGTAAGACTGGATGTAACAGTGATAATGAAACACCATAGGAGGGAGACCGATCAGGGGACCCAAGTGAATGATTTAGATAGCCAAATTCCTATCATGTGACGATGGATTCAGTTGGGACTGGTAAGACCACAGGCATTGATTTTTTCCAAAGTGAGTAAAGGGATAAAAGTATGATGCTAGTGGGGATGAGGTTGTTATGTCTGGGAACCATTTAAGCAGCCAAGATGATTGGCAAGATATATATATATATATATATGAGTTTTATTCTCAAGTGAATGCGATATGTTTTTTATGACCCGAGCGAGTCACAGTATTTGGTTTAGTGCTAAATTCATGCGTGAGACGAGTTTTGTAACTATATCGATAACATTATTATGTGTATGTATTTACTTTTGTTTAGCGAGTGGCGACAATGAGTATATTTTTATTGAGATTAATCATTTTGGTGATGTGTTTTAGTGAGAGTATATTTTGATTTAAACACATTATTAGACCTAGGTCCTGGACCGACAGATCTCAATAACCGATATAGATGCATAGTAGTGTATTAGGAGGGTTCCTTGTTTGGATTTTGCTTTGCGAGACCTCCCACGCACGAAAGCAACAAATGTCGGGAGGTGGGATATGTTAGACACTAGGACATTTTGGATTATTGTTCTTGATATAATTAAATGGATAAATTTCTTAGGATTTGTGGTATCCCTTTAGTGACATAAGACTTATATTATTATTTCCATTTTCCTTTTAATCTTGGGCCGATGGAATAAGGTTGAGCCTATCTATATGTGTATATACATTATGATATATTGTGTAGCAAACTTCTGTGTATGTTATCTGGTAATATTTGATCTCGATGAGTAGGGATGTTTGTTGATGGGATTCAGGGTATGTTGGCTTTTACCGAGCAGAGAGACATAGCTCATGATTTATTTGTGCTAAGAAACTAGTGATAGTAGGAGCGTCGTGATATACGTGGTCTTGTGTAACACATATTAGACGAGTATATTATTGTGCCGAGAGACAGGAGTTTGAGGGTACGTGCTATGCACTAAAGGCTTAACAAATTTGGATATTCCAATAATGCTAAGTAGTAGTGTATCGGAGGGTTCCTTGTTTGGATTTTGCTTTGGGAGATGTCCCATGCATGAAACTTAGCGCATCGTTGGAAGTGGGGAGATGTTTGGTCTTTAGTCCATGAGTTTGGAAACTCGGTTATTATACAAATATCTAGTTATAACTCTGAGTTCAAAGTAATATTCTGATAGAAGGCCAGTGGAGCTGATAGTTCCATGAGAGAGCGCTGAAAAAAAAATCTCCTTTTCATCACAAATTGAAAGGTAGAACGATGTTAATGAGAATTAAAATTTTGATTTATAGGGTGACTGAGAATACCCAAGTATGATAGTCACACTGTGAATGTGAGGGCAATAGGATTTTACGTATTACATGTGAAACGTATACGATGTTTACGTTAATATGTGTCGGTTATAGGGTGTATGGGTCCCCTAGTTAGTTGATTTTAAAATCGTCCGAGATAAGAGGACGGGGGAATAAATGTGTGGAATGTAGGCATGTGGGGTAGTTATAAATAAGATAGGATTGTATGAGGGATTGAACGTCATGTGAGAATGATGATAATCCAAGTATATGTATGCAATGAGAGTTGGAACACCAGAGATGAGTTGAAAGGCTGTGGGAAGCCATTTAAAAAGGATATCTCTTGAGAAGAGGAAAAGTCTAAATATTAGGAAATTTGGAGCAGAATATAACTTTGTTAAATGTTGAGAGTAACTTTTGTGTAGATAGAAAGGTGATGTGAATGAGGTAAGAATGGCCCAGAAGTTCACGTTGTGGCGAAAAAGTGCACTGGCCAAAACTGTTACTGTGAAACATTATAAGTGGAAGTCGGTGTTGAGTGAGACATAGTGAGTAGTCTCTGCTTTCACTACTCATAGATGGAAATAGGTTGGTTCGGGATGGCTAACCAGAACTTAGGTATCAAGACGATGATTCTCGTGAAGGAACGGTCAGACATGCTAGTAAAAGAAGGATTGCACCCATGCGAGGTGCCGCCCAATATTGTTGTGAATCAGGATGAGATTCTTAAACCCCACCTCCGATGGGAATTTTTGGAAAGTGGTGGGGATGACCTTTTTTTGGGGAAACTCGTGCCATTTATGACCCGATGAGTAGACGGGAGGTGACTGATGACTAGTAAAACGGTATGAATGCAATTCTGGAGACATTGCGGTCACTTGACTACCACAACTGACATAGCTTGTAATTGAAGGAAAGATTAGTACGATAATTGGGAGAAGAAACTACCTATTGGTAGAGTTGTTTATAGTCAATTGTACTTCTTTGATGTGGTCAAGGTCTTTATTAAGGTTTTATGTGAGAAAACGTGATCATTCTCCCTATGGTTGTTTAGAGGTGAGCGAATGAATAGACTTTTGGATCGAGCGTGATCTAGATTTTGTTGTTGAGAGGGGCATCAACCACAAACTTTTTGGGAATTGTGTTGGGATGCAAAAAATTGAACCAGGATTTGAAGGACCGATTGGAGAGGTTCGATGTTCTTGTAGTTTCTCTCAGGATGGGAAATTGTTTTGAGATGACATGGGAAGCTGGAATTTATTGGTGTGTGTCCTTTCAATGATATTGAGGCAATTGAGCCAGTGATGTATAGGCTCGTATTATTTGAATGTCAATAGTAGAAGCACGATGTGTGATGTGCCATTATTAAAGTAAGAGTTTATGACTGATGGAGTATATTGGCATGCAAAAAATTGAATAAGCTTACAGTGAAACTGGGGCTATAGTGATTGAGCCTTACTTTGAAATTGGTTTTGTGTACTAGAGGATGTAGTGTTGAAAGATCCTCAGTCTTAGTAGTCGTTGCATCTGAATTTCGAGGAAGAAATTATGTTGTAAGGGGGGAGAATGTAATACCCTGTACTTTTATGGATAATTAAATCACATAAGTGGGTGTAATTTAATAATCTGAGAATTTAAAGGAAATGAGGTGGACTGATTATATTTCATGTCACATGTGAATAAAAGTGACAAGTGATGTTATTTTATGCTAAAAACACGTGGAGATTTGTTGGGTTAAGACGTGAATTTTTTATTAGTGACTCGAATCAAGATTTCAAGTGCACGGTTGGTCTCGAAAGGGTCGAGATAGTCAGAATAGAGTACCCAGATGTATTGTTTGGGTTTCGAGGACGTTTTGGATCAGTAGGGACTCGCATTTGTGTATACGAGTCAATTTTGGGTTTACTAAGGGATAAACCCTCATTTCTCTCATTTAAGTTGTGAGAAAGTGAAAAAGTGAGAAAGAAAGGAAAAGAAAAGAAGGAAGAAGAGAAAGGAAAGAGGAGAAAAGAGGAGCTCGGGCCAACTCCGACGGATTCTCGGCACGAGGTCGTCGGATTTATCCAACCAGGCAAGTGTTTAACTTTCTTGAACTATTAAGTGTGCTTATTTTCATATCATGATTGGTGAGAAAATTATGATTTTTGGGTTGAGATTCTTGAATTAAAATGGTGGAAGATGAATTCAAAAGAAATTGATGAGATAATAATCGTACATGGAATCTAAGCTAAAATCCATGCTAATTGTATAATAATTGGTGAGAAAATTGGAAGAAATGAAAATGTTGGGTTTAATGGAATTGGGCTTAATGGAATTAAGATTTAATTCTAAGATCAATTGTTGAATACCAATAATAACTTGGTATGTTGGGTAAATCATAGTGTGTAGATGTTATTAATGTGATTGGGTGATGTTAGAATCCATAGAAATTGGGTTGGATGAGTATAAGAGTGAATTTCGTTCAGAGAAGAAATCTGGACCGATCAGACCGGTCCATTTTTCTTAATAATCTGTTTGGTCCAGTGACCGGACTGGTTCATTTTTCTTGGAAACCGGTTCGGTCCAATTTTTTCAGAAAATCTGAAAAGTTTTTCTTGGCATAAAAAGTATTGGAGACAAATTCCTTTTGGAGATAAATTTTAGCGGATCCTAAAGAGATTGCGAGGACCTCTAAAAGAGTAACTGGGGATGTATAAGCCTTGGGTTTGGGGTAAAGATCAAGGGTTTAAATTTATGAATGTTTGGGACAAACAACATTCGAGGAATTATTCAGCGGGTTTCGTACATATATTTGTGCATGTAGAATATATATATATATATATATATATGTCGATTATATATGGGTAGAATATACATATATGCCGAATATGTATGAGTAAATGCTATGGTGCAAGTAGGATGATATAAGAATACTAGCTAGAGTGATACGCTACTATTAGGGACGAATAAATTAAGAATTATATTGTAAGTGAGTGTGTACTTATGGGATTAAAATGAGTTGCGTGTATACATATAAAGTATTGCGAATTGGTCTATTCGGGACTATAGGCTAATGCCATGAGAGATAGGCATTTATAGCCTGATTTGATGATATGTACATATATATATATATATATAGAGAGAGAGAGAGAGAGAGAGAGATATAGATATAGATATAGATAGATAGATAGAGAGAGAGAGAGAGAGAGAGAGAATATATATATATGATGTGACTTTAAATATATTTGTGTGTGATTGATATATTTATGTTAAGCATACCCCTCTAGTGCTATCATGAAAAGTTGCGCGATGTGGATGAATCCCCTAGCTTGAGGAGTAGGGAGAGTATAGTCCCCAGGTCATAGTCATCTAGATATTGTACTGTGTGATTTTTATCAGGGGTGAGATATGGTGGGTATGTTTCATTCTCATTTCCGGTGAGGAACTATGACCGCTTCCTATACGTTGTGATTTGTTTTTTACCAAGTCGGCGTGAGAGTTCGACGCTGGTACCCTGGATGATGATGTGAGTGATTCCCTGGAAGGTGATAGCATTCTAGAGACTGCATCCATTGAGTTATAGTTCTGAGGGATCGTTATTTTTCTTATATAGTGTGTGATATATAAGTATTGATATACTTGATGTGTATAGTAATATATATATATATATATATGATGTGAAAACATATATATACATGGACACCTTTAGCGTATATAAACTACATTCTTTATCATTGTCCATGTATATATATATTTTCACATCTTATATATATGGACTAAAATAAGGAAAGAAATGTGAGTTAATTTTTTATATCCAGGAGTATAAAATACGGAATATAAAATGTAAAATACGTATATAAATGTAAGAATATTATATACGAAATAACAACCCTAAAATGAGAGTGGGGAAATAACTAGTGAAGGTTATTTAAAATCAATGGTTATATAAGAAGCGAGAAATTATATGGTATAAGCTTACACTTGTGTGGGTGTGTCCCAATTGTTATTCCAACTTGATTTTATACCAGATTTTTTTATGTATATCCATTCATGAACACAAATTATTATTGGATTATTTTGTTTGTTCATGAATGGGGCTTGTGTTGGTTCATATGGTACTCACACACCCTTATACAACATTGTGCACACCAAGTGTTTTCTAAAATGCCTAAACTAATTTTTTCGAGATGTTTAGCTTACACTTGCGTATTTTTCACTCGTTGTTGAACCTTGACACATTTTATCACAATGTGGTATGTTTTCACCTTGTTTCATGGAGTTGCACAAGTCATTTTAACTTGTTCACCGACTGACTTTAATTGTACTTTACAATTTTTTTGTCTTGCCTAATTAATGTTTTGTAGGTTTAAATGGCCACATAGTATGATTTGACTTAAATAGGAAGAATTTATACCCTGATTAGATGAATTTGGGTTGAAGTTGGGTGGGAAATAATAAGTAGAGCACAAAATGGGTCGGGGAGGAAAGTAGGAAATGAAATTTGTGTCGAAGTTAGGTGGGGAATAATCCATCAACAACAATTGGCATTGGCACTGCAACAACGTTTGCTGGAGATAAAAAAATCAATAAGGCTCCATGGAAAATTATCTGGATCGATGGACATCCCAAAACTAAATCAATAATGATAAATGCACGAACAGTTCCCATAAAAAAAATATCGTCTAGCATGAAAAGTGTACATCAAAACATGTTATTCATCAAATTCGGACGGAATAATTTTGTGACACCCCACCTATTTTAATCACGGTTGATCAATCCTTTATAAAAATAAAACAGGATTTTTATATGGTTCATTCTCAGCATCACTGTCAAAAACCAATTTTATTACTAATAACCTATTAGGCCCAGTGTTAAATTTTAAACTTTCTAATCTTTTTCTTAAGTGCACAATTAATCCATCCACACAATTAATATAAGCATTTATTTAATTGAAGAAAACAATAACCGATAACTCTCGGTAAAACATTAATACAATCATATCGACTATGCACAAGCAAAAATGCTGAAATATAAAATAAATGACAATAGTTGGTCAACATGACCGAATATAACTCACGATACCTCATATCTAGATCACAAGGATAGAAGCGTCTAAACAATCCCTGCTAGCATCCACAGCCACTGCAGCATCGTCTGACTCGAAGGAATAATATCATTCAGGCATCCTTGTGTCTGGACACCAAAAAGTTTTTTAAAATATTTTCAAATGGGCCAGAGCCCAAAACGTTTTGAAATATTTAGCAAGTGTTTCAAATACTTTAACATTTAAAATATGATATTCTCCAAATTTAAACTAGTCTCGCACTCACATGAGATACCTCTCACCTTTCATCTAACAGTGCACATCTAATGCATGTATTTTAAACATCCTAGTTACGCTACCCCGACTAACTAGCATCTCACCAAACTTCTAAACACCCATACGCTATCTCATGCCCCGTGTATTTAATATTCTAAGCTTTCCCTCGATCTTATGCATTATAAATTCTCACTCATAATTTATCCGTTCAATATGAATCATTTTCACTTGTTATAATACATTATTCATGTTTTAGTTTTATCAGTCTCATATATAATATTTCATCTTTATATACATAGATCACATTTTATTCCGAATTTTATTCTCCCGGATGTAACAAGAAAGATTACGCATCTCATTCTTTATTTTGTCCCCATATATATATATATATATATATATATATATATATATATATATATACACACACACACGCAATATACTATACACATCAAATATATCCACACTTATATATCACCCACTACATATGTATAATAACCATCCTTCATAGCTATAACTGAATGGATGTAGTCTCTAGCATGCTATCATCTTCCAGGTAACACAAATCATCCTGGGTACCACCAATCGGGGTCTCACACCGACCTGATAAAAACATAACACAAACGTAGGGGAAGCGGTCATAGTTCCTCACCTGAAAGTGAGACCGAATCATACCCAAGACGTCTCACCCATGATAAAGAGCCACACTGCTTAAATAACTGGACGCTATGAACTAGGGACTATACTCACCCTGCTCCTCAAGCCATAGGATTCACCCACCACGTGCAAGTTCCAAGGATAGCACTAGAGAGGTACGTTTCACATAAATATATCATACACGCACAAATATATTTATAATCAAGTAATATATATACTACCTCCATACCCGTGTGTGTGTGTGTGTATATATATATATATATATATATATATATATATATATATTCATGCCTATCTCACGTGGCATGAGCCTATAATGCTGAATATACCAATTCGTATTAATTCTTAAGTATGCACACACTTATTTTAATCCTATAAGTATTCATTTACTTATGATGAAATTATCACATTAATTTCTTCCGAATAATAGCTTATCACATCTAGCTAGTATTCTAATTTCATCGTACTCACACATTCGGATTCACTCATATACTATCGGTATATACATTCTACACGCATAAATGTATATATACCCGCCGAACTGATTTTCTCGAGTGTCGTTTGTCCCAAACACTCCTAAAATTTATAACTCGGATCTTATTCCCTCTAACCCGAGATTTATATATCACTCGTTTAATCTTTTAGAGTCCCTCACACTCTATTTAGGATCCCCTAATATTTATCTCCAAAAATAATTATCCTTCAATCCTTTAAGTCCAAGAAAATTTCTCAAATTGAACTATCATCTACGAACCGAACCGATGACTCCATTAACGAACCGATCCAATTCCCAAACAAACGAAACGAACTAATGTCCAAATAAACGAACCGATCCAATGTTCAATAAACAAACCGAACCGATGGACAATTAAATGACCGGTCCGATGACCAAACCGAACCTCAATTTACCGGTTTGATGTTATCAGTTTGGGAGTTCATCATCTTCTCCAACTCCAAAATTTATGGTTTCTAACATCACCAACCATCACTATAAATATCTATACACTTATTTTTAACCAACACATCAATTTATTCATGTAATTCCTCAATTTAACTAAGATTTAAACCATATCTTAATTAAACCTCAATTTTATTCAACTCTTCCAATTTCTCATAAAAAAATTACACCATAAACATGGATTTAAACTCAGATTTCATATGGAGTTGTTAACACCTCAATTTATACGAAATCATTTTTGAAAAACCCATTTTGGTTCAAGAATCCCAACCCAAAATCCATATAGTTATCCCTAACTATAATATGAATTATAAACACACATAAATAATTAAAGCAAGTTAAACACTTGCCTCGTTGGATAAATCCGACGTTCTCGTGTCGGGATCCGTCGGAGCTTGGTCGGAGTCTCCTCTTTGTCTGCATTTTCTTCCTTTCTCTTCTTCCTTTCTTTTCTTTCTTTCCTCTATCTCACTCTCATGTCTTATACGAGAGAAATAAGGGTTATCCCCTTATTAAACCCAAATTGACTCGTAAGCACAAATACGAGTTCCTACTGATCCAAAAAGTCCCCGAAACCCAAACACTACCCCCGGGTACTCTATTTTGACTATTTCATACCATCTGAGACCAACCGTGCACTCAAAATTCCCATCCGAGTCACTTATCAAAAATTCACCTTTTTAAATCTAATACAACTCCACATGTATTTTCCGAGTAAAATATTATTACTTGTCGCTTTTCCCAACCGTGACATGATATAAAATAATCCAAAACTCGCAAGTTAATATTTTATCCATTCACTTAATTTCTCAAATCATTTCTCTGAGTATTAAATTACACGCACTCTAGTAATTTCAATACCCATAAAAGTACTGGTTATTACAAATTCCACTCCAGGAAAGAATTATGTCGGACTCATCTTTCTTCACAAACAAACTCCATTGATCACAAAAAAATAAAGAATGGATGCCATATAGCTAGGATGAACGGATTAAGGAACGGATGTCATACCTGCTTTCCGCGGTCTATCGTAGGTGGGAGCCCAGTCGATCAGGTTCCTCAATTTTGTCTTGGCTGGGAAACAAAGGGCTTGATCCTTGGAACCGGTCGACCACGGGTGGGATACCGGTCAATCGGTTTCGAATTTTTGCCTTGGGTCTCAGGCAGAGGCTGAAATTCATGGGGCCGGTCAATCGCGTGGGGTGGGTCGGTCGACCGCGGGTGGGTAAGACCTGCTTGTTTATTTTCTTATGCCAAATCCATTTAGTATATTGGACTTGCTATGTTTGTAATGGAAAAAAATGAGGTGGGATATAAAAAATTAAAATTAAAATAAATAAATAAAAACTCTATATGATTAAGGGGTATATATATATATATATACACTACAATTTTTATATAACGATGAAATTTACAACGGGGGACATACACATACACACAATTAAGAAAAATTAACAAATGCATGTCCGGGACGCATAATCTTCGTAAATTCCAGTGAGTTAAAACTACAAAAATTATCAGAACCAAACATACAAAAAAAATAAAGAAAAATTAACTAATTACACTAAAAGCTATACGGGAAAAAAAAGAATTAACTACGTACAACATAAATTTCATTTACTCAATTAACTATATAAAAGGAGTTGAAATTTATGAGGGTCTTCCCAAACAATTATTTAACTTTAAGGGATAATTTGTGGTCCCTCAATTGAGTGCATACCTTCCAGAAAATAGGAATTCCATTTCAACAACATAAGGTATGCATCAAGAGACAAAAATTAACTATCATCCATTAACAAATTTGGGGGGAAGACGTGTTGGGGGGGGGGGGGGGGGTTGGATTGAACGGGCAAGGAAAACACACGGGATCTAAGAAAAATAAATTCTCCTCCCAAAGGATTTTCAAAAAGCATGGAGGGAGGGGTACCTATGACACCCCGCCTAATAAAATACCGGGTGATCACTCCTATATCAAATTATAACAGGAGTCTCATATGGATCATTCTTAGCATCACTGTCGAAAACCAATTTAATTACTAATAACCTATTAGGCTGGCGTCAAAATTTTACTTAACTACTCTTTTAAACAACTACCAAATTAAAACATCCACACTATTTATGTAAATGAAACTGAAATGAAATAGAATAACCAAACACTCGGTTCAAATATGATACAACCATATCGAATGCCGCGCTAAAAGGCGGTAAAAGAATAAATAAATGCTGTTGGGTTACTAACCCAAATGTGTACACAATACCTCCTATCTAGATTACAAGAATGGAAGCATCTATAGAGAACCTGCATGCATCCACAGCTGTTGCAGTTGACGTCTCACTCGAAAGAAGTGTCATCCTGGCATCCCTGTGTCTGGACACCTATATAATATATATATATATATATATATATATATATATATATATATATATATATATATAGTAAGAGAGGGAAAGTAGATAAACGGGTCAGATCCCGAGTTTGAAAAATATTTAGCAAGTGCATAAATGCCTTATTTTTAAGAAAGAGGTTTTATCTCATATTTAAATTTGGTATCGTACTCCAGTGAGATACCCCTCGCCTCTCTTCTAATAGTGCACTCCTAACGCATCCCTTCAAACATCCTAGTCAGACCACACTGACCTAACCAAACCATCACCCATCTACTAACAACCCTAGTTAGTCCAAGTACTAAGGGTTAAACTTCTCCCTAGTCTCGACACTATGCCACGTTCATTCGTGAGGTGTCTCGCAGAGAGAAATCCAAACAAGGAACACCCCCAATTCACTACTACGCGGCAACGTCGATCGTCAAGATCCATTAGACCCTCGGTACTCAATTTATACATATGTACTCATATTTTATATACGTATCATGTTACACGTCCGGATATATCTCCTCGAATGAGAATTCATTTACTCGATATTCATCTTTATAATACACATTCGGATCTATCTCCCGGACTGAGGATTCATTTACAAAATATTTACCAATACTTTTCATTTTTATCTCAAAACTTTCCATTTCCTTTCTTCTATCCAAGAAATGTATTTAAAAGCAAGTTTTATTATCATAAAATGCTTTTTCATTTCATAACATCCCATTTCCCTTCTTACATCCAGGAAATGTATTTAAAGCCAATTTTATTATCATAAAAATGCTTTTCATATCATATGCTTCCATTTCCCTTCTTCCATCCGGAAAGTGTATCCGAAGTCAATTCATTTATCCCATTTCCCTTATTCCATCCAGGAAATGTATATAAAGCCAATTCATTATCATGAATTTTTTTAACATATCATATAACATTTCTAAGACCGCCCCTCCGAGTTTCCCCACTGGGCGCGCCCCTAAATGGCTATCATCTTTCAGGGCCTATCAATCGAGACAACCTGGGATCCAACAACGTCAGGAAGTGGCCATATGCCTGCGGGAGAATCATAACCACACCCAGAATTAACTCACCAGCGCAGTAAAACATATAATAATCGCCCATATGGCCTAGGCCTATATCCACCCTGCATTCATTAGCAAGGGGGCTTCACCTCACGCGCAAACTTCCCTCATGATAGCATTTAGAGAGGTGTGTATACATAAATTATCATTTATGAAAATCATCTCTTTTTCCATTTTGAAAACATTCATATTGTTCATTTTCAAAAGTCATTCATATCATATCATATATATACTTTAATCACATAGTATATATATATACCGTATATTCCTCCTCGAATATATATATATGGCCATTACGGCCAATCTCATCTAGCAATGACCAATAATCCCAAAGATTCTCTCAAAGAATCATAATCACGCATTCATATACGCATGATACTATATCCAAGGTATTTCCTCACTCTGATAAATAATACCTACCTTAATCCCATCTAAGGATTTATTGGATATCTTCAAATATAAGACTCCACACTAAGTGAATATATATCTATATTCCCAATTTATCCTAATTATATCATAGGATATACTTAATCCACAATTGATTATAATTATGTTTCCTACACGCATTATTATATAGGCCTAAATGCCCACTAAAATATCCCCGGGGATTATCCTTTCCCGATCAACCGTAAACTTAGTAGGTCGTGTATTCCTTTTCCACAACCCAAGGACTACATATCGTCCCTATAATAATTTAAAGGTACCCACCCTATTTTAGGAACCCCAACATTTTATATCCTCGAAAATATAATTTAAGGGTTACACATTAAAAACCTCACCTTGCCCTCCTAAATTTACTCAATTGGAAGACTATTTACTCCTAAAAGATCCCTTATGTTATCACATAATTAACCTCGAATCAATTGGAAATGGAATTCATCCCATCCAATTAGCCCTAGGAAAAGTTGCCTATCTTTCAGAAGGGGTCGATCAATCGACCCTTGGTCGTCGATCGATCATGGCGGGCAGCTTCTTCTCTGAGAAGTTGTTTCGGTCATTAAAGCTTCTCCCAAGCTTTTTTCTCTGCACCCAACATCCTACAACCTCAACCAACTACAAATACACATACAATAAGGGTTCTAAACATCCTAGAACCCGAAATCACCAATTAATTTTGATTAATTTCTAAGTTTCTCCAATTAAAAAATTATTGGGGTTTATTCATTTTAACTCCCGAAAACCCGTTTTATCCACGAAAACCCAACCCAAAATCTTTAGGGTTTGTTAATACCAAACTATGATATGAGATTTATGCTCAAAAGTAAATAAAGCAAGTAAACACTTGCCTCGTGGATAAAATCCGACGATCTCGGGTCGAGTCCGGCAGAGTTTGCCCCGAAATCTCCTTTTTCTCTCCGCTTTCTTCCTTTCTCTCTCTCTCCTCTCTTTTCATTCTCTTATCCTCCCCTCTCCCTCCTTATATAGAAAGAAAAAGAGTTTTAACTCTTAAAACCCAAAAACGACTCGTTTACTCAATTACGAGCCCTTTTAACTCTAAAATTCCCCGAAAGTCCATTTCGACAATCGGACACTCTTTTCCGACTATCTCAGCCATTTCGAGACTCACGGCGCAGTCAAAATTCCCATTCGAGGTACTTGAACGCAGTCCACTATTTTAACCCAATATAACTTAATGCCAGTTTTTCAATTAAAATCTTAACTTTTGTCACTTTACTCAACGGCGACATATAAGTAAAATACTCCAACATATTTACTTAACACCAAAAGTAAATATACCATCCATCGAAGATCATCAAATCCTCGAAATCCCAAAAATCACTATTTTGAGAAATTCCGCAAATTTCCAATTTAAACTCAATTATGGGATTTAATCATCTCCAAAAAGGACGGGTTGTTACATACTCCCTCCTTACAATGGAATTTTGTCCTCAAAATTTGGATATAACCTACACCACCAAACTACGATCCCCAATTCCACTACATCTTAGTACCCCCAAAATCAAAAGGTGCTAACACGATGGTCCTTTACCATATTCCACCTACCTCAAGGTGTACTCAAATGTACTAGCTTCACCACAAGATCCTCTAAATTTCTACCCATCATCACACAACAACGACGCGTTACTCCGATGGCTTCTCTTGCTGCCAATAAGAGAAACGAGTCCATAACTACCATTTTAACATCTCGCAAAGCTTCAACTTTATATACTTCACCATTTCTATTTCAGGCGGTATATAAACCAACTTACTATGGTGCCCATACACCTTTTCAACCCGTGCACATCTACACATACATTGTGAGCATTCGACACGTAACACTCTCTCTAAACAAGGGTCTCCTTTCCTCGGTGTAATACTCACACATGGGTCCTCCCATCCCGCAAAATTCTATTCTCCTTACATCGGTGCCACCAACTCTATTGAACTTTCATCCTAATAATGCTACTATCTATGTGTTACCCTACCTACGCAAAATAAGTATAATCCTAAGTATATCCCTATTGCTCAAGGCCTCTCTCAACTCCCGACATTTGCTCGGTTTCATGCGTGGGACGTCTCGCAAAGAGAAATCCAAACAAGGAACCCTCCCGTTACACTACTCCCTCACGTTGTCGGTCATCGAGATATAGCGACCTAAAGCACACCAGTGGGGCGTCCTAAATTCTTCCATGTTAACCTACGAACGAATTTCTACCATTCTAACTTTCCACCAATACGAAAAAGAAAATCTAACTAATCGAAGTGCCCGCTTTCTATAAAAGCATTACGAATATCATACCCAAAACACACTTCCTCAAAATTTTCCTTTTCATTAAGGCCTGACTATAATCCTCAAATCAATTTCTCTAAGTCCTACTTCACCCACTCACTTGTGGTGAGAGGACCACTTTAGTTCTTTTCCATAGCACAATGTTTCCATAAGCATACCATCATCACATAGCTCGTAGTCTATAGTGTTTCATCCACACTATACGACTTATCAACAAAACCAACATCCTCGCATCCTATAACATATCTCCACTCCCGACGTCGTTAAGATTCATGCGTGGAGCGTCTCGCATAGCGAAATCCAAACAAGGAACTCCTCCACACACTACTACTTAACTTCGTTAGTCATGGAGGTTCGTTATTTTTGAATATGCAATCGGGATAATCCTATCCCCTTTTTCAACCAAATGTGGTCTGAACTCCCAATTTCTATTCAGGAGCCATACCACTAAGCGCTCGTACTAACTCTAAGTCCTTGCGCCAACAATCATGAGCTTAAACTCACAGCTCAATAATCAGCTCTGCATACCTTAAATCATATCTATAAGGTAGCCACATACTCACATCATAATAATGGAATCTCTACTCATCGAAGTTCCATCTACCCATAACAATAAAGGCGAACTCAACCTGTATCCAGGTGAGATATCGCAACAACAACACGTTCCACCTTGGAACTGCGGACACGATAGTCTTGCCATCAGTAGCCTGCTATCGCTCCGAACAACCAATAACATTATATACTCATAATATTACCATACTCGTATAAACATATAAGACGAGTATCATAATCCAGATATAAATATATATTCAAAATATGAACACCCGCCTTTATGGAGAATGAAGGGAAATAAAACTCCGATGTCGCGGAAAACACATAAATATACATTATATAATGTTATCGAGACCGCCATAAAACTCAAATTACACACACGAGTCTAGGGCTAACGAACACCGCGACTTTATCTAGCCACGCCACTTATACCTCTTCCTTCTGAGGTGGAACTCCTAACAACAACTTCGTTTTAACAAATTCCCCAGGTGGATGTCCACCAATGGGGTCCTCAAACATACACATTTTCCATAAGTGTTAGCAACACTTCTCTAGTGAGCCTATCATTCTTCGAAAGGACTCATTATTCATTGTACCTACCTCACCTCAGTACAAGGTTTGCTTATCCATCTTACTCTTTATTCACTATCAGCCTCTGGTCGATCCTTATGTGAATAATCCAAAATTCCATTCTTCTCATTCCTTCTGAATCATGGGGACTCACGGTTAAAACTATTCATAAGACCCCTTTCGAATCCTTATCGTGACTGGGAAATTCAAGTTTAGTACCACTCTCTACAACAGTGGTACTGCGGTACTTATAACTACTATACTTTAGTAGTCTTTACAACCATCCTTAGAAACCAATACAAAGGCAGAGACCTCTACTACAGTCCACGTCCCCGACTTCACCTATAACTCCAAATAGGCCCGGCCTCCTGCTGCCATCCAAGCCCCGCACACGAATCTCAAAAGAGCGCGCAAAAGATTACTATAATCTTATAACATGTCAGGAGAACGAAATCTCACAAGAGAAATCAACAATCCTAATCCTGAGGCTCTATATCAAATCGAGAGCAACGCTGAAAGCGTAGTACGTCCGCACAGATTCCTAAGGACACTAGAACCTGATGCTCTGATACCATCTGTGACACCCCGCCTAATAAAATACTGGGCGATCACTCCTATATCAAATTATAGAAAGAGTCTCATATGGATCATTCTAAGCATCACTGTCGAAAACTAATTTAATTTCTAATAACCTATTAGGCTGGCGTCAAAATTTTACTTAACTTCTCTTTTTAAACAACTACCAAATTAAAACATCCACAATGTTTATGTAAATGAAACTGAAATGAAATAGAATAACCTAACACTCGGTTCAAATATGATACAACCATATCGAGCGCCGCGTGAAAAGTCGGTAAAATAATAAATAAATGATGTTGGGTTATTAACCCTAATGTGTACACAATACCTCCTATCTAGATTACAAGAATGGAAGCGTCTATGGAGAACCTGTACGCATCCACAGCTGCTGCAACTAACGTCTGACTCGAAAGAAGTGTCATACAGACATCCCTATGTCTGGACACCTATATAATATATATATATATATATATATATATATAGCAAGAGAGGGAAAGTAGATAAACGGGCCAGAGTCCAAGTATATATATATATATATAGCAAGAGAGGGAAAGTAGATAAACGGGCCAGAGTCCAAGTTTGAAAAATATTTAGCAAGTGCATAAATGCCTTATTTTTAAGAAAAAGGTTTTATCTCATATTTAAATTTTGTATCGCACTCCCATGAGATACGCCTCACCACTCTGCTAACAGTTTACTCCTAGCGCATTCCTCTAAACATCCTAGTCAGACCACACTAACCTAACCAAACTATCACCCATATACTAACAACCCTAGTTAGTCTAAGTACTAAGGGCTAAACTTCTCCCCAGTCTCGACACTATGCCATGTTCGTGCGTGGGGTGTCTCGCAGAGCGAAATCCAAACAAGGAAGCCCCCCAATACACTACTACGCGGCAAGGTCGATCGTCGAGATCCATTAGACCCACGGTACTCAATTTATACATATGTACTCATATATTATATACGTATCATGTTACATGTCTGGATATATCTCCCGGAATGAGAATTCATTTACTCGATATTCATCTTTATAATACACACCCGGATCTATCTCCCGGACTGAGGATTCATTTACAAAATATTTACCAATACTTTTCATTTTTATCTCAAAACTTTCCATTTCTTTTCTTCTGTCCAGGACATGTATTTAAAAGCAAGTTTTATTATCATAAAAATGCTTTTCCATTTCATAACATCCCATTTCCCTTCTTACATCCAGGAAATGTATTTAAAAGCCAATTTTATTATCATAAAAATTCTTTTCATATCATATGCTTCCATTTCCCTTCCTCCATCCGGGAAATGTATCCGAAGCCAATTCATTTATCCCATTTCCCTTATTCCATCTAGGAAATGCATATAATGCCAATTCATTATCATGAATTTCTTTAACATATCATATAACATTTCTAAGACCACCCCTTCGGGTTTCCCCACTGGGCGCGCCCCTAATTGGCTATCATCTTCCAGGGCCTATCAATCGAGACAACCTGGGATCCAACAACGTCGGGAAGCGGCCATATGCCTGCGGGAGAGTCATAACCACACCCAGAATTACCTCACCAGCGCAGTAAAACATATAATAATCGCCCATATGGCCTAGGACTATATCCACCCTGCATTCATTAGCCAGGGGGCTTCACCTCATGCGCGAACTTCCCTTATAATAGCATTTAGATAGGGGTGTATACATAAATTATCATTTATGAAAATAATCTTTTTTCCATTTTGAAAACATTCATATTGTTCATTTTCTAAATTCATTCATATCATATGATATATATACTTTAATCACATAGTATATATATACCATATATTCCTCCTCGAATATATATATATATATATATATATATATATATATATATGGCCATAACTGCCAATCTCATCTAGCGATGACCAATAATCCAAATGATTCTCTCAAAGAATCATAATCATGCATTTATATACGCATGATACTATACCCAAGGTATCCCCTCACTCTGATAAATAATACCTACCTTAATCCCATCTAAGTATTTATAGGATATCTCCAAATATAAGACTCCACACTAAGTGAATATATATCTATATTCCCAATTTATCCTAATTATCTCATAGGATATACTTAATCCACAATCGATTATAATTATGTTTCCTACACGCATAATTATATAGGCCTAAATGCCCACTAAAATATCCTCGGGGATTATCCTTCCCCGATCAACCGTAAACTTAGTAGGTCGTGGATTCCTTTTCCACAACCCAAGGACTACATCTCGTCCCTATAATCATTTAGAGGTCCCCACCCTATTTTAGGAACCCCAACATTCTAAATCCCCGAAAATATAATTTAAGGGTTACACATTAAAACGCTGACCTTGCCCTCCTAAATTTCCTCAATTGGAGGAATATTTACTCCTAAAAGATCCCTTATGTTATCACATAGCTAATCTCGAATCAATTGGAAACGGAATTCATCCAATCCAATTCGCCCTAGGAAAAGTTGCCTATCTTTCAGAAGGGGTCGATCGATTGACCCTTGGCCATCGATCGATCATGGCGAGCAGCTTCTTCTCTGAGAAGCTATTTCGGCCATTAAAACTTCTCCCAAGATTTTGTCTCCGCACCCAACATCCTACAACCTCAACCAACTACAAATACACATACAATAAGGGTTCTAAACATCCTAGATTCCGAAATCAGCAATTAATTTTGATTAATTTCTAAGTTTCTCCAATTAGAAAATTATTGGGGGTTATTCGTTTTAACTCCCGAAAACCCGTTTTATCCACGAAAACCCAACCCAAAATCTTTAGGGTTTGTTAATACCAAACTACGATATGAGATTTATGCTCAAAAGTAAATAAAGAAAGTAAACACTTTCCTCGTGGATAAAATCCAACGATCCTGGATCGAGTCCGGCAGAGGTTTGGCCCGAAATCTCCTTTTTCTCTCCACTTTCTTCCTTCCTCTCTCTCTCCTCTCTTTTCCTTCTCTTCTCCTACTCTCTCCCTCAATATATAGAAAGAAAAAAGGTTTTAACCCTTAAAACCCAAAAATGACTCGTTTACTCAATTACGAGCCCTTTTAACTCTAAAATTCCCCGAAACTCCATTTCGACAATCGGACACTCTTTTTCGACTATCTCAGCCATTCTGAGACTCATGACGTAGTCGAAATTCCCATCTGAGGTACTTCATCGCAGTCCACTATTTTAACCCAATATAAATTAATGAGAGTTTTCCATTTAAAATCTTAACTTTTGTTGCTTTACTCAACTACGACATATAAGTAAAATACTCTAACATATTTACTTAGCACCAAAAGTAAATATACCATCCATCGAAAATCATCAAATCCTCGAAAATCCCAAAAATCACTATTCTGAGAAATTCCTCATATTTTCAATTTATACTCAATTGTGGGATTTAATCATATCCAAAATGGACGGGTTGTTATAGTACCCAACATAGAGGATCCTATCAAAGTGAGCAATTAGAAAAATTATTCCTCGTCGGTTAACGAATTGAACGTTTCAATACTTTCAATTGACTCATAAGAATGTTGTAATAGTTGAATAACGGTCTATAGAAATGGGGAGGAAATGAATTCAACCTGAAGAGATGACTCATCATTGCTCGATGGTTGAATTACAAAGGAAAAATATTCAGTTTTAGTGAAATGTTTTGTCCAAAATCGTTCGAGGTGAAACATAAGTGTTCAACTCATATTTGTTGTTCACGAAAGAAATCATCTCATTGTAAAGTGTGTGGATCTCAACATCTTCACCATTTTCATTCTCCATTATGCCTTGGCCTAAATGAAAAATTATTTATTCCAAAGTAGGCATCGTCTACTCAAGAACCTCGAATTCCTCATTTGGTTCAAAACATTCGTCATCTTCTGAAGTTTCAAGATAAGAATTCCTCTCGATAAAAGTTGTCAAACTTTTCCATTTTTTGACTTTGCAACAACGCACCAAATGAACTCGGTGACTTCGCAAATTCTCTAAATAGATTAATTTGAGAACTATTATCGTAACTTTCAAGCCTATTAGTATAACAACTTTGAAAGTTATTGTTATAATAGTTCGGAGAACTATTATCGCAATGGCTTTCAACTTCATTATTGTAATAAGTTTGAGGAATTTTGTCATTAGAATAAGTTTCAAAAATCCCAAAATCATTATTTTTGTTTTACAAATACTCGCCGAAAGAAATCTTGCAATTTTCATTCTTCTCAACATGAAAATATTCACCAAAAGTAATAGGCTTAGAGGGACTTTGAAAACTATTCTTAGGAAAAACCCCTGAACCTAAATCATTACACCGACTGAAACATTAGTGTAAGACATACTTACCCAAAATGGTTCCTCGATGGATGCTTAACAATGTGGTGTGCAGGCACGAATTCAAAATTTCTTGGCGCTTATATGTTCAAGTCTACAAAACCGGTTAAAACAAAAAATTCACATAGAAACAAAAAATAGTAAGAAATATTTAGTCAAAAAATTCTAGCAAAAACTAGTCCCTGGAAACGGCGCCATTTTGATAAAGGGTGAAAAGTAGCGTAGTGTTGGTACGTCAGTCGTTGAATTTGTTTCACCGCCTCAATAGAAACACTTAAACTATTGACTACACTCTTTATGGGAGTATAGTGGCCAGTCCGGGTATCAGATCCACAGAGACTAGTTATTAGAATTCTATTAATTTAATACTTCGCAAATAAATTGTAAAAGATGATGATTACAAAAAATACTAATCTAGGCATGTATTAAACTTAGATTAACAAAATGAGTAAAGCTATATGTTGTGAATCGTCTCCCTCACACGGGCTAAATAGCATAAATGGTTACATGGACATAAAAGTGCTAACAAGATTAATCATATTTGGACAATTAATAAACCTATATTTGTCACCCTCTAAATTCTCACAAAAGCTTAATTTGAGTTCTGTGTTAACGAATATTCTTGCAATTGCACATGAAAGGTTGTAAATACGGCCCATGCGTGATGTACCCCGTTAAATCTCGTAAGCAATTAACTCATTAAAACTACCCTAGACCCATCATACCATAGCAAAGCAACTAATTAATCCATGTGAGTTTAACAAACTCAACCTAGATTAAGTTACCTACAAAGCATGTTAAATGTCATTAATTAAATGAAAGCAATTAAATCTAGGTTACAACAAAAATAAAGAAATAACAAAACAAGAAAAGGACCAATGGAAGCTTGGATAAAGGAATAAAATGATGAATAGTGTTCTTACAAACCAAAGTGGGTAAAACCCTAGGAGAGAGCAAAGCCACACCCAAAATCACCTCCAAAACCCTTTTTCTCTAACCTAACTAAAATGAAAGATTAAAAAGTACATAAAACCAAGAGAAAATAATAATCTTCAAATACATAAAAAAAAACCACTGATGTAATAAGTGGTAAAAGAAATAAAGATAAAAGAAAAGAAAATGATTTATCCTAATAACCAAGAAGGATCTCCTAAGGAAAATGGTCATAACATGCTCACTAGGAACTAGATTAACGAACCTTTGGAGGACACGTGAAGTTGACTCGAAGGGTTACAACTTTCGTGAAGATTTTGGGCACTAAGATCGAATGATGAAATGACTAAGATGCCCCCAAAGTTGCGTACTACACTAAAAACTTCATGAATAGCACCAATTGCACCTTTAAGCGTTCTAATACCTACAAAAACTCAAATAAACCTTACAACACACACACACACACACACACACACACACACACACACACACACATATATATATATATATATATATATATATATATATATATATATATATATATATATATATATATATATATATATATATATATACAGTAAATGAGCATAAATACTAGAATTAACGGACACAATTGTATTAGAATGCATAAAGATAACAGGTGATAATATGCAATATTCGTGACTAATAAAGCACCCCAGAGTCCAGGCATATAAAGCTACTATCGCAAAATAAAAGAGAGTACTTACCTGTATAACGCTCTTAAAATACAAAATCAAATCCAACATGTCGTAACAAAATGAGGGAGTGATTCGAATGCTCAGTGGGAAATATACTTAACCGAATGGCAGAGAGGAACTCCAATACATGTTTCTACGTGCACATGAAACTACCATATATATATATATATATATGAAACTATTTTACTTTAGAGAATGTTATTTATCCCAATTAATTCACCTTAATCTTGTAAAAGACTTCCTCTTTCTTATTTTGACATTTATCCCTTTATTTAACACACACGATTAAAATTTTGAAACAACTACAATTGCTTTGATTGAAAGTTATTTCTTTACCAAAATTACCCTTTTTCATTTTAACCAATCCACATCAAAATTTTCATGGAAAATACCCTTCCAACACACACGAACACCGTGATAGAAAATACTTATTTAGCCTTGAAAACCTTTCACAACACACATTCATGTTAATTATGGGTTAAACCACTTGGGTTGATTAACGTCGCATTTAATCACTTAACTTTATCTTTTCTTCACCTTATGGACATTAATAAATTTTCATATTTACTTGTCCATATTAATGTTTATCGGAACATTTATTAATTCATTCGATTTAGGCTGTCTTAACACATTTTCACCACACAATCCATTTCTTAAAATGATCCTTTTTCCTTTATATTTTTCTCGAAATCTTCCAATAAACAGCGTGCTTTAACGGCCTTAAAATGGTGGAGGAAAGGTGGTTTAGGAGGAGAGACGCCCACCTCCGAAGGTTCCTTATGGGGTTACCAAAAGCTTCCTCCGATCTTGCTCCAATGGTGATCCAAGGAAGCTACACCTCATCTTCATGGAAAACCCACCTTTAATCATTAAGAACTTCCTTGAAGTACCCTCCAAGAACTTCAAGAACGCCACTTTCTACACCCTAATAAGTCCATATAGGGTTTCTATGTGTATTTGGAAGCTTAGATATGGTCTTTAATAGAGAGGTAAAAGATTGGAAGTATGGGAAGAGCGTGGATATCATCTGGGGCAGAAGGTTTTCCCCCATGGGCACCCCAACCTAGTGCTAGAAAGACTTGAAAAATCTATTGGGTGAAATGTGAATGGCCCCCCATGGTTTCTCTCTCTCTGAAGTATTTTAGGATGAGGACTTTCCCATTTATGCCTAAGAGGCTAATAGTTTGGTAAAAAGATATATATATATATATATATATATATATATATATATATATATATATATATATATATATATATATATATATCTTATAACCAAACTATTAGCCTCTTAGGCATAAATGGGAAAGTCCTCATCTTAAAATATTTCCGTATCAGGTCTTAAGTTGTCCATAAATCGACAACTCACTAAATCCTAAGGTTGGTATAGTGACAGCATGAAATGTTTCAGCAGATTCGAGTTTCAAAAGCATCAATCGATATACACTTCTGTCAAAAGTTCCCTTTATTCCATTTTTGAACACCTAGTCTTAAAAATCCATACTTTAGTACCCCAACTATTGAGTTAGATGGTTTTTACCCCTTTCGGTAAATCCCTCTCAAAACCGCGCAAGGTTACAATTAAACGAGTCATGCCCCGGCTAAATTTACCACTTCACATATTTACGTATGTAACTTAATAGCGATTGTGTTCCTCTACTCCATGTGTTACCAACCCAATCATACTAACCTAATATATGCGTCACGCATCCCCATATGCCCCCATGCAAGATAGACGAGCCAAAACATTACGTGAAATACATTATTTTATGTGTAATTCTAACCTATTCATTCATGAATTTAATTATCCAAAAATTACCTCGAGTAATATACCCAATTTATTATTAAAACTTATATTTCTTGGGGCGGGGTATTACATCCTTCCCTCCTTGGGGAATTTCATCCCCAAAATTCTCGATCCATCCATTCTTCAAATTCATGGAGTTTACCAAGTCTCATTCTAAGTCATAGAAACCCTCTAAGATAAAGTCATTGACGACCTCAATAACTAAGGTCACATCATGCACCCTTACACGAGGTTTGACACCAAATGCTCAACACACGACATGCTCTAATGCTCACCATTTTGATAACCATGAATATTATATAATCGACTCTGAGTCTCCACTCACTTGATAGTCATGCTCAATCGAGTCTTGTGACCACCTTTGTTAGTACCCTAAAGTATATCGGCGCCTCCACGGGCAACCCTGTCTAGTGATCAACACTCACCCATAAGTGAACCGTGATATAACCAATCATTATATTCATCATCAAGAACCAATTCCATTCTTAGGACTACACATCCTGAATTCCAAGAATTTTTAGGCTATCCTAATTACACAACTTGCATGAGCTTGCCATTAACCATAAAATTCTAATTTCTCACTCTGAGAAGTAACACACCTACCAAATCATCACCATGCATTCAGTATACACCTTTCGGTGTGTCACTATGATGACCCTAGTACTACTCCAGGTGTCTCACCATAGTTCATTCGCTTGAGCCTCGCACTACTCGACTCACCGTGGTAAAACAACACCGTGTGTTAAGTTTCCTTGAGTTCTAACACTATATAATATCCTAAATTAATCATCCCACTCTTTCCAAGTAGTGCCATTGACTACTATACCATCCAGCCTAAAGGTCGTTAATCCTAAGGAAAACAATTACTATGAGTAGGCCATGTGGTTGAAAGCACAGCCACTCGCACACAAAACTTGTGCAATAATGAGAATACCTCTGATAGGGTGCACCCAGTTACCTAGTTTCATTAATCATACTCAGTCAACCTACGCTCTACCAGGACCAACCATGCTATACCATGACATGGTACCAATCTCAGTGACCACATAAGTGAGAATATCGATCCCTGATTATCGAAACCAAAAGGGACACGCAAGAATAAAAAGGAACAACCAATCATTTTAAGAAAATCTCGTCCGTACACATCAGACTATGATTTACAAAAGCGAACCTACATCATACGCTCGAAGTCTTATCACTCGTCCCAAACATTATTGTTGGGTACTATCCTATTCACATACCCTAGCTTGTATCAGCGATAGTGATGAATTGAATCGCACCCATACATCATCTCAACACAAAAATAACATACGAGCATGTCGTTCTCTAGAAATTCAATGCTTGACTTCCCTCCTTGTAAGTAAATCCCATCCCCTCACATCCTTGGTACACATGAACCATTTCGATCGACGATTTCTTCACACCCTCGTCTACACTGACCTTGTTCATTTATCGATGATGACATCAGTAACCTACTATACTTAAGTTAATGTTTATCTTATCATATCGTGATCGTGTCTAAATCCCCTTAGGCATTATTCCGTTCAAGAGAGACATTCACGTTATTATGTCCTTTGACTATAAGAGATTGTCACCAAGCTTACTTCTAGGTTCTACCCAAACTTAAATTTTTTTATGACCACACTGGACGCCATTAGCATTCTAAGGGTAGTAAGTATCACACCGATCTACATCTTCTAATCTGTACCATCTTGGCAGGACGTGTCAAGAACTAGTCCTTACCTTTCTAAGGCTGTCCTAACATATATCATCGACACATGCCAGCATTCTAATCATTCTTCGATATTAGCCCACCTTGGATGCCTTTTTAAGTCTCTACATGGCGTCATCAATCTAAGTCTCAAATACATTTCCTAGAACACCTCAAAACCAAATTTCACCTCCACTACTAGTCATTCCATTACACCCGAACATAACTCTCCATAATGACACTAGCTTCTAATTTGTCCTTGGAAGATACATTACCCATCTGTGCCGATTCAAGAAATCACACCCGATACGTCAATATACGACTCTTCTAAACTTTGACCAGCTATATAAGATCATCACCTGACCCTCAACATAATTGTTACTAGGATTCTATTACTTCTACATACCAAACTTAACTAGTTTCCTAAGGACACCAAAAAAATTCCATGTAAAAGTCCTTAAGACCCAACAAGATTTCATCATCCATACCTTTATCATCATAGTTGTGCTCTATAAAAATTTCAATAACCTCATCGTGATTACTTGGCACTAGTAAGGACTCTAGTCCACGATCTTCTATATATAGTGAACCTTAATTATCAAGAACCTTAAGGCGTCACAACAGTCGATGTATATCCCCAATAAATCCACACATAATTAGTCATGTGGAGATTCCAGTATACCCTTAAACCACACTCATACTACGATTACCTCGCACCTAGACATTAGTTTGTTAGCTAAAACGAGCCTTTACACTTAGACAATAGTCTTATCCTTCTTCCAAATGGTTGTGACCATATGCCCCATACAAACCATAACTAAAGTTACTAAGGATTATGACAGGGTACAGGACGTCGCCTACATCCTATAAACCTATCACTAAAGATCCTATTCCTTCAAATCGCACCATATTTTCTAAAACCCCATCATATAAGACTACCTAGAGTTCACCCCTAAGTCTCCTCAACCATTATCATTGCATGCATAATATACTTATCGTGATTTTCCCGCAACTCTCATCATACCCTACTAGGTACAACATTTAATCAAGAATCACCAGGACACTTACTAATACCATACTATCTTACCGACTTAGACCAATTACAAAGTCCAAGTGTTTACTAACACCGTTCAACATGCCCACTAAATCACCAATTACCTTACAATGAGATATTAGTATAAGGATCGAATTCATTTAACCACATCATTAGTACTAATTACCCGAAGTACCTATTAAGATAATTGGACGCATCCATATCACAAATCAATGTTACTTAGGTATGATGCATTAGACACCCAATCTTTATAGTTTACTTTACATGATGACTATTTCTAACTTAATAGATGTCATTTACCATCCTTTACATCTCAATTGACCTCTCATCTCATCACGGATTGACATACAATCAACCCACACTAAAACATATGATGTCTCCACTATTGGCATGGACGGACACTCGCAACTTACTACAATATCTAAACCAGAAGCATAAAAGTGATTAACGACAACTAAATTAGTCGTCAGCCACTTGGAAAAGAATTAACCCATCGTGCCAGCCTCATTGACTTCACCGTTGAGGACACGAACTAAACCGTCACCAAGACTACCGTGACTAGACCTAACTAACACCGATGTCGAAAGATCCAATATTGACCTCACTAGGTCACTCCCGAAAGGAACCCTTAATCTAGAGCTTTGATACCATTTGTAAATACCTGGACCAAATTTATGGGTTACTCGTGGTCAACCCGGTTTGAACTGAGCGTTAGGTGTGAAGTGAAATTAACAACCTAAATAATGTTGATAATCTAGTTTTATTTTAATTAACGTTTCACTTATATATCATACGATTCTAATTTCAAACCAAACTACGTAAGGGACCCATAGGGAGAACTCCGGAGTCCAAGCATACAGAGATACTAACATAAAATAAAATAGAGTACTTACATGTATAACACTCTCAAAATACGAAACCTCACCCAACATGTCACAACAAAACGAGGGAGCGAACCGAATGCTAAGTTGGAAATATACAAAATACAGTGTAGAACCAAACGGTAGAAAAAACACCAATACGTATTTCTACGTGCATGTGAAACTACTATATATATATATATATATATATATATATATATATATATATATACTACATGCCTGAAACCGTCTTACTTTCGAAAACATTATTTATCCCGATTAATTCACCTTTATCTTAAAAAAGACTTTATTTTTCTTATTTTAACATTCATCCCTTTATTTAATACACACGGTTAAATACTTAAAACAACTAAATCTATTTCTTTACAGAAATTACCCTTTTCATTTTAACAAATCCACGTTAGTATTTTCATTATAAATCACCCTTTCAACACATGCGAACACCGTGTTAGAAAATACTTATTTAGCCTTTGAAAACCTTTCACAACACACCTTCGTGCTAATTATGGGTTAAACCACTTAGGTTGCTTAACAAACCATTTAATCACTTTACTTTAACTTTCTTCACCTTATAGACATTAATCGATTTTCACATTTACTTTCCCATTTTAATCTTTATCGAAACATTTATTAATTCATTCAAGTTAGGTTGTCTTAACACATTTTCACCACACAACCCATTTCTTTACATATTCCTTATTCTTTTATATTTTTCTCGGAATCTTCCAATAAATCACTTACTTTAACGAGCTCCACACCACCGACGATGCCACCATATAATCTGGCCAATGATTTTGAGTCTTTTACCCCAGGGCTCCAGGCCCTCCTTAATTTTTTTTGGGTCATCCGAGTTCCTCTTTAATATATATTAACATTTTGCAAATGTCCACATTATTCCACCTTTCCTTTTACCCGGCCAAAGCCAAAACCCGGGGTTCCACCCCAACTTATGTTACACTTTGAAATCATTTCATTCCTTTAAGTCCTTTTCTTTTAGGCTTAATCGTTGATTTCACACCAAAAATCATTTACGTTTATGAACTTATTCAAATTTCATTCATTTAGTGTAACACCATTCATTAACATTTTTATTCCATAAAAATTTTCCACTTTAAGTAAATTTACCAATTTACCCTTTCTCTGCCTAAACATGAAATTTAATCCTTTACTATGTGTCACTTTTCAAAAGGGTCATTAAGTTTCCAACTTTTCCCTTAAATGACATTTATCCATTTTAATATTTTTTTTAACATATCATAATCAACCCACTATTTATATTTGTGACTTTACACCCTTTTAATATATAAAATGTCACTTTTTACATATTAAGTCCCATTTTTTTCATTTGAGCCACACACACTTTATTAATAGGAATTTTCACTTTAATACCTATTTTTCCAATATTTACACAATTACTCATCTTAACTCTTAAACCACAGATTTGATGGAAAGACCTTTAATTTCACATACTCAAGTTTTCCACCCACAAAATAAGTTTTTCAATAAAATCAAAAACTTTTTCTGTGAAAACTCCCTTTTGCACATTCATTCACTTTCATGTTGGAAACCCATAGGAAAAATTATAAATGGATCGACAAGGACTAACAGCTTATACTTATGAAAAATCACATTTTTAAGTGTACATACATCATTTGCAAACATTTTAGTTCATAAAATGTTAACTTTAATATATTGAAATTTCTTCATCTTTTAAACCCATTTGAAAATCCTTTCTTTCAACCCTATTTCCACATAAAATCATAAGATAGTATCTAGATAGATCATGAATACAAACCTACACATATTAAACTTAATATATAAAAATAACATACTAAAAATGAATATAACTTAATCCTAAACTAAGGATAGTTTCTCCTACCTCAATGGTCTTCAAATAGTGGAGGAAAGGTGGTGTAGGAGGAGAAACCCCCACCTCCAAAGGTGGCCTGAAGGGGTTACCAAAAGCATCCTCTCAGCTTGATCAAATTGTGCTTTAAGGAAGCTACACCTCATCTTCGTGGACAACCCACCTTCAATCATTAAGAACCTCATTTAAGTACCGTCCAAAAACCTCAAAAACCCCACCTTCTATACCCTAACAAGGTCATCTAGGGTTTCCATGTGTATTTGGAAGCTTATATGTAGTCTTTAATGGATAGATAAAATCTTAGGAGTGTGGGAAGAGCATGGATATCATTTGGGGCAGAAGGTTTTCCCCTATAGGCACCCCAAGCTAATGAGAGAAAGACTTTGAAAATCTACTTGGTTAAGTGTGAATGGTCCCCCTAAGATTTTTCTCTCTCTCTCTTATAACCAAATTATTCGCCTCTTAGGCATAAATGGTAAGTTCCTCGTCTCGAAATATTTTCATATTAGGTCTTAAGTTGCCCTTGAATTGAGAGCTCACTAAATCCTAAGGTTAGTATAGTGACAATACAAAATGTTTATGAATATTCGAGTTTTAGGATCCATCGATCGATCGATTGGCTCTTTTGTCAAAAGTGTACTTTATTCCATTTTGACCCCCTAGTCTTCAAGATACATATTGTACTACCTCAACTATTGAGTTAGACAATTTTCCCCTTCCGGTGCATTCCCTAAAAATTACACAAGGTTACTATTAAATGAGTCACGTGCCGACTAGATTTCCCACTTCACATACTTATGTAAGTAACTTAATAACGATTGTGTTCCTCTACTCCACGTGTTACCAACCCAATCATACTAACCTAATGCGTGCATCTCGCATCCCCATGTGCCCCGATGCAAGATAGACGAGCCAAACATTACGTGAAATACATCGTTTTACGTGTAATTCCTACATATTCATTTATGTGTTTAATTATCCAAACATTTCCTCGAGTAAAATACCCAATTTATTTTTAAAACTTATATTTCTTGGGGCGGGATATTACAGAACCAGTAAATTATTTTTTTATTAGACAAAAGGTTTTTTATTTTGTTAAAAGTATTGAGTAATTTTGTAATCAAACAATTACAATTCTATACCATTCAAATTATTTCTATTTTATGGGTTATTTATTTTTAAATTTGAAATTTTAAAGGTACTAAAATTTTGAACATTATTTGGAAAATAATAAAAAAAAATGTTAATAAAAATTTTCCATATAAAAAAGAAGTACTAGAAATATCTACTTTTATTATCAATCCAATACATTATTTCCCAACACAAACACCTACTCTTTGTATTAATCGAGTATCAAATGTCTTTTACATGCATTGTGCCATAATGAAACAATACGTGTAAAAAACATTTGGTACTGGGTAGGTATTAAGAGTAAGTATTCTATTTAGTCAATAAAAAATATTGGTTTTAGACTTAGTTTTAACTTTTTTATATTTTAATAGCTTCATAATGGCCAATGATGACTTTAGTACCTTTTACAAATTGAATTTGGATATGGTGCCTCTTTCATTGGACTTAACAATCACGTGCCTTGCATTTAACAAGTGAAAAATGAAAATATGGAGAGCTAAGAAAAATATAGAAAAAACTAAAATGTAACACCCCCTAATTTTCAATAATTAATTAGTTAGAGATTTGCTTTGAATAAGCGTGTATTAATAATTATGGATAAATTTAATTTGGGATGTTTTTGTAACTCAATAGCTCGAGAGGAGTCTAAAGTCCAAAAATAATGTTAAAATATGTTAAGTTCGATCTTAGGGTTGGATAACCCTTAGGATAAGTTTTGAAAGCATGATGATAGTGTTTTGGGGATTATTTAGTGTCTCCAAGTTTAGAGAATTAAATAAGATATTAACTTTCATAACTAACATAACACAAAGATAACTAGAATCTTAGCTACAAAGTAGAAGATTTTGGGAGCAGGACAATCATCATAGAACCAACAATGAATCGATACATTAAATACTTATATTTTCTTTCTTTATTAGAAGTAACTTAGTTATGATTATCTGTTGGTTATGGACCCTTGTTAATTTTAATATCATGTTTAGGACTAAATAATGATGTTAGTAGTGGAAAATTAGTTTAATAATTTAATTTCGATTTGGATTTGTTAATGTATTGGAGAAATTACATAATTATATGATTCATAAGCTTACATTATGAACTCTTATATAAATATGTAATTTAATGGTTAAAAATAGTATTAATAAAGAGCGATTATTGAAGATACGTGATTATTTTGATAAATAAGCTTTGTTGTAGGTTAGGTATACTTTTTTAATTGAATCTATGGTGTGAAATATGTTTATCATTCCCTAAACCCATATTAAGATGTTTTGGGGGTTGATTGATAGGTTAGACAAACCTTATTTGATGAATTTACATGAAGAAATTGAGTTGTGGTCTTAAATTTTGTGAATTTACATCTTTTTAAGGATAAGCCCATCGGTATGATTATTAGGGGTTGATCGATTAGAGTAAATAGAGGGCTCATCGAACAGGAACCCAACAAGCCGATGTAGGGAAGAATTATCCATCGAGTATGTTGTCGAGGATTTATTTTTTGGGTTTTTGAAAAATATATAATTGAGGACTTCTAGGATATAATCCTCATAGATACATGATATATAATACAAGGGATTGAGGTCAGTTCTATGGACATTTATCTTAATCTTTATGATTAGGGTATGTACTATAATCTTATGTGTATTGGATCTTGTATGCTTTATATGCTATGTCCATCAAGGTGTTAATAGATTCATGAGAAATTTATCGGTGGATATTTTATGAGATTGTTTGTGAAATTGCAGATTATGCCCATTTCTGATGATGCGGGCTTCATCAGGTTGGGTTCATGTATCCCGACCTTGAAAAGCCTAGCCTACCATGATGAAAGTAATGAAAACTATTTTGGAATTACAGAAAACCATGATTAAACTAAGGAAGATTGTAGAATGATGTAAACTGGAAATTAAACAGAGGAAATTACTCACTAATCTCACTAAAGCACTAAAGGAAGCAATTGAAATTACTTGTAACTACAGAATTCTGAATAATCTTCACTCTTGGAATTAAAATTGTAATCTACCTTCAAAAGTAGTGTTTTACAGAAATAATGGAAAATTATATTAATTCTCCGTACAATGAATGATAATAAAACGAGTTTTTATACCCTACAAAACTTCAGGAGTTTTAGCAGCACTAGGACTCTCCATTAGAGGAGGATAAGAAAATAAAATCTCGATAGCCGAACCAGTCCGGTCCTGTTGCGGATTGGTCTGCCAGGAATTCGGATAGGTTCTTTTATTTCTTGGGCGGATCGGTCCGGGGCCGATCGGTCCGAGGCGGATCGGTTCTTTTTATTTTCTTCCAGCTTCGGTTTGTCTTCGGTCCGAGGTTCCCTGGAAATTAACATTGCGGACCGGTTCAGTCCGGATCGGTCTGGGCTTCCTTTGACTTTTTCCTCAAACTTTGACTGCTCATATCTTTCACACCGGGACTCCGATTGAGGTGTCGTTTCTTCTATGTGCTCATGAACTTGATATCTTCAACTTCTCTTTAGGTGCCTCATCCTAATTCCGGGTAGAAATTACACTTTTGCCCTTTTGACTTTCCTTCTTTTCTTTCTTATTCTTCCAATTTCTTTCTTTCTTTAATTGACATCAAATACTTGTAAAATCAATACGAAATACCAAAAACTCGGTGTACTCATTAGGATAAGTCAGTAGCAAGATTATGAGATAAAGTCAAATCGATTACGTTGTTCGTGGTGCTAAAAGTAACTAAATTAAAGGGATAAATTGGGAAGAATTTATGCCTAATCAAACCCCCCTAACTTAGAACTTTACCCATCCCGAGCAATGTAAAAGAATCCTAGTAAGGCTCAACTCTTGAAAGTCATTTTATTGGAATAGAATACCTTTTTCGCGGGTAAGCGATTGCATTTAGCGTATGCAACAAGCCTTTAAACCCCTAGGTCAACCTTGTAGGACGAGTGGTGTCTCGTGAGGGTTTGCAGTGAATATACCCACAAAATTCAACTCAAAGAACTTTCAAAATACACAAAAATTGTATAATTCAAACTTTCCCAAAAAAAAGTCATCATCAAGTCATGCTCAATAGTCTCAAATCATAGTGCGTGTGTGCGAAGCCGGAAATATAACCTCGAATTCCACTGATTGATCATTACGTTATTTACCCGAAAATTCATTTTGATTTCAAATTCTCATGGAATTCTCTCTCAAACGAATCACTCGGAATGTGGCTATTCTCTCGGTATGCGTGATATAACGAGTAAATTTAATGGACGCAAAGTCACGCATACAAGTAGAAAGACGAAAATTTCATAGTGATAGGATCTCATCAACGAATTACGGTTTTTAAAAACGGGAACATTGCCTCTTATTCTTGCATTCAGTTTCTCTATTATCTTTTGGTGTATTAGCTCTCCACGCGGTAACCAATTTCGCAATTTAGACTCGGTTAGGACTTTTTCGGGTTTTAAGGTATATGGGGTAAAATGACAATGGTAGAGAAGTTTGGAATTGGAAAAGTCATTTATGATGTCCGTTTGTGCTTTTTTCGGGCTATTGCTCATTTTTTTCTTCTTTTTCTCTATTTTTTATGTTTTTCACTTCTTTTCTTTTCTTGCTATTTTTGTTGAGCATATCTATTTTTTTTTTGCCCCTTTTTATGCACTTTCCGGACTTTATTTCTGAATTTTTCCATTTTTCGCAATTCCGAATATTGGTTTTTTTTTCGGGTTGTCAAACGAAAGGGAAAATCTATTTGGCTCAATTTGGGTTATCAAAGGGATAATTTTTCACATCTTTTTATGGCTAATATTTTTGGGCGACAAACGAGGGCCTACTTCATTGTCTAAAATACTAATTGCGTTACCATATGCGTTTCGAGATGAATTTAAGTTTAGAGATCAATTTTGGCACGTTTTTCAAAGCAATATCATACACGTTTTTCATAACCGATCAAAATGAAAGGATTGAGATCCTCGACCACTTTTTAGGCGCTGAAAAGAACTTTAAGTTAACAATTAAATCGGATTGATTTAAAAACTCGCAAAAAGTGATAAGCTCGAATCTCACTGGGTTTGTTAATCTCCACACTTATTTGTTAAGTCGTCAGTTTTCGCTCAATTTCCATCTTTAGTCAATTTCGGCTTTGTGTATGTTGAATTTTATAACTTGAGACTTTACACCTACTTTTAATGATATTTTTGAAAAATTTGAATTCTAATTTTTATTTATTTTGAACAAAAATATTTTTGGATTTTTCACAATTTTATGATTTTTTTGAAATTTTTGGGCATTTTTAAAAATTTGTGAAGTTTTAAAAATACGCACTTGTGACCCCCCCCCCCCCCCCCCCAACTTAGACTTTTGCATTGTCCTCAAGAAAAAAGGACTAAAATCTAAACAAGGAAAAATAAGAAGTGCGATAAATAAAACAAACAAATGGAGAAAATGCAGATTTTATATAGAACAGGACTGTGCTACAATTATAGGGAAAAACATACAACCATGTGAAACAGGGAAAATAAATAAATACTGCCACAACCACATAAAGCTTTACTGGGGCGGGGGTTGGGAAGATCTGGGTGCGTCGGGGCCATAGGGGTCATAGAAGTAGGATGGCAATGGTTCTATGGGATCCCCTTGGCATCGGTACAAGTCCGCTTGGAAACGAAACATCATGCTCGTATCGCGATGGCAGTCGGTCAAAAAGTTGTCGAATCTCGTCTCAAGGGCCGACATATGGTTCGTGAGGTCCCTACCTACCCATTCAAAATCAGGGTCATCTTCTTCTTCCGCCGACTCTTCATCCACTCCTACGTTGCACATCTCCACATCAGCGTCGGCTGCTTCTTCATCCTTTTCTTCGCTCTCACTTGAGGTAGCTTCGTCCTCTCTATCACTTCCCCGCCTCGCTCGAAGGACGGCTAGATGTTTGGCGCTCTTAGTGCGAGTTCCCTGTCCAAAAGGACCGAGGAGACGAGTACGATCGAGCTGCGCCTCAATGCCACCGTCCTTGAGGATGGAGGTAATCAAACGTGCATATAGAAGTGGTGCTGCACCTTTCTCATCCAGGGCCGCGGTGATGATGTCGGCGTATAGGGTGCGGGCCAGGTTAATGGAAGTGTTGGGGCCGAATAGGTGGTAAGTCAATGTGGCCTGACGGGGACGCATCGCTGAATCATTGGACTTTTGCAAAATATTTGCACACACAATTTGGAATGTGAGGCGCGCTTTCTCATTAAGACATCCAACAGCGACAGTTTTCCTAGTCCATGCAACATGGGGGGCAATGCGCACCAGAATCAGTTCTTTGGTGATCGGTGTGACTTTCCTTAGGTAGGTGAATTCTTGAACATCAGGAACGTCGTATTCGGCCAACTTGGCCGTGAGAAGGGCCAATAAAAAGGGGATGACGATGCCATCAACGTATGCTTGAGATTTAAATTGGCCCATCCGAGCAAGGGAGGCATATAAAGATCGGACCTCGGCTGCCCAAACCGCTTCGTACGATTCATTAAGAAATCGAAACCAACCCCGGGCCATGGAGAGGGCGGTGACGGAGTTGGGCAGACCTATCCATTAGACAGACCACTCCATGTGGAGTTTGTGATCTGGACCGAAGAACCGATTGCACCAACGCTCCTCTTGGCAGGAACGGAATTCACCATGGCCGAAGGGGACGATGTGGGTGGAGTCATATTTAGCGGGGGAGGGTCGTTGGGCCATGATAATAGGGAGAGGTTGCTGAAAAATTAGGGAGAGAGAAGAGAGGAGTGATGTGGTTAAAGGTGTGGAGAGAAAGGGAGGCTAGGGGTGGTTATTTATAGGTGGAAGGGTGTGGGTAGGGTTTGAAATTGGAGGGAAAGGGTTTGGAGGGAAAAGGGGTTGTATTTGGGAGGGAAATTGAAGGGTTGGGTATGGGAGGGACGAATTGGGAGGGAGGGGAGGGGATTGGGGAGAAGGGGGGTGCACCTTAGGAAAGGGGGAATTAATTTCTGCAGAGGGCAGACCGGTCCGCCTGGGGACCGGACCGGTCCGGTTCTTTAATATTCGAACACTTTAGTTGCTAGATCGGTCCGGCTCTAAAAGAAAGGAACCGGTCCGGCCCAGAAAGAAAGGAACCGATCCGGCTTTGTTTGACTGGGCTGGATTTCTCCCCTAACTTAATTTCCATGCTCTTATCCAAAAGTTTTCACTTTCACAACATACTCCCTATCAATTTTGGACTAAAAACCTCTCGATATCAATGGTCAACACAACTTGACTCGATTTCTTGAAACATGTGAATGCTCTCTCCCGAATGTACCCTAATCTTATGGACTCTCACTACACACGTGACTCTCATCTACTATATATAAGAATTCACCCCATACGCGTCGGGGGTGCAACGACCTCACTGTAATAGCTCACTCTACCCAATAAACGGGGTACGACAACCAAACGGTGTCGACTTCTTCCACACACGCCTCTAGATATGGCTTTAGGCGTTGTCCATTTACTTTGAACGTATTTCCCCCTTTCAAATCGTCTAACTCAACAACTCCGTGGGGGAAAACATTCTTTACAACGAACGGGACAGACCATCTTGACCGCAGCTTGCCCAGAAAGAGATGAAGCCGAGAGTTATAAAGAAGCACTTTTTGCCCGGGAAGAAACTCTTTGCGTCGAATGATGCTATCGTGAGCGAGTTTCATCCTTTTTTTGGAAATTTTTTCATTCTCATACGCATCATTGCGTATCTCTTCTAACTCATTTATTTGAAGCTTGCGAGCTTCACCGGCCTTATCCATGGCATAGTCTAACTCCTTAATGGCCCAATATGCCTTGTGCTCTAATTCCACGGGAAGATGGCACGGTCTGCCATACACAAACGGAAAGGGGACAGGCCGAGCGGATTTTTGTATGCGGTACAATAGGCCCATAGCGAATCGTTCAATCGAAGTGACCAATCTTTTCGGGTAGGATTGACTGTCTTTTCGAGAATATTCTTGATTTCCCAATTCGCTAGTTCGGCCTGCCCATTCGTTTGTGGGTGATAAGTCGTTCCAACCTTGTGAACGACACCATACTTTCTCATGAGTTTCGCGAATGGCCTATTGCGAAAGTGCTTGCCATTATCACTAATTATCGCTTTCGGAGCACCGAAGCGGGAAAGTATATGTTCCTGCAGGAACTTTATCACCACTTTATTGTCATTTGTCTTGGTGGCTATAGATTCCACCCATTTAGAAACATTGTCTACCGCGACAAGGATGTATAGGAAACCAAAGGACGGGGGGAAAAGGTCCCATGAAGTCAATACCCCAACAGTCGAAGATCTCAGTAATGACTATGGGGGTAAGAGGCATCATATCTCGTCGGCTAATAGCTCCCATCCGTTGTCACCTATTACAGGATTTACAAGCATCGTTCACATTCTGAAATATTGTGGGCCAATAGAGGCCGCATTGCAGAATTTTAGCGGCCGTCTTTTTCGTGGAAAAGTGGCCTCCACAAGCTTTCGAATGACAAAATTGGATAACTTTTGGGATCTCATCATCCGGTACGCATCGTCGGATGATTTGGTCAGCGCAATATTTAAATAGGAAGGGATCGTCATAGAGAAACATGCGCGACCAAGTAATAAACCTCTTCTTATCTTTCGGTGTCCAATCGAGAAGGACGTCTCCCGTGACAAGGTAGTTCACTATATCTGAAAACTAAGGCAATGAAGAGGCAGCAAAGAGTTGCTCATCCAAAAATTATTCTTCTATGGGTATGGGATCACTAGGTACGTCGGACGAAAGCCGTGATAAGTGGTCGGCAATGACGTTTTTTACTCCTTTCTTATCTTTAATAAAGAGATTGAACTCTTGTAGGAGTAGGATCCACCTTATGAGGTGCGGATTTGCATCTTTCTTTGCAAGTAGGTATTTCAGTGCCGCGTGGTCGGTGAAGCAAGTAATGGGAGATCCGATAAGGTAAGACCGAAACTTATCAAGGGCAAAGACTACCGCTAGCAGCTCCTTCTCCGTGGTAGAGTAGTTGAGTTATGGTTCGGTAAGAGTCCGGCTATCATAGTAGATGACATGAGCCTATTTGTCTTTTCTTTGGCCTAAAATAGCCCCTATCGCGTAATCGCTAGCATCACACATAAGTTCGAATGGTAAAGACCAATCTAGAACTTGCATGATGGGAGCGGACACAAGCATGGTTTTCAGTTTTTCAAAAGCGCTTTGGCATGCTTACCTCCACTCAAATGGGTTGTACTTCATAAGTAGGTTGCTTAAGGGTCTGGCGATGGCGCTAAAACCCTTAATGAACCATCGATAAAACCCCGCGTGGCCCAAGAAGGAGCGCACGTCTTTGAACGATTTTGGTGGGGGTAGATCGGCTATGGCATCTATCTTAGCTCTATCAATTTCTATCCCTTTAGATGAAACTATGTGGCCAAGAACTATTCCCTCGGTGACCATGAAGTGTCATTTCTCCCAATACAGCACTAAGTTCTTTTCCACACACCGGGCAAGTACTTTTTCCAATTTTTGAAGACAAAGGTCGAAAGAGGTGCCAAAAACACTGAAATTGTCCATGAACACTTCAAGTCCTCTCTCGACCATGTCGCTAAATAGGCTCAACATGCACCTTTGAAAGGTCAGGGTGCATTACACAAGCCAAATGGCATACGTTTGTAGGCAAACGTACCAAAAGGGCAAGTGAAAGTTGTTTTCTCTTGGTCAAGTACATCTACCTCAATTTGGTTATATCCGGAATAACCATCAAGGAAGCAATATTAAGGGTGGACCACTACTCTCTCAAGCATCTGATCAATAAATGGCAAGGGGAAATGGTCTTTCCTAGTTCCCGCATTGAGTTTTCGGTAATCAATGCAAATGTGCCACCCGGTGGTAGTACGTTGGGGAACTAGCTCTCCCTTAGCATTCTCAATCACTGCCATGCCCGACTTCTTCGGGACGACTTGAATATGGCACACCCACTTGCTATCCGAGATTAGGTAGATAATCTTGGCATCCAATAACTTGATAATTTCGGTTCTCACTACTTCTTTCATATTAGGATTTAGCCTTCTTTGTATTTCTCTTGAGGGCTTGATATCCTCTTCGATATGGATCTTGTGAGTGCAAATCAAATGACTTATCCCTTTCAAATCAGCAATGTACCAACCAAAAGCATTTTTATGCTTCCTTAGAATCTTTAGAAATTTACCCTCCTGCTCTTCGTCTAGGATAGAGGAGACAACAACAGGAAATGTCTCATCCTCTCCTAGGTATACATATTTAATATGGGAGGGGAGTTTCTTCAACTCGAGGGTTGGAAATTTTTTATTAGAGGGAACCATGAATGTATCCCTCGGTGGTAACTCCTCGAATCTAGAAACCGAAGTTACATCTCTCGCGTCCTCTTCCGACGCTTTCTCATCAAATAACTTTCTCAACTCCTCAACCTCCCTCTCAAATGTGGTGTAAGTCCCCTCACTCTCGTGACTCGACACTAAACAGGACCCTAAGGCATCTCCACAATAAGTTCCCTCGAAATAATCCTCTATGATCTCATCTATTAGGCTCACCGCGTGAAGATCATCTTCTTCCCCCATCTGTTGGGCTATGTGGAAGTTGTTAGTCTCTAAAGTCATGTTCCCAAAAGTGAGTTGCATTTACCCATTTCGAGTATTGATGATTGTGTTAGCTGTAGCTAAGAATGGGCGCCCAAGAATGATGGGAACATGGTTGCTCGAGGTGAAGGAGGGCTCCATGTCCCAAATGACAAAGTCTACCGGGAAGTAGAAAGTGTCAACTTGTACGATCACGTCCTCCACTACGCCTCGTAGGGCCTTCACGGTTCCATCCGCTAATTGGAGAGTGACCTTTGTGGGATTGAGGTCGCCCAAATCAAGTTGCCTATATATGACATAAGGGAGGATATTGACACTTGCTCCCAAATCAAGTAAGGCTTTCTCAATTTTATTTTCTCCAATGATGCAGGAAATGGTGGGTGCACCGGGATCTTTGAATTTGGACGGGAGATCATTAAGAAGGATGGAGCTCACGTTTTGTGCTAGGAAGACATTTTTCTTTACCTTCATCCTCCTTTTTACCGTCAACAAGTCTTTGATGACTTTTGCATAAGCTGGAATTTGCTTAATGGCATCGAGGAAAGGTAAATTCAGCTTTACTTGCTTTAGCACGTCTAGCACTTCATCACGGGGATTTCCTTTATGGGAAGGAATCAACCTTTGAGGAAACGGTGCTTTGGTGGGTGGTTTCACTACTACCTCGGGCTCACTAAGGTCCTCTTTCTCACTCTCATTCAAGGGGACATCTTTGGCCTCTTTCGTGCCAGCCGAAATCTCCTTGTCTTTGGTAGTATCATGTGGGGGAGGTGATAAATCAATGACTCTCCCACTACGAAGAGTGGTCGAAGCTTGACATTGCTCCTAATGTTTTGTCGAGGTGGAGCTAACACTAGTTTGACCTTGGGGGCAGTCTTTGGCCCTGGGAAGGAAACTTTCCCTTCTCTTGGATACTCAACGATGATTGCAACTGTGAGATGTTCGCATTCATATCGTTCATTATGCGCTCATGCCTAGCATTAGTTGCAGTCTGGGTATTGATAAAGTGATTGATCGTATCTTCGAGACTTCTCCGTGGTGGAGGGATGTATGATCCTTGAGGTGGTGGTGCTTGCACATATCCTTGCATGTGTGGAGCTTGTTGAAAGTGCGGTGGTGGGGGAGGGGCAACATGTGAATTAGGATTCATCGCAGCATGTTGTTGCCCATAGCTAAAACCAGGGTGGTTTTTCCATGAAGGGTTGTAAGAATTCCCGTGCGGGGCACCGAAATTACCCTTAAAGCCTCTTATTCCACTGACTTACTCTTGAAGCATCACTTTGTAGGCAGGTATAGTCGGGCATTCCTCAGTTGAATGACCCACCTCACAAATTTCACACACCTTCTCAACAGGGTTAGGGATGGATCCAGTTTGTCATCTTCCCAATACCTCATGTACGTCTCGCAGTCCTTTCTCAAGCATATCGAGTCGACTGTCCGCTATAGAATTCTTTTCTACATGAATTAGGCCAGATGCCGATGGAGTGGTGGTCAATTGACGATTTTGATTCTAAGCGTTAGGGTCAGATGTATCCCAATATTGGGTAATCTCAACGACATACCTCAGGTGAAGCTTAGCATCATGGGCATCTAAGTCGACAAACGAACCTCTACCCATAGTCTCAACAAGTTGCTTGGAGTTAATGTTCAACCCATTATGGATAAAGGAAATGATTTGCGTTTTGTCAAAACCATGATGGGGACACGAGGCAATTAACTCATTGAAATGCTCGTAGCATCCTTCGAATGACTCATTTTCTAATTATCGGAATGTTTGAATTTGAGCCTTGATGGAATTCGTTCGATGTAGAGGAAAGAACTTCTTGAGAAACTTGGATTGTAATTCGTTCCATAATGAAATCGAATTTGGAGGTAAAGACCATAACCATGATTTAGCCTTATCTTTTAGCGATAATGGAAAGAGTTTGAGGCAGAGAACATCTTTTGTGCAAGTTTGATCACTGAGCGTCTCGCACGCCCCCTCAAATTCCATGATGTGGGCATATGTCTTTTCTGAATCTAGACCATGATAAGTGGGAAGTATTTGGATCATCACATTTCTTAAGTGAAATTTCCCAGCATTGCACGGGAGTAAAATGCATCCCGGAGTGACAATGCACTCGGGATATAAGACGTCTCTCAAAGGACAATACGGGGCCTCTCCCTCTTCGGCAGTTGCACTACCGTGTTGTGACATATCTTTCTCTCAAAGATTTGATATCCTCACTTGGTATACTAGGAGTGCTCTCTGAAGTGTGACCTAAGAAGGAAAATGGCGTGTTGTTTGAGATTGAGTGTGACGGTGTGTGAGATGGAACCCAGAACTGTGGAGCATTTGGAGTGTGAGGGCTATCAAGATCTTACTCAACTATTGGATTTTCGTGAATGTGGGTTGGAGTGTTATGGGGAGTTGGAGTGAGTTCAAAATTTTGCATTAACAGCCTATGAGAGATGATGATGAATATTTTTGTGCTTTTTGAAATTTTTATATGTTTTTGGATTTTTGGAGATTTTTGGTCAAAGTTTTAGATTGACTCGATCTAATCCTAAGCCTACCTAAATCCCCGGCAACGGAGCCAAAAACTTGACGCGGCTAAGAATGTGTCTCAGAAGTCCGTACTCTCTAGGCTCAAGTGCAAGCCTGTCGCATTAGTAATAAATCCGATAAGTCGGGATCGTATCCACAGGGAAATAGGACAATGAAATTGTGACGATGTTGGATAGATAAAGAAATCCTAACTCTGACTCTAAAAAGAAAGGAAAATATGATTGGTTTGAGAATTGGCTACAACTAAATGCAATTATGAAAGTATGAAAAAAATGCAGCTATTCAAAATTACCTAAACTGCTGATGAAGAATGATTTAAAACTTTAAACTATATAATGAAGAAAACAGGACGGGCATACAACCCCCCAACCCTAGTGTATTGATGATATAAAACTAATCGTAAATTTAAATGATTAATTAGACCCAAAATTTAGTACTCCCAAGCATTAGGTATATGAGGTTCAAGCCCGCATCATACTTAATCTAAGGATGAGTAAATCGGTATTTCAATAGTTACACTTGAATTGTATTCTAAAGCATCTAGGTTACTCGGAAGCAAACGAGATCTAAAGATCTACAATTTTCGTGTTCCTACGCAATACGGTCATAATCAATCACTAAATTCAGAGGATTAATGTTATACACATGCAACTATCACATCAGGTTGGGTTCATGTATCCCGGCCTTGAAAAGCCTAGCCTGCCATGATGAAAGTAATGAAAACTATTTTGGAATTGCAGAAAACCATGATTAAACTAAGGAAGATTGTAGAATGATGTAAACTAGAAATTAAACAGAGGAAATTACTCATTAATCTTACCAAAGCACTAAAGGCAGCAATTGAAATTAATTGTAGCTATAGAATTCTGAATAATCTTCACTCTTGGAATTAAAATTGTAATCTACCTTCAAAAGTAGGGTTTTACAGAAAGAATGGAAAATTATATTAATTCTACGTACTAATAATGATAATAAAACGGGTTTTTATACACTACAAAACTTCAGGAGTTTTAGCAGCACTAGGAATCTCCATTAGAGGAAGATAAGAAAATAAAATCTCGACAGTCGGACTGGTCCGGTCCTCCTGCGGATCGGTCTGCCTAGAATCCGGATCGATTCTTTTATTTCTTGGGCGGATCGGTTTGGGGCGGATCGGTTCTTTTTATTTTCTTCCAACTTCGATTTGTCTTCGGTCCGGGGTTCTCTGGAAATTGACATTGCGGACCGGTCCGGCCCGGATCGGTCCGGGCTTCCTTTGAATTTTTCCTCAAACTTTGACTGCTCATATCTTTCACACCGGGAGTCCGATTGAGGTACCGTTTCTTCCTTTCTGCTCATGAACTTGATATCTTCAACTTCTCTTTAGGTGCCTCATCCGAATTCCTCATAGAAATTATACTTTTGCCCTTTTGACTTTTCTTCTTTTCTTTCTGATTCTTCCGGTTTCTTTCTTTCTTTAATTGACATCAAATACCTGTAAAATAAATACGAAATACCAGAAACTCGGTGTAATCGTTAGGATAAGTCAGTAGCAAGATTATGAGATAAAGTCAAATTGATTACGTTGTTCGAGGTGCTAAAAGTAACTAAATTAAAGGTATAAATTGGGAAGAATTTATGCCTAATCAATATGTTGGGGAGAAAGTCGGTGAGGATGATATGAGAAGTAATTGAGTTAAAACTGATAATATTGGAAGATTAATTAAATATTACAGATGTGGAGTTTGTCCCATTGTCTTACTCAAAAAAACCTTTTTCTTAAGTATCCAATAATGTAAGGATTAGGGATTAGAGGACTAATTGTGGGATGAGCACCGTCTAGTTATCATCATAAGAGATACATAAGTTTTTTAAATTATGTGTTCTATGATTCGAATTTACGTATTGTAACTATTCTTTTTATGGGATCTTCAGGATCCACAGTGTTCATTTATTCATTGGACAATTATTCAGGACTCTATAATGTGGATATTTATTTTTATCCAGTTTCATATTTGCATTCATATTTTTCTTATTATCTCATTTTATATCATTTGCCATTGTGTTTGATATCTTTTAAATTTTTCATTATCTATTATAATGATATAAAGTTTTAGTAATCCCTTCTTCTTTCTAGGGTGTTAGAACAAATCGTGTTTCAACATGCAAATTCCAAATCGAAAAAATCATAACCTTAAAAAATATTGAATCGATTTTGGGTTTGAATCATTTCAACAACATAAAATGAACCAATTCTAAGCAAATTGGTCAAACTAAATTCACAATTTCGATCTCAAAATATTCATGATTTGTTATGAACTAAAGCCTAACAAATCGGGATCATAGGCTAAATTGTTCATATCTTGTTGAACTTTTGTTATTGTTTCATCTTAACCCCAAATCAATTTCTTCAGAACTTTTAGATCAATAATGAGGTGCCATTGAGTGAGATAGATAGATAGATAGATAGAGAGAGAGAGAGAGAGAGAGAGAGAGAGAGAGAGAGAGAGAGAGAGAGAGAGAGAGAGAGAGAGAGAGGTTGTGGAATGTGGAGGGGTAACAGAGGATGGCAAAGGAGGAGGTGGAAGATAAAAAAAATAGGAGACGGTTTTTTATTTATTTTATTTATATTTATTAATAATCTTATTCTTTTTTTAAAATTATAAATTATTTTTTTTATTTATAGATATTTTCTTTTTGAGTAATTAACGTGAAAGTCACATGATTGACTGTTGAGTCTAATTCTCATCAAACTATAAGGTTGCCAAATCGAAAATGAATACATAATGTATTACAATGTCAATTATTAGGTATTTAAATAAAAAAACTAATTTTAATATAAAAATGGTACACTTACTCAAAAAGTTTACATCCAATACACGTAAAATAATTTAAGGATATCATACCATTATTCCCCTCGTTTTATAATATCATTAAATCATTTTTTATAAATTTGGCGTAAATTTTGTTAGTAAATATAATAGTGGTGGCAATTCGGTCTAACGGGGCACATTTGGGTCTTGCCAGACACAACACAACTTCATTTTACCCGAAATCACATGATGTCTTTTTTTTTCCTAACACAAGCACAACTTTTTAAAAACATGATATCAAATGAATAGCACGATAAACCAATTATGTACCAATTGGACTAATTCAATACACCCCAACACGATAACCCGCTCATTCTTTATACATAAATATCATTTTTTATCTTATATTTCATGAAACGTATTAACTATGAATAGGTGGTAATCAGTAATATCCCATACTTTTGCGTTATTTAAATTAGTAGAATTATAATGATTAATTGATGGAATTATATTGTGTGTATGTGATTAAATTACATTACATGTGTTTCAATGGTAGAATGGTATATTTTCATATTATGTGAATTGTTTTTATTTCATGATTAGCATTATAGAAGTGTGTGATTCAATGTGCACCTATTTGAGTAGGTTCCCGAGTGATTTAGAAACTCATTTGGGTGTTTTAAAGATCCTAAGTTGGGCCTCGGGTATAATACCTACACCTAATATTTTATTATTTTTCCCGTGTAAATTGTAGTAATATGGAAACCCTTGTGAATTGGATCATTATAATTGGGTTTATATATGTAATTGACTATTCTTGGTGTCTTGATGGTAATTGTAGAAGTTTGGGGGTAAAGATTAAAAAATTGGGAAACTTTGGTTCGAATTATATTGAAGCTAATTCGAATGGGTGGCCAATCTTGTTCGAACGAGAACAGTCAGTTCGAACGAAAGTCCAAGTTCATTTCAATTAGGAATCGAATGAGATCGAACTGTATAGTTGAACAATATCGTTAGAAGGTTGTTCAAAGGGAACATCGAACAAGGACCCATTCTCATTCGAACGAGGTCCAATTCTCGTTTCGAAGGAAGTACACATAAATATTTAAATTAGTTTGCCCTTATATGTTGTCATATTTTGAACCCTTGGATTGATGAGGTGTCGAGCTATGGTGTGGCCAGATGGTAAAAATGGAATTTGAGGTCTTAGGGTTGTTTTTATATGAGTTTGTGGGTTATTTGGTGTTAGAATATAAGAGACGTGGGGAGGTATTTCCCCCACCAATTTTAGATTATATCCTCCTCTCTCTATCTCCTGAAGATCTTTTCCTCTCCCACAACCACCATCTAGCCTACACCACTATATCACCACCTTATTCCACCACATTCTAGATGTATTCGACCATATCTAAGCCCGATACACCTATTTCCTCCGTGGTTAAAGCTAGCTACAAAATTATGGAGTTGTTATTAGTAGTCTTGGAGAAGAAGAAGTAGGATTTTATGGGGTTTTGAAGGTGGTTTTTCTTGGAAGCTTTAATGGAGCATGCTTGAAGCGAAAAACCTTCTTGAGGACACCTTAGGAGGTGGGGATTTCCATCTTCCCAACCATTTTAGAACTACACTTGACATGGGAAAAACTCTACTCTTAGTATTAAGACTCCATTTTTCATATGAGTCTCTTGTTGCTAGAATTATAAGAGTAAGATGCATATATGATATAAGAATGATATATCGTGTGGTTTCAAGAATGTTGAATATGATATATTTTAAGAAGCTGGTGTTAAACATTTTATAGAATAAAATGTTTTGAAAATCATATTTATCTTGTTAAGGATAGTTGGTATTAAACATTTTAGTAATTAAAATGTTTTGAAATCATATTTATCTTCTTAAAAATACTTGGTGAATTATTTTCTATGTTTCTTGCAAAAATGAAGATTTTATAAAAGCTGGAAATTTATTTAAGTTTTAAAGAATAAAAGTGTCCCTTAGTCTTGAAAAGTATATTTACACAAGTATTGGGGAATTTCTTGAATAAATCACCTCTTAGACTCATTTCTTGGATTTTTAGATTTAAAATCCTTTTTTTCCATAAATATAAACTTGTAGTATTTTGATGACAAGCATATAAAGAAGTTTAATGGAGATTTTAATGAGTTATAACTTGTAATAAAGAAAAATAGAAATTTTATCCTGTAAAGTGTATGAGAAGGGAGTTAAGATGTGATAAGTTGATTGTATTAAGACTACATGTGCTAATTAGGGAAAATGGCATTTTGTTATTAAGTAGTCTTCAAATGTAATTGAGTTTCTTTGATATGGAAAGTGAAGGAATGTATAACTTGAGAAAATGGTTAGGAAAAAGTGTTGAGTAAGTGTTAAGGGGTTAAAACATTGAGAAGTTGGTATAGATAACTTAATAACGTATTTAGAAGAACAAAACTTGAGAAAAGGGAGAAAATTGCATGTTTGAAAATAAGTGGGTAAAATGGTAATTTTACGTAAACTGGAATAAAAATGTTGGAAAGGGTGTCACACGAAATGGTCCTAAATGAATATGATTTTGGAATAAAATCAATGCTAAGGTGTACAAGAAATGGCGATTTTAAAAGTACAACACAAGTCGAGGGTTTTGGCTTCGGTCGAGTAAAGAGGGAAAAAGGAATAATGTGGACATTTGTAAAATGTTAAAACACATTAATAAGTACTCTGATGACATGGGGAATAATTAAGGAGGGCCCGGAGCCTTGGGGCGAAAGATCCAAAACCACTGGCCAAAGCATATGGTAGCATAGTCGACACTGTTGATCCCTTTAAAGTATGAGGATATTGGAAGATTCTGAGAAAAGATAATGAAAATGGAACAAATCAAGAAATGGGTTGTGTGATGAATATTTAAAAAGACAACCTAACTTGATTGAATTAATAAATGTTCCGTAAAAGGATAAAGTGGATAAGAAATGTGAAAATAGATTAATATCCATAAGGTAAAGGAATGATAAAGTGTATTTGTTAAATGGGTAGTTAAGCAACCTTAAGAGGTTTAACTCATAACTAACACAAGGGTGTGTTTACGAAAGGTTTTCACGATGTTTGTGTATGTTAAAAGGGTGATTTTTAATGAAAATACTAACGCAGATCGGTATGAATAAAAGGGTGACTTCGGTAAAAGAAATAGTTTTTTAAACAAGCGTATTTGTTTAAAGTATTTAACCGGGTGTGTTGAATCAAGGAATAAATATTGAGTTAATTAAAAGTAAACTCTTTTATAAGATTAAGATGAATTAATGGGGATAAGTAATGTTTTGAAATAAAAACGATTTCATGCATTAAAGTATATATATATATATATATACGGTAGTTACATGTGTATGTAGATATAACGTGTTAGAGTATTCTTTCTACCATTCAATTCCATACTACATTATTGTATATTTCCTAGGGGGTATTCGACTCATTCCCCCATCTTAGTTACGACAGGTTGGGTGCAGTTCATATTTTGAGAGCATTATAAAAATAAGTATTATCTTTTATTTTATGTTAGTAGCTATGTATGCTTGGATTCTTAGGGCTTTTCCCATGGGTCCCTCACATAGCTTGATTTAGATTGGAATCTCATGGTAAACAAGTGAAACGTTAATTAAATAAAACTAGACTAGTAACATCATTTAGGTTTTTTCATTACACTTCACACCTAATGCTTGGGTCGGATGGAGTTGACTATGAGTAACCTATATATCTGGGTCAGGGCGTTATATCGAGGATGTTACACTCATCTTAGAGTGGCAACTTCAAAATGGCTCTCAAGCCAAACCAGGTGATATTTTATGTGCATCTTAGAATATGTTACACTCATATATATTATCTGGCATATCCAACTAGAGTCACTTGATTTGAATAAGTATCCAATTAGTTATTCCACTTTTAACAAAACTAGGTCAGGAATAGAACATTAAAGTGTAACCTAACATAATTAAACATGCATATTCTCTAATTTTGGTTTTAATTAATGGAAACAACTAGCTGGCATATATATATATATCACATACATAAATATTATAAAATAAAACTTTCAGAAGATGATTATTCAAGTATAGGATTTTCAAGTTTCACTTTTGACCATTCTAGCATAATTTCTCATCAATGGAGTTAAACCTTTCTTCTCTTTCTCTCTTTAGGCATAATTATACTCATTTAAATATTTCCCAAATCAAAAATAAAAATATACAAATTTTAGAACTCATTTAAGTGACCAACTTTAACAAAAACATGATTACCATGTAACAACTCCTTAATTTATGAGCAATCCTTCCTTAAAACTCTTTTTTCTCTCTCCTCAAGATAATTTCTACCAAATCCTATACTATGAATGGGAGAATATAAGAAAGATCTAATTTATAGACAGATAAACATGGTCAAGTATTCATGTGTTCATTTTAAAGGTGGTTCCGTTTTATTGGATGAAAGAAAGGTCTAATCAAAATATTTTGACTTATGACAGATTCATCCCCAGTTTGTAAATCCACTTTACATACTATTTCAGAATTTGATTGAACTCCAGTTTATTCCCAACCATAGATAACTTAAATATGTATGACTTTTATATTTAATGTTTTCCAAAACCACAACTTTACTATGCTTAAACTCGGCTCAAATGTGAATATAAGAATCTGCCCAAAATTTTAAAACATAAACATATAGCAACCGAACCTCACAAAATTTGCACCAACTCCCTAGTTTAGTTTTATAAACAAAACAACACATCCAAAACACAATTTATAATGCATTTTACCACATAACTAATCATATTCTCTAAACATGGTATCATCAATCATAATCTCAATTAGAATCTAATACCATCAACATATATATCAAGTGAGTATGCATTATCTAAACATGATAATTAAAAGGTTTAATAATAACCATCAACCTCGTCAATTATAAATTATACATAATCATGTAAATAACATACCGAATCATGTTTTAGTGCACTATGATTCTATCCCTCTTAAAAAAACTTCATCCCCTTAATTTTGACATCTCCACATTACCTTAGCTAATGGAATGGTTATATTACATAACACTTGCTACTTTTAATCTAAAATAGAAATTGGTTCTTCCACGTTGTTCAAGTCATCTTGAAGCTCTATCAGTTGTGAAATGAACATATGTGAAGGATCTGGTACATATTTATGCAACACCGATATATAAAAACCATCGTATATGGGAGATAATTTTGGTGGTAATGCAAACTTATAAGCTACAGCTCCAACTTGTTTCACTATCTCATAAGGGCTAATGTACTTAGCAGGTTAGTTCCCCTTCCAAAAAATTATCATAAGCCCCTGACCAAGCATAAATTCTTCTGAATTTAGCCCCTTAAGTTAGTGATTTTGATATCGCGAACAAGGTAATTGAATCATTTTTATTCCATATCATTGCCATTGGCTATTACTAACAAGTACCCCGAGTTTTGTGTATTTCTAATGGATTTTACAGGAATTTAGTGCAAGAAAAGAGAGAAAGAAACCAGAAGAAAGGAAAAGAACAAAGGAAGAAAAGTCAAAGGTCAAAAGCATAAATTTATACCTAGAGTTCGGATTCGACGCCTAAAGGGAAGTTGAAGATCCTGATTTCATAAGAGCATCAGAAGAAACGACACTCAAATCGGAGCTCGAGATCAAAAGTTATGGCCAGTCAAAAATGGAAAGAAAAAGTTAACATTGAAGAAAATCGGATCGATCCGGTAGATTTCGGACCGATCCGAAATGTCACAATTCCAGTAGACCCCGGATTGATGCCGAATCGATGATAGCAGAACCAATACGGTGGAGCCCGGACCGATCCCATAGAATAAAAAAAAAGAAGCGATCCGGTGGCTGAAAATGAATCGATCCGAGTGGATCCGGACCGATCCGGGTGTGCGAAATCCTGTCATTAATTATGAAGATCAAGAGGTGCATAGCTGGTAGAATCTTGCGCAGCAAGCAATTCTAGCTATCAAATTCTTACTAGTTGGTTCTATAAAAGACTAAGCCCTACCTCATTCCGAGGGGAGTCGAATTAGAGAGAGAAATTCAGAAGTTAGGAAATCTTTTAGAAGTTTTCATAAACCCTAGTTTGTAAGGTCGATTAAGAAGAAGTTTTCTGGATTCAAGTCATTTGATTTTCTTGTTGCTGAATACAAGTATAAAATTTCCATTCTCTTAGTTATTATTTCTTTTCAATTCAACTCTTGATTGTTTTGTAATTTGTTACCAATGTTTGCTAGATCCATAATTCCATGTATTGGTATGAATTTGTTTTCTTGAAAAACCATGTCCAGCTAAATTCCCCAGGGTTGGGGTACATGAATTCATTTCGAGATAAATTACCTATGTAGAAAATGGAGGGTAAATTAAATCTTGACCTAATCGTGTATGGAAATTCTACGAACATAGCCAATCTTTTAATCTCTCTTACCCTAGGTACTTGGGATGTTTAAGAATTCTATGCAAGTGAAATTATCCATTCACCGCTTTATATATACCTTTGATTTCATATGATGCGGGCTATATACCTCATATATGTAATGCTTAGGATCTATAAAGATTGGATTTAGTCAAAAATTTCAATTTATAATTCTAGTATTCTATACGTTAATTTACTAAGGTTTGAGGGATTGTACCCCACCCTATTCTCTCTCATTTTCAAATCTAATTTCTCTACAATTCTTAATATTTTTGTGCACATTCTATTTCATCACCAATTGGAAATTTACAACCATCAATCATCTTCTCATTTATTTTAGAGGAATCATTTCAAGGTTAAATAACTATTCCTATAAAAGTGCCAATTTTTAATCCCAGTGGATACAAATCCCAACTTGTCGGATTATTACTAATGCGACAGGCTTGCACTTGAGCCTAGATAGAACGCCTTTTCTAGACAAATTCTTTGTCGCGTCAAGTTTTTGGCGCCGTTGCCGGGGATTATCAATTGGTATAATTTAGGAAAGTGATTTTAATCCTAAGGTGATTTCCATTTTTTTTTTTTAAATTTACATCTCATCTCTTATGCGCTTATATGCAGAATTCATCTCCCACCCAAGTTCACGAAAATCCTATTGTCGAAGCAAATTCTGAAAATTCTCACACCACTGATTCTCCTCATTTTTGGGTTCCACCTCCTTCGCATAATAATTCAATCACAAGTCGCTCCTTGAGTCAAACACTAAGTGTGAATTCTGAATCTTTTGGTAGCAATATATCGGTGGACGGTAGTGTTGGTGTTGGTGCTGGAGAGGAAGAAATACCATATCTTCCCATGAAAGATCTTTTATTTTCAGAGCGAACTGTTACCCCTGGTTGCATTTTACTCCCGTATAATGTCGGTCAGTTCCACTTTCGAAATGGTATGATCCAAATTCTTCCCACATTTCACGGGATGGATTCGGAAAAACCATATCTTCATATTAGAGAGTTCGAGGAAGCATGTGAGACGTTTGGTGACCAAGCTTGCCCACAAGATGTTATCCGGTTAAAGCTTTTCCCTTTTTCCTTAAAGGATAAAGATAAAACTTGGTTATGGTCGCTACCCCTGAATTCTGTGTTATCCTAGAGAGATATGCAAAACAAGTTTCTCTCCAAGTTCTTTCCACAACACAAAACTAATTCTGTCAAAGCCTAAATACAAGCTTTTCGACAAAATGAGAATGAGGCTTTCGATAAGTTTTGGGAGAGATTTCAGGAGTTAGTTAATGCTTGCCCACATCATGGATTTGAAAAACATCATCTTATTTCATTTTTCCATCAAGGGCTTACTTTAGCATCTAAACAACTTGTTCAAACCATGTGCGAAAGACCTTTTCGGGAGTTAGACTCGAGCGATGCTGAGGCCCATCTGAAATATGTAACGAAGACTACCCAATCAAGGGATGTTTCTGACCCCAATAGTCAAAATAAAAATCGACAAGTGTCCAACTTGCCTGCTGCATCCGGTAATTATCACCTGGACAAGGACACATTGTTAGATTGAAAATTTTACTAGTTGGAAAGGAATTTTAGAGATATGCTTGAAGTGCGATTAAGAGAAGTAGTTGGACCCGTGCAAGCCAGAAAGGAAAAAGTGTGTGCTATTTGTGTTGCTGGTCATTCTACCAAAGGATGTCCTACCATCCCTGCATATTAGGCAATGCGCACTGAACAAGTTGAGGCGATAGGAGGGTATAGCGGAAATTTTAATGTACCGCAAGGGAATGCATACAATCAATCTTGGAGGAATCATCCTGGTTTCAACTATGGACAACCACAAGGGGGGATGGCTCCTAACCCACATGTGAACCCATCACCCCCTCAATTTCAGCAAGTGGCTCCTCCGATGCATGCTCCTATGTAGGTACCACCTCCTGGTCCGTATGTCGCTCCACCTAGGACATATCTTGAGATAATCTGAATCAATTCATCCAATCTCAAAAGGAGAGCAATGCTAAATATGATCGAATGTTCACTAAAATTCATACTAGCATCTCTAGGTTGCAATCTGCAGTGAATACTCAGGAAAAGGGTAAATTCCCAGCTCAAGGCCAAAGACCTCCTCTTCAAGGATAACCCACGGTTAGCTCCACATCATCAGATTTGCCAGAACAATGTCAAGCTATCACTACCCTCCATAGTGGTCGCGTAATCGATCTAGCGCCAACACTTCCCAAGGAATCTAAAGCTAAAGAAGCTTCAGAATCTGAAGAGATTCCATTGAATACGGAAGATAAAGAGGAGGGAGTCGAACCTGAAATTGAAATACAATTGCCCACAGCTGCTCCATTCCCTTAACACTTAGCACCCCCAAAAAAGGGGCTTCGTATACAGAAGTGTTAGATGTCTTGAAGCAAGTAAAGTTGAACTTGCCATTTCTCGATGCTATTCAACAAATTCCAGCATATGCCAAGGTCATCAAAGATCTTTTGACTATCAAACGACGGCTCAAGGTGAAGAAGAACATTTTCTTAGCACAAAATGTGAGCTCGGTCCTTCTTAATGATCTCCCACCAAAATTCAAGGATCCCGGGGCACCCACAATTTTGTGTGTCATAGGAGAGAGTAGAGTGGAAAAATCATTGCTTGACTTAGGTGCGAGTGTGAACATCCATCCATACTCTATTTATAAGCATCTTGATTTAGGTGATTTAAAACCTACCCGAATCACTCTAGAGTTAGCTGATCGAACAGTGAAAGTGCCTCGTGGGGTTGTGGAGGACGTGATAGTTCAAGTGGACACGTTCTACTTCCCTATTGATTTTGTCATTTGGGACACTGAGCTTTCTCCCCATGCGAGAAATCATGTTCCAATAATATTGGGCCATCCATTTTTAGCTACTGCTAATGCTTTGATCAATACACGGAATGGCCAAATGCAACTCACTTTTGGAAACATGACTCTCGAGACCAATATTTTCAATATCGCTAACCAAATGGGTGATGAGGATGAAATTATTGAGGTTGATCTTATTGAAGAGGTGGTTGATGAACACATCGAGAAGGTCATAGGAGGAGATACACTGGAGGTTTATTTAGTGCAAAGTGGTGAGAAGAAGAGTCCTTATACTGAGTTTGAGCGTGAGGTGGAAGATTTGGAAACTTGGTTACAAGAAGAAGCGAGTTTTAAGAATTTAAGAGATGTTGACTGGATTTCTAGATTTGAAGAATTACCCCCGAGGGAGTCAACCATGGTTCCCTCTGAAAATAGATTTCCTAGTCTTGAGTTAAAGAAACTACCCTCTCATGTCAAATATGGTTTCCTGGGAGATAATGATACATTCCCTGTTGTTGTTTCTTCCAGTTTAAAAAAATAGCAAGAGGGCATGTTGTTGGATGTGTTACGAAAGCATAGAAGTGCGTTTGGTTGGAATATAGAAGATTTTAAAGGTATAAGTCCATTTATTTGTACCCATAAAATCCATCTTGAGGAGGATGTAAAGCCCTCGTGTGAGATGCAAAGGCGACTAAACCCAACCATGAAAGATGTAGTAAGAGAGAAAATCATCAAATTGCTAGATGCTGGGATTATCTATCCCATTTCTGATAGTAAATGGGTGAGCCCAATTCAGGTCATTCCAAAAAAGTCGGGTATGACCGTGGTTGAAAACGAAAAGGGAGAATTAATACCTCAGCGCACCACCACCGGGTGGCGTGTTTGCATTGACTATCGAAAGCTCAATGTCGGAACCAGAAAAGACCATTTTCCCTTGCCGTTCATCGATCAAGTGATTGAATGAGTGGCGGGCCATCCTTACTACCGTTTCCTAGATGGGTACTCTGGCTATAATCAGATTGAAGTGGATGTACTTGATCAAGAAAAGATGACTTTTACATGTCCGTTTGGTACGTTTGCCTACAAACGTATGCCGTTTGGGCTATGTAATGCGCCAACAACTTTTCAAAGGTGCATGCTAAGTCTCTTTAGCGACATGATAGAAAAAGGTCTTGAGGTGTTCATGGACAATTTTAGCATTTTCGGTCCATCTTTTGACCAATGTTTAGCTAATCTTGAAAGAGTTCTATTCCGGTGTGTGGAAAAAGACTTAGTCCTCAATTGGGAAAAATGCCATTTCATGGTCACCGAGGGCGTAGTTTTAGGCCACATAGTCTCATCTAGGGGAATTGAGGTTGATCGAGCAAAATTTGAAGTAATAGCTGAGTTACCCCCGCCAAAATCACTTAAAGATGTGAGGTCCTTCTTAGGCCATGCTGGATTTTATAGGAGATTTATCAAAAATCTCCTATAAAATCCAGCATGGCCTAAGAAGGACCTCACATCTTTAAGTGATTTTGGCAGGGGTAACTCAGCTATTACTTCAAATTTTGCTCGATCAACCTCAATTCCCCTAGATGAGACTATGTGGCCTAAAACTACGCCCTCGGTGACCATGAAATGTCATTTTTCCCAATTGAGGACTAAGTCTTTTTCCACACACCGGAATAGAACTCTTTCAAGATTATCTAAACATTGGTCCAAAGATGGATCGAAAACGCTGAAATCCTCCATGAACACCTCAAGACCTTTTTCTATCATGTCGCTAAAGAGACTTAGCATGCACCTTTGAAAAGTTGCTGGCGCATTACATAGCCCAAACGGCATACGTTTGTAGGCAAACGTACCAAACTGACATGTAAAAGTCATCTTTTCTTGATCAAGTACATCCACTTCAATCTGATTATAGTCAGAGTACCCTTCTAGGAAATGGTAGTAAGGATGGCCCGCCACTCATTCAATCACTTGATCGATGAACGACAAGGGAAAATGGTCTTTTCTGGTTCCAGCATTGAGCTTTTGATAGTCAATGCAAACACGCCACCCGGTGGTGGTGCGCTGAGGTATTAATTCTCCCTTTGCATTTTCAACCACGGTCATACCTGAATTTTTTTAAACGACCTGAATTGGGCTCACCCATTTACCATCAGAAATGGGATAGATAATCCCAGCATCTAGCAATTTGATGATTTCCTCTCTTACTACATCTTTCATGGTTGGGTTTAGTCGCCTTTGCATCTCACGCGAGGGCTTTACCTCCTCCTCAAGATGAATTTTATGGGTACAAATAAATGGACTTATACCTTTCAAATCTGCTATATTCCAACCAAACGCACTTCTATCCTTTCATAACACATCCAACAACATGCCCTCTTGCTCTTTTTTTAAACTGGAAGAAACAACAATAGGGAATGTATCATTATCTCCCAGGAAAGAATATTTGACATGAGAGGGTAGTTTCTTTAACTCAAGACTAGGAAATCTATTTTCAGAGGGAACCATGGTTGACTCCCTCGGGGGTAATTCTTCAAATCTAGAAATCCAGTCAACATCTCTTAAATTCTCAAAACTCGCTTCTTCTTGTAACCAAGTTTCCAACTCTTCCACCTCACGCTCAAACTCAGTATAAGGACTCTTCTTCTCACCACTTTGCACTAAACAAACCTCCAGTGCATCTCCTCCTATGACCTTCTCGATGTGTTCATCAACCACCTCTTCAATAAGATCAACCTCAATAATTTCATCCTCATCACCCATTTGGTTAGCGACATTGAAAATATTGGTCTCAAGAGTCATGTTTCCAAAAGTGAGTTGCAGTTGGCCATTCCGTGTATTGATCAAAGCATTAGCAGTAGCTAAAAATGGACGGCCCAATATTATTGGAACATGATTTCTCGCATGGGGAGAAGGCTTAGTGTCCCAAATGACAAAATCAACAGGGAAGTAGAACATGTCCACTTGAACTATCACGTCCTCCATAACCCCACGAGGCACTTTCACTGTTCGATCAGCTAACTCTAGAGTGATTTGGGTAGGTTTTAAATCACCTAAATCAAGCTGCTTATAGATAGAGTATGGAAGGATGTTCACACTCGCACCTAAGTCAAGCAATGCTTTTTCCACTCTACTCTCTCCTATGACACACGAAATTGTGGGTGCCCCGGGATCCTTGAATTTAGGTGGGAGATCATTAAGAAGGATCGAGCTCACATTTTGTGCCAAGAAAATGTTCTTCTTCACCTTGAGCCGTCGTTTGACAGTCAAAAGATCTTTGATGACCTTGGCATATGCTGGAATTTGTTAAATAGCATCGAGAAATGTCAAGTTCAACTTTACTTGCTTCAAGACATCTAACACTTCCGTACGTGAAGCCCCTTTTTTGGGTGGTGCTAAGCGTTGAGGAAATGGAGCAGCTATGGGAAGTTGTATTTCAATTTCAGGTTCGACTCCCTCCTCTTTATCTTCCATATTCAATGGAATCTCTTCAGATTCCGAAGCTTCTTTATCTTTAGATTCCTTGGGAAGTGTTGGCGCTAGATCGATTACGCGACCACTACGGAGGGTAGTGACAGCTTGACATTGTTCTGGAAAATCCGATGATGTGGAGCTAACTGTGGGTTGTCCTTGAAGAGGAGGTCTTTGGCCTTGAGCTGGGAATTTACCCTTTTCCTGAGTATTCACTGCAGATTACAACCTAGAGATGCTAGTATAAATTTCAGTGAACATTCAATCATATTTAGCATTGCTCTCCTTTTGAGATTGGATGAATTGATTCAGATTATCTCAAGATATCTCCTAGGTGGAGCGACATATGGACCAGGAGGTGGTACCTGCATAGGAGCATGCATCGGAGGAGCCACTTGCTGAAATTGAGGGGGTGGTGGGGTCACATGTGGGTTAGGAGCCATCCCCCCTTGTGGTTGTCCATAGTTGAAACTAGGATGATTCCTCCAAGATTGATTGTATGCATTCCCTTGCGGTACAATAAAATTTCCGCAATACCCTCCTATCTCCTCAACTTGTTCAGTGCGCATTGCCTTGTATGCAGGGATGGTAGGACATCCTTTGGTAGAATGACTAGCAGCACAAATGGCACACACTTTTTCCTTTCCATCTTTCACGGGTCCAGCTACTTCTCTTAATCGCAGTTCAATAATATCTCTAAAATTCCTTTCCAACTAGTCAAATTTTTTATCTAACAAAGTGTCCTTATCCAGGTGATAAATACCGGACGCAGCAGGCAAGTTGGACACTTGTCGATTTTTATTTTTACTATTGGAGTCAGAAACATCCCATGCTTGGGTATACTCCGCTACATATTTCAGATGGGCCTCAGCATCGCTCGAGTCTAACTCCCAAAAAGGTCTTTCGCACATGGTTTGAACAAGTTGTTTAGATGCTAAAGTAATCCCTTGATGGAAAAATGAAATAAGATGATGTTTTTCAAATCCATGATGTGGGTAAGCATTAACTAACTCCTAAAATCTCTCCCAAAACTTATCGAAAGCCTCATTCTCATTTTGTCGAAAAGCTTTTATTTGGGCTTTGATAGAATTAGTTTTGTGTTGTGGAAAGAACTTGGAGAGAAACTTGGTTTGCATATCTCTCTAGGATAACACAGAATTCGGGGGTAGCAACCATAACCAAGTTTTGGCTTTATCCTTTAAGGAAAAAGGGAAAATCTTTAATCGGATAACATCTTGTGGCCAATCTTGGTCACCAAACGTCTCTCATGCTTCCTCGAACTCTCTAATACGAAGATATGGTTTTTCTGAATCCATCCCGTGAAATGTGGGAAGAATTTGGATCATACCATTTCGAAAGTGGAACTGACCGGCATTATACGGGAGTAAAATGCAACCAGGGGTAACAGTTCGCTCCGGAAATAAAAGATCTTTCATGGGAAGATATGGTATCTCTTCCTCTCCAGCACCAACACCAACACTACCGTGCACCGACATATTGCTACCAAAAGATTCAGAATTCACACTTAATGTTTGACTCAAGGAGCGACTTGTGATTGAATTATTAGGCGAAGGAGGTGGAACCCAAAAATGAGGAGAATCAGTGGTGTAAGAATTTTCAGAATTTTCTTCGGCAACAGGATTTTCGTGAACTTGGGTGGGAGATGAATTTTGCATATAAGCGCATAAGAGATGAGATGTAAAAAAAAAATTTAATGGAAATCACCTTAGGATTAAAATCACTTTACTAAATTATACCAATTGATAATACCCGGCAACGGCGCCAAAAACTTGCCGCGACAGAGAATTTGTCTCAAAAATGCGTTCTATCTAGGCTGAAGTGCAAGCCTATCGCATTAGTAATAATCCGACAAGTCGGGATCGTATCCACATGTATCAAAAATTGGAACTTTTATAGGAATAGTTATTTAACATTGAAATGATCCTATAAAATAATTGAGAAGATGATTGATGGTTGTAAATTTCCAATTGGTGATGAAATAAAATGTGCACAAAAATATTAAGAATTGTAGAGAAATTAGATTTGAAAATGAGAGAGAATAGGGTGGTGTAGAATCCCTCAAACCTTAGTAAATTACCGTATAGAATACTAGAATTATAAATTGAAATTTTTGACTAAATCCAATCTTTATAGATCCCAAGCATTACATATATAAGGTATATAGCCTGCATCATATGAAATCAAAGGTATATATAAAGCGGTGAATGGATAATTTCACTTGCATAGCATTCTTAAACATCCCAAGTACCTAGGGTAAGAGAGATTAAAAGATTGGCTATGTTCGTAGAATTTCCATTCACGATTCGGTCAAGATATAATTTACCCTCCATTTTCTACATAGGTAATTTATCTCGGAATAAATTCATGTACCCCAACCCTGGGGAATTTAGCTGGACATGGTTTTTCTAGAAAACAAATTCATACCAATACATGGAATTATGGATCTAGCAAACATTGGTAACAAATTACAAAACAATCAAGAGTTGAATTGAAAAGAAATAATAACTAAGAGAATGGAAATTTTATACTTGTATTCAGCAACAGGAAAATCAAATGAGTTGAATCCAGAAAACTTCTTCTTAATCAACCTTACAAACTAGGGTTTATGAAAACTTCTAAAAGATTGCCTAACTTCTGAATTTCTCTCTCTAATTCGACTCCCCTCAGAATGAGGTAGGGCTTGGTCTTTTATAGCACCAACTAGCACGATTTTGACAGCTAGAATTGCTTGCTGCGCAAGATTCTACCAGCTATGCACCTCTTGATCTTCATAATTAATGCCAGGATTTCGCACACCCGGATCGATCCGGATCCCCTCGAATCGGTTCGTTTTCAGCCACTTGACCGGTTCTTTTTTTATTCTACTGGATCGGTCCGAGCTCCACTGGATCGGTTCTGCTATCATCGGTTCGGAATCAATCCAGGGTCTACTAGAATTGTGACATTTTGGATCGGTCCGAAATCTACTGGATCGGTCCGATTTTCTTCAAATTTGAGTTTTCTTTCCATCTTTGACTGGCCATAACTTTTGATCTCGAGGTCTGATTTGAGTGTCATTTCTTCCAATTCTCTTGTGAAATCAGGATCTTCAACTTCCCTTTAGGTCTCGAATCCGAACTCTGGGTATAAATTTACGCTTTTACCCTTTGACTTTTCTTCCTTTGTTCTTTTACTTTCTTCCGTTTTCTTTCGCTTTTCTTGCACTAAATTCCTGTAAAACCCATTAGAAATACACGAAACTCCGGGTACTTGTTAGAAATAGCCAATGGCAATGATATGGAATAAAAATGATTCAATTACCTTATTCGAGATATCAAAATCACTAACTTAAGGGGCTAAATTCAGAAGAATTTATGCTTGGTCAAATAATCCGGCAAGTGCAAGCCTTTTATTCAGGGTCGGACCGATCTAATTTGGCTCCAAGGTGAAACACGTACGAATACTCCATCACCTTCCTCAAATTTCAATTATTTCCTTCGTTTGTTTGCATAGCTTTTCGATCTACTTTGTGCCACCTTCTAGTGATTATAAATAAGATTTATTATCTCGGTAGTGTGTTGCATAATTTTTGGCCCAGGTAGTTTTTGCTCCCCTACTTCAGTCCAACATACTGGAGTCCTGCACTTTCTCCCATACAAAGCTTCATAAGGAGCCATCTCTATAATGGAATGATAGTTGTTGTTATAAGCAAAATATATTGGTGACAAATGTTCATCTCAACTGCCTTTAAACTATAATAAACAAATTCATAACATGTCTTCGAGTGTCTGGACTATTCTTTTTTACTGCCCATCAATTTGAGGATGCAAAGTTGTACTAAATTTCAATTTAGTCCCCAAAGCATGTTACAAACTAGGCCAAAAGTGAGAAGTAAACTTAGGATCTCGATTAGAAATAATAGAAATGGGTGAACCATCCAATCTAATTATCTCATCCATATATATTTTGGCATGTCTATCCATGGAGTAAGTAGTTTTAACAGGAAGAAAATACGCAGACTTAGTCAATCTATCAACGACAACCCAAAAAGAATCAAACGCTCGTGATGATTTTGGTAATCATATAATAAAATATGTGGTAACATGTTCCCACTTACACTTAGGAATAGGTAAGAACTGTAGTACACCACTAGGATTCTAATGCTCCATCTTCACTTGTTGGCAAACAAGACATCTAGTAACAAAATATACAATGTCATGTTTTATTCTAGGCCACCAATAACATTGTTTCAAATATCTGTAAACTTTTATGCTAGTTGGATGCATAGCATATAAAGAACAATGGGCTTCCTCCAAATTGGTTCTCCTGACATTAAGTACACAGAAACAGTTATCACACATAAAAATATTATCATCATGAACAGAAAATTCATTTGCTTTACCCTTTTTCATATTGTCTCCAACTTTCTTCAATTTTGTACCTTATGTCTAAGATTGTCATATTCGATCTATCAACGTAGGTCTAACATTTAAGTCCACTTCTATTTCTCAAGAATAATTTAAATCTAACTCAACCCCCATCAAAGCTAATTCTCTCAACAAGTGAACTCGAATATAATAAATACAAAATACACTACCTAGTGATTTTCTACTCAAAGCATCAATAACAACATTAGCCATACCCGAATTGTGATGTATTCTACAATCATAATCTATTATAAGTTCCATCCACCCCCTTTCCCTTAAGTTCCAATATTTCAGAGTAAACAAGTATTTTAAATTTGATGGTCACTAAAACTTTCACAACTAACACCACATAAGTAATGCCTCTAAATCTTTAATGCAAAAACTATTATGGCTAATTCAAGATCACATGTATGATAGTTGCGTTCATATATCTTTAATTACTGAGAAGCAAAAGTAATTACCTTTCCATATTGCATTAATACACAACCAAGTCCTTGATATGAGCCATCGCTATAAATGACTAAACCTTTGGTACCTATTAGAATCATCAATACTCGAGTTGATGCCAACTTAACATTTTAATTTTCAAAGTTTTGCTCACAATCATCATTCCACGCAAATTGTTCTCCTTTCTGGTAAGCTTATCCAATGGCAATGCAATACAAAAAAAACAAGTTATAAATCTCCTATAGTATCCATCTAATCCTAAAAAAAACTATGTACCTCTGTCACACTAGTTGATCTTTCCCAATTCATTACTACTTCCACGTTCTTGGGATCAACACAAATTCCTTCAACAAAAAAATAGGCCCCAAAAATACTACCATGTCTAGCCAAAATTTACATTTAGTAAGTTTAGTATATAACTGCTTCTCTCACAAAGTCTATAAAATTACACACAAGTGGTGCTCATGTTCCTCTCTAATATGGGAATATATCAAAATATCATCAATGAATACAATAACAAAAGAATCCATGTAAAGGTGATATATGCGGTTCATTAAGTCCATGAATATGGCTGGTGCATTTATTAACCCAAATGGCATAATAAGAAATTCATAATCGCCATACTCATAATGAAAAGAAGTTTTAAAAATGTCACAATCTCTTACTTTCAACTATTGATATCTGGATCTGAGATCAATCTTGGAAAATACTCCGGCTCCTTGCAACTGATCAAATAAGTCGTCAATGCGGGGTAGTGCGTATTGTTACAGATTATCGCTTTGTTCACTTGATGATAATCGATGCACAGTCTCATATCTTTTTTATTCACAAACAATACTGGTACTACCCATGGTGATACACTAGGCCTTATAAAGCCACGATCTAACAATTTTTTAACTGTATTTTTAGCTCTTTTAATTATTCATGTGCCATACAATATTGCAATAGATTTCGATTCGGTGCCTAGTACCAACTCAATCATAAATTCTACATCGTGGTCAAGTGTTAACCCTGGAAGTTCTTTTGTAAAGACATCTGCAAACTCATTAACTAATGGTATATCTGATAGTTTTCTAGCCTCTTAGTGTGTGTCTACCACATGAACAAGATAACCCTGACATGCTTTCTTTAGTAGTTCATATGATTTTGTAGCAGAAATTATACATGTTTGAGTGATATTTCAATATCCATAAATTTAAATTCAGGTTCACCCGATATCCGAAACACTCCTCCTTTCTAAAGAAGTCTATACATACATAATAGGAGGCCAAACCATACATACCAGTATCACATTAAAGTCACGCATGCCAAGAGGTAATAAGTCAACCAACAAATCCTTTTCAACTACTCATACCACACACTCCCTGCGCACCCTATCAATGAAAACCATTCCCCCCACTGGAGTAATAATATCTAAACTAGAATTTAATAATGATCATGGTTTATTAAGATGTAGCGGATAAAGTTAAGATGCGAAAGAATGGGTAGATCCAGGATCTATCAACACATAAACATATTTCTCATAAATGGGAAGTGAACTTGTCACTACATTAGGTGTAGCTTGTGCATCAAGTCGCATTAGTAAAAAAACTTTGCCTTGACCTTGGCTTTGAGATATACCTCCTCTATCTCCCCTTGGTACATCTTGTGTAGAACTCATACCTCATATCGCCACACTCCCAACTTATATTATATCTCCCATTACCTGATAATTCTTTTGCATGTGCCCTAATTCATAATAATGGAAACATAAAGTTATCGTCTCAGCTATTGTACACTCCCGAGATAAATACCCTTGATCACCACATCAATAATAAAAAATGGCCCTCGATCCAATCATAAATGCATTTTCTGACCCACTTATCCTAGTCCTTACACCTCGAGCTTGAAATATTCCATGCGCAGTTTTACTATTTTTAAATCCTTGACCTTTGGATACTCCTCATGCTATATTCTAAATTGAGGTTCATGTCTCCCATCCATGTGATTTTGTACCGTCATGTGTAGCTTTCTTTGAATTTTCAGCTTGTAGTTCTTTCATTGACTTTTTTGACATAGTTTTTATACATACATCCAACCCAGTTTGAAACCGATCGCATTTAGTTTTTTCTATCCTCTCTAAATTAGGTACAAATCTAGATAAAGATATGAATAAAGTTTCACTGTATGCCACCATTCGATTCCTATGTTTTAGCATGATAAATTCTTCCTCTTTTTCCTTCCTGTAAACACTTGGAAAATATTTTTCGAAGAAAACATTCACAAACTTCTCCTAAATAATTTGCGGAGGAATTACTAGCACCACTCACCCAATTATATTAAGTAACCTCTCTGTATCATTCCACCATAACTTTGCATCATCCTCTAACCTAAATGTTGCCAACAAAACCTTTTGTTCATCTTTCACTTCAATCACCTTTAATATTGTTTCCATCTTTCTAACCCACCCTTCTGCCACTAACGGATTGGTAGTCCCTGTAAATGCTAGAGGATTTAGTTTCATTAATCTCTCATGTAATTTTTTCCTTTCTTCACCATATGCTCCACATATCTCTTGTTCCACTAGTTGTACCACTGGACGTAATATTCTTTCCACCTCATCAATAGGTCTTGTTTGACCTCTAATTCCTTGACTTATGTATATCCTTGTCCTTCCTGACTGTTAAGAACATGGGATGCCTCATCTTCTACTCTATCTTGCTTCTTACATGGATCCATCACTTATTGCAACATAAATAAATTAAACAAAGATACAATACCACAAGTTTAACATTTATATAGTTAGTCAAAACTTGATTCGTAACAAACTCACTTTATATTATCCACTGCCAACCTAGACCCTGACACCATATCCATAACCTAATAACCATGCTCTGATATCAAGTTGTCACACCCTGATTTAATTAGGTTAAAATCATCCTTTTATATACAGATAAATTCCATTTAACAATAATTTAATTTCAATCTCTCATAACATAACACATAATTTTTTCCAAATTCGTGTTTATATGAAAACATAACGACCTTTTCATGTAACTTACAAGTACAAAACAAGGACATTATAGCACATATAACTTACTAAGTATAAAACAACTTTACATAAAAACGTTTCTTAGTTTGACATTTACACAAAAAACTTGTTGATATTTAACCCATATTATATATCCTTCACTTTCCCTTTTTCAAGTCATAACTTGTTAGTGAAATCCAAACGGTAGGAATAACTAAAACAAAACACTATAGGAATGCAAGCTACCCAAGATTCTTGAACGACCTTAAAAGTGTATATAACACTTTAAATCATATAACCCAAGTATGAATTGTCGACTCGCAAGCCTGGACCCACCACAATCCAATTAACCAACCATGGTTTATAAGGATCACCACATCCCATTATTTTTTCCTAAGAAAAGAAAACCTTATGTTGGATTAACGAGACCACTACATCCCATAGGACCCACCACAATCCATAAAGTTAAATAACTTTACTTAATTTTTTTAATTATATGCGTGTCTCATAAACACCACATCATCACACAAGTATCCCAACACATGTATTTAGCCTATACATTTCCATATAAATGTATAAGCATATATATTTCATAGGGCATGTCATTCACCTTAAAGTAAGTAATGAGATTAGTACCATATATATTTCCTTGGTATGGTAGTATTAGATGTTTCCCCATCTATCAATTCAACATCATTGGTATTTGAGTACACCAAATTATATTAAGTCTAGTAACACATCACATTCATTGGTTAATCTGAAATAACTAGAAATGAATTAAATATTCTACTTCACATTTCATAACACCCTATGAATTAGGGTTTTAATACAACTTACATAATGAAATTATGAATTTTCTAGAGAAAGTTATGCCTATTTTACTACAACATTTTTCGAGTTATTTCTCTAGAAAAACAACGTAACTTTAACTTCAAAACACCACCCAAGCTAAGTCATAAAGTAATTTATGCTCACCTCAGAATATCTAATACTCATATATGTTATTTAACATCTCCAACTGTAACCACTTTCTTTTAGCAACTATCTAATGAGTTATAGCACAACTAGGTCCATAATAGAATATTAAGGCATAACCTAACATAATTAAGCATACATAATCTCATATTTGGGTTTTAATAAATGGAAATAACTACCTAAAATATCACACACACACACACACACACACACACACACACACACACACACACACACACATATATATATATATATACGCACACACATGCACAAATATTATAAAATAAAATTTTCACGAAATGATGATTCAAGTATAGAATTTTCTTTTTTGACTTTTTACCATTCTAGAACAATTTCTCATCTATGGTGTTAAACCATTCTGCTCTCTCTCTCTCTCTCTCTGTAGGCATAATGATCCTCATTGACATCTTTTTCAAATTATAATAAAAATAAACAAATTAATGAACTCATTCATGTGATTAACATTAACAAAAACATAATTACCTTATAAGAACTTCTTGATTTATGATAACCTTTCCCAAGCAATCCTTCCTGAGCCCTCTTTTCTCTTTCCTCAAGCTTATTTATACCAAAGCTTATAATATGAAAGGGAGAAGATGATAAAGATCTGATTTGCCGGTAGAAAGCGTAGTTAAGTAGTCATGTGGTCATTTTTAATGATGTTGTTTATGATTATATGAAATAAAGGTACAATCAAAATATTTTAACTTAAAAAAAATTCGTCCCATGTTCGTAAATCAACTCTAACTTACTATTTCGGCATCCGATTGAACCTCCATTTGCACCTACTCGTAGATAACCTAAATATGTACAAATTATATATTAATATTTTTTCCAATATCATAACTTTATTATGCTTTAACTCAGCTCAAATGTGAATATAAGAATTTGCCCAAAATTTTAAAACATAAAAATCTGGCAACAAAACCACTCCAAATTCGCATCAATACTCGGTTTAGTTTTATAAACACAATTATGAATCTACAACATACTTTATAATTCATTTAACCACATAACTAATTATATTCTCTTAGCATGTTATCATCAATCATAATCTCAATTAGAATCTAATATAACCAACATATATATCATGTGAGTATGCATTATCTAAACATGATAACTAAAATGTTTAATACTCATCATCAATCTTATCAATTATAACTTATACTTATTCACTCAACTAACATTCCTAATCATGTTTTAGGGTACTACACTATGTATTGAATAGAAGGGTAGGTAACAAGTTATAAACTGCAATGTATTTATAAGTAACAATCCAAAATGCTAGACAGTTTTTGTTAACTATCCAAATATGTGCAATCTGCAAGGATGCTAGACGGGTTATTGTTTACCGTCTAAATATGAGTGGTCACATCAACTTTATTTTTTCGACTATGATATATTTACCGCACGCTTGTATCAAAAGATGTTTCGTGTATGCAACCTGAGAATGAGCATCGTGGTTTTTCCTGGATGATTGAAAGCATTGACCGCATTCACTGAGAAGGGAACACATGTCACAAGCATGGAAAAGAAAATATCAGGGATATTATCATGCAACAACTATAATTTTAGAGAATGTTGCATCTTGCGACACTTGGATATGGCATGTGTTCGTTGGAATGCCCGGTGCATGTAATGATCTAAATATTTTGGCCAAATCTCACATGTTTGAAGAATTTTTAGAAGGAAATCGAAACCCTAGCACTTAAAAGTTAATGGAAACACATACGACACTGGGTATTACCTTACCGATGGTATTTACCCACCTCTTGCAACTATTTCAAAAGTTACAAGGGACCAACCACTCAAAAACAAAGCATCTAAACACGAGCTCAGGAAGCCCGAAAGGATGTTAAAAGGTCTTTTGGCATCCGATAATCACATTTTCATTTTATTAAAAGCGCGACAAATTTGTGGGAATATAGAGACTTATGTGTTATTATTAAGGCATGTGCATTATTATATAATATGATTATCGATGAGGAATTGCAGGACAGGACTTGGCATATGCAGACCAACCGCTTCATGAGCCATCACCCTGCCTAAGCAGGTAAAATCTCACTGGATATTATCAGTGCTAGGTGCGGGAGGCGAAGATGAAGAACAAGGATGCTCACAATCAATTGCGTGACGACCTCATGGAATACATTTGGAACTGTTATGCAAAATCATTAAACTGGTAGTCATTTCTATCATTTGTGATGTTGATTTCTATTCATGTTTCTTTAGGTTATTATTAAATTTAGTTCATGTACGGTTATGTGTGCCTTATTAAATATGTGTCTTATTAAATGTCCCATTGTATTGTTGATGGCATGCACTCTTAATTATTGTATATGTAATATTTATAATTGAGATGCATCTTAAATATATTAATAGTGATTCTAATAAAAAAATCATAATAATGGGTTAGAAAAAAAATTGCATAATGGAAAAAATTTGACAAATCATTGACTAATTTGCTATTGTAATAAGTTCTTATATGCTTGCGTGCGGCGAAACATTATCTAATTCATCTGCATTTTGTGAAAGGAACATTGTTGGGGTGTGAAGTTACTAGTATCCTTGTATATAATTCAATATTCATCATGTTGAAGTTGAGCTTCTTACTTTTTAGAGATAATTTTAATTAAATACTCTATCTTTTTATTTAGAATTCTTCGACTTCTTTGGGATTCAGAAGAATTTGCGTTATACGCTGCATTGGATTCCTCAAAGTTTTCTAAAAGTGACGTGTGTGTAGAAAAACTATTAGCGATTGCTTGTTTCTTCCTTTTAAGTTTGGCCACTTTACACCCCATGGATCTCTCTAGTGGATTATTCAAGTTCTCTGAATATTGGTCGGTGTTGTTGAAATCTAGTGGCCTTGACTCGTTGTCTTCATCCGTAAATTGTGACCCAGTAGTTGACATGTTATATTTAGGTAAATACTTGAGCAACTCGTAATAATGGTCAAATCCACATTAATGACCCGCATCGCTTTGGAAGTCTTCACGAGCTCGTTTGATCTAAAAAACATAATATTTTGTATAATTAGATTTATAAAATAATTACCTCAAATATAAATAATAAACTGGACATAAATAATTTTCATTCCCCAATTAACCTCAGGTTTCCCATTTTCTTTACCGTCTCGGTATGCTCGAGACAACATTACCGAATACAACAAATAATATTTGTCTATTACTTAAAATTTTCCTTACAACGCATTATCGGTGAATTTGTAATTAATAACCTCGCCACAATTGTATTCTTGAGTTATTTGTCCCATAAGATGTTACGAGTTTGGTTTGCCCAACTGCACCATCGATTGAATATATTATATATGCATGGCAAAGCAACACTTCATCGTATTGGCGAAATTTGATAACCAGGTAGAGTTTGTGGGAGTGATTTTGGAGGGAGATGCCATTTGTTGAATGAAATTGTATAAATGTTGAGTTTTTTTGTAAATGTAAAAAATATTGGGGTATGAATTGCATTTATACTAAAATAAATATTATGTCCATTTGAATGTAGTCGTTTATGTCCGTTGGAGGGAGTAAATAATGTTTTTCTTAAAAAGTTAGATGGGTAATAATATTGCCCCCACAGTGAATGGGTGGGTGAAAGTCTATTGTCCAAATTGTGGGCCTCATTTCACAATGTGTATTCTGTGCATAGATTTACAACCTTGATTAATTGTTTAATAATGTAATATGCATTATTGTATACCCACTATTAACTAAAACAATACACAAGTATATATTTGCATTGAACATGAGAGATGGCCTTCATTGTATAACCACAACACAATTACTGAAGAGTAATATTACTCTTATTGAACAATTATACACAATTTATCGAAAATGTACTTTATGAGTTTGTACTCTATCGAGATGCACAACATAATACAATAACCTTAAAACACATTTTGATAAACTGTTTAGGGTCCAACTATCCCCACTCCCTCTCATTCTTCCCCCACTCCATTTTAATATTCAAAGACTGTAATGCCCTTAAACACATTAACTCCTTTTCATTCATTCCAAATTCACATTTATAACTAAAACTTATATTCACTTTTTTATCCCAACTAAAATAAATATTTTTTTATTTAATAATTTTTTTCATTAATATTAAAAATAGTTTTGAATATAAAAAATGTTTATTTAAAAAAAGTACTTTTAAAAAATAATAAAATAAATTTTTAATAAAAAATAGTTTCAACTTTATATAAGCATTTCAAAAAGTAAAAAAAAAATCCTCTGTAAAAAAAAATTAAGAGTTGTTTTAAAAAAACTGTTGCATAAATTATTTAAACAAATTGTTGTATAAATTATTTAAACAAACTGTTGTTTAAATTATTTGGTTAAACACTATTTTTTTGTAATATTTTAAAATAATATTTTTACTATTTTAAAATAAAATGGTTCGCGCCAGCGGTATGTATAGGCGGTCCGACCACCTCTACACACCACCGGCACAAACCAATATATATGAAAAAATGGTACGCGCCAGCAGTATGTATAGGTGGTCGGACCGCCTATACCTACCCGCTGGTGCAAACCATTTTTTTAAATAGTAAAAAGATTATTTTTAAAATAGTATAAAAAAAATTGTAAACAAAAAAAATACTTTTTAAGAAAATCGTTTTTAAAGAAAATAAATTTTATGTTTTATAAATAGTTAAAAATAGATAAGATTTGGGTTGCTCTAGTATAATTTGTTTTATATATAAAAGACTATTTTAATAGCTAAAATATTTTATTTTTGTAATAAAATTGTCTTTTATATTATATAGAACATTGTTTTAGTTTTATAAATATTTTTTAAAAACAACAGTTAATTTTTTTTAAGGCAATGGAAATGGTTTTTTTTTTATTTTTTAAAACAGTTATAAAAAACAATTTTTTTAATAAACAATTAATTTATACAAATTTTTTAAAAATAGTTTTCTTTAATAAACAAAATAGTTTTTAATATAAATAAAACTTCGTTAATAAATAATTAAAATGTTTGTTTTAGTTGGGATAAGAAAGTGGATATAAATTTTAAGTATAAATGTAGATTTTAAATAAATGAAAAGAGAAAATAAATATAAAATATTTTCATCTTTTAAGTATAAAAGTGAAGTCGGTGAAATTAATGTTGAAGTGAAAATAGAGGGATCCATTGCAACCAAGCCTCTTGGCCTAGTGGTATAAGGCTGCCATTCGGACCGTCTTCGGGGTGGATTGGGTTTGGTCCCCAGTTTGATCTCTCACACTGTCAAAATAATGCTTGGCCAGCGGAAGCCACAAACCGCGAATGAGGATTAGTCGAGGCGCGCGTAAGCTCGCCCGGACACCTCATGGTATGCTACCAAAAAAACTGTTTATGTTAAAATAAATGGGACACAGAGAGAATTTAAGAGAGAGGAAGAGTTTCTCATTAATTGGTGAGTTTAATCTTTCACAAAAGGATCCTATTTATAGTTACTTGGCTTTCACCACATCCATTGGATCAACAATGATATGAATGGTAGAGATTAAATTCCATTAAATGTATCTCACCAAACCACCTATAGTATCTTAGGTATCAGGTGGTTGCACATTTAATATAACACTAATAGGAGTGGACATCCATTTAAATAGGATAAATACAATATTTATAACACTCCCCCTTGGATGTACACCATATATCCACCATTCAATGATTATTGCCTCGTTAAAACCTTACTAAGGAAAAACCCCGTGGGAAAAAACCAAAGTGAAGGAAAAAGAGTACAACTTTTTTTATCATTGAATCGGTGTTGGACGCTCTTAGTGTTGCCTAGCTAAAACCTTTAGCTGGAAAACTCAATGAGAAAAAACCTAGTTAAAGGAAAAAGAGTACAACGCGCTTATGTCCTAAAAGAGCATGATTTTTTATTCTCCCCCTGAAAAGGATCTCCCCTTGATTTGCATATCTCAAATTTACTGTTGATGAAGCCTCCGCATTCCGATCCCATGCACAAGTTTCTGGAACGTTGCTTTTGGAAGCGACTTGGTAAACAAATGAGCTAGATTTTCAGTTGAACGCACTTGCTTGACTTTGATTTCATTTTTCTTTTGAAGTTCTAAGTGAAGAAAAACTTTGGTGAAATGTGCTTATTTATATCTCCTTTGATGAAGCCTTCCTTAATTTGAGCTATGCATGACGCATTATCATCATATATGATACCGGGAGCATCTATAAGGGAAGACAGTTGACAAGAACTACAAACATGTTGAATTAAAGATCTCAGCCATACATATTCATGACTTGCTTCATAGAGTGCTAAAATTTTAGAGTGGTTAGAGGAAGTAGATACTAAAGTTTGTTTAGTAGAGCGCCAAGAAATATCAGTATTACCGCTAAGAAATACATAACCTGTCTGTGATCGACCCTTATGAGGATCAGAGAGGTATCCAGAATCTGCATAACCTATTAACTCATAACCATTAGAATGATTAGAATAATATAAGCCCATGTCAGTTGTTCCTTGTATGTATCTTAGGATATGCTTGATCCCAATCCAATGCCTTTTTGTTGGTTCAGAACTATATCCGACAAGCAAGTTAACTGAAAATGAAATATTCGGTCTAGTGCATTGTGCCAAATATAATAATGCACCAATTGCACTTAAATAAGGTACTTCTGGACCCAATATTTCCTCATCATCATCTTTAGGACGACATAGATCTTTCTTTATATCTAAAGACCAGACGACCATTGGTGTATTTCGTGGATGTGATGTCTCCATACCAAATCTTTTCAAGACTTTTTCAATATAATTAGACTGATGGACAAGAATTCCATTGGAATTTCTCTCGATCTGCAGGCCAAGACAAAATTTAGTTTTCCCTAGGTCTTTTATCTTAAATTCCTTCTTCAAATAGTTAGCAGTTTTTTCGAGATCTTCTGGAGTCCCGATTAAATTAAGATCATCCACATAAACTGCTACTATCCCAAATCCCGTTGGGGATTTATTTATAAAGACGCATGGGCAAATTGGATTTTTTTCATACCCTTCCTTAGATAAGTACTCACTAAGACGGTTATCCCACATCCTTCCGGATTTCTTTAAGCCATATAATTATCGTCTTAGTCGAATTGAGTACGTACTTCTTGACTTTGGTTCTGGAAAAGTAAATCCTTTAGGTATTTTCATATAAATTTCCGTGTCTAAGTCCCCGTATAAATAAGCAATCATAACATCCATGAGTCTCATATCAAGATTTTCAGAGACCACTAAACTAATCAGATATCTGAAAGTTATACCATCCATAACGGGGTGTAATAACCCTTACTTTTGAGAAATTTATTTTATATTAATTTACCATGTGAGGTAAATATATAAAATGTTGGATAATGGGGTAAATATTATTTTTAACTTATTTAAAAGATGATATTTAGTAGATTTTGCATATTTACTGTTATGTGAAAGTAAATAGCATTATGTTACGAGTTATGGTATTGTTGTGCTTTAAACGAAATTTATGGTTTAAATGAAGTTGGAATTTGAAATGATTTATATTAGTCTGGATACCAATTTAGAGGGCGCGGTTAGTCCCGAAATTGTCGAGATAGTCAAAATAAGTGCCATATGTATTTTTGGGTTTCGGGCACATTTGACAGGTTATGACTCAATTGTGTAGTTACGAGTCATTTTAATGGTGTATTAACATTTAAAGATAGGAATTAATGCTAAGGGCACTATTAAGTCTTGCAAACCCTTTTTATTTCTCAAGTGTATACTTCCTAAACCTAGAGAGAAAGAAAGAAGAAGAGAATTGTGGAGAAAAAGAAGAGAAAAGGAAGAGAATTGAAGATTGAAGCTTGGATTTGTGGTTACCGGAAGAAAATATGAGATTACAACCTTAAGGAAAGTTTCTTACTTGCTAATATATGGTTTAAAGTGAATAAATTGTAGTGATGGTTGTGTATTTGGAACCCTTGAACAATTATGGGTTTTTATGATTTTCTAGTGTTTGAACCCTTAAAATCTTGTTGTAGATACATATGGTGGTGATTATATTAGTTTGTATTTATGTAGGATTGTTTTGGTTGGATTAATGGTGGTTGTTGTGGGTAAAAATGGAGGAGAAATGAGTTTTGGGAAAAGTTAGGGTAATAAACTCCATAACCGAAATTGGGCATTCAGGCCCAGGCGAATCGATTCACTAAAGGGGTAGGCTATAGGTTTGTGATGAGCGAATCGATTCTGCTTATCCGAATCGATTCGGTTGTAAGCAGAATATTGGGTTCTCTTGACCGAATCGATTCGGATTATCCGAATCAATTCTCTTTTAAGACCGAATCGATTCGGCCAGGGCGAATCGATTCGGAATTCTTGTTGTTTTAAGGTATTTTTCTATCTTAGTTTGTAACCATTTTCTTGTAGGTTTGGGACCTAGGAACTTTCTCTTAGGATGAAACAAAGTGTACTAGAGTCTTATATTAGGTATATGACTCCTCTAGAGTTGAACGGGGATACTTGGGCCTATCTCGGGGATTACTTAATAGACGTTAGAGTAGCTTTTTCTTGTGTAAACTAGTTTGAGACTAGGGAAGAGTAGGATTATATAATTGGAGAAATTTAGAGACATGAATGAGTTATAATATACTTAGTGGATTATAGTAACGCCATTGTTTCTCGGAGACTAATTTGGGGAATTATTAAACGTTACGTTTATAGTGATGACATTAAACGCGTATGGCTACGGATAAAAACGTAATGCATACTTTAAATATCGGAATAACTTGTGAATGCTAATTTGTTTATACACACCCCTCTAAATGCTATCATAAGGGAAGTTACGCACATGAGGTGAAGTCCCCTGGCTAGTGAATACAGGGTGAATATAGTCCTCGGCCATAGGACCGGTTATTATTTATTATGTGATTATTCTTCGAAGTGGGGTAATTCCGAGTGTGTTTATGACTCACTATCGAAGGTATATGTTCTCTTCCCGACATCACGCGATGTAGGATGCCCAGGTTGTCTTGGTGATAGGCCCTGGAAGATGATAGCTATTTAGGGGCGCATCCAATGGGGAAACCCGGAAGGATGGTCTTAGAATCGTTATAAGTTGTGAAATATAATTATTCTTATTAAAGTGGGATTTTATTGATGATAAGGCACTCTATGAAGTAAATTGCTTTGAATATGTTTCCTAATGATAAAAAGGAATGGTAAAATGAAATTTGGTAAGAAAGGAATTGAATCTCATTAAGTAATATTTTAATCATGTTCTTTAGCATAATTGAATTGTGATCATTGTCATGATATTTGAGTTAGATTATGCTTTTAAATGGAGAAGTTCGATTCCTTAGCATTATTCATGGTAATTAAATTTTCCATAACTGTCATGCATTTTATTCACTTGGTAATCATATTAAATCGGGCCCTGACCCGTTTATATTTCCCTGTGTTGCTTAAATCTTTTTTGCCCAGGTGTTCCGCCGCAAGGACACCCGTATTGACTTTTCTATCCCAGTGTCCTAAAGTTGTAACACTTTGCGGATGTTACGGGATATTTGATTTAGATGTTTCCATTTTTGTATTCTAGTTCTGCTCGATTACGCATTCGAGCGTGTTGCCCAAGTTTTGTACTTGTGTTATATAATCTGATATTGTACTCTAATACTCAGTGTAACCTATTTGTATGAGTCTTTTAACCTACAGCTTATTCAGTTATTTTATTGTATATGGTTGTTGTTTTTTTATATGTCTTTATCTCTATACACCTTCTTTTCAATTGGATTGTTTAAATGTTTTTCATTAACTTACAAAATATTTTTTTGACAACCCGTTTTCTAAAATAATTGGTGGTTATCTCGTATACTTATTGTAATATGTTGATGCTAAGAATGGGCCATCTATGATTCCTGTAATTATTGGAGTATCGGGCTGGCCACCTCTTATTTTAATAAGCGGGGTGTCATATATGGTATCAGAGCATCAGCTTCTAGAGTCTTTAGGATCTATGCGGACTTATCACGTTCTACCGTAGAGTTCTTTGATATAGAACCTTATTGTTAGGAATGTTTTGTTTGCCTATATTTGCGATCTTCTGCTAAGATAAATTGTTCTTAATCGTATTCTAATTCAGTTGTTTCTTCATCCCAGATGCCGCCTAAGAGAGGTCGCCCTGCGAGAAGAAATAGAGTTGTAGATGACGATGTAGGTCCTCCACCGCAACAGCAAGGAATAATAAATGCCACTGAAGTATCCAATATTGTGGCCTAAGCGGTCAATGCTGCGATGACTGTCGTCGTTCAACAATTTCCCCAAGCCCGACAGCCGAGGGTTCAGGAGGTGTAAGCCCCCGCGGGACCTTCTCCATGGGAAAGAGTCAGAGAATCTTTCTTAAAGGGTCATCCCCCAGAATTTCAGGGTGGTTCCGATGTGATAGTAGATAACCAATGGAAAAAGGATATGCAGCGCCATCTTTGCATGGTGGATTGTAGTGAGGAACGGAAAAAAATCCTTGCTACTTTTAAACTAGTTGGATCAGCCTTGCACTGCTGGGAGTCGATGACCACACCAGAACGAAGAGATACCATGACTATCACTGACTTTTGGGTTTTATTTGACCGAAAGTATTTTCCTCTCGCAGTTCAGAGGGAGATGAGGAGGAAACTTCAAGATGTAGTTCAAGGTGAACGTTCAGTGGCAGAATATGAGGATGAATTCACTCGGTTGGCTAGTTTTATGTCGGATGAGGTGACTCCAGAAGAGAGGAGAATATCAAAGTTCATTGGAGGCTTACATTGGAGGATACGGCAACACTTGCTGGGAAAAATAGCTTTATAAACATTCGGGGATGTAATAAATGTCGCATTACTTCATTGTCAGGATCATTGGTTGCATGTACAAGGAAGTAAGAAAGTTATAGTTATGGGACAAACGGGCAAGCTGGGAGGCAATGGTACCGGAGGAGGAGCACTACCCTCATCCCAATCATCGAGAGGTAAGCAAAAGGAAAGGGACACCCAGTAAGGGTATTTGTCCAAAAGACAGCGTTATGGGGGATTTAATTTTGGTGGTAGCGGTTTCAGGCACGGACAGGGTGCCCAGCAACAGCAGTAGGCGGGACAGGCAGGTCGGGGTAGCAATGGGGGTCGAGGCCATCAAGGCCAAGGCTTTGGGCAGTTCAAAAATAATAGGGGCCAAAATCAGGAAAATATGACGGGTCATTATTTTCAACGTGGGGAGCCGGGTCATTATAGGTGGGCGTGTCCGCAGTTGATTAGGGGATAGTTTCCTAGAATTCCACAGCATCAGCAGGCACAACTACTGCCACCAGTACCTAATCCAGTCGTCCCTCCACAATAGGGAAAACTACAGTATGGGCGTGTCTACCATATACAGGATGCCATGCTTCCACCAGCCCCGCCAGTGCCGCCAGCTATCGAGGGTAAGTTTCCCATTCATGGGCATATGGGTCGTGTGTTATTTGATATGGGTACGACACACTCATATCTTTCTAGAGGTTTTGCTCAATCGACGGAGTTAATTAAATCTACGGAAAGTACTTTCACTAGTGTTGAATCCTCTATGGGTGATGGTTCACTCATTTTCTTTATTTGTAAAAGAATAGAAACAAATCTTGGTAATTTGTGTTTTGAGGCCGATCTGCTTATCCTTGATATGGTCGGGTATGATGTAATCCTGGGTATGGATTGGCTAGTGAAGTATCATGCGATAGTAAATTATTATGGGAAGATTATAGTCTTTGCCATTCCGGGGCAAGAGATGTTTCTTGTGGCTATACCTCGTTCAGAGGGAGGTTCTAGCACTTATTTGTATTGCATTACGGAGGAGACTTCTCAGAATGTAGTCATTTCCTTAGATTCAATTTCGGTTGTTAGAGACTTCGAAGATATTTTTCGAGAGATATCGGGTTTACCTCTAAGTACAGAGATTGAGTTTATGATTGATTTAACACCGGGAACGCGGCTGATTGCTAAGGCTCCGTATCGTATGGCACCTGTTGAGATAAGGGAGTTAAGAGATCAGATTCATAAGTTGTTAGAACATGGGTTTATTAGGCATAGTACATCGTCGTGGGGAGATCCTGTATTGTTTGTGAAGAAAATAGATGGTTCTCTCCGGTTGTGTGTTGATTATCTGGAGTTGAATAAAGTTACCATCAGGAATAAATACCCACTACCTCGAATTGATGACTTGTTTGATCAGTTAAGAGAAGCGTCGTACTTCTCTAAAATAGATTTGAGGACTGGGTATCATCAGCTGCGGGTTAGAGAACAGGATGTGTCCAAAACTGTGTTCTTAACGAGATATGGGTCCTATGTGTTTTTGGTCATGCCTTTTGGGCTAACCAATGCTCCTGTAGTGTTTATGGAACTTACGATAGAGTGTTTCAAGACTTCTTGGACCAATTTATTATCGTGTTTATTGATGACATCCTAGTGTATTCTCAAATTGAAGCCGACCATGCTAAGCATTTAAGGTTGGTCCTGCAGACGTTAAGGGATCATCAATTGTATGCCAAGTTTGAGAAGTGTGGTTTTTGGCTACAGGAAGTGCAATTCTGGGCCACATTGTGATAGCTCAGGGTATTTCGATAGATCCGAGTAAAGTTGTTGCGGTGAGGGAATGGGGTCAACCCATGACACCTACTGAGATTCGCAGTTTTTTGGGTTTGGCTGGCTATTATCGCAGATTTATCAAGGGTTTTTCTAACATTGCTAGCCCTTTGATAAACTTAACTCGAAAAGGAATAAGGTTTGTTTAGGATGATTCTTGTCAACTAGCTTTTGATTAGTTGAAAGATAAGTTGACTTTTGCTCCAGGACTTGCATTACCGAGGCCGAGATTAGAATATTTGGTCTTTACGAATGCATCTCTGCAAGGGTTGGGAGGTGTGTTACAGTAAGAGCATCGGGTTATTGCTTATGCTTCTCTCAAGCTAACGCGCCATGATAAGAATTATCCAGTTCATGATTTGGACCTTGCTGAAGTGGTTTTTTCCTTGAAGATTTGGAGACATTACCTCCTGGGGGAGAAGTTTAGTCTTTTCACGGACATCAAATCATTGCAATATTTGTTTTTGCAAAAAGATTTGAATATGCGACTGCATCGGTGGTTGGAGTTTGTGAAAGACTACCAATTTGATATTCACTATCAGCCGAGTAAGGCTAATGTAGTGGCGGATGCGTTGAGTCGAAAACCCAAGGGGGAGTTAGCATTGGTATGGAAGGCTAAATGGAAAGAACTCAGCCAAGAGGATGCAGTGGCAATGGCATTTATGTCGGTGTTGACCGTTACGCCTACGATAGTGGCAAGGGTTGTTGAAGCTCAAGGAAGGGACAAAGGTTGTCAGGACCGTGTACACCAATTATTAATCGGGGGAGAGAAATCCTACTCTATAAGTTTTGAGGGAGGACTACGTTTCCATGGGAGACTTATTGTCCCGAAATAAAGTGACTTGAGACGAGCTGTAATGACAGAATCTCATGGGTCTAAGTTTGTAGTGCATCCTGGTGGAGACAAAATGTACTAAGACATGCACCGTCAATATTGGTGGGCGGGTATGAAATGGGACATTTCTGAATTTGTTTCCCAATGTACTACTTGTCAGTTGGTAAAAATAGATCATCAGTGACCGACGAGATTGTTACAACCCTTGGAAATACCGATGTGGAAGTGGGAAAGTGTCTCGATGGATTTTATCATAGGATTGCCAATTTCATAAAGCGGTCATGATTCCATTTGGGTTATCGTGGATCGCTTAACTAAGTCGGCACATTTCCTACCCGTGTGTACAGACTACAACACTGTTCGTTATGCCCGGATATTTATTACGGAGATTGTTAGACTCCACGGGGTGCTCATTAATATTGTCTTCGATCGAGACAAAATTTTTATTTCCCATTTTTGGCGAAGTTTCCAAGAAGCTATGGGAACCAAGTTGAAGTTGAGTACCTCTTATCACCCTCAAACAGATGGGCATACGAAAAGAGTCAACCAAATGTTGGAGGATATGCTCAGAATGTGTGTGCTTGATTTCAAAGGATGTTGGGAACAATACCTTCCCTTGGTCGAATTTTCTTATAATAATTCATACCAATTCACTATCAAGATGGCACCCTATTAAGCATTATACGACCGACCGTGTAGATCACCTACTTGCTGGTTGGAAGTAGGGGATAATAAATTTTTTGGACCTGAGATGATCCAGGATACTTCTTCAAATATTGAACTTATCCGCAATCGTATCCAAAGTGCTCAAGATCGTCAAAAGAGTTATGCTGATGCGAATAGAAGGCATGTGGATTTGGAGGTTGGAGATCAAGTTTTGGTGCGAGTTTCTCCAATAAAGGGTATAAAGCGATTTAGGATGAAAGGAAAACTTGCTCCGCGCTATGTAGGTCATTTTCCCATTATTGCTATGGTAGGCCTAGTAGCTTATCAACTTGCCTTACCGGAGCACTTGCAATAGATTCATGATGTGTTTCATGTTTCATCCCTGAAAAAGTATAAGAGGTGTGAAGGAGCTCATTGGCACATTCCTTTAGAGGATATCGAATTGCAGCCCGATATATCATATGAGGAACAACAAGTTGAAATTTTAGATCACGGGGAGCGTAGGCTAAGATCTAGAGTGGTGCCCTTGGTTCGGTTTCAATGGGGGCATCATAATGTTGAGGAATCAACGTGGGAGCGTGAGGACGATATGCGAGAAAAATATCCACATCTCTTTTTGCAAGGCACGCCTAAATTTTGAGGGCAAAATTTCCTTATAAGGGGGGGAGTATGTAATAACCCTTACTTTTGAGAAATTTATTTCATATTAATTTACCATGTGAGGTAATCATATTAAATGTTGGATAATGGGGTAAATATTATTTTTAACTGATTTAAAAGATAATATTTACTAGATTTTGCATATTTACTGTTATGTGAATGTAAATAGCATTATGTTACGAGTTATGGTGTCGTTGTGCTTTAAACAACATTTATGGTTTAAATAAAGTTGGAACTTGAAATGATTTATATTATTCCAGATGCCAATTTAGAGGGCGCGATTAGTCCCGAAATAGTCGAGATAGTCAAAATAAGTGCCATATGTATTTTTGGGTTTCGGGCACTTTTGACAGGTTATGACTCAATTGTGTAGTTACGAGTCATTTTAATGGTGTATTAACATTTAAAGATAGGAATTAATTCTAGGGGAAGAATTAAGTCTTGCAAACCCTTTTATTTATCAAGTGTATACTTCCTAAACCTAGAGATAAAGAAAGAAGAAGAGAATTGTGGAGAAAAAGAAGAGAAAGGAAGAGAATTGAAGATTGAAGCTTGGATTTGTTGTTACCGGAAGAAAATATGATATTACAACCTTAAGGCAAGTTTCTTACTTGCTAATATATGGTTTAAGGTGAATAAATTGTAGTGATGGTTGTGTATTTGGAACCCTTGAACTATTATGGATTTTTATGAATTTATAGTGTTTGAACCCTTAAAATCTTATTGTAGATACATATGGTGGTGATTATATTAGTTTGTATTTATGTAGGATTGTTTTGGTTGGATCAATGGTGGTTGTTTTGGGTAAAAAAGGATGAGAAATGAGTTTTGGGAAAAGTTAGGGTAATAAACTCCATAGCCGAAATTGGGCATTCAGGCCTAGGCGAAATCGATTCGCTAAAGGGGTAGGCTACAGGTCTATTGATAATCACCCAAAAATGTACATTTTATACCCCGAATAGACGTACTTTTGTTGCTAATTCTCGACAATTTGGGTCTTATGTGCTTAAATGTTTATTTTGTAGGTTAAATTGTGCATTGCAGAGTTCAAATGCTTAAATCAAGGCAATTGTGTGCAATATGGTGCTAAATACCTTGTCCCGTATCCTAGCCTACCCTTACCCGAACCTAAACCTAGCTCAAAGCATCACCCCAGCCTGTGTGTATTTAGCTTGTGTCTTTTTATATTTTTTTATATTTTTAGTTTGAGTCATTTTATTTTTAGAATTTATTTTTGATTTATTTAGGATTTTTAAGTTTTATTTACTATTTTTATATTTTATTTTTATATTTTTATTTTATTTTTATTAGTTTTTAGTTTTTATTAGGAGTAGATTTTTTTAGGATTTCTTTTATTTTTTAGTTTTATTTGGTTTTACATTTATTTAGGATTTTAGTTTTAATTTTATTAGATTTTATTTTTATTTTTATTTTTATTTTTAGTTTCATTTTTAATTGAGTCTTTATTTTATTTTTAGAGTAGAATTTTATTTTTAGATTTTAATTTTTATTTAGTTAGTATTATATTTTTAGATGCCCAAATTAAATACACACACACAAACACATAACCTATAACTCAAACACACATAAACTCACTTACACTCATCTATCCTATACTGCAATACATCCAATTAGCCTCTCACCCACACCCTACAACCATACTCCCTCACACACCCAATCCTTTCCACTTCATCATCCCCACCAAACCCATCTTCACTCTCTCTCCAACCACCATTACCACCAAGACAAGAACCAACTCAATCAACACCACAATCGGCGGCGACCCCTATCGCCTTATCCCTCCTCCTTGAAACCCAGTCGCCAGACCTGTGCAACCTCACCACTACCCCAGCGGAAACCCGGATACCCTTAGACCCAGCCCCGATCGCGACCCTCTGCACCTCTCCCCTTATCTGACGCCAGCGCCCATTTCCAGAAATCCCACTGTCATTCTCTTAACCCACCCGGCGACCCACCTGCGCTCCCTTCCCGCCGGCGTCCTAACTCTGGTTATGGCATCCCTACACCTTATCCCCTCCATCGTCGACCTATTACTCTTTCCACACCCAAAAAGAAAACCACCGGCGACCTCGTTTCAGCCCCTGCCAGATCCGGACTACTACCCTCCTGCTGGCGGCGAAACCGCCGGTGACGACCCCTATTTCCAGTCCCTGCTCGACCCTCCTCTCCACTCTGGCGACCCATGACCCAAAGCCTCGATGCTGAGACCTCAAACCCGTAACCCGATCCAACCCCTACTTGAACCCGACCCCTACTCCAACCCATACCCGAACCTGATTTGAGGCACAAACCAATTTCAAGCTTTAACCCATTTAAAGTCAAACCCACGGTTTCTTCTTACCTGCCAAAACACAAGCCAACAAAACCAACATGCTAAATAAACTCTAAATTACCCATATGACTAAATCCCTTTTACCCCTTTGACCCAAAATGACCCCCAACTACCAACTTTAACCCAACTTCCCATTATACCCTTTTACCAAACCAGATTTTATTCCAATCCCCTCACCCACATGACCTCGACACACTCACACCTCATGCTCCTCTCACCATTTATATTCACACTCATGTCCATTCCCAAAAATACTCCCATGCTCCATGTGCCTACTATAAATGAAGATGAAGACCCCATTTGAAAAAAGAGCTTTTTAGATAGGAATTTTTAGAGAGAGAATTGTAGAGAGATAAACACCATTTTGTAAATAGTTTTTTGTTTTTATTTTTTAGAGATTTGGTGAGATTTAATTGTGAGTAATTGAATTGTATGGAAGATGATAGAGCTCAAATTGCCAATTTCAAGGAGACTTGTTGAAGATTTGTTCTCTTTCTCTACTCTTTTATTATATATGCCTTTGATTATTTCTTCATCTTGTTTAATATCATGTTAGGGTAAATCCCCTTTCAAGGGGTGGGGGGAAACCCTTATTTTATGTTATTTTAGTTTAATTAGTTTGATTACTTGAAAAATTCCCTTTGAATGTTATTTTTGATCCCTCGCCCTTAAATTTACACCTCGAGAGAGGGTAAATGATTTTCGAGAGAAAATCGAAATTCTAGTTATAATACCCATTTTAGATTCGAACTAGAGATAGGGGTTTCTTAAGTGGGGTATTATAACTTGAATTTCAAATCTAAATTTATTTTCTAAGATTGACATAAATTTTAATTGATCGATCATAGCGAGTAATTAATTAAAAGGAGTGTGGATCTATTTTCTAGAGTTGTCGGGTGTTAAACTTAATTTTCTAAAAGGTTACTATTAAAATTACATTTGCAACGAGAGTTGATTTGTAATTTTGATATTAATTTGGGAGAACTCAATTAATTAAATTAATTAATTAGAATAGCTAAAATTTGTGGTGTAATCCCATTCCTTGATTATTCTCACTATTATTTACCTCACTTTATCTCTTATTTTAGTTTAGACTTTATTTTTCATTTTAGTAACTTTCTAGTTAGTTGCTATCATATCACATTTAGTTTAGTTTAGTTTAAACCATCACCTCACCCAATTGTTTTAATATTTGAAAAGGCTAAAAAAAGTAAAAACGTGAAAAAGCACAAAAAGAAAATAAAAAGTGAATTACAATTGAATTTGTCTCTAGCTTACCCCCTTGGAAGTGGATTGATACCCTTACTTACCTTTACACTTGAGTTTGTTATTATTTTGTAGGTATTTGAGGTTTTGACTAACTTGGCTTTCAACAACGACACACAAAAGCATAGTTATCATGTGTGATGAGCGAATCGATTCGGCTTATCCGAATCGATTCGTTGAAATTTATTTTATATTAATTTACCATGTGAGGTAATTATATAAAATGTTGGATAATGGGGCAAATATTATTTTTAACTGATTTAAAAGATGATATTTACTAGATTTTGCATATTTACTGTTATGTGAATGTAAATAACATTATGTTACGAGTTATGGTGCCGTTGTGCTTTAAACGACATTTATGGTTTAAATGAAGTTGGAACTTGTAATGATTTATATTATTCCAGATGCCAATTTAGAGGGCGCAGTTAGTCCTGAAATAGTCAAGATAGTCAAAATAAGTGCCATATGTATTTTTGGGTTTCGGGCACTTTTGACAGGTTATGACTCAATTGTGTAGTTACGAGTCATTTTAATGGTGTATTAACATTTAAAGATAGGAATTAATGCTAAGGGCACGATTAAGTCTTGCAAACCCTTTTATTTCTCAAGTGTATACTTCCTAAACCTAGAGAGAAAGAAAGAAGAAGAGAATTATGGAGAAAAAGAAGAGAAAAGGAAGAGAATTGAAGATTGATGCTTGGATTTGTGGTTACCGGAAGAAAATCTGAGATTACAACCTTAAGGCAAGTTTCTTACTTGCTAATATATGGTTTAAGGTGAATAAATTGTAGTGAGGGTTGTGTATTTTGAACCCTTGAACAATTATGGGTTTTTATGAATTTATAGTGTTTGAACCCTTAAATACTTGTTGTAGATACATATGGTGGTGATTATATTAGTTAGTATTTATGTAGGATTGTATTGGTTGGATCAATGGTGGTTGTTGTGGGTAAAAATGGAGGAGAAATGAGTTTTGGAAAAAGTTAGGGTAATAAACTCCATAGCTGGAATTAGGCATTCAAGGCCAGGCGAATTGATTCGCTAAAGGGGTAGGCTACAAGTCTGTGATGAGTAAATCGATTCGGCTTATCCAAATCGATTCGGTTGTATTAAAAATGTTGGGTCCTCTTGACCGAATCGATTCGGCCTATCTGAATCGATTAGCTCTCAAGACCGAATCGATTCGACCAGGGCGAATCGATTCGGAATTCTTGCTGTTTTAAGGTATTTTTCTATCTTAGTTTGTAACCATTTTCTTGTAGGTTTGGGACCTAGGAACTTTCTCTTAGGATGAAACAAAGTGTAATAGAGTCTTATATTAGGTATATGACAACTCTAGAGTAAAACGGGGATACTTGGTCATATCTCGTGGATTATTTAATAGACGTTAGAGTAACTTTTTCTCGTGTAAACTAGTTTGAGACTAGGGAAGAGTAGGATTATATAATTGGGGAAATTTAGAGACATGAATGAGGTATAATATACTTAGTGGCTTATAGTAACGCCATTATTTCTCGGAGACTAATTTGGGGAATTATTAAACGTTACGTTTATAGTGATGACATTAAACGCGTATGGCTACGGATAAAAACGTAATGCATACTTTAAATATGGGAATAACTTGTGAATGATAATTTGTTTATACACACCTCTCTAAATGCTATCATAAGGGAAGTTATGCACATGAGGTGAAGTCCCCTGGCTAGTGAATACAGGGTGAATATAGTCCTCGGCCATAGGACCCGTTATTATTTATTGTGTGATTATTGTTCGAAGTGAAGTAATTATGGGTGTGGTTATGACTCACTGTCGAAGGTATATGGCCGCTTCCCGATATCACGCGATGTAGGATGCCCAGGTTGTCTTGGTGATAGGCCCTGGAAGATGATAGCTATTTATGGGCGCATCCAGTGGGGAAACCCGGAAGGATGGTCTTAGAATCGTTATAAGTTGTGAAATATAACTATTCTTATTAAAGTGGGATTTTATTGATGATAAGGCACTCTATGAAGTAAATTGCTTTGAATACGTTTCCTAGTGAGAAAAAGGAACGGTAAAATGAAATTTGGTAAGAAAGGAATAGAATCTCATTAAGTAATATTTTAATCATATTCTTTAGCATAATTAAATTGTGATCATTGTCATGATATTTGAGTTAGATTATGCTTTTAAATGGAGAAGTTAGATTCCTTAGCATTATTCATGGTAATTGAATTGTCCATAACTGTCATGCAATTTATTCACTTGGTAATCATATTAAACCCGGCCCTGACCCGTTTATATTTTCATGTGTTGCTTAAATCTTTTTTGCCCAGGTGTTCCGCCACAAGGATGCCCGTATTGACTTTTCTATCCCAGTGTCCTGGAGCTGTAACACTTTGCGGATGTTACGGGATATTTTATTTCGACGTTTCCATTTTTGTATTCTAGTTCTGCTCGATTACGCATTCGGGCGTGTTGCCCAAGTTTTGTACTTGTGTTATATAATGTGATATTGTACTCTAATAGTCAGTGTAACCTATTTGTACGGGTTTGTTAACCGACAGTTTGTTCGATTATTTTGTTGTATATGGTTGCTGTTTTTTTATCTGTCTTTATCTCTATCCACCTTCTTTTTAATTGGATTGTTTAAATGTTTTTCATTAACTTACAAAATAAATTTTTGACAATCTGTTTTCTAAAATAATTGGTGGTTATCTCGTATACTTATTGCAATATGTTGATGGTAAGAATAGACCATCTATGATTCCTGTAATTATTGGAGTATCGGGATGGCCACCTCTTATTTTAATAAGCGGGGTGTAACACGGGGGAGTATATTTCATCATAATCAATCCCGGTTTTCTGCAGGAAACCTTGCGCCACAAGTCGTGCCTTATATCGAGTGATTTCATTTTTTTCATTTCGCTTTCTTAAAAACACCCATTTGTAACCTACTGGGTTAGCGTCTTTTGGGGTTTGTACTATAGGTCCAAATACATCACGTTTATTTAGAGACTCAAGTTCTACCTTGATGGAAATTTCCCTTTTTTTGCCAATCTTCATTTTGTCGACATTCATTTATAATACGTGGTTCATTATCATCATCAATGCCCTTTGAAATTTGTGTAGCTACTGCATATGAAACTATGTCATCGATGATTGTTTCATTACGATCCCACATTTTTCTTGAACATGTATAAAAGATAGAGATCTTATTATTGTTCTTAGGTACCTTTTCCTCTTCAGGGGCTTTTATAGTCACTTCAGGGACTCGTGTCTTTTCAAAGACAATAACCTCTTTAGGGGTCTTAGAGAAAGTGGATCTTTTAGTCATAACCTCTTCGGGAGGGTTATTAGGTCATGATTTTTCATGTGATCTCCGCTTCCGAGGAGTCAAATCTTTGGAACCTATAGGTCTGCCACGTTTCTGGCGTGCAACGGAATCGTTTGTTGATGAAATTAAATTTTGTCCCACTGGAACATCAATTCTGGCTGGTGCATTAGCCGCGGGTACATGGGATTTGGTTACTTTCGCAGTATCATTGAATTCATCGAGTAATTGATTTGTAATTCCCTGAAGATGTATTATCCTTCATACTTCATGCTCACATTGTGAGGTACGGGGGTCTAGATGGGACAAGGTGGAAGTATTCCACGTTAATTCTCGTCGTTCTTCTGGAACGGTCCGTACTTCAGGTACGTTCTTCTCTCCCCCTAATAGTGGGAAGATGGTCTCATCAAAATGATAATCCGCATATCTAGCGGTAAACACATCATATGTCATTAGTTAAATAAATCGAATAATGGATGGTGAATCATAACCCACATATATGCCCAAACGACGTTGGGTCCCTATTTTAGTATGTTGTGGCGGTGGGATAGGAACGTACACAGCACAATCAAATTTACGCAAGTGGGATATGTTGGGCTGACATTCAGTCACAAGTTGTGAAGGGGAAAAATAATGGTAAGTAGTTGGTCGAAGTTGAATTAACTTGGCAGCGTGTAGGATGACATGACCCCAAGTTGAGACTGGGAGTTTTGATTGCATAGGCAATGGTCTGGCTATGAGTTGTAAACGTTTAATTAATGACTCAGCTAAACCATTTTAGGTATGAACATGGGGAACTGGGTGCTCAACATCAATGCCTATGGATAAACAATAATCATAAAAAACTTGAGAAGTAAATTCGCCCGCATTATCTAAGCGAATGAATTTGATGTGGTGATCAGGTAAATGTGCTTTGAGCTTAATCATTTGAGCAAGTAATTTTGCAAAAGCCAAATTGCGAGTGGATAGTAGGCAAACATATGACCATCGAGTGCAAGCATCAATTAAAACCATAAAATATTTAAAAGGTCCACTAAAAGGGTGAACAGGGCCACAAACATCCCCTTGAATGCGTTGTAAAAATAATGGTGACTCAGAGGCTATTTTGAGAAAATATGGTTTAGTAATTAATTTTTCTTGCGTAAATGGGGTGAAAAAATGGTCACGTGGTAGCGTGAGTTGTTGATTTACCAAAAAATGTCCATTCGAATTATTCATGATCTTTCAAAACATGTTGGATCCAGGGTGACCCAAACGATCATGCCATACTATCGACTCATTAGGATCATTAATATTTCGACCCATGACATAGTGTGATTCTACAACACTAAGTGTTGTGTGGTATAACCCCATGGATAATGCAAGGAGTTTTTCTAGCGTGAGCTTCTGGCTTCCAACGCTAGAAGTAATGCAAAGGAATTCTTTGTTATTTTCATACCTTGTTTCCATATGATACCCATTCATTCCGATGTCTTTAAAACTCAACAAATTTCTTCTAGAAGTTGTTGAGTATATGGCATGTTGTATCAATAAGTGTGTACCATTAGGTAGCATCACGTGTGCTTTTCCAGAGCCATCAATAATTTTAGCAGGGCCAGCTATTGTGGACACATTTGTCGTATTATACACTAAGTGGGAGAAATTTTTTTGATTTTTCAAAATAGTATGAGTTGTTCCACTGTCAACTAGACAAGTGTCATCGCTCGCTTTCAATTTAGGATCGATACCTTTTATACGAGTAACACAATTAAAGGTTACAAACCATATAAGTATTTAATGTAAAACCATGCAATTTATTACAATAAGTAGAGGGAAAATAAAAACAGAAGGATCTTTCAAGTAAAAAAAATTATTGTAGCCATACGAAGAAAACATAAATTATTCAGTTTTCGGGGGTTTGCCAATCATTGCATAAAATGTTTCATTAGCAATGGGATTGCCATCTTCATCTTAAAAAAATCATTAACATTGAGCTGGGTATTATCAATGTTCCAGTGGTCTTTAAGACCTTCCATCTTCCAACGGTCTTCTGGACCGTCCATCATATTTGTCTCCACTCCCCTTTTTGAAGCTTGATATTTTAGCACAAATTTCTTAGAGACACGACAATTACGGTTCCAATGACCAATGCCACCACATCTATAACAAGTGTCTCGCGCGGTTGTGCTATGTTTGTATTCTTATTTGCTTTTTTATTTGGGCCATTCCACTTCTGGTGGTTCTTGAAATTTGTATTTTTTCTAGGCCCTTGGTTGCGATAGCTACATCTTCTGGGGTTGCCACGACGTTATCGTATATTTCCTCGGCCTCTTTCCAAATTCCGCGCTGAATTAGCATTCATTTCAGGCAGTGCTATAGGTTCAGTGGGTCGTGAGGAATGATTCTTCATCAATAAATCATTATTTTGTTCAGCTACTAAGAGACATGAGATCAAATCAGAATATCTTTTAAAACCCCGTTCTCGATATTACTGATGCAGGAGCATATTCGAGGCATGAAAAGTAGAGAAAGTTTTATCTAGCATATCTGCATCATCTGTCTTTTCACCGCAGAGTTTTAGTTGTGAGGTGGTTTTAAACATAGCGGAATTGTACTCAGACACTGTCTTAAAATCCTGAAATCTCAAATTTAGCCATTTATGGTGTACACATGGAAGTATGACTGATTTTTTATGGTCATATCTCTCCATCAGGGAGTTCCATAGTTCTAACGGATCTTTCACATTTAAATATTCACTTTTCAAATCATTGTGTATGTGATGCCTCAGAAAGATGAGGGCTTTAACCCTGTCCTGTCGGGACATAGTGTTATCACTAATAATGGCATCACTGAGATTTCGAGCTTGTGGATGAAGTTCTGCATCTTGAGACCAGTTGAGATAATTGTTTCCATTTATATTAGGTGCCTCAAATTCAAGTTTAATTATGTTCGACATTTTGGAAACTGGTCATTTAAGTAATAATAATTAGAAACACAAAATGCATAATTTAAACAATGTAAAAAAAATTTGATTGAAATGTCAAGTGATTAATATTTCGGGTTCAACACATAAATATACGGATCGTCGAGTCAAATTAATATATATTATGTTAAATTCCACACCCCATTGTGTCAAAGCTTCAGGTTTGATTACAAATATATATTTGGAGCTTCAGGTCCAAATTAAATTATTTGAGTACGTCTAATGTCCCCCCAAAAAACTTTAATTTATGATTTGGAACTTCAGGCCCAAGAATCATCAAAACTCTTCCAAGATGCAACAACAAAATAGCCCTAAATAACTCCTCCAAAAACTATGGTTGAACACATAATTATAAGGGGCTAAGGTATAAATAAAATGAGAGGAATTAAAATATGTTGGATGCCAAACATTGTGCCGAAAAATGCTTGAAAAATGGTCAAAAAAGGGGTTCCCACCATCCCTTTAAATAAGGCAACAAAATTATTAAAGTTTAGAAAAAAAATATGGCCGGATCGAAAAATGGCCTAAATCATGTCTAAATAACGTTTTTCAATATTAAATTTTGAGTCGGTATGATGATTTTCAGAATTTTCTGAGCAATTTTTTTTTGAATAAAATAATAATATGTTATATATTTATTCATTTTTTGACTTTTGACCCCATGACACTCTTAGGCCTATTTTTAGCATCCAATAAATATGGTCAAATTATTTTTAACCCCAATAAAACGTCTTACAAAAAACACGCAAGTACGCGACCTGCTCGACACATGCTGACAAAAGTTTCTGCCCCAAAATTATTGAAACTTCTCGTTCAAAATTGAATATCATGTAGGAACTTCAGGGCTTAATTACTGGGAACTTTCGGTCCCAAAAATCAAAATTTCAAGTTTGATTTTATGGTACATGTTATTATCATGTCCAAAAAAAATGTCCAAAAGTTAAATCCAAGATTAGTCCAATATTTAAATGGAGTTGGTCCGAGTTAACCCACTGAGTTGAATCCGAGTTAAATTAGTGAGTTAAATCCAAGATAAATCAGCGAGTTAAGGCCAAGATAAATTACTGAGTTAAGGCAAGTGAATAACTCACACACAAAAAAAAAATACAGCCACTGATTAAACACTGAAATACACACCGAGTTAACACCAAATCTATTTAGATTATCCAAATAAAAACAATTTTCAAAACCTTAAGAAACAGTGGTCAAACAAAACTTTTGCCCTTTTTTTATTTTTTTTGGTTAAAAAAATGAAACCCGAGAAAAAGATTACCTTCGAAAAAACCACTGGAAGCCTTCGAAAAATTGTGCTGATAACGTGTTAAAATAAATGGGACACAGAAAATTTTAGAGAGAGAAAGAGTTTCTCATTAATTGTTGTGTTTAATCTTTCACAAGAGGATCCTATTTATAGTTACTTGACTTTTTTCACATTTATTGAATCAATAATGAGATGGATGGTAGAGATTAAATTCCATTAAATATATCTCACCAAACTAGATATAGTAACTTAAATATTAAGTGATTGCACATTTAAGGGGGCGGCTATTGCCGCTCCTAAGAATCTGATGGCACTCCAATTTGTTTGTCAAATACCAAATATGCGCCTTTTTATATAATACCAAAGTTAGAAATTTTTAATTCAGGGATCGTGGCACTTAAGTAGAGGAAAAGGGGGTTGACTTGATACTTAATTTTGATGTTGATAGGAAGTTGTGAGAGATGCAATTAATATTTCAAATAATTTTAATTCCAATAAATTTATAGAAGAAATTAAATAATGTTTATTTTCTAAAAAATATTTTATTTAATATTTAGTCCAACACATTTAAAAAAATAATTTTTAGTCCTTTGGAAAAAAAATTAAATAAGATTTCTTATTGTGTCACATTTTAATTTGATTGCGTTTGTGTTTGTGTTTTTGTAAAAAAATAAAATAAATTTCGTGGCAGGTCGATTTTACTTGCATTGTGTCCAAGTAAAATCGACTTGGCACGACACGAAATCTTATTTTGATTTTTTTTACAAAATATAAACACAACCAAATAAATGCGACACGATACGTCCCGACACAAAATTTTATTTTTTTAACAAATAAGATCCAAAAGTGACACGACACGACATGAAATAAAATAAGATTTCGTGACAGGTCGATTTTACTTAAGTAAAAATGTGACACGAACGTGACTCAAATAAAAGTGACACAAAATCTTATTTAGGTAAAAATGTTATTTCATGCCGTGTCGTGTTACGTTTTAATTAGATCATGCTGGTTAAAAAAATAATATAAGATTTCATGTCGTGTCGTGTCACTTTTGGATCTTGTTTGTTAAAAAAATAAAATTTTGTGTCGGTACGTATCGTGTCGCATTTATTTGATTGTGTTTGTATTTTGTAAAAAAATCAAAATAAGATTTCGTGTCATACCAAGTCGATTTTACTTGGACACAATGCAAGTAAAGTTGACCTGCCACGAAATCTTATTTTATTTTTTTATAAAAACACAAAGAAAAACACAAACATAATCAAATTGAAATGTGACACAATAAGAAATCTTATTTAATTTTTTTACCAAAGACAAATACGGCCAAATAAAAGCGACACGACACGAAATTTTATTTTTTAATCGAAAACAAATACGACCCAATTAAAATACGATAAAACACAACTTTTTTTAACATAACACGAACACGTTCCAAGTAAAGCGACACAATACAAAATCTTATTTTATTTTTCTTTTACCAAACATAAACACAATAGTGACACTAATTATGTGTACAGCTAATGTCACTATAGGACTAAAAATTATTTTTTTAAATGTTTTGGACTAGATATTAAATAAAATATTTTTGAGAAAATAAACATTATTTAATTTCTTCTATAAATTTATTGGAATTAAAATTATTTGAAATATTAATTGCATCTCTCACAACTTCCTATCAACATCAAAATTAAGTATCAAGTCAACCCCCTTTTCCTCTACTTAAATGCCACGGATCCTGAATTAAAAATTCCTAAGTTTAGTATTATATAAAAGGGGCATATTTGGTATTTGGAAAACAAATTGGAGTCCCATCAGTTTCTTAGGAGCGGCAATAGCCGCCCGCCCCCCACATTTAATGTAACACTAATAGAAATAAACATCCATATAAATAGAATAAATACAATTTAATTTACAGATTTTTCCATAAGCGTATCATTTATCCTGCTTGAAATAGAGCGTTACAATTTTGAGACAGCCTGCCCAAAATCCTCGGCCACAAAATGAAGTATGTAGTTTGAGCAAAGCGCTTAAAGTCCCAAACGTGCCAGCCTTTCTTACCTACTATTGAATTCCAACCAAAATACTATCCACAAACACAACCTCTGTCTCTGCTGTCTTTCCAAAGTGATGAAAAAAGAGGTACAGTGGAGCTGGAGCTCTGCCCTAATCGGGGCAGCAGCCGCCACTGCCACGGGCGCCTTAATCTCAGCAAAGCCTAGGGACCCAACTTTCCATATCATCTCAATCGAGCTCACCTCCCTCAAGTTCACCCTACCCTTGCTAGACGCCGCCCTTGTCCTCACCGTCCACGTCACCAACCCTAACGCCGTCCCCATCCACTACTCCACTACACAGATGTCTATCTTCTACGCTGGCTCACTCCTCGGCTCCGCTACGGTCCAGGCTGGCTCCCAGATGGCTCGCTCTTGCCAGCTGCTCCACCTCCCGGCTCGCCTCAGTGGGCTCCAGCTCGCCCATCACGCCGCTCAGTTCTTAGCCGACGTGGCTAAACGGGAGATGGTGCTTGATGCGACGGTGGATATTGAGGGTACCGCTAAGGTGTTGTGGTGGAACCATAAATTTAGGGTGCATGTGAATAGTCACGTCATTGTTGATCCTCTGTATTTGGATGTGATTGAACAGGAAAATAAATCCCACATGGATGTATTTGTTACTTGATTTTTGTTGTCATAGACACTTGCAAATTCCAATGTATGTTAGCTGTTGAGTTGAGCTTCTCTATATTACAATATGTTTGCAACACTAATGACGTGATAATTCAAGTGTTCCCGCTAGGCATTTTTTTTTTCAAAATTGGTCGAAGTCGATTTGGTGAAATAACTTATTAGGGTCATGCACCTGCCTGCTATGTGCTGCTATCTGTTAAAAGAAGAGTAGTTTGACCCCAAACATCTGTAAAAAAATCCCTCTTTCATTCATTCATTCTTCAATTTCCAACCCCTCCATTCCGAACAATTCTTCCCAACCTTCAAACACCTATTTACACTTTCTTGAATTTTATTTAGATGGTTGCCAACCACATTTTTTAGAAAAAACATTTCCAATTCGTCGGAAATTTGGTTCCCGCTCGGCCAAACCCATTATAAATCCACCCCCGACCCCTGCAATATATGGTCATTGTATAATGATGAGCCTCGTGGAAGAGACGTAGTGCCAAACCCATTCTAATGATGATTTGCGACGGTTGTATATTATCATCTGAAGTTTGTGCTTGTCTCGCTTTGGTCCCTTAATCAACTTTTTTAACGGCTGCAAAGTGAAAATTACCCCAAAAGTGTAATTAACTCAAATTGTTTCAAACAAAAAAGTATGCTTATATACATATTTATTCCACAATTGGCATTACGAAATAAAATATCCAAGCATATATAACTAAAAGAAGTCTTTAAAAAAATAATGATTTCCCTCGTTGTCGATGCAAAAAACAGGACCGAATTCCATTTTTATGATCACAGATAAATAGATGAAAGCAATTCAATCAAGCACATAAGAGACAGATTTTTAAAGTGGTTCGGTTATGAATAAAGCATACGTCCACTGTTATTTTATTCTCAGGGGTTTACAATAGCACCATAGGGTGTAGAGAGAGAAAGGATGTGTATCTTGTGTATGGGGTTTCTAGGTTCTCTTGGATCTCCTGGATTTCTTTTCTTTTGGCTAAGGGGATACATGTATTTATAGTGATGGGAGATAAAGAGATTCATTGTATGTAGACATTTATGTCTACATTCAACGAATTTAATTGTTGAATTGTTTGGTATGCTATGTGTTGTCATCTATTAATACAGTATAAATGTACATTAAGGCTCATTAAATGCGCTGCCATTTTCATTAATGCACATTAAATGCATAGTTATCCTTTGATCTTCCTGGTTGATATACCGACCAACTCTCCTCGGGTGCCGAATAACTCTCCTCGGGTGTCGACCAACTCTCCTCGGGTGCCGACTAATACTCCTCGGGTGCCAACTAATTTTCCTCGGGTACCGACTAATACTCATCGGGTGCCGACCAACTCTCCTCGGATGTCGAATATTGCCACGTAGGATGACATGTGTCCTTTTCTGATTGGTCCTCATAGATGGAGAATTTTTGCGTTAACAGAAGCCCCCAATGCGCCATGCTTGATGGTTTACTTGAAAGGATGGAGTATTTATTCTGCAGTGTTGCTCGGTGCTCGTGAAATTCTTGATCTACCTTCTTGATTTGTTTAACATAAAGTGCATTATCTCCTGGACGACATATGATGCATGCTGATCGATGGTTGCTAATCTTTCTTTTGAGGAACTCCGTGTGCTATGTATCACCTCTGGGAATTTGGATGCAGTCATGCCATAGTATGCAACTTGTAGCTTGTCATAATCTTCAAGTATGTTGATTGGTTTGCTAGCCGACCAACTGTCTCCTGTGCCGAGCAACTGAGTGCTAACTTCATGTTCTTGATTCTTCTGATTTATGATCATCTGAATACTTTGTCGAGTAACATACTAGCTTTTGAACCCAACTCTTCAATCTGATTAGTACCAAGCTAGTGGTGGACTTCGAAACATTTTCATACAATTTCTTCTTCAATGTTGGTCGGGATAGTAGTAGTAAAGATCTCAGTGCTATAGATGCTAAATTTGACTTCTGAACTTCAATAGTATGTGCATAATAAGTCCTGAATATGCCTCCTGAACTTCTGGATTCCTCCCGAACTTCAATATACCTCATGAACTTCAATAGCCTCCTAAACTTCAATATCAAAAATAATTCCTAAGCAAGAAAAAACAACTCCTGAATGATAATTAGTCGGGACTGAATCTGATGCTCGACTGCATGATGTTATGAGAATGTGCCACCGAATGAATAACTGGATTTTTAATAGAGCCCCCAAGTGTGGAATGTGAACTTTGAATGCTTTTTGCTTGATCGCTTTCACATACTCATAAAATGTTTCCGACCAACTGTAGTTGACAGCTTCTTATTTCCGACCAACCTGAGTTGACATTTTTAGTAATAGTTTTACTTCCCGTAGGAATACATAGTTTTACTTCTCAGAGGAATACATTTACTTACTAACCAACATAAGTTGGCATTTTTAGGAATACATAGTTTTACTTCCCGTAGGAATACATAGTTTTACTTCCCGGAGGAATATATAGTTTTACTTCTCGTAGGAATACAAGTTTTACTTCCCGGAGGAATACAGGTAGCTTTACTTCCCGGAGGAATATAGGTAGCTTTACTTCCCGGAGGAATACAAGTTTTACTTCTCGGAGGAATACATTTGTTTCTCGACCAACCTTAGCTGGCGTTTTCGAGAAAAATTTTGAGTAGCCCGAGTTTTGCCGAGTTTCGCCGAGTTTCGCCGAGTAGTGTGTAGCACTAGTATTCCCCGAAAAACTTTCAATAAAAGGAGAAAATACACATCACTGATAATACTTGCGCAGGTGCTCTGCGTTCCATGCATTCTTAAACTCCTCCCCTTCTAAAGTTGCTATTCGGTAAGTTCCTGGTCGAACAACTTCTGTAACTCGGTATGGTCCATGCCAGTTTGCCTCCAGTTTGTTGTGATTCTGAACTACTTTCTTCAGCACATAGTCTCCTTCTTTCAGGTCGCACTTCTTCACCCTCTTGTTGTAGAATAGAGCTATTCGTTGTTGGTATGCAGCATTTCTGATGGTTGCTTCTTCTCTAACTTCCTCGAGCATGTCTAAATCCAATCTTCTCATTAAGTCGCTGATAGGGGAATTGAAATTCAGTACCCTGTGTGTTGGGAGGTCCAACTCGGCAGGTATAACAGCTTCACTTCCAAACGCTAGCATATATGGTGATTCTCCAGTTGCTACTCGGGGAGTAGTTCGGTAAGCCCATAGTACTGACTGTAACTCGTTGATCCAATTTGCTTTCGCATCGTCCGGTCTTTTCTTCAAGCCATTTAACAGTGTTCTGTTTGTCACTTCAGTTTGTCCATTGCTTTGAGGATGGCCTGGTGCTGAGTGGATTTTCAACACATTTGATTGATGACAATAGGCAGAGAACTCCTCGTTATCAAATTGTGTTCCATGGTCTGTGATAAAAGCATGAGGAAGACCATATCGACAAATGATGTTCTTCCAAATAAATTGGTACACCTTCTCGTACGTCATATCAATGAGAGGCTCAGCTTCCACCCATTTAGTAAAATAATCCACTGCGACGACGAGGTATTTGAACCTTCCTCTGGTCATTGGCAGTGGTCCGACCAAATCTATTCCCCACATGGAAAACGGCCAAGGGGAAGTGATGGGTGTTAACAATGCTTATGGAGTTTTTCGGATGGAGGAAAAGCGTTGGCACTTGTCATATTTCTTGGCATAGGCTATACAATCAGCCCTCATCGTCGGCCAGTAATATCCCTGCGTCATCATCCTTTGCAAAAGCGTCCGACCTGCTACATGGGCTCCACAGGATCCTTCATGGATCTCTTCAATCAATTCTTTCACCTCGGAGGGATGTACGCATCTTTGCAAACCTGCCATAATTCCTCGTCTATATAAAATACCGTTAGTTAATACATACCGAGCAGCTTTAAACTTTAATTTCTTGGCTGCGAGCTTGTCAATTGGTAATTCTCCCTCCTCAATATATGCCCTGATGGGATCCATCCAAGATGATCCTAAATCAAGGGTGATAAAGTTCATCGCTAAATCTTCATCTATACTCCGACCACCTAAAACTTCAATTGGGATTGTTCTTCGTAGCTCGGTACGAGTAGCTGATGCTAATCGAGCTATGGCATCTGCTCTTGCATTCTCCATTCTTAGTATACTGACCAGCTGAATAGCAGCAAATTCTAATACCAACTCCATCACCTTTGCATGGTACTTGATCATTAATTCTCCTTTGGCTGCATATATTCCCAACATTTGATTTACGATTAATTGAGAGTCACTGAAGACAATAACCTGTTGCGCCTCCATAATCTTTGCCAAATTAAGACCTGCAACCATGGCCTCATACTCAGCCTCATTATTGGAAGCTTTGAATTGGAAACGTAGGGCGTATTCCATGTCGACCTCGTCCGGAGTGCTCAAAACTATCCCTGCCGCACTGCCTGTTGTGCAAGATGAGTCATCTACATATAGCCTCCATATAGGTAACTCGTCTTCAAACTTCTGATCTGACAGAGTTCCTTGGTGAAATATTTGTTGCTTCCTTTCATCCTCCCCTAATATTTCTTGCTCTTCGTCGATCATCTTTTCTTGCCTTTTTACCAACCGGAGTTGGTCTGAGCTCAAATTTGATGATCCTGTAACATCCACTTACCCTTTTACCAACCGGAGTTGGTCTAAGCATGTGTTTGTTGATCCTGTAACATCCACAGGTTGATCATCGAGCAACTTTTTCTCCTCGGGGGTATCAGGATAGGTGAATTCTGCTATAAAATCCGCTACAGCTTGCCCTTTAAGCAATGATCTGGGTTCATAGACTATATCGTATTCACCGAGCTCTATTGCCTAGTACATCAATCTCCCTGATTTTTTTGGTTTATGAAGGGCTTGCCTCAACGGCATATCAGTATATACGACTATAGTATGAGCCTGGAAGTATGGCCTCATTCTCCTACTCGCCTCAATCAGTGTCAGTGCTAACTTTTCCAGCCTTGGATATCTGATCTCTGCTCCTCGGAAGGCCTTACTTGTGTAATAGATTGGTTTTTGTACTCCATTCTCCACTCTTATCAATGCCGAACTGACTTCATTCTCGAACACTGCCAGATATAAATATAATTTTTCTCCCATCACTGGCCTGGATAACAATGGAGGTGCTCCCAAGTATTTCTTCAAGTCTTGAAAAGCCTTCTCACATTCATCATTACACTCAAAAGTCTTTCGGAGTGTCTTGAAGAATGGGAGACATCGATCAGTTGCTCGCGATACAAATTTGTTGAGTGCTACTACTCGTCCTGTAAGACTTTTCACCTCTTTCTTCGTTGTTGGAGATCGCAGCCCTAATAGAGCTTTGATCTTTTCAGGATTTGCCTCAATGCCTCGTTGGTTGACAATGTATCCGAGAAACATGCCTTCTCGTACTCCAAATATGCACTTCGTCGGGTTCAGCTTCATTTGGTATAGCTTAATTCTTCTCGGGACTGAATACTCTTCTTTTCTGCTTTACATGCTTGATCTCCTTATTCACATTGAGTTCGTGACATAAGAAATTTGGGTCTATCCCGGGCATATCCTCATGACTCCACGCAAAAGTTTGCTTTCTGCTTCTAAGGAAAGTTATCAATTCCTGTTTTAGTGAGGCTTTCAACGATGAACCTACTTGAGTAGTTCGTTCAGGGTGTTCGTCGTCCAGGATGATATTTTCAATAGCTTCCACCACTTGACCCTTCACGAGTTGAGACTCATCTCTAGGATCCAATGTTTCAATTTCTTCCCCTTCATCCACTTGATAAGTAGTAGTCTTTTTCCTTGATTCTTCCAGTTCCTCTTGCTCGGCGGATGAATAATAGCATTCCCGAGCTACTTTCTGGTCACCTTTCACAACTCCTACTCCAAAATTTATTAGAAATTTTAGGCACTGATGCACTGTATATAGTACAGCCTCGAATTTCTTCAATCCTACTCTTCCCATGATGATATTGTATAATGATTGAACATTCTTATCCATCACGAAGAAGCGTATTATTTCTGTCCGACAAGCAGGCCACGTACCAATGAATATATCCAACTTGATCGTCCTAAGTGGAAAAACTTTCTCGCCAGCAAAACCGAGGAGGGGTCTATGATAAGGCTCCAGTTGAGATAGCTTTAGATTTAAACTATCGAAGCACGAGTAAAACATGATGTCTGCCGAGCTACCATTGTCGACCAGTACTCTTGAAATTATTACCTCCTTCATTCTCATCTTGATCACCAATGGGTCATCATGAGGATATAGAACACCTGCAAGGTCATTTTTTGAGAAACCGATGACCAATTTCTCTTTGTTCACCTTTCTCGGGCGATCCTCCTCAGGGAGATTTATTCGTTGAATGTACGAGCAAGCTTGAGCCTCACAGAGGTAAGATTTTCTCTCGGCAGTAAGGTCTCCTCCTCCTGCATCTCCACTTGTTATAACATTACAGTCAAATGACCCAAAGCGTATTGAAAATACCTCTCGTTCTGGCTGCTTTGGTCTCTTGGGAAGATCGGGGTCGTCTTCGGGATCAACTTCATGGTTTCTTTTCTTGTTCTCCTCTGCTCGACGAGGAGATCTAGACCTCTCTCTTGTTCGGTCATTGTTCCTTCTTTCGCTTCCATAATCAACATACTTTTCCAGCTTTCCTCGTCTGATGAGTGTTTCAATCTCATTTTGAAGAGCTATGTAATTTTTGGTCATATGGCCATGATCTTTATGAAACTCGCAATACTTTGCCTTATTCCTCTTGTCAGTGTCTGCCTTCATTTTCTCTGGCCAGTTTAATTCCTCGTTGTTCTTGATTTCTTCTATAACATGGTTGATATCCTTCTTCAAAGGAGTATAATTATCAAATTTCTTCATTGCATCTCATACCAACCTTGTTCTTGAATGTTTGTCATTACCATTGTTCTTACGCTCTTTCTTCTTAGCTTTATCACCTTCCACCTTAGTTTCTTTAGCATCCATGTTCTTCTTCGCAGCCAGAGCCTCCTCGGCATTTATAATCTTGGACGCTTTTCCCATCAGGCCTGACATGGTTCTAGGTGGATCTTTGGCCAAAGTGTAGTACAACTTGTTGGGCAGTAGTCCACTCATCAAGGCGATAATCGCTGTCTTCTCTTCATAATCAATGACTTCAAGTTTCTCGTTATTAAAACGAGTTATATAATCTCTGGTACTCTCACCAGCCTTTTGTCTAACACTTAACAAATGTGCTACTCGTTTAACTGGCTTTGCCCCAAACAGAAATTCCCAATGAATAACTCGGCCAGTTGAAGAAAAGTTGAGATCTTACCCCGAAGAAGATTATTATACCATATTTGAGCAGATCCGGTAAGAGTTCCCAAGAATGCTCTGCATCTCATCTCATCTGGAACAGCATAGATGTCGGCTGCAGCTTGGTATTGTTCTATATGAAGGACATGGTCTGTCTTTCCATCATATTTGGGGGTCACAACAGGTGCTTTGAATTTTGATGGTGTTGGAAAATCTACAATGGCCTGGACAAAAGGTGTTCCTCGAATAAAAGTTCGTTGTAGAGGGTTCTTAGCTTTAACCATTTCCCCCAATCTATCCTCCAGCCTTTGAATAGAGCCTTTCCATGCATCATTTCCTTCCTCGGGCCTGTTGGTTCGAGCAACTGATCGCGTTGAAGTGGCTTCCTGGGATCTATCTTGATGAGCAGCTAGTCGCGACTGGGCAGATCCTTCCCTTAAATCTGATGGTCGTCGAAAACTCCTTGATGGGGCTCTAGGAGGACTTTTGCTCCTCCTAGGACCTAATCGATCGAAAGGAGATACTCTACTTAATCTTTCTAGCGCACTGGTCGTTTCTGGGGAGAGAGTGATACGTTGTTCAGTATCTGTGGATCGCACTGACGAAGTTCGTCCAGGTTGATAAGAAAAATCTTCAGACTCCTCATTACGATATGAATTAGTACGCCTAGTACGCGAAGAAGATGCACGGGTATTTCTTTGAATACTTCGTGGTCTTGAATGGGTTGGTGCACCGCCATGGAGGGTTTGTATGAGTTGACGCATAGTTTCTTGCATGACGGTCTGGCCCTGAGCCAGATTTGTCATTATTCCAGCCAGATCTCGAATATTTGGCGGAGCAGATGGATTTGGAGGGCTTCCAGCGTTTCGATTGCTAGATTCTGGAATGTCAGCCATTTGTGATGGATTGTTTTTTATGGAAAACGATATTACCAGTCGTTTCCCACAGATGACGTCAATCTGTTGATGCAAAAAACTGGACCGAATCCCATTTTTATGATCACAGATAAATAGATGAAAGCAATCCAATCAAGCACATAAGAGACAAAGATTTTTAAAGTGGTTCGGCTATGAATAAAGCCTACGTCCACTGTTATTTTATTCCCAGGGGTTTACAATAGCACCATAGGGTGTAGAGAGAGAAAGGATGTGTATCTTGTATATGGGGTTTCTAGGTTCTCTTGGATCTCCTGGATTTCTTTTCTTTTGGCTAAGGGTATACATGTATTTATAGTGATGGGAGATAAAGATATTCATTGTATGTAGACATTTATGTCTACATTCAACGAATCTAATTGTTGAATTGCTTGGTATGCTATGTGTTGTCATCTATTAATACAGTATAAATGTACATTAAGGCTCATTAAATGCGTTGCCATCTTCATTAATGCACATTAAATGCATAGTTATCCTTTGATCTTCCTGGTTGGTATGCCGACCAACTCTCCTCGGGTGCCGAATAGCTCTCCTCGGGTGCCGACCAACTCTCCTCGGGTGCCGGCTAATACTCCTCGGGTGCCAACTAATTTTCCTCGGGTACTGACCAACTCTCCTCGGGTGCCGACTATTACTCCTCGGGTGCCGACCAACTCTCCTCGGATGTCGAATATTGCCACGTAGGATGACATGTGTCCTTTTCTGATTGGTCCTCGTAGATGGAGAATTTTTGCATTAACACTCATGATATAAAAAAAAAAATCTTCACGCAACTGATGCCACTAATCTCTCCATGTCCTAAAACCCAACAATAACTTCAACTAAAATGCAATAAGAAAGACTTGAATAAAACTAATTATTAGTACGTCATGAACTCCAAAACTAATACAAAAATGGATCATAATTATTTTTGCCAAAATTTTGGTAGAGTTTCGCTTTTTTTTTTAAGACATCAAATAATACTTTAAATCCCGCATGTATAGAATTGAACATAACTCAAAACTAACAAATCAAATTGTGGAGGGTTTTCAATGTACAACCCACAACCATATTACTTATAATGCCAACATACAATTTTCTAAGTATTTTTCCAAAATTTTGATAAAGTTCCATTTGTTTCTAAAACATCCTATAATTGTTCGAATCTTGTGTAAATAAAATTGAATGTAACCCACGACCACATATTCATAAAGCTAGGATAAAATTGGTGTATTTTGTTATTTTGTTGAGCTAAATATTATTTGTAACACACCAACACAATCTCTATTCAACAATTTATCGAATGCATGCATTTTATTTTAGGGTTAATTATACTTGCACCTCATTAATTTTGACCCCTTAAATTTCACCCCTTAAATTTCCGTTTCTACACTTAACCCGTAAACTTCCACGGATGATACAAGTTACCTGAAATAGTTGACGTCGTGATATTGGTGGGAAGAGTCCCACGTGTGCCTCACGTGAGCTTTTAGAGGGGCTTCTTGGTCTTTTAACAAATTTCAACCGTTTTAATCAGCAAACCAACATTCAAAATCAAAACCTAAAATCAAATCTCTCTCTAACCCTGTTCGAAGAGAAAATCCAAAAATTAGTGGGTGAATTAGTTAGCGATTTGAAGTTCTTGTGGAAAACAACACAACCGATCATTTGGTTGGAGAAAATGGTGTGGGAAGTATGCAAATGGTTGTTTAATATTAAATATAATCTAGAAGCTCCACTTTACGATAATGCATCATAATATGTATATTTTACGCATATTTATGTTGCATGTTAATTAGATCCCAGAGTCCAAACATCTATTTACTTTGAATCTTATCTAGGGTTTCTAGCCATGTTGCAATATGATTTTTTTTAATATTATTTGTGTTTCATGTTGATCAAATACCAAAGTAAGGATATTTGTTGTAATACCCTGTATTTTTGTGGCTTTTAAATTTAGGGATGTATTAAATTTAATTGATATAAATTAATTTAATATTAATTTGGAAAATTATTTATTATTTACTAGTGTGACGAGAGTTAGTAATTATTGGAAAATTTTCAAATATTACTAAATGAGTAAAGTAATATATAAGATTGATCTTATAAAAATTGTCACGAGTGAATAAAATGACAATTATGGAAATTTAAGTCGGGACGCGCCTGTGTCAAGACTAAATTATGATTATTAAAAGTGAATAAATTATAAGTCAATCGTATGGTCATTTTGAGTGCGCCAATGTGTCCGGAAGGGTCGAGGTAGTCAAAAAAATGTACCCGGGGGTCTAGTTTGGGTCTTGGGGATTTTTTAGGCCTAATTAGCATCCCGGGAGGGTGTTTTGGACATTTCATTTTTTTGGGTAATTAAACCCATGTATTTACCAAGGATATATCAGATGTTAGGGGTTGTCATCTAGGGTTAACATAAGGAAAAACCAAAGAACGTCCATTGGAGAATAAGTGGAGAAGCTTTCCAAGGAGTTCTAGGCCAAAAACTCCTCCGTTTGCACCGCCGTCACCGCCAAATTGTAGATCGCGCGACGAGGAATACAACCACACCACTTTCTTCTAAAAATCAGAAACAAAATTTCTAGGCAAGCATCTATCTTGATGGTTTCTAGTTAATGTTCCTTCCATGTTAGTCTAGTAATGAAAATCATATGTTTTAATTGAAGAATTATATGTTTTATAAGAAAACTCGTATGTGTTGTAGGGAGAATCTATGTAGCCTGAATTTTGATCCTATGTATAGGTTTTATCACGAAATTGAAAATAATATTGATGAACGAATTGTGGTTGGTTAGGTTCTTTAATTGAAAATTTGGAAACTAAGGTTCTTATAAATTAATTTGGAGATTTCATGTAATCTTAATGATTCTGGATGAATTAATGATTCTAGGAGGTTATGAATGATATATAACCTTGTTATTATTGATTGGGATTGAACATGAGACGTTGGGGATTAAACTGTAGAGGTTTTTAAGCTTAAAAATGGTAAAAAAAAGAGGCTGCCAAAGGTAGAAGACGAAACAGTCCAGTTCGCGCATAGTCGCGCGAAGTCGTTCGAGCGACACGTGGAAGTCGTTCGAGCGAGATTCATTCTGGTTCGAGCAAAATTTCTACTTTTTAGGAATTTTCCTATTTTTCCCCTATTTTAGTAAAAGGTTAATTTGAGTGAGGAAAACCAGTATCCGAGGAACCCAGAAGAGTGCAAAATTATTGGGAGTTGTTTAGGTGTAATGATTCAACCATTTGGGACGGTGAGTTTACCCTGAAGATCACAAGAGTGAGATAATCATAATTAGGATTTATACCATTAGGTAAGCGAGAGTATATCTACTGAGATTATACTTAGTGAGATGGAATACTTTGAGATGAGAAGTAAGTATAAAATAAATTATAAATGAGAGTAAAAAGGGACGAGTTCGTTATGCGAGATACTCGAGTAAAATGTGATAATTATAATTATGGGTCGTGGGTGAACCTAATTTGGAAAATGTGAATAATTACATATATGACTGTGTGACTATGCATATATTATGTATCTGTGTAAAAATAATGCCCGCGCTACTTTCTATCACGAAGGTTATCGCACCGGGACAGTTTTATCTCGATGGGACCTTTATGGGGGATATTTACTTGTACCCTAAAACATAGGACTCCTTGGTACAGGATATTTGATTGATAGTCAGACGGTCCTAAGAGACGTGAGGGTATGTGCTGACCTCTTAGTGACTTGGAACTATGCTTCGCCTCCTTTTGTATGTGTTTTGTGTTAATACAATTTGAGAGTGATTCCGAACTAGTATTTCCCTTAGTTTGTGTGATATGGGGACTTGATAGCAGAATATTCCAGCACCATAGATCTTATGTGGGGTGTCGTTAGTATATATATTATATGTGTGACTAATGTATATACGTATATTTATATGGGAACTTTCTACTGTGCGTAGAAGTAGATAAGTAATGAATAAATGCTTCAACTTTATTAGAAGCGTTCGGGAACTTTATAACGGTAATGAGTTGTTTTAAATAACGTAAGAAATCTTGAAGAGAATGATGTACTAAAGTAAATATCATGACCTCGCTTTTCACATGATAAAACCTTATGGAGAATAAGATAGGGAAATTGATGAGATTTATTAGTACGGTAGGCGTGCACACTGGATGAGAGGTGAGAATTCTCAAGAGAGTGTCGCATACTAACATGATTGTTGCATTAGCAGGTAAGCATTTTAAATACTTGTTAAACTAATTTTAAACTGTTTTACACTCGGGCTCTGACCCGTTTCCTGTTATCTCTTTTCTCTTGTATATATTTCAGGTGCCCAGCCACAGGGGCGTCTTGCATAGATTCTTTGGACTGGACGTGCTGCAGCTTATGTGGGAGTTGCATGCCATTTGATTAGATGACCTCGTTGTTAATTCCACTCTTATTTCAGTTCTAATTAGTTGGGCATGTGTCGCCTGCTTCCTTATTCAGTTGGATTTGTCAGAGATTATGTTCATTTATCTTTAGTATTTTTACTTTTTGGGATTTGATTACTGTCAGGATGGTTTTCCTTATAGTTTTAAAAAAAATTATTATTGGATTATCTGAATGGTTAAATTCATGGGTGTTTATTTCCAGTCTTAATAATTGTGTGAATCTTAAACTGTCACTTATTAAAGGTTTTCATAATTGGATTTAATAAAATAGAAATAATGTTTAAAATGGTTTTGACATTTAGCTTAATTATTTAGGGTGTTTAAATTAGAAAGTTTATTTTGTGACAGAGATGCTAAGAATGAACCAACCATTCACCTTGATTATCTCTACTACTTAAAAAGATAAAAGTTCCTCTTCAAATCTCAAAGTACTAAACTACCCTCATTTAATTAATATTTTCTATCATACCCTTAATAGTAGTCTCACACATTCATTAAATTAAAATCATTCCATGAATATTAACTTGATACGTTCTCTCTCCTAATTAATTCATCTAACAAAACTTCCACTTACATTCATCTTGAAACCATAGAAATCAATAGTCAGCTACCCAAGTTCCTTCATCTTCCCATAAGATGCATATTGTATAGTTTCTTCGTTGGTATTGTTTCTTGTCCAAAAAACAAGGTCAATACTCCTAATTTCCTCTCTAATTTTTAACTCCTTTTTCATTTGCCATCAAAAGTATGCATTTGTTAATTTGAAAGAAAATACTTAATTTTTGTAATTATATCTATCTCATTCATGAATGTTGTCTCTCTTTTGTGCTCAGATTTTGTATTTCCAATTTTATTGTTGTTATATTCATGTTTTATAATAATTATAAATTCAATGTTAATTTCAGAAAAATTATATATATTTTTTAAGTTAAGGAATTACCAAGTTCACACCTTATTAGATTATTGTTTTTTATGCATTCATATGTATTTCCCAGTTGGACATGCACTACACCAAAATGGGAGATTTGTGAGTGCTGTTAGCACTCACAAATGACCTTTATCACTGCTATTTATCGTCATTATTTAGGGGGTGACAAAAGAAAATTTGTAACTCCTAACAGCAGTCACAAATTTTTATAACTCCTATGGGATTATGACTGGTGACCCCAATTTGTAACTGTTATTCGTAACTTCTCTCAGCAGTCACAAATATAACATTTGTAACTGCTGACAGCAGTCACGAATATTAGATTAGTAACTGCTCACAGCAGTTATGAATGTTATATTTGTGACTACTGACAACAGTTACGAATCATATATTTGTGACTGCTGTTAGCAATTACAAAATTGAATTTGTTAAATGTGGTAAAAGCTATTATAAATATCTTTATATTTTCACAAAATGATGAAATAATGAAAGTAAAATAAATATTATGATAACAAGTCTAAAATTTTTGACAACATTTCATTTATATTTCTCATATTCCAAATATCCAGTACACATAAAACTTTTTTAAACTTAATTTAACATCAAACAACCCCTTCGTGGGCGCCAAGTACAAAATGAACATAAAATAAAAAATAAACTAAAAAAAATAACGACACAACACTTCGATGACATGAAATGTCATGAACAAGTAACAAATCATTCTAAACCTAAACCAGGAGTCACCACGTAGTGGATACGCTTCGTGAACTCTAGGTATATCAGCCGTGGGGGGTATTGATGCGATGACAACCTCCCTCGTGTACTTGGAGTATGCCTGTTGAGCAAGTTCAATGGACTCAAATTTTGTGAATACGGCACCTCAGTATCCATTGACTTGTGCTTGTGTTGCTTGCCACGAAGTGTAAACACCTGGATTTTGGCCTTTGAATACTACGTATGCCGGGTATGCCATGTGTATGCTTGCAAATAATAAAATGTAACTATGTTAGTTACAATAAAGAATGTGGGGCGCAATATCAAAATTGGGACCTATATTTTCTGAGGCAACAAAAAGGATATAAGATAATACAAGTGCTTAAGATGAAATTAGCAACCAGGAAGGGTGTGTGTGCCTTATAGAGAGGAGGTAAAGAAGGTTTGGTAACAAATATATAAGATAATACAAATGCTTAAGATAGTTGGGTAGTAAATTTAGGAACTCTTTCCCTATTTCAGCATTCTTCCCGAATCTGAGTCATACATGTAATTAATTCAACTAATAATACAAATGCTTAGTGTGTGTAAGTCAGGGAAGAATTGAGGAACATCCAAGCCCACTACAGTCCTGACTCAAATTCATTAACCCATCTGAAGAATTGTTGCATTATAGAACTTAGCTAGAAAGTTGTGAGGAAACTAAAGTCAAACAATCACTATGCAATTTCAATTAAATTCAAAAATTGGATTTATTCCTGGTCAAAAGTTTAAGCAAAATTCATGGTTTAAAATTAGAATGCAATTTAAAAGTAGTGAGGTTAACATAATGCCTGATGTCTACCAGCAGTCTGAAGAAGGTGAAATTACATGCTTCTCAGAATCTAAAAAAGTAAATCCCAATAGAGACAAAATAAATCCCATAGGTGCAGTTTATGATTCTAAACAAATTAAAGGTCTGCCTAGACCAATGGTAGAGAATTTGTTATCCTTCTCTCACCTTTTCTCTTAGAGAAGATGGATAAATACAAGAAGGGAAAAAATGCCTTGCTCAAAAATAAAAAATCAGTTGAAGGTATCTTCACTCCTATTCCTAACACTGACAAGAAATTAAGGAGTATAGCTAAGCCTATCATTTTGAAGAGTTCTACTAGATCCTCTTCCAAAGTCTCAATAACTGTACCATCTCCTAAGTCTTAATGACCAACTCTATAACTTTGAATGATAGAGGAGCAGGTAATAGAGGCATTAAAAGGAGGCTAAAAGGACTATGCAAGGTTCATAAAGTTTCATTCTTAGCTAGTATTGAACCTATGATTCTAGTAAATAAGATGGAAATATTAAGACTATCTCTGAAAACATGGAATTTTGTAAATCCCTCTACCGGACCCCACTCGTCCACATTCTATTTCGGTCTGTTGGTTTTCAGATACATCATACATGTGTGGCCCCATTGGACTGAGATCATTAGAATATAAGAGTAGAGAATAACTCGATTTTATTATTCCTCCTCCTCATCATCATCAACTACCCATAAAAGACGGGCACAAGCTACAATTTAAAACCAGAAAGAATAAAAAATATCCTTCATGAAATATCCATTACAGTTAAAAGGTGGACTTCCCTTATTCATTCTGAAATCCCAAGCATTCTTTTTCAATTAACACCACCAGTTCACATAAACAAAGAAAAATATATAATGAATCATATAAATTACAAAGAGAAACCAAGAAAGAAGAGCACTGAATACAACTAATAATTCACACATAAGCATTTAATATGAAATAAGCAATGGAAAAATAAGTACAATAACAGAAATAAAAGTGTGGATAAACTAAAATTGTTTGGGAACTCTAGTTGTAAGCTTTGTGATTGGAATTAGAGTCATATTACTTCACTTTTTTTTGCACCAATTCCAAAACATAAAATTTGTGCTTCCCAAACACACTTTATGGATCACTTGATATCCAGGAAAGAATAAAAATGCACAACTAACCATAAAAGAAGGGCACAAGCTACAATCAATAATGCACCACTAGATAACCTACTGTGAAATTAATATAACAAAATTAGTACAAAAACGATGAAAATATAAAACTTACAAGATGTAAATGGTTTAAGTCCTCTTCAACTGAAAACCATTTGAGAAGAAAATTATAGCCCATAAGAAAGAGTGAGATTTAATGAAGACCTTAAAGAAGAAGTCAATCCCATTAACAAAATCTGGTACTATTTATGTGTAATTATAGCCCATAGATATCAAATTGCTGGAGGACCAAAGATTTAAAAAATAACTAAGACAACTGATATTCATTCAGATGCTTCAGATTCACATTGTCAGTATAAGATGATGCTCAACAATTATGCTCAAAGAAAAAACCTAGAATTGAGCGACATTCCAGTAATAAGGGAGACCCCGCCTCATGCTCGTAGCTTCAAGTCTACCATAACTATTGATGGGCGTTTCTTTGAAAGTCTGAGGTTTTATCAGACCTTAAAGGAAGCAGAGCAAGCTGCAGCATAGGTTGCTTTGATATCATTTTCATTGGTCTTCCCTCAAAAAAATGACTCCCACTATTGCAAAAATCTTTTATAAGAAATGGCTCAAAGTGAAGGTTTTATCTTGCCAACATATAAAACTATAAAGTCTCAATGCGACATTATTTTCGACTGTGGAAGTTGGAGGAGAGATTTTTCATGGGAGAGAAACAAAGTCCAAGCACAAAACTTCAAAACTCACAGGAAAACCCGACCAAGTGCGACATTGCATTAATACTATCATTGCATTAAAACTCACAGGAAAGCCCGACCAAGCACAAAACTTCAAAACTTCAACGACCACAAAACAATGATTATTTAATTAATTTTTTGAAAAAAATAAATACGAATAGTATAAAATGATTATTGAAAAAAATCTAACATATTCCCAAACAAGATAATATTCAAAAAATGAAAGAGGTTAAACGATGTGTAGATTTACTCACAACAAAATAATCAGATTTAACGAAGCATCAGATATGAAATTATTAACAAAGCATATGAAAATTTTGACCTAACGAAGCATTAGAACACAAAACAATGTGTAGATATACTCACTTAACACAAAACTTGTTGGACTGATACGTATTTATCATTAAGGAAAACAAAATAATAAATCGTATGACCCAAATCTCAATATGAGTATTTATGACTAATATAAATGAGCAAAACAAAATGGAAATGGAAATCAAAATCAATTTATGACCAAAATGTGACACCCCGACTAATTAAATACCGGGTAGCTACTCCTTTATTAAATCAATGCAAAATGCCAAGTTGGTTCAGTTAATAGCATCACTGTCGAAAACATTTTAATAATTACTAACCACCTAGTATTTAAAAAGTAAGTTGCCAAATTTTAAGTTACGTCTGATTAACATGCAATAAAAATAATGGAAGAACAACATAAATCCATTCACCATAACGAAGTAATGAAATAACCAACAATAGTAATGGAGGAAAAATCCTCACAATAAAATCCCACCAACTGAAATAAATAAAACAGTGTAACCTGAATAATTACAAACCAAAGTCTGAATAACTAGAATAAATGAAATGTCTCTAAAAGAAATGGGTGACATGCCCTATAACTGATAAATGCTAAGTATAGAGTCAAGATAGATGAAGCGTCTACAAGCAAAGTCCTGTAACTTCCACAAACAGCTATAGCTCGTCACCTGGATACGGATTCTAAGCATGATGTCCTTGTGGCTGGGCACCTAAAATGGTTTTTTTTTACAAAAAGATAGATTTGAAAGCAAACGGTTCAGAGCCCGAATGTGGAGAGTATTTTAAAAACAGCAAGTGCTTTAATAATAATTAAAACAATGAGTGCAAGATACATGTTAGGACGTGCTCTCACATGAAATACTCACCTCTCGTCTAACTGTGCACTCCTAACGTTCCTGTACCCATTCATGTGTTTTCTCATAACTATCTAATTCCAAAGAGTTTCTAACACTTCTACTCGGTTCACGTTTAATTTCCAACCTTAACAATTAAATAGAGAGTTCTACTTTAATTCTCGGATTCCCAATTATTAACAAACCATTTATTGATATAAGTCCCCTTTTATCTTTTCATAACATTACCATAACTATACTCACAATTTAACATAGTAAATTCCTTTTCATTTAACCGTATATTTTCACATCATAAATATACAATACAAGCACCCAAAGGCTAAGCTGCGGTGCACACATACTCTGCTATCCATCCCGGTACATCACGTACATAAGGATTACAAATTTCGAATCTCTCAGGAATTGTTGGAATAAACACCACACACATAAATGGAGGCGAACATAATTCAACATATCCATGGTCACGTACATACCTACGCTCCATAGTCACCTGGCTTATTAACTCACAAATAAGTCGTTCTCTTGAACTATGTCCTCGAGGTACCAATCTAAATCCGGGCAACACAAGGATAAAAAGGCCCTAAGCGAACGTAACCTCCCGTGATAGCAAGTATGGTAGGTATGTCATACATATAAAAATCATATACTAAGCATTCACACATCTTAGATAATTCAATATTAATAAAGGTATACTCTACATCCTTATACCATTATTCCAAATTTGTATATTTTACGTCTCCCGATAATATAAAAGTTAAACTGTCGACACGTCTCACATCGTAGTTTCTTATACTTAAAGCCTATCTCAAATAGAGTATTAAGTTCCTATTATTCCCACATATAACATCTTTATTCCTAAGGTCTTTACTTCTGCCCCAAACCTCATTTCATCAAATTATTCAAATTTACACTTTTAACCCAAATATTATCTCACTTATCGAAGTTCATTAAATTAGAATAATTCCTCAAATTGAATTCTAATTACGGTCCAAGTTTCATAATCATGCCTACTGGTCTTCTTTAAGTTTAAGGTATTCATAAGGTCTCCAATAATATTTTCCAAGGGTTACCACCATTAAAATTTAAATAGGGAAAAACTTTACTCATTCTGGGAAGGTCGATCGATCGACCTTTACCTTCGATCGATCGATGGTGGTTGATCGATCGACTGAAGAACACCGATCGATCGAACGCGCCAGGTATGGTTACGGACTGCTTCGTTTTGCAGTTTACAAATCAACCCAAAACACCATTAACAAGCATGAAACTCTAAGATAACGTTATAATATCATCATACAACTATCCTACAACAGTGTAAACGTTCTAAAACCAATAATTCATCATTCAAAGGCTTTGTATGGATCAAATCTTCATCAAGAATTACAGATTTCTATTTCTTTCAAGAGCATTAATAAACTTCTTCTAAAATCCGTTTTTAAATCATCAAGGGTCATAATTCTGAGTTCATAATTCGTCCAGAATGTTTCTACATGCAGTCCCTAACATAGTTCATAGTTTTAAACTTCCAATTCATGGGTCTATATCATCTTCCAAGATAAATTTGATAATTCCTAAACATGGAAAAGCATGGCATTGAATCAATTGTAATTAAACCACTTGCCTTAATCTTTCTCTGAATTTGATGTTGAATCTTGAAGGCTGAGTTGTTCTCCCTCTCTCTTTCTGCAGAATTCTCTTCTCTCTCTCTCTCTCTCTACAAGTTTCTCTAAGGATGATGACAATGGAGGTGTGGTTGATTTTTGGTAAGTTGGGACTATATCTTAACTTCTCCCGTAGCCCATTAAGTCCCTTAGTGTAGTTAGTGGGTTTAGTGGATAAAGAATAAGTCAGATTTTTTTTCTTCTAATTTTCGTGGGTTTTAATTCCCAGATTTTCGAAATTACCAAAATGCCCCTATAAGTTACCGGTATGGCCCAATAATGCCCCGGGACCCAAACTTAACCCCCGGCTAGTGTTTTCCGACTATTTAGACCCTTCCGGACGCGTTGGCGCACTCAAAATGACCATACGGGTGATAAAAATAAAATTCACTTTTTAATTCAAATAATAATATTCCTGACGCGACTGTCACGCGCGTCCCAACAAAGTTTCCCAAATTGTCGTATTTCAATCTCGCGACAATTTCAATATTTCCAATATTCATATATTGCCAATTATACACATTATAATCAAATACTAACTCACGTCTCGTTAATATTTTTATCCGGATTAATTTCTAATTAATACACATTTAATTCAATTAATCCCCAAAAATAAATATCACAGAAAATACGGGGTATTACACAAAACCCCATAGTTTCTAGTTCCTTTATACCTTTCCTCTCTCCTCACTATTCATCATCTCCTGCACCCACACATTTATCTCTCTCCTCCTCCATAACCAAAAACCCATCTGAAAAACTAACCCAACTGCCAAATCATATTAACAAATCGTACTAACAAATCGTATTAACAAACGTATCATTAGCGGTAACAAATCGCGCTAACATATTAACAAAACCATCATTAGTGCTAACATATTAACAAACCCATCATTAGTGCTAACATATTAACAAAATAGAAATAGAAATAAAAATCTCATCAAAATCGTGCTAACATATCAGACTAGGGAAAAATCGATTTATATTAAACTAGGGCAAAAATCGATTTACATTAACTAGGGCAAAATCGATTTACATTAAACTAAGGCAAAATCGAAATGAAAACTAGGGCAAAAATCGATTTACCAAAATGTGGCAGAAGTTCTTCACAGTGAGTGGGGCGGGAGTTCTTCTACAGTGAGGGGCGGGAGTTCTTCTACAGAGTGAGAGGAGAGAGGTTACAAAATCGATTTACATTAAAGTAGGGAAAAAATTTTGGGACCCCTCCCAGTGGTCACAAATTAAAGTTGGCCAAAATTTGTGAGTGTTGGAAGCAGTTACAAATTTATGACGGTCGATAGCAGTTATAAATTAACTCAACACCAAAATTTATGACTGCTACCAGCAGTCATAAATTTATGACTGTCATTAGCAGTTACAAAATTAGTACTTAGGTTAAAATTTGTGACTCCTCGTAGCAGTTATAAATTTGTGACTGCTTATAAGAGTTATAAATTAGGCCTACTAATAAATTTCTGACTGCTTATGATAGTTATAAATTTATGACTGCTTATGACAGTTATAAATTTATGACTGCTGATAGGAGTCACAAATTAATTAAATGGTAACATTTGTGACTCTCATTAGCGGTGACATATTAATTGACTCAAATTTTTTACTCCCCTTTATTTTATAACTCCTAATGGGAGTTACAAATAATTTTGTGACTACTCCCGGGAGTGATAAGTTTGTCAACCCAATTAGCAGTCACAAAAAGGCAGTCACAAAATTAGCAATTTGGTGTAGTGATGTTTGTATTCATGCTTATTTCTTAAAGATTCTAAAAATTCTTAAAACACTCCAATTACTTTTTAAAAGACAAACTTTCCCTTTACTCTAAAGATCACACAAATACTTTTTTATTCGCTAATTTTTTTTTTTAATAAAAAACAGTATTTTAAATTGTTTTTTAAAACATTTTTTTTAAATTAAAAAATAAATGTTTTTTATAAAACTGTTAAAAAAACTATTATGATAGTTTAAAAAACCTTTTTTTATTTAAAAAACTATTATGATACTTTTATATAAGTTTTTTTTAAAATAGATTTAAAAACTGTTTTTTTTTCAAAAAAATGTTTTTTACATAAAATTGGGAAAACATTAACAAATAAAAAAAATGTTTTTTAAATTGAATTTTTTTTATAACCGAACACGACTCAAATAAAATCAACTCGACATAACACGACATGATTTTTTTAACCAAACATGAACACGATCCTAATAAAAGTGACACGACACAATATAAAATATTATTTTTTTAGAAAACACGAACATGACCCAAGTAAAAGTGTCGCGCCACAATATATGTTATTTTTTAACCAAACAAGAACCCAACCAAAATAAAAATGACACGACACACCTCAAAATATTATTCACCTATAAAAGTAATATGACACAACACAAAATCTCATTTTTTATCAAACACTAACACAACCCACTTAAAATGCAACACGACAAGTCGGCCGTGTTCGCATTTCGTAAAAAAAAGGATTATGTGTCGTGTCATGTCACTTTCATATGTGTCATATTCATTTTAAGTAAAATTAAGATTTTGAGGTGTGTCGTGCCATGCCGTATAAATTTTATTTTGTGTTGTTTTCAAAGTTGGTTTACTATTGATCTTAGCATCTTTCACTTGATATAATTCATGGTGTAATTCTATACATTTTCCTAGAATTTGTGGCAACTTGGTTGTTGTGAATATTTGGAGTAATAATTTAACTAGTGAGATAGGAAATTCCTTTGATGTATGCTCTAATATTCAGTATGTTGATTTGAGCACTAACAAATTGAGTGTAGATTTAGGGTTTGAATTTGAGAAGCTGAAAGAGTTTTGGAAATCGGAGAATAAATTAGGTAGTATAGTGTCACTCACGGAAAATTTCACTTTACAAACTCTGGACCCGTCGGAAAATGATTTCAGAGGATAATAACCTAGGGGAATTTCAAACTGCCAAAATTTACCTGTATTGACTTTGTGGGGTTACAGCGCCAATTCAACAAGAGATTGGTTTATTTTCGAATCTCCAGGGGCTTTTGTTGGGTAACAAATCCTTAATTCTAGAGTCGTTATTAAGACTGAGAAAATTGCCTTTCCAAGATCTAAGTACAAACAAATTTTATAATCCATATTAGCATTCCCTAATTTTTTTACCCATTTGATGATCCACATAAATCGTCTCAACCACTCGGAAGAGGTAATTTTGCCAGAGTTTTTACAGTACCTCTGTTGCAGTTATAGGATTCTAAATGTCTCATTGTGGTTTGTCGAGGAGAAAATTTTGAGGATTGATTGTGAGTTATTTCTGCTGGAGGTATTAACCTATCATATGCTTTAAACCGACTTCAATTGATATTTTTTTTGTGATTATTCGATAGATAATTATGTTCAGTTCTCTCTTCTTACTATCTTGTTGTATATGTCTTAGGTTTATGTTATATATATCATATGTGTATGCTATGTTTGATCAAATTTACCAAACACAAACTCCTACATGCTTCCTGTTTGATATAAACTCAACTCCATAAATAATTTGTAATTTGGTGTATAGTTGTGTTATAAAGTAATAATATTTCTTAAGTAGCTACTGTTATTCTTTGTTTAAGTTTAAGGTTCTCTTTCAGATTACACATAACAAGTTTAGGTAAAATCTTCAATGGAGAGGAATAAAAGAAATATTTTTGGTTTTCTATTTATTTAAAATAGATACCATGATGTTAGAATTTTTGGTTTGAGAATTCAAAATCTCAAATCTTTTGATTGTTAGTGTTTTTGTAATCTAATTTAATTTCAATTTCCTACGTGTTGGGTTTTTTTAACACTGTATGGTTCAATGTATATATTTTGTCTCCCTATATACATATATTCTTCTTATTAAGTCGTACGTCAGTTCAGGTTGTAACTTCCCAGCTAAGAAAAACATAACTTCCAAGAACAACCAAATAAGTGAGAAAAATGAGTCCAAATTACCTTACTGAAGCTGCAATTACATGCATTGATTGAATTATCTTTGTCAACTCAAACACACACTCTAAACTGTATCTTTAGCATCTTTAGCATCATTAGATACATAGTGTTCAAAGAATTTCAGTTTGTTATTCTCCGCTCTTAATATTTAGTACTGAGTGTTACTTATTTAGTTCATGGTCTATGGATACTTATGGAATACATTGCACTTATTCAAGTACCATAATTTTTTTTTAATTTTTTAAAATTAATTTACAATTGTTGTTTTCAATTCATCTTATTGTTGAGTAAATTATTTTAATTTCTTGGAAACTTAGGTTTGGCCACACTTATTAACCGGATAGATTATCTTTGTTATTTTGTAATTTCTATTCAATGGACATGAATACAGTTTCTCTATCTCACGTAATTTATCTTTGAAAGTTGTTTTATTGATATGTTAAGACTGATAATCCATCCATCATATTATGTAAATGTAATGACTAAAAAGAACTAATGCCCTGTTTAACTTCATAGTGATGATTAAGTAATTAAACATTTGGGTATCAATTCCTCACTTAGCGATTTCTTTTTAAGGATTAGTAATGGGACAGAAGCATAAACACATGATGATGGCCCCGAATAGTATCTCATTGACGTTATCTTCCCATCATTAAATATAAATGCCAACTCGCCAAACTTCTTGACAGATCGAGCAATTCTTGCAACAACAAATGAGCACGTAGACTCACTCAATGATATGTTGATTGATATGTTGATTGATATGTTCCCCGGAGAATTGAAGATATTAAATAACTTTGATGAATCCGTGGATGACACGCACAACTATTACTAAGAAGAATTTATAAATTCTTTGATTCCAAATGGATTGCCACCATACGCATTGAAACTTAAACATAATTGTCCAATCATTCTTCTACGCAATATAAATCCATCAATTGGATTATGTAACAGAACAAGAATATTGTACAAAGGTTCTTCGGATAATGTCATCCACGTTCTTCGCTCATAAAGTTGAAGAGGAAGAAGAACCTTTGAATCCTAACAAATGTCAAAAGCAACATATTTAAGCATTAAATTTTCAGTTTTTAGGATTACACACTGTTTTTATCAAATGTCATCTTTCAATAACTGCGATTTGGAATTTGCTTGCTGAAGCTTTTTTTAACTTCTTTTTTTAATGATATTTCCCTATAAATCATTTCAAGCTAATTTCATTGTGATATATTTATTCGGATTATATATACATACATGTTTGTGTGTATTGCTTCCTACTTTTGAGTAGGGAGTTTTGAGTTCGTTTATGATAGATTTAGAGTATTCACAGGAATATCTTGTATAGTTATAGTTGAATGGAGGTTTGGTTTTTTGGGGTAATGATTTATGCTTCGTACTAGGTACTTTATGTTATATTCTAACAAAACAGATTCTACATAATATGTTGTAAGTATTTTTATTACTTTGTCCTTCACAGATTTGCAGTGGAAGATTAATATCTGGAAACGACCACACGTGCAATGCACGTGGGCACAACTAGTAATTTAATAAATGACTGATCACCCGATATTTAATTAGGCGGGGTGTTACATTTGCATACTTTAAATCCCATCTAGGGTGTTAAAGAAGTTCAAAAGTAAACTTTTTATTGTTATTTCTCATGCATGCTGATCAAATCCCAAAGTTTGGACTTATATTTGTAGGGTATGTACAACAATGTTTGGTTTGTTTTTTTGTTTCAATCAAAGAATTAAAAAATAATTAACTATTACTTTGATGTCCTCTAGTGGAAAGGTTTATATATTATTATTCCTTTTATTTTTATGGCTTCTGATAAGTTTTGGACTGATTCAATCAATTAATCCTTATTTCCTTCTTTGTAGAAAAATCATTTCAATACTTCGCAATTAAGATTCACCACAGTGGAAACCTGAAATTAGTTGGTGATGAAATATATGAGGGGGTGTGGCATATGTAGACTTTTTCCATGCATATGAGATGTCATGCATTGAGCTAATGTTAATGTTGAAGGAGTTAGGTTATACTTGTAACTTTCATTACTTGATGACTAGTGACAATGTGCCAAAAGCACTTAAGCCTACAAGTAATGATACAGAAGCCATGAACTTGAAGTTGAATGTTAACAACAAGGATATTGTGAAAGTTTATGTTAAATGCATGGATGATGGAAAAGTTAATGACTTTGAAGTGGATCAAGTTGCATAAGTGGATGATAACTTTAAAGTGGATGATGATTTTGAATTTTATGAAGATGAATCACTGGGAGCAACATCTAATTTGGAGGATTGTGACATTGATGAATTGTTTTATAGTATGATTTCTGATGATCTAAATAAATTTATAGTTGATATAGTCAGCTCTAAGAGTTATGGTGATGAAGACCAGGGGGTGCAAAGTAAGGGAGATGTCATAGATAAACTCAAGTTGGTAGGGAAAAGTGTATATAAAGACAAGGGGCAAATAAAGACCAAAGTGTTAAAAGTAAGGGAGGTGTTAATGTGGAAAATAAATGTGGGTCTGGTAATGTGTCAATGAATGCCACATCAAACTCTAATACTGATTATACCCCCTCAGATGAACTTAAGATCCCACCATCATCAGAAGAGGAGGACCATGTAGTGGGTCAAATCTAAGAAACAACGGGCCAACTTTCAATCAGCTAGGGGGGGAAATGAATTGTCCAAAATTTATATTGGGGATGCTTTTTACAAACGTGATTGTTTTGGGGATGCGAGCAGTGAATGTCCTAATAAAAATGGGAAACAACTCATATTTATCAAGAATTACAAAGATAAGGTGAGGGTCCAATGCAAAGCAGGCTGCTCATGGGTCATTTATGCATCTCAAATTAGGTGTGAGCTGACTATGCAATTAATGGAATAAGTGAATATACACACTTACAATAGGTCCTTTGAAATTAAGCGTGCAAACTCCAAATGGATTACTAAGAAGTGTGTTAAGAAGATTATGTCAAATCCTATTTTTCTTACTCAATTATTCCAAGAGACTATTCAAATCCTAATCTCTTGGCTAGTTGATTAATTTGAAGCTTCAACTTGACTTCCTTATCAAATTGATAGAATCCGGATGAGGATGGAGCCGTGGACGTGTGTCTAGATTTAGGTTAGGTGTTCGGATCTGATGTGTCCTACACTTGAGTAGGCTCGATGACATACTTAAAGTGGGCTTTCTCATCGTCCATGTCTAAACCGAAGAACGTTTTTGGGTACATAGTCTCAATGAGTTGCTTGGAACTTAAGCTTAGCCCATGACAGAAATAGGGGACGAGTCTACACTTCTCAAAATCGCGGTGTGGGCACATGCTAATTAACTTGTTGAACCTCTCCCAACATTTATCGAAGGGCTCATTTTTGTTTTGCCTAAATGTATGAATTTGATCCCTAATAGAATTAATCCTACGTGTGCGAAAGAACTTTGGGATAAACTTAGTCGGCATATCCCCTCACGTGCCTATCAAGTTTGGTGTTAGTGACCAAAGCCAAGTCTTGGCCTTATCCTTAAGAAAAAATGTAAAAAGCTTAAGGGGCACTACATATTAGGTGCACGTTTGATCATTAAGTGTCTCACAAGCCTCCTCTAACTATCTAGTGTTGAGGTGGGTCTTTTCCAACTCCATACCATGAAACGTTGGGAGAATCTGAATCATTCCATCCCTAAAGTGAAACTACCCCGCCTTATAACGAAATATAATGTATCCCGGAGCGACGGTTTGCTTGGGGTATAAGAGGTCTCTTATGGGGCGATACGACATCACTCCCTCACCCGTTTCAAAACTAGCATGATCAAACATCACACTCACACTTATAGTTAAACTTCTCTCGTTGGAGTTCCTAGAAGTATGACTTGTGGTATGACTACGCGGTGTAGGAGGTGGTATCCAGATATTTGTAGCATTTGGAGTGTGTGGACTATCAGGATTGAGTGAGATTATGGGATTTTCGTGTACCGTAGGAGGAATAGGATTGGGATTGGGTTAAGTGTTTTGCATTTAAAGCAGGAGAGAATATTTTTACTTTTATTTTCTAATTTTTTTTTAGATATTTTGAATATTTTGATTTTTTTCAACTTTTTGGGTTTTATGATTATTTGTTTTGGCTTTTTTACGAATTAAAGTCAAATTGTTAGATTAAATTGACTTAACATAGTATGTTTACCTAGTTCCCCAGTAATGGCTCCAAAAACTTGATGCAATTAAAAATGTGTGTGCAACGCGTGTATCTACAACTCAAGTATAAGTCGGTTGCTCAAGTAATACCCCAATAAGTCGGGTGTCGAACACGGGGAATAGGACGAAAGATCATAACGATTACTAAGGGATGGTGTCAAAAATCTAACTAACGACCCTTGAAAGAAAAAGGAAAATATGATGATTTTATGAGAAAATTCTATTTAACTAAAGCAATCGAACTAGCAAGTGAAAATTAACTAACGTAAGCAAGGACTAAAACTTTTTGATTTTCGAAAAAAGTTATATGAGAAAAGTGGGATTGGAATACAATCCCCTGAATCATAGGCAATTATGTCGGATATAAAACCTTCGAGAACCAAACATATAAGTAAGAGAAAACCTCAAATTATTCTAAGCACTAAATATATGAGAATTTTACTCCTCACAATATATAGTCAAAGATAAATCTAATAGAAACGATGAAATTGTCGACATGCGTATCATATCCTTAAACTCTTCGGTTACCTACGACAAACGAAGTTAAAAGACCTACAATACTCGTCCCGACAAATTATCAAATCTCTAAATTATTTATTTAATTCCATTAGGTTTTACATCCATCCATAATACCTAGGTTGGGTTCATGTACCCCAAACCTATAAAAATTTAGCCGGACATGGAATAGTTACCCTTATGCATGATTTCTACGTTGCATGAAAACATAATGATATATAGAACGTAAGAAATCATGTATTTAATCACAAACTCAGAAGAAAGAACAATTATAACCTAAATATGCAATCTTGAAAAGGAAAGATAAGGTAACACTTGAATTAAGAATATGTGCAAAACCAAGACAATAAAGTATTTGTTGTTCTTCAATCCACGCTTATTTCTCTCCTAAAAAATATGTAAAACTAGGTTAAAACTGAACTAAAACTAAGTTTAATTAAAAATTACAACTCATTGGACCATTTTTGGAAGAGTATAAAACTAATACAACGCTAGGTAAAAAAATCAGGGTAAAGGCAAAATTCCTGCTATAGGTCACTCAAATCGGTTCGCATGTGGCCCGAACTAGTTCGACCAGTGAATTGGTTCCACTTTGGTCAGGATCGATTTGCATGAGGATAATATTACTCTTTTGCCACTGGATCCTTTCTAAACTTCAAATCCGCGTAACTGTTTCACCGTAGCTAAGTTTGGATGTCTTTTCTTCTAGTATACTCGTAGCTTCGAGCTCTTCAACTTTCCTTAATGCTTCGCGTATAGGTTTAGGCACCAAAATTACCTGAATACCCTTGGATTTTGTTTCCTTCTTTTCTTTCTTTATTTCAGTTTTCCTCTTGCATTCACTTTCACGAAATACCTGTAAATAAGAGATAAAGACACAAAACATGAAATACTTGCCGAAAATGGTTAGTAGCATGAATATGAGATCAATCCAATCTAATTACATCACACGAGACTATAAAATAACTGAAATTAAGGGGATAAATATGAAATATTTATGACGAATCAAACCCCTTAACGTAGGATGTTGCTCGTCCCCAGCAATGTAAATATAATAAGTGTGTGATCTAAACAACTTTCAAATGATTTATTAGGATGTAGTACCTCTTTCGTGGGAAAGTGATTGCATTTAGCATTTGCAACAAGTCGTTAAAACCCTAAGCTACCTTAGTAGGACGAATGGTGTCTCGCGAGTGTTTGTAGTGAATTTACCCACAAAATTCGTTGTTTTACTCAAATAAAATATCAAAATAAATAAAAATCGCACAATATAAATTCCGAAAAATTAGTCACTTTAAATTTTTATTCAGTAGTCTCAATTTATAGTGTGTGTTTGTGTGCGAAGATGAAAATTAAACATCTAACTTTCACCGATTGATCGTTATGTTACTTTTGAAAAATTTTCTTTGATTCAAATTCTCACGGAATGCTCTCACAAACGAATCATTTGGAAGGTGGCTATTTTCTCTCAATGTGCGGGATATTAAGAGTAAATGTAATGGAACATGAATTCACGCTCACAAATGGAAAGACAAAATTATTTAGGTGAAAAGATCTCATGAACGGGTTACAGTCTTTTGAAAACGGGAAACATCATCTTTTATTCGCATAATTTAATCTCTTTTATTATCTTTTCGTATTTTAGCTCTTCACGCGGTAATTACTTCCAGCATTCGTACTCGGTTAGGAATTTTCCGGGTTATGGTGTATTGGGTAAAAATTAGGAATGTTCGTAAAATTCGGGTTGGAAAATCTTCTTAAGATGTCCTTAGGTACGTTTTCGGGATTTTGCTCTATTTCTCTTCTTTTTCTTCTATTTTTCACATTTTTCTATTTTTTCATGCTATTTTGTTGAGCATTTTTTTCTATTTTTCTTAGCCCTTTTTATACACCATTTGGACTTAATTTATGAATTTTCATTTTTTACAACTCCGGAATAATTAGGTTTTTCGGGTTGACAAACGAAAAGGGTAAAAATTATTAGGCTCGAATTGGTTTGCAAAAAATAAATTTTCACAACTTTTTATGGCAAATATTTTTGGATGAAAAACGACCGCCTAACTTCATTTATCTGAATTAATAATTATTTTACCATATGTGTATCGAGATTGATTTTAATTTTGAGATATTTTTAACGCATTTTCAAAATGACATCTCACTTGTTTTTCGTAACCGATCAAAACAACAATTTAGAGATCATCAAAATGACTTACACTAAAAAGAACTTGGAGTTAATTTTTAACTCTGAGTGATTTAATTACAAGGAAAAAGTAATAGTCTCAAAATCTAACCGAGTCAAAAATCTCCACACTTATTTGTTAAGTCGTCAATTTTTGCTCAATTTTCGTTTGTGGTCAATTTCGACTTTGTGCATTGGATTTTTATAAATTGAGACTTCAAACAACAAATTTAGTGATATTTTTGAATAATTTAGATTCTAATTTTTATTTCTTTTATTATTGACTTTTTTTTTGAAAATTTTCAATTTTTTGAGATTTTATAACATTTATGAACTTTTTGACATTTTTCAATTTTTTTGGGCATTCTGAATTTTTTGAAGTTGAAAAACGCACGTGTGGCCCCCTTAACTCAGACTTTTATAATGTCCACAAGCAAAATGACTAAAATCTAATTAAGAAAGAAAAAGTGCGGAATTAAAATAAACAAATGAACAAAATGCAATATTTTTCATTAATTGATGGTGCAAAATATGTTACCACTAAGTAAATGAGTAAGAACTCAACCAGAAGAACAACAAGTGTGCAACAGTGGTGAAATCACAACAATATAAATATTGTAGGAGGTGGGGCAAAGAGGAGAAAGACAAAAATATAAGTGGTTCAGCCTATCTCAGCCTACTCCACTATGTAGGTGAGTGAATATTCAGTATCAAACTAGGCACTAATGGCCTTGGATTACAATGCACTCAACTTTCTCTCTCTACACTATAATTTTAGCAGAGTTTGTTTAGGGTTTCAAATTAAGGATCATTCTCAAGGTAAAAAGAGACAAGTATATATAGTGTCGAGGTGGTGCTGTGTGCACCCCAAGCATGTAATAGGCATGTACAATATGGAGTAACCAATTTATTATAGCCACCTGCCACCAATGCATGCAAGTCATGATGGAGAAATATTCCTCACCCGTGAGGGAGATGCTGTTGCAACAGTTTTGTCCACGTGGGGGCTCGTAGCCCACGCGCACTCTTCCACGCGTGCTCCATCCCACGTGCTCTTCCAAGGGTTAAATGTATCCTGTTGTGGGGGTGTTGTCTTGGACGAGTACGCCACCTCCAATGGTACGGTAGTATGAGACAATAAGTGATATAGTGGTGTCGACTGATGGTAGTGTCTGGACGAGACGAGTCTGATGTGTGTATGTTCCCATGATAAGTCTTGGCTTACAAGAGTATAAGAGGAGTTATGTAGCCTAGGTCGTAGAGAGGTCTCGGCCTAATGGTCTAGACGAGAGAAGTGTCACCAAAGTTGGTCCATGGAGAATGTTTGTGTGTGTGGCTAGGCCCTAGCCGAGAAGTCCTCTTGTGAGGACGAGGTGATATATGGGCATATCAATCACCCCCAAACCTAAGTGTTATGTGTAGATAAGAGACTGAGGGGTAAAAATGTTGCACCACAGCCGACGATAAGTCGTCTCTGACTTGCAGACACAGACTGATTGATGGAAGTGAGGAAATGACACTTGTCACTCAATTTGTAGCTTTGCAAGCTGGAAGCAACATATGTCTTAGCCCCATTGGGTAGCGTCTCTACTAAGCATAAGCGACGACTGAAGAACTTTGGGTCTAACTCCCAAATGATGAATCTTTTGGGAATTTGTGTCAAATGATTTTGATGGTTTAAAAGCACAAACATTTTATTTCCTCTTTCTTCATTTGCGCCTTTTCTTTCTCTATCTAGAACCAATCACTCTCTCTCCTTGCTCAAGCATTTTTTGGCCAGCCTCTAGGGTTCTTCTTAGTTTCTCAGGAACCAAACTTCCCAGGTATTCCATCTTCTCTCATTTTATTTATGTTTTCTATTGATTATATGTTGTTTATGTATTTTTTCGGTAACCCTTATGTTTTTCGGCAACTTCCCGTGGTGACTTTTAGTCTGTTTTAAGGGTAGTTTGTGGTGATCCTATATTGGTAGAGGTGTTGCTTGGTCTTTTAGCTCCTTTTTCTGTCTCCTCTTTCACCCAAAAAAGGTTGTCGGAGTTTTTTTCCTATCATCTTCTCTGGTTGAACCCCTTCTTGTTCTTAGACTGTTCTAGGTGTAAACCCTTCGTTGCCCAAGTTTAATCTTTTGGTCAACACGGTCAAACTTGTAAGTTTTTCGTACATTTTGATCCTTTTTAAGATTTAAGTTGAAATTTTTCCTCTAGATGTTAAGAAAACTGTATGAGCTGATCGACCAATTCCCAGACCTTAGAGAGAGGCTCTTCAGTGAGATTCATCAGCACAAGGCTAAAACCGAGGTTAGACTCCAGGCCGAGGCTTTTTCTTTGCATCCAATATTCCTTATTCCCCTTGCTTTTATCCATCCTCCCACAGTTGGGAGACAATACGATCCTCCAACACCCCATCCTCCTACAATTGAAAGAGGAGAGGATCCTTATACTACTCATCCCCCAATTATAGTTGTAAGTGGAAATTCGATGAGTGCGTGATTATCTTTGAGTGATTGTTCCATCGACATCTCGTCCTCAGAGGATTATAGTCCTTCTGCATCTAAGGTATCAGATAGTACCAAATCTTATGATCATGCTATGAGGGTGCCTGCCTCTTGTATAACCAAAATTGGGGCCACTAGGTTTGATGAGGTAGACTTATCTTCTAATGACTCTCATATAGCCGATGTTGGGAGCACTATTTATGTATCATCAGTAGACCTATCTGCTGGTGATTCGGTCTATGAGGGGTCGAGAGTTACTGTCGCCTAACCCCTTATCCAAACAGCTGTCCCCGTCTTAGCCATGATCGAGGGGGAATTTTAGGACGGTTTCCAAGTGGAGGACCAGTAGGTAATATTGTCAACTCAGGAGACGAGGCTGAGGAACCACTGGATACCACTTATACTCAAACATTTTAGAGCACTATTAGTGATATTGACCTTCTATATTAGAGGTACATGTACAGAATAAACTCTGGTATCACGATTAGGGTTCTCGATGAGTCTGAGAGAGATTTTAGCGACCGACTAGGTGAGGTTATGGTGTATGAGCAGATGTTCAAACTCAGCTTTCATCTTCCTGTACATCGTATTGTACGTGCCATCCTTGCCATTTTGGACATAGCTCCTTATCAACTTTCTATAAATGCTTGGAGAATTTTAATTGGCTTTATTCTTCTCTGGAAGTTCTGTCATGGAAATAAGCTTCCAGTTAGTGTGTGTAAGACATGATACAATGTCTCTTGCATAAATGCTCAGCCTGGCTACTACCACTTTGTGTCCAGGAAGCCAATAAAGAAAGTTATCTTCATTAACCAAACATCCAATCATGATTGGAAGCTGAGGTATTTCTTTGTATCCGGCGCATGGGAGTTTCCAAAAACTATTTATGTTCTTCCTCCGAGCTGAGGGTCCCCCAGAAATGGGGTAAAGTGTCCATGTTTACGAAGCTTGCCCCAGGCTTGAGCCTAGATGACCAGGAGAAGATCAAGATGATTAGAGTCCAAGGTCAGAGTGGTGCTCTCGTTGAATATGAGGACCTTATGACCCCTAATATCCTTATCGAGACGGGATTGGATATTGGTCCTCTTACTGATATTAGAACGTTTATTTTTCATTCTAGATTATAACTTCGTCTTTACTTGTAGTTTCAGATTTGACACTCCTGATATCAAACTTTGAACTTTTGCAAATCTTCCAAGCTGTACACTTGATTCAATTTGGAAGATGGTGTCCCCCAATCTTGCTAATATGGTCAACAAACTTGGGAAGAAATAAACAGCCCCAAGTGGCCAGACGAAGAAGATAACTATTAGCGACCCCAACCGAGTCGATGATACAAGGAAAAATAAAGAGTGGATAGGGGATACTATTACCCATCACTAACAAAAACAAAGTCAGCCGGACAGAGGGACCGACAGGGTGATACCTATCTCTACTGATGACGCCCTCACCACTCGTCTTGCCCAATTGAAGTTTAATGATGAGAGTTTGATTGGGAGTGCTAAGAAGTCAATTGACTCCATTGAATTCTTAATATCTGATGTTGATAAGTGCTTTCTTCACTCTATGAACTCGTACCTTCTCACTAAATTTGGTCTTCAAAGGGCCATTCAGGTAATTGTTTGAACTTTGGCATTTTTAATTTTCAAGTGTCATCTCGTACTAACTTGATTCTTCACATTTTTACAGTTTCTGATTTCCTTCTATTGTCTGGGGGACTGGGTTGAGAGGAAGTTCCCCTTAATTCAGAAGGGAAAAGATGCTGAGACCATGGATAAGGGATTGAGGGAGGATTTGGCCAAAAAAGACCGTGATCATGAGAAAGATGATCGAGATCACCAAATTAAAAAATGATCACACCAATGTCTTAAAAGAGTTGGATAAGAAGAGGCAGGTCGATATTGATGCCCAGGCCATGGTTGATTATAAGTCCTCTAAGGAATTTAGAGGCCAAACGTTTGAATATCTTGAGAGGGGAGTGTCGATAGGCCAAGATGAAACAGGCCGAGTTTGGGACCCTAACTTTTGCATTATGCAAGGGTTTGGACTTTACCAATTACATGCTCGGTATGGCATTGGCCGATATAAAAAATATTGAGAACAACCCTATTGAGGTCATCGAACAAATTGTGGCTGACACATCTGAGCGGGTGGAATTGAGTATGGCTGGCGACGGTGAAAATGAGAATGAGGTCAATACCTAAATCTCGGCTAATAACACTAACCCTATTTCTAGAGGAGACCATTGCTCAAGAGATATTTTGAGAGCCTTAAGTTGTTTGGGTGGCCGCTTGTGGCCATGTATGCCCTTTAACTGATGTAACACTTGAACAATTTTTGGATTTTGATGATTTACTTTCACTTCTGTATACTCCTTAAACACCTCTTTATTGGAAGAATTTAGTTAAATCTCTGAATGACAAATGCTTGTATTGTTTGTTTTTGTCATCTCCTCTAACTATGTCATATTTTCTTATCTTAGCTTTGCACTATTTGTTTGTTTGGCAAAAGATACTAATGTTTAACAAGTAACCGTAATGAAATGGTTTATAATCTGAGGTCACCAGTTAATAATATTTTTCTCACATCTCGTCTCGTCCTTAAACGAGATAAGTATAACTAAATAAATGATTTTTCAAATTTGAGTCACCAAATTATGGTGTTTAATCATAAGTCCACTCTTATCATTTTGATAGTGTATGGACGAGACATCTCGTCCTACACTATCATCTCGGCGAAGAGAATTTTTAACCAAATTAATGATGTTAAGTTAAACCATAATGAAATAATTTTTGAATTTGAATTCACCAAATTATGGTGCTTAATCGTAAGTCCCCTCTTGTCGTTTTGACAGTGTATGGATGAGACATCTCTTCCCACACTGTTGTCTCGACTGAGAGAGTTTTTTTACCAAATTAATGATGTTAAGGTAAACCATAATGAAATGATTTTTAAATTTGAATTCACTAAATTTCGGTGTTTAATCATAAATCCCCTCTCGTCGTTTTGAGAGTGTATGGACGAGACATCTCGTCCTACACTATCGTCTCGACCGAGAGATTTTTTCACCAAATTAATGATGTTATCACATTGCTCCCCCCTCTCGGTGTTATTGAGAAGCCATGGATGATATTAGTCCCATCCGGATTGTCATGTCACTGAGTGTGAGTTAACGCTACTTCAGCACATAATTAATATTCCATAGCATAGGATGAAGTGAAATATACAATTTGAATCACTCATACAACAAGAATAGGAGAGAACACTCATAATATTTAATTCATAAATTCTTTTCTTGTGTAAGGTACAATGATACAACGATAAAGGAAAACTCTTTACAATGTCCTATTAATAATACTTCTTTAGATGATTGGCATTCCAAGGATTGGAGAATGGCTTTCCCTCTGAATTCTCGAGACAATATGTTCCAGGAACTACCTCTTTTGTTACCCTATAGGGACCATGCCAATTAGGATGAATTTTATTTGGCTTTTTCCAAGCCTTCTTCAAAACCACGTCCCCTATGTCTAATGGCCTTGCCTTCACTCTTTTGTTATAGAATCTGGCAGTTCTCTGTTGATTGGCGGCCTGCCAAATTTCTGCATCTTCTCTCGATTCATCAATGAGTTCTAGGTCTAAACTTCGTTCCTCAGCGTTCACTTCCGGGTCATACGTCTAAACTCTGTGGCTTGGTTGTCCCACCTCTATAGGGATCCTCTGAGCCGTAATTAATCATGAAAGACATTTTTCCTATCGGAGTTCTCTCTGCCGTCCTGTAGGCCCATAGGACATCATGCACTTCATGAGTTAAATGACCCTTGGCATCTTCTAATTTCTTCTTGATCCTTTCCAATATGGTTTTCTTAGTCACCTCTGTTTGGCCATTTTCTTGAGGTCGGTTTGGAGCTGAGTAAAACTCCTTGATGCCGACCCTCTTACAATAGGCCTCAAAAGATAAGTTTTTGAACTATTTTTCATTGTCTGAGATGCGAGTACGAGGTAGACATATCTACAAATTATGTTCCTCTAAATAGACCTGAAGGTCTCCGTCTCAGTAATGGGTATCATGACCTCTTCCTCAACCCATTTGGAGAATAGTAGATCACTACAATGAGATACCTATAGTTTCCAGTTACCCGAGCAAGGAACCTAGAAAATTAATTCCCCAAATATCTAACGGCCAGGGAGAGGTAATAGAAGATAGAGGATGATGAGGTTGGTGAGGGATGCTAACATATCTCTAACATTTTTCACACCTCTTCACGTGGCCCCATCCCTGGCCAAGGTCGGCCACCAATACCCCTGTGTGACTACTCTCTTTGCTAACGATCTCCCTCCTATATGGTTGGAGCAAGAACCTTCATGCATGTCTTTCAGGATGTATTCCACCTTCGTCGGATGAATATATCAGAGAAGAAAGAGGAGAAATCCTTTCTTGTATAAAACATTCCCAATGATTAAAAACTTAGCTACTTTGTACCATTGCTTCTTCCTTTCTAGCTTTGAGTCTGGTAGTTCACCTACTTTATATATTGAATGAGAGGGTCCATCCAAGATTCACCTTTTTCAAGGTTTAAGCAGAACGCAATCGTGTTGTCTTTTTCTTCAGTGCTCGATCGGTGTAGGATATCTACTGGTACTGACCTTCTAATTTATGTCCTGGTTATTGACGCTAGTCTTGCCAGTGCATCGACTCAACTATTGTCAAGATGAGGGATACTTTTCAGTTTCACCTCCATAAATTTTTTTAATACTATTTTTACCATACTCAAGTATATATCAATCCTCTCAACCTTTGCTTAATATACTCTTAGGATTTGATTCACTACCAACCTAGAGTCATTCTGAACTAGTAACAGGCTGACATTCAGTGCCTTAGAAACGAAGAGACCTGTTAGGAGGGCTTCATAATCGAATTCATTATTGGATGTCTTGAATTTTAAACTCAAAGCATACTCTATATCAGTTATGTTCGAAGCCAACACTATCAGACCGACTTCACTCCCTGCCTCACAAGAAGAACATTTAACAAAGAGGCTCCACATCGTACATTTTTTTTAGAGAAATTACCTTCTTTTGAGGCTCCATTATTGAACATAAATTTTTCTTCTTCATTATCAGCCACCACTATCCTGGCCGTACTCGTCTCGGCTTTAGCTGGGTTAGGAATTTCTCTTTCAAGCTCATTTCCTAGAGTCATAATCTTCTCTGCATCGGCCTCATCCCATGTGAACTTGGATACAAAATCAGCTATATCTTTACCCTTGATGACTGTTCTCGGCTGATAGACGATGTCGAATTCCCCCAACTTTATAGACCAGGCCATCAACCTACTCAATTTCTTGAGTTTATGGATGACCTGCCTAAGAGGAGAGTCTGTTTAAATGACCACTGTATGGGCCTGTAAGTAGGGTTTCATCATTTTAGATGCATGAATAAGAGGATAAGATAATTTACCCATTTTTGGATATCTTTGCTCTACCCTTTGAAGAGGCTTGCTGTTAAAATAGACTGGCTTCTGAGCACCCTCATCATCTTTTATAATTGCTTCACTGATGTCCGACTCAGACATAACCATGTGTAAATACAAATTTTCTCCTTAAATAGACCTTAACAACAAGAGTGGGGAGTCGAGGTAGAACTTTGAATTCTGAAAGGCCTTCTCACATTCCTCGTTCCACTCGAAGGCTTTTCTTAGCACCTTGAAGAAGGGCAGATGCTTGTTTGTTGCTCTGGATACGAACCTGTTCAGCGCTTCCACTCGTTCGATCAACCTTTGGACTTCTTTTATGGTCTTAGGGGTCTTCATCTACATCAAACCTTTGATTTTTTTATTAGCTTCTATCCCCCGTTGATTGACAATAAAATCTAAAAACATGCCTTCTCTGACTCTCAAGACACACTTTGAAGGATTTATCTTCATCCGATATTTATCCATCGTGTTGAAAGTGCGCTCCAGGTCTGCCATATGCATCTCGACCTTGAGACTCTTAGTAAGCAATGCATCAACGTATACCTCCATGGTCCATCCTATCTAATCTTTAAATATCTTATTTACTATCCTTTGTTATATAGCCCCTACGTTCTTGAGGTCGAAGGGCATTACCTTGTAATAGTATATTTTTTAAGGTCTACTTGTCCCATAATTATGTTGTAGGCTGAATAGAAATTTTCGTCCATGATAAAGAAATTGATCTTCCTTATGAGACATTTCGTCGAACTGTTCCCCGTTCTAACATCCATTTAATAAATTCCCAGGGGATGTACTTTCTCTCCATTAAAACTAGATAGAGGTTGGTGATATGGGATAAGTCTCTCATTACTCAATCTTAGGCCCTTGTAACAATCCCAAAACATCACATCGACCGAATTGCCACCATCGACCAATATCCTAGGGACCTCATAACCATGTACTCTGGTCGTGATCACCATAAGGTCTTCATGAGGGGCTAGGATCATTTTGAAATCCAACCTTGAAAAGCTATCTATCATAGTGTTCATGTCTACTTTCTTTCTCTTAGCCGACTTCGAGTCAACAGTTGTCGAGTGCACCACTTTGGGCTTTAGGAGAGTCGTGGCTTCTGCTATATGAGCTTTCCTATCAGCAATATCATTTCCACCACCTTCTAGTCCTCCAAAAATAATTTTCATCCCCAGAGAGATTATATTTGACCGACCCTTAGGATCAGTGATAAGAGGAGGTAAATCTGGGTCAATCTTGTCATCATCATCTGAGGAATCATCGTCTCTATTTCTTGGGGTGTCTAGTCTACACTTGTCATTTCTCCTCATCCGGGTGTCATCTCGACCACCTTTGAACCACATTTATCCATATTCTTTCTCAGCTTTCCTTGCTTTGACATCTTTTTGATCTCGTCCTTCCGAGTGAAGCATCGATCAGTGGTATTGCCATAGTCTTGGTGAAATTCACACTATTTTCTTTTATCCTTCTTATGAAGAGGGGCTTTAAGCTTCTCTAGCCACCATAAGGACCTATCATTCTGGATCTCATTCAGGATCAATTCAGGGCTAACCATCAACGTCCTATAGTTAGCAAACTTGTCATCCACCGACCTCTTCTTATCTCCTTTGCCTTTAGATTTTTGGGATAAACTCCCACCGGCTCCCTTTTCATCTTCTGCCTTAGCCTCTATGGCCTCCTCCTCATTTATGACCATCTCGATCATAACCAGGAGTTCTTACATGGACTTTGGAGATCCTCGACCATCTTTCATAGGAGCTTGCTCTTTTGTAGACCTCCCATCAATGCAGTCATAGTTATGATCTCGTCATAGTCTTCCAACTTCAGTTTCTCTTTGTTAAAGCGGGTAATATAGTCCCGTAGTGATTTGTTCTTCCTTTTCTTTACGTACATCAAGTGAGTGTTCTTCTTCCTCGGCTTAACCCCAAAACAGAAGTTATATATGAACCTCTCTATAAGTTATTTAAAGTTCTTAATTGAGTTTCTTGGAAGGGAAGTATACCACACATTTGTAGAACCGGTCAGAGTGCTTTAGAATGCTCAACACTTCATCTCATCTTAGATCGAGAAGATATCTATAACATATTGATACATCTCAACATGGTGGAATGGATTGGTACTCTCATTATATTTTGATATCACCATCACTGGATTGAACTTAGTCAGGGTAGGGCAACTCACAATTCTAGCAATGAACGACAACCCTTCATTATAACCATTCGATAGAGGGTCTTGGATCTTCAGTAAATCTTTTATCCTTTAATCTACAATTAGAGCTATTCTAGGGTTTATTAACAGTGACCACTTATCATCTCTTTTGACCCGAGCATAATTTTTGCCAGCCCCTTCCCTCTCGGCTTGGGGATGGATGGGTTCTGGATCGGCCCATCTCTAATGGCTATTGACTTAACGTTCCTCTTTAGCTCGGCCATGAGAGGGTCATATGTCAGCACAACCTCCATTTATCCTAAATCTTACCCAACTATGAGGCCTGATCAATAGGTCTATGAGGTCGGCAATGGGGCTGGGCCTGTCAAATACGGACTCCTTACTGAGCCCATCAAATGCTGAAGAACGAGATCATCCCTATCGACTTGGCCTTATAGTGTTTCTCGTACTATCTTGAATAAGGCGCATAGTATCCCAAGAAATTTCGTGTGGTTCCCAGCACTCTGCGTCATCGTCACACTCATTTTCTTCGTATGCTGGACCCAGCCTCCCTAGGCATAGACGCCCGAGGTCATCAATATCTCTCCCCCTCTACCGAGACTATGCATCCTTTTGTGGGACTAGGGGTGGTCCCCCTGTCACCTGATGTACGCCTTCTCTGGAGATCGGAGTTATTATCTCCGTCTTCGTGCCAATGGGGCTGGCCAAGAAATTCTTACTGAAGGCATCCAACTACTCCTGCATCTTAACTGGACTGGTTGCAAATGTGCACAGCGCTGCTGCAATATCCGTCATCTCAGATTGTGGCGGTGCTTGACTGGAACTAGGACCTCACCTGGTGGGAGATCTGATGCCATGAAATTAGGGGAACCAGAAGAGATTAATGAACTGTAAGAAAGATTGAACTCAAACTATAGCTCTTTAAATGGTGGTTCAAGCCCAGCCAAATGTGGGGTTGGACCACCACCAGAGAATTAGGTGAAGAGTAAGTTGCAAATGAAAGGAAGGAGAAGATGATCTCACTTCTCACAGAGGGCTCCAAATGATGGTGCTAAATATGGTACCACCAAGTAATTGAGTAAGAGCTCAACCAGAGGAATAATAAGTGTGAAACAATGGTGAAATCACAGTAATATAAATAAATCACAGTAATATAAACAATGGTGAAATCACAGTAATATAAACAATGGTAAGAGTTTCAATACAAATATAAATGATTCAAGGAACAAAACAATCATCTATATGTTAGAAAAAATTATGATCAATTTGATGGAAAGAACACAAAAAATAGACAAAAAGAAGATACCAAGGGGGTGTCATTTGGCCAAAAGTTCAAAAGAGTTTGGAAAGTATTAAAGATGAATATGTTCATAAATGGTGTGGGTATAAAACCATAATCAACCAATATTCGATAGCTCAAATAGTCCCAACGTAATACCCACGTTAGATTTAACATGATGTGGATAATTAATAAGATACATCATGTGGATAATTATGAAGACTCATCCTGGTTACCTACATTCACAGGGGAGATAAAGAGGGATTATCTAATGAGCCAATAAGGAGCTGGAAGACATCGTGTGCATATCAATCACCCTTATCACTATAAATAAAATCCTCACCCCAGGGCAATTGGGCATGTAATTTTAAGCCTCTGAAAGAATTAATTAAAATTGAGAAACCTTCCGTGAATGTAGGCAGTTGTCGAACCACGAAATCCATTGGTTATAATCTTTAATTGTTTTTTAAATTACTTTTCTTTTTAGAATTATTAATTATGATTTCTTGCACTCACAATTGGCACCATTTGTTGGAACAATTCTTTTTTCTAAAGGCAAACTTGAAACCAAAGAGTTAAAATAATGTATCACCCACATAGTGCACCCATTGCTAGTGACTTACGAGTTTATTTATCCATACTCAGAGTCGGATCTAAGTTTCATCGAGATAGAAATATAAGATTTCAACTAGAGGAACAACTTTCTGAGCAGAGAAATGAGAAGCCCAGATCAACACAGATATCATGGCTGGTCGATGCTTATGAGGAATGACTCCACCAACAAGAAGTGGTAATACACCTCCTAATAAAAAATAATGCATGTCTCCAGTGACATCTGGAGAAGATGGAAAAAGAACTCCATGGAAGAAACCACAGGCGCTATGATCGTACGCCTAGTCCTCGAGCGAGTAAAACTCATAGTAGTAATGGTCGCGAGTAGGATCATTTAGAGCACGGGAGTCATATGACAAGACGAAACCGAGATGAAGAATGCCATAATAAAGACATACAAAGTTTGATCTGAAGAGAAATATATCAACACCCATATCATCATAGAACTATATCCACAAAAGAGCCGGCAAGGATAACACTCATCATACATATGCAGTCCCCCTTTTCAAGGGTAGTTGAGGAAAAGGATCCTCCACAGAAGTTCAAACCCCAAAGTTCAATATATATAATGGAAAGACAGACCCCATATATCACGTGTGCCAGTATATGTAAGAGATGACTCTATGGAACCATAATGACACTCTCATATGTCATATATTCCCATCCATCATAGGAGACATCACCCAGAAGTGGTTCAAAAGGCTGCCTCACAGGTCAGTCAAAAGCTTTAAATCCCTCACAAAGGCTTTCAAAACTCGCTTTATAACCATAAAGTCACATCCGAAAAGGATTAATTCTCTCCTCACCGTAAGGAAAAATTCATATAAACGCCATGCCAAATGCTATTTGGGAACTTTTAATGAGGTTAAATATTTCTCAGAGTAGATTCTCGTAGAAGCATTTAAGATCAGCTTACCCCATAACTGCATGTTGCATCAATCCCTCACCAAGAATGAGTCAGCCATAATCGATGAAGTTATGTCGCGTATTCAGAAGTATGCCAAAGTGTAAGATGTGGTCAACATCAGCCAAGGAGAGACTGGTCGCCAAAGGAAATGACAAGGAAAACACCCAAAAGGAGGAGAGTAAAAAGCATAACATAGGATCCGAAAACATGGACAAAAGAGACTAATTCAAGGAATTGTAGACAGTTAATACCATTTTTAAGGAGCATATTTAAAAAATCTTGAGCAAGATCAAAGACCAGTAATTCCTCAAGTGGCCGAAGAAGATGGATAGTTATATGATCAAGAGGAATAATGCACTCACATGCTCCTACCATAAAGAGAACAGACACAAGACAGAGAAGTACAAGGCAATCAAGTCCTATGTAGAGGAGTTAGCCCAGGTGGGGCATTTCAATGAGTACATAGAAAAGAAAGTTTATTAGGTCATCACCAATGATGTTAGCGTGGAATGCTATGATACCACTTTGTAAATACAAAAATATGTTTTGATACCAATTTATGAGTGCACAATGCAAAATTAAATGTCCCAAACACACAAATCCAATTTTACCAAATTTTAATCTTTGATTAAATTAGGTTTTCATATGATAATGGTCCAATCACAGAGATTAACTACGCATGCAATCAAACACGACAAATAAGAAAAAATTCCTTTCAGGGAAAAACCTATTTTTCAGCACTTCAGAAAGTTTTACATGACTATCGACTTACAGACTACTTGATATAACCCACAAGTATAACGCGCAGTGTCTTTAAAATCTCTAAAGAAATAGGCTCAGTCCAGAGTCATCCACAGGTGTCACTCCACCCTTGGTATCCACCGATTAAGCCTTTAGCCTTTTTCAGCCTTCTTCTGCCCTGATCCCTCGGGTTCACAAATCAGCCATAGAGATCTCTATCCATAAAGGTGTATACAAGATACAAAATTTTATGGAGTTTAAAAAAGATTCACAAAACTATTTGGGGATGTAAAGTGTGATTTAAAAATTGTTTGAAAAATCAAAAGATGGAAAAAACTTTAGTAAAGATATTTTGTTTACGTTTTTTGCAAAGTGCCACAAAAGAAGAACTCAAAAAAGGTATTTGTAGACCTGACACAAAATTCAAGGCTGCAAATTCGTTTGAACAAAATTATAATTCGTTCCAACGAGAAAGCCATTTCGTTTGGATGAAAACACAGTTCGTTCGAATAAAAAAGCAATTTTGTTAGAATAAGCTTCTAACGAGATTTTGGCAAATACAAACAGAATTCCTTCGTTGGATGTTCATTCGATTTAGATTTAAGGAACCTTCTAACGAGCATGCTATTTCATTTAGACGAGATAGGCATCTCGTTTGAATAAGGTTAAAAAAATTATTTTTAAAACGGAAAAATCCTGCCTTAGTTTGATGTTGAAAAACATCCCTAATAACCTTATGAATAATTTTAAACTCCTAAATCTTTATACCTTCTTGAGATACAGAGGTGTCTTGAACTTGGATATGTTTGCGTTCGGTTCCGTGTGTCAGCATGTGTCATTTTGTAACGGGATACGCCAAATATGCTAAAGTGAAGATAAAAACAAAGAAAATTCCTAGCATAAAATATTTACGCTTACAAATCTCCCCCTTTGGCTATTCTGGTACAAAACTAACTGAGATCCAAATTACAAAAAAATACCCCTCTATGATAAAAATTCTAATACCTTCCCGAACCCTAGAAATGGATGGCATAGATAAACTTTATATTCAATCTCCACTTGTTCTTCACTTGGGCAACTTTGTCTTCATCTCGTGCAATATGTTCTTCCTCCTTGGTACCTACACACATGAAGCAAAGAAAAATACCCCGTGATGCATCAAGTTTAAAATACAAAATAAAAACTCATAAAGCAGTAATACCCCGTATTTTTATGACCTTTAATTTTGGGGATTTATTAAATTTAATTTGAGATATTAATTTAATATTAATCCGAAAATTATTTAAATATTTACTAGCGTGGTGAGAGTTAGTAATTATTAGAATTTTGTTGTGAATTACTTTATGGGTAAGATAAGATGTGTAATTTAATTTAGTAAAATTATCACGAGAATCTAATTTGATAATTTTGGAAATTTATCGGGACGCGCCTGTGTCGTGTCGGGATTAAATTTGAACTATTAAAAGTGAATAAATTATAAGTCACCCCTATGGTCATTTTGAGTACGTCAATGTGTCCGAAAGGGTCGAGATAGTCAAAATAATGTACCTGGGGGTTTAGTTTGGGTCTCGGGATGTTTTTAGGCCTAATTAACATCCCGGGAGGGCATTTTGGACATTTTATATTTTTGGGCATGGAAACCCACGATTTTTCTAAGATTATATCAGATGGTAGGAGTTATCTTCTAGGGCTAGAACAACCATAAACCAAAGACGACCATTGGAGAGGAAAAGGAGAATCTTTCCAAGGAGTTCTAGGCCAAGAACTCCACCGTTTGCACCGCCGTCACCGCCAAAGTTTAGATTGCGCAACGAGGATCACAGCCAGACCAATATTTTCCACAAATCTGAGCCAAGAATTCCCAGGCAAGCATCTATCTTGCTCTATTTCAGTTGATGCTTCAATGATATTAGTCTAGGATTGATTAGGACTAGTTTTTGTGAAAGAAAACCTATTTTGGAGACTCGAATTTGCATGATTTAAAGGTAAAAGACATATTCTGGAAATCAAATTCACATGTAGAGGTTGAACCACGAAATTGCATTAAATTAGGAGTATAAAATCTGGGAAAGGAATGGGAAGAAACTAAACAAATAAAATATTAGGGTTCTTGATATATTTATGGATTATGCCCCTTTTAATTCGTTATACATGATGAAAATTCGTATGCCTTGCGTAGAATATCAATTATTTGAGGATATCACACTTGTAGTATAAATTGTTGGGAGTTTGGAAGTCAAATATGATGATTTGAATGATTTTTGATGAACATTCCCGTAACTGGAAATTCTGCAGATTCGCAATACCTAGGGCTGTAAACGGATATTCGAAAATCCGCATCCGTCCGATATCCGAATCCGAATTTGCGGATATTTATCCGAAAATATGGAAACGGATACGAATATGGATACTCTTTAAAAATATCCGATAAAACGGATACGGATAGTAATAGTATTCGACACGGATAATCCGTATTCGATGCGGAGTATCCATTTTATCGGATATCCGATTTACCGGATATCCGTATCTGTCAAACATATGTTTAAAATGTTACTAATAATATTAGTATTAGTATTACTAATAAAATAATATTAAAAAAAATCTTAATCGTTTATTCCCAAAGCAAAATAAACACATACTCCACTCAAAACAAAAACACCCTAAAGTTATAATATTTGGTATATTATAAAATGTCATGTATTATTATTTTATTGGATATATTATCATGGAGTTACACTAAAGTTACAATACACCTTATCACACAAAACATACACCGACTAAAGAACATATACTACACTAAAAGAAACGAACTTCGTTTCATTTCTCCTTCGTACAAAACAAGAGAAAATAAACTATCATGTGGTTGTTCGTTAGTTTCCTTAATTATAAATTAATGTAAGAGAGAAACAAAAAAGAATGTAAGAGAGAAACATAATAGAATGTAAGAGAGAAACATAAAAGTAAAGAGATGGTTTTGATTGTAATGAGAATTGAAGTCAACAATATATATATTATATACAAAATAAAAATGTATACTTATTAAAATAAAAATATCAGTATATTTTGAAGACAAAAGGTCAATGAGGTTATCATTCTCAGTAAATTTGATTAATCTAAAAGGTGCATATTTATTTCTATTATCATGGAATGCGACCGTTATTTTTTTTTGATGGCTTTAAGTTTATATGGTTGTAAAGTATGGATGACTTTAAGCCATATTATCATTATGGAATGATACTATTATTATGGAATCCATAATTGTTGATGTTAGGAGGCAGTAATTTTGTTACATATTTATTTGGATTGGATTGGATTTCATTGGATTGGATTTTTTATTGTTATTTTTTGTGATGGCTAAATAATGTAAACGGATAAGGATATTATCCGAATCCGAGGTATCTGAGCGGATACGGATACGGATATGGATAATTGTTTTAACTATCCGGGCGGATACGGATACGAATACGGATAGTACATTCAGATAGCGGATACGTATATGGAAAACATGGTATCCGATCCGTATCCGTCCGTTTACCACCCCTAGATACCTGCTTGATCGATCGATCGACCCAAGAGCATCGATCGACCGAGCACCTGCCATCGATCGATCGACCCCTCCTGAAAAACTCAAATTCCCCTTTTTAAATAGGTTGTTCCAACTTAAATGAATAGAAATCCTTGGACATTATTGTTAGAACATTTTGGGATATAAAGAAGACCAGTGGGACTTTATAAAAATGGAACCTTTAATGTAAGAAGAGATTTACATTTAACAGAGGTGTTTTACACTTAAGGAATAATGGGAACGTGTGTCTAAAGGATGAAATTTGTAAGAAGTTACGTCGTAATATAAAAGAGTACCTACTGAAATTACACTTAGGCAGATAGGATTTCACAAGAGTTACGAAGTAAGTTGGGAATAATCCCAAATAAGAATAAGAGAGACAAACTATTATACGGGATAACCTAGTAAGGTGCAATAAGAATAAATATCATAAGTATGGGTCATGGGTGTACCTAAATTAGAAATGGAAATGGTAGTATACATATATGACTGTATTTGTGCATATACTATATACGTGTAAAAATCATGCCCGCGCTACTTGATATCACTGAGGTTACCACACCGGGACAGTCTTATCTCGATGTGACCTTTATGGGGGATATTGACTTGTCCCCTAGAACTTAGGAATCCTTGGTACAGGCTATCGGATCGATAGTCAGACGGTCCTAAGAGACGTGAGGGTATGTGCTGACCTCTTAGTGACTTGGAACTATGCTTCGCCTCAATTTGTATGTGTTTTGTGTTAATACCGTTCGAGAGTGATTTCAAACTAGTATTTCCTTTAGTACGAGTGATGCGGGGACTTGATAGCAGAGTCTGCCAGCACCATAAATGTTATCTGGGGTGCCGATAGTATATATATATATAAACTTGAAATTTGGGAATTATCTACTGTGACTAAAGGTAGGTAAGTAATGAATAATTATTTCAACTTCGATATAAGTGTTTGAAAAGTTTGAGGCAATACTGAGAAACTTTATAATCAAATGAGGCTTATGTGAGAACTTTGTTTTTAAAAATTTATTTCCTTGACACTAGAAATTGTCGGCTTGAGATCTTATGAGTAACTTAAGTTAAGCTAAACTTTTGGGATTAGTAGTGCGGTAGGTGTGTACATTAGAAAAGAGGTGATAATTTCTCAAGAGAGTGCCGCACACTAATATGATTGTTGCATTAGTCGGTAAGCATTTTAAATACTTGCTAAACTAATTTTAAACTGTTTTACAATCGGGCTCTGACCTGTTTCCTATTCTCTCTTATCTCTTGTATATATATGTATATATTACAGGTGCCCAGCCACAGGGGCGTCTTGCATAGGATACTTTGGAAGGAACGTGCTGCAGCTTAGGTGGGAGTTGCAGGCCTCTTGCTCAGACGACCTCATTATTGATTCCACTTCTAGTTTTATTTTATCCAGTTAGGCATGTGTCGCCCTTCCCATTATTCAGTTTGTTTTATAAGAGATTGTGATTCATTTATTTCCAGTATTTATTCGTTGGGATTGTTACTGTCAGGATGTTTTTCCTTGAAGTTTTAAAGTGGAGTTATTTAGTTGAATGTTTAAATTGCTTGGATTATTTTTTTTAGTCTAGTTGTGGAGTAATTTTTATACCATGGATTATGAAAGGTTTTAAATATTTGTTTTAAATTAAATTTGGAAATTGATGTCTTAAAATGGCTTTTGTCACTTAGCTTAATTATTTAGGGTGTTTAATTTGAAAAGTTATTTTTGCGACAATGGTGCTAAGAATGAACCAACTGTTCACCTTGGTTATAATTTAATAAAGGACTGATCACCCGGTATTTAATTAGGCGGGGTATCACAGGTGGTATCAAAGCATCAGGTTCTAGTGTCCTTAGGATCTGTGCGACTTATTATGCTTCTAGCGTTACTTTGTTTGATATAGAGCCATATGTTTAGGATTATTGTTTTCTATGGTGAGATTCCGTTCTCCTGCTATAACGTATATACCTAAGTGAATCTTAATTGCGTTCGGGCGTGTTCGAACAATTAAATATGGAAGGCAAGGGCCGTTGGGAGGACAGCAGGAGGCAAGGCTTAGTTGAGGTTGTAGAGCATATTCGAGGATGATGACCGTAGTTAAGGTCCCCCCTATTATGGCACGGGAAGCCAGGACTGTAAAGATGGCTAGAACACAACCTAGGAATTCCAAGTGCTTCTATAGTCAAAAGAGGTGCGAGAGTAGACTCACCCAACGTGGTACGACTGGAAAAAGTCAGACAAAGCATTGTAGAGAACTGCCAGTGGAAATTCTAGAAATGCGAAAATGTGTGTGTTAGCCCAAGGAGGTAAAGTATCCAAAGGCTTGGACATAGGACAGAGTGTGGCTAACTGAAAATGAAAATTTGGAGACAAATTTTCTTGGCTTGTCGGAACAAGGTTATCATGGTGGGAGTCAGCCACTACTTTAAGAATCTTAGGTACAGTTTGACTGCAAGTTCCTTCATCAGATGTTCGGGATAAGAAGTGAATGTTGTTCTGAACTCATCACAGGAGGACCTGAAAGAGGTCCATTTGTGAATATGAGTGTAAATCGTTAGCGAATCTTTTATCGGAAGATGTAGATACAAATAGAGAAAAGAACTCCAAGTGGGAGTTCGAATCGTAATAATAATTGATAACATTTGAAAATGGAATTCTGTTGGACGGTCGATTCAGGGGTTGACAAGATCGTACTTTGTCAATGAAGATGATAATGATTCTTGGTGTGGGAAGCTAAAAGAATCAAAGAATTTAGTCAGGAATAAGACGGGATACAACGGTGGTAGTGTAGCACCAGAAGGGGGTGTGGATACACATTAGGGGACCCATTTAAATGATTCAGATAGATAAATTCTTACCAAGCGATGGTAGATTTAATAAGGACTAGTGTAGTCAGTAACAGGTTCTTTGGGGCCTACAAGGCTAAGGGAATAACGGGGGTAGACATTAGAAATCGAGTTTACCAAAGTCTGAGAGAATGAAAAATCCTAACATGGTTAGTATGACAGGCGATGAGTAGATCCTTTGTTTAGGTATTTTGTGGAGAGTGAAATCACACGCGCATATATTTTTTTTCTGAAACGATTTTAGGGTACAAGAGTATAGTGCCTAGTAAAGGAGAACGATTAAAGTAGTGTTGTTCTGGTTTGGACAAGCGTGTTACGTCTGGAAACCGTTTGTACGATCAAGGAATTTGGAAAGGTAGAAGTATGAGTTTAATCCTCAGAGGATGAGGTGTGTTTTATGTGACACGAGCGAGTCATTATATTTTGTTCATTGCTAGATTATCATGTGAGACGAGTTTAATGCGTATAACTACAAACGATATTATTATGTGAATATTTCTCCCTAGTGTAGCGAGATTTTCCTTAGTGCTATCCGCGGAGGATGAATGAGTATATTAATAGTGTTATATACTTTATTGAGGTTACTCGTTTTAGTGATGTGATAGAAGAGTATAATATGCTATTGATTACAACTTTATAGAAATGGTCAGTACGATAGTAGTCAGTTATTGCAAGGCTATCAGAGTGGTTGCATTAGTGCAACATGTTTTGTTCTGGCAAGGCCTCACCTGTAAGAGGGTTGTACTCGCACTTATATATAATTTATCTTAGAGACTTCAGAGGGAATAGTGGGCTTGAGATATTCGATATCGGTGGGTAGGGATTTTATTGTTATGATTCAGCATGTATCGGGTTTACGGTCGAGCGAAAAGATTTAACTCAGTATTATGTTTAGTGCTCAGGACTTGGTGATAGATAGAGTGCATTATTATATCTATCCTTTAGAGATGTGGGAGTTAAGATTTATACCCCTCTGATTGGGGAAAGGGATTTTAAGAATCCCGATTGTACGTATTCGAGGTTTATAGAATGCAATCACCACCAATCATGTACGATAGTGCAATTGGCGAAATGTTCTTTGTTAAGTGTAATTTCGGGAGGAGATGTAATTTTCTGCCAAGAAACGGGAAAAATAGGGGTACATGCTATGGATGGAGGGCCTAACGGATTTTGATAACCGACAATGCTAGGCATTAGTGTATCGGGGGGGTTCCTTATTTGGATTTCACTTTGCGAGACATCCCACGCATGAAACTTAGCGTAAGGTTAGAAATAAGGAGATGTTTGGTCATTAGTCTATGAGTTCAATACCTCGGTCGTAATAGGAGCAGATAATTATATCTGTAAGTGGGTAGTTGAATTATGATTTAAGGCCAGTGGAGCCGGTTGCGTGGTAAGAAAGCATTGAAAGTTTTGTTTTACCACCACGAGTTGAGGGGTGGAACGAGGATAAGGAGGATTTAGAATTTCATTTTCTATGGTGAGTGAGAGTACCCAAGTGTTGCAATCACGTTGTGAGCACTAGGAAAATAAAGATTTGGTTATTAGGTGTGAAGCGTATGTGATGCTTACACTAGTATGCACGGTTTATAGGGTGTGTAGACATCCGGGTTAGTTGATGTTAAAAATCGTCCGAGTCGAAGGGACATGGGAATAGACGTGTGGAATATATGTTTGTGGGACTAACGTAACGAAGTAAAAGTAGTAGAGTGGATTAAGTACCGCGTGAAAGATGATAAATCCATATATACGTGTGCAATAAGAGTAGCACACCAAATCTGGTAGGAAGGCTGTGGGAAACCTTTTACAAAGAGGTATTCCTTAAGAAGGGTAGAATTTAACTATATGGAGAACACTTGGGACGGAGTTGTAATTAGTCAAATGTTGAGAGCGAGTTGTGCATACAAAGAGTGATAATGTTAGTATGGTATAAAAGATCCAAAAGTGCGCATCTTGGAGAAAAGTGCACGGGTTGGAACTTTCGATATACACCAAGGAATGAAGGGGGGCTTTAAGTGTGACTTAATGTGAGACATTTCAAGGAAAGTCGATGTTGAGCAGGACATAGTGAGTAGTCTCTGCATGCACCACGTATAGATAGAGATTGGTTAGAATAAGGGGATCAACTAGAGAATTTTGTGGTTATCAACAATTCATGTAACAGAAGAGGGCGGTAAAGTCAGTAAAGTCCTTGGATGGGTTGTCATATTCAAGGTAAGATCAAGGGTTCATCCGAACATGTGGAGTAAGTCGCCCAAGAAGGAAGTGATTGACATTCCTTTGGGGTGATTTACAATATTAACTAGTGTGCCCCAGTGTTCCTTTGAAAGGAAGGGATCGCGCCGGTACGGGATTCTACACGGTATTATTTTCTGAATCAGGATGAAATTTTTGAATCCCACCTTCAATATGGGATTTCAGGAAACAGCAGAGATAACGTTTTGTTTTGAGCAGGAGGTATCACCCATAGCCGAGGAGAAGGCGCACAGTGATTAATGAGTGGTAGATCCGTGTGAAGGTGATTTTAGAATCTTGGTGATCATTTCGTTTCCACAACGGTTATAGCTAACAAGTGGAACAGTACGGTAATTGGGGGAGGATATTACCTAATGGTAGAGTTTGCGGAAGAACTCGTACCTGTTTGTCGTGAACGAGGTTCTTATCGAAGTTTTGGTATGGAAAAACCTTAACTATTCTCCCTCTGCGTATGTTTATAGGTGAGCGAATAATCATAATTTTGGATCGGTCGAGAATAATCCGATGACTATGGTGGAACTCCACGACTGTTTTAGGCGAAAAAGAGTGGTCAGATGTTCGTATGGTTTCTCTCATAATGGGAGTTTTGTGTTTAGATAAATCCGAGTAGTTGTCATGTATTGAGGTGAGGTCTCCCAATGATATTGAAATAATGGGAATTAATAGTGTATATGCGTGTCTTATGCGAATGTTGTCGGATAGGAACACAATGTGAAGTATCTTTAATGAAAAATGTTAAACAAGCTTGCTGTGAGATGAGGGCTATAGTAATCGAACGCCTTACTATGTAGATAGTTTGCGTACTGATAAGGTATCCATATTTGTTTTACCAGGTAGGCCTTATTTTCTGAATTTCTGGAAGAAACTCCGTTATTAGGGGGGAAGTATGTAATACCCCGTATTAGGGGGGAAGTATGACCTTTAATTTTGGGGATTTATTAAATTTAATTTGAGATATTAATTAAATATTAATTTGAAAATCACTTAAATATTTACTAGCGTGGTGAGAGTTAGTAATTATTAGAATTTTATTGTGAATTAATTTACGGGTAAAGTAAGATGTGTAATTGAATTTAGTAAAATTATCACGAGAATCTAATTTGATAATTTTGGAAATTTATCGGGACGCGCTTGTGTCGTGTCAAGATTAAATTTGAACTATTAAAAGTGAATAAATTATAAGTCACCCGTATGGTCATTTTGAGTACGTCAATGTGTCCGGAAGGGTCGACATAGTCAAAATAATGTATGTGTATAAAATTACTATTTTATACACATACGTTTTTTTTAAATAACTAAAATTTTTATTTTTTTAAACAAATAGCTTTTTGACTTAAATAATGCGACATTTTAACATAATCCTTAGAAAAAAGGAGGGATTTTTCATCCAAAATATAGCAGGGGTAAATTTGAATTTTAGTTTATGGCGATTTTTCAATGAAGGATTGAGGTCATCAAGTTCTAGGGGTTATGGGTAATTTTTCAACTTTTAGGGAGTTAAGTCAAAATGTGGCACTATCTCAGGGAGTTAAGTAAAAAAAGCCTTTATACATGATCAATATGGGAGTTTAAGACTCATTTAGTGGGCGGGGGGGGGGGGGGGGGGAGGCGCTTTTGTGGGAGGATATGAATGATTAAATGGTAAAAATGAATTGAGGAAGAGTGGTAGACAAGTCTCAACGTGTTTTGAAACGTTTTAGGGTTATTTTGAGCCTACCTACTGATATACAAAAGTTTAATAAGTTTCGGACCTTTAGGCACATTTTAGTGAGAGAATTCTAAAGAATTAGAAAGTATAAGGTTAAAAATATGAGAAAATGAGATGAACTTGTGAGAAAGTTTTAGAGAGAAATAGAACGAGTTTAATAGAAGATGATGATTAGTAATATTTTCAAGTCAATATTTTCAAAAACAATTGGCGCTTTAATTCGACGTTTGTATTTTAAGCGGTGGGAGGTAGGTTTTCGTCCTCCCATGATTTATTTTGTGTGACACATATATTCACCCTCGATTGTGTAAGTTTTACATTCTATGTTCAATTTAAATATTGTATATTTATATATTATTACCAGCCATGTTCCATAAATGATATATGTCATTGTTTTCATGGAGTGTAGTTGGGTAGTTAGTTGGATTTACGCCATATGTTGGTTTGTAATGATTTGGATACTTAATCTGTGGGATGAATTTATTAGTTGATGAATTTAGGAGAATAATTAATTTAACTATTTATTTTATTGGAGGATGCGCATGTATAATAGAAAATCAATTGTTTTATATTTATAAATTGCTTTTAAGATTTTGAAACCGAATTATTAAAATTGTATTTTCTTTTAAAAGGCTCAATTTGTCACGCACTTTTCATTTTTTATAATTTCACAAGTATTACAAGTGGTATGAAAGCTCTAGGTTAATCATATTCTTTGGCGTGGGGTTGTCGGTTCGTTATTTATACTTTGCGTCATCTTTATCTTTCTTAGTAAATGAATGAAAGAATGAGTTTTAGTGAATTTATATGATGAAATTCTTTTTGTAGGTGAAAGATTGTACCAACCCATATATTAAGAATTTAATTAGAATTTATTATTGGATAAATGGTCATAATAATATGAGAATTTTATACGGGGATTATAAATTAATTATGTGGGATTTTATGGATTTTAGTGGAATTATATAAATAATATATGGATTCAATATATGAAGCATAAAATATATTTATATGAACATATTTTAATTAAATAAAATATATGAAAAAGCTATCGAATTACTATCTTACTAGTTTTTAAATGAGTTAATATGCGACATGTTAGAGAGGTTGCACATACATTTTTATATTTTTCGTCATAGTAATGAGACACTAGAGTGTGTGGAAATATTAATAATTTTGTAAAATATAAATAAAAAAATGGATTTGAAATAAATATTAACTGTAGGTTAATTGATGGGTGCTAAATTTCTACCTAATATGACCTTAATTATGAGATTGAGAGAGATTAAGTGAGGGAGACGAGGAGATTGAGATATGAACGGTTTTGGTATTTATTATATGTGTTTATTTTGATTAGAAACATAAAAAATAAAATTATGAATACAATTAGTTGTTATATAATGGGATATTTATGCGGGGATATAAGGGTTATATGGTCAAATGAAGTGAGAAATCGTGAGGGACAAGGCTCAACGTTTTTTTAAAGGTTTTGGGGTTATTTTATACCTACCTACTCATACATAAAAGTGTGTTAAGGTTTGGAGCCTTTAGGCACCTTTTACCGAGATAATTGTAGAGAATCGAAAAAAATAAGATGGAAAAAGGTGAGAAAATAAGATGAACTTGAGAGAATTTTGTAGTGATAAATAGTAGGAGTTTATAATAGAAGATGAAGATTACTAATATTTTCAAGGATTTTGGCTTTTCGATTCGACGATTGTATATTATGGGGTTTGATGTAGGTGTTCATCCTCCCGTAGTTTATTTTGTGTGCTACATGTATTCACCTTGATTATATATACATTACATATTATGATCATTTTATATATATTATATTTGTATATTATTACCATCCTTGTTGCATAAATGATACATGCCATTATTTTAACACTGTGTAGTTTGGTAAAAATGTAATTAGTTTCTAAATGTAATATTTTGTATAACATATGACTTGGTTTTATTCCGTGTCAAAGCGTTTGACTCTTGCATCATTCGAAACAAAAAACTTGAATCCTTATAGACATTTAGTAGAGAGTGAGGTCCTTTCATTAGACTTCATGTACATTTACTTTGAAGATCCATTGGATGTCTCTACAACACATAGACTTCCATTGTTGAACTATGAAGACATATCCTTTTGACTACAATTTATGATTGTACGTCTATAGCTATGCGCACGCATGTTTTTCATTATGATTTCATAAAACTTTTTTTTTTGAAATTGAACAAGTAATTTCATATTAAGATAAGTACTATGTATAACCTTTGGAAAGACATGTTTTTGCAATTTTGATTGAGGTAAAAAGTTTTCTTCCCTGATCGGTTCGCACAACCCTAATTTGTCCCAGTCCGCATGACCCTACGCCTTTCAGGATTTATGTATTCTTTCCATAAAATCGTGTGTATGGATACACAATGACTTCGTGCGTATGAATTCATGTTTTATGCATGCTTCGATTCTCTGCCTAAAAGTGTACGCATTGGTGCCAATTTTCCCCCGTGTGCACGACGAACCCATATTTTCAAAATCTTTTTAATGACAGTCTTTTTCCTGAATTTCAAAATATTTAAGTTCCACTTTACTCCTATACACCTTAGAGAGTATTTTTTAGATCGATAGCATTTAAATTTTCTCTCTTTATTCAAATCCAGTTGTTTCTTTCAATATTGGGTAAAAAAACTAGAACTACACTAAATTTAAGATTTATGAGGAATTCAGAGTGTTTTGGAATCAGATCCACTTAGCCTTGATTCAAACTAAACATTCTACATTATAATTTAAGATTTACATTACAAGATCTAAAGAGTAAGTTCTTTGAGTTATTGGAGAGTTTGAGCATGATGCGACTCTAAGGAGGAGAATGTTACTTCCTCATTAGTCCTATGGAGCTTAAGATTGATCGCTCATCGTCAATGGTGGAAACTTCGATGTTCATAGGTAATTTCGTGTGAGTTCACGAGAGAGAGGTACTTTCTTGAATTGTATAAAATCTTTTCATGTTGAATGAGAGATTAAAAATCAACGAGTTTTTTTACTTCTTCGTGTCAGGTTTTCCCCATAAAGTATGTATTATGGATTGCTTGTGTGTTATTTATGTTGTTCACTTTATCTCCATCACACAAATCACTTATATCTCACTTATACATAGTCCAATTAATTATATTGACTTTAGGATTTTCATCTACTGTTAGTTTTTCATAATTGTACTAAATATCCAAATAGATACTTGAAATTGGTGATGTACATATCTCTTACCATCTCACTTAGTCATTGTGTTAGAACTTTTAAAATTTATATGAAAATTAAAATTGGGAAAAAATTGTAATTAAACATATTCATCCCCTCTAGGTTTATTTAAGTAGAACACTTAATATAGAATACACCAAATCCTCAATTGGTATCAGAGTGGTTGCTCTTCTAAGCATTTACGTGTTATAATTTGTTCATACATGCTAGAATTTGATCTTAAATTGTTATATATTTCCATTGTTGTTCATTACTCACAGATCTATTATGCGTGTGATAAGATTTTGTATTGCGTTTTGAATATGGATCAATACTGAAATAGTAGTTCGAAGAATAGGCCACCATACTTTGATGGATCTAACTATGGGCATTGGAAAGTTAATATGCATACACAGTTGAGATACAAACATAATAAAGTATAAATGCGTGTTGAGGACTTTTGAAGTTATCATACGATAACTAAAGATGGAGTGAGATTCAAGTGAACAAGAGTTTTCTTGATGAATAATGAATTTGTAGATTTAAATTACAACTCCATTTCATTAAAAGCATTGTTTGCATTTGTGAGTACTCAAGAGTACAATCGTATCCTTAATTGTGTGTTAGAAATAAGCATAGGACATCTTGATATCGATAGGTGAGGAAACATCTAGTGTGAAATGAAATAAGATGCAAAACATTATGAGTGATGAAGAAGTCCTTAATAACTACCACACTAGGTTAACCGAAGTAGTGAATGTATCGTTAAATCTTGGTAAGAAAACTCCGGAGAGTAATTTCATTGAGAAATCATTAAGCATTATAGCCTCTAGGTTTAGTACTAAAGTTAATGTCCTTAACAAGATTAGAGACACTGACACTTGTAATCTTTAAGTACTTATAAGAATACTTTAATTTTGTAATAAAAAAAAATTATAATTATATGGAAACCAAAAAATAATATATCATTTGGGGTTAAATCTAGTGAGATTAATGTGTCAAGTAATCGTGATGAAAAAACAAAAGAGAATGTTGAAGTGGACATGAATTTATTTGTCAAAAGGTTTAGCAAAATTTATAGAAACAAAAAAAAGTTTTTAAAAAATGGAAGAAGATTTGAGCCTAAAAATTACAAATACCCTAGACATCACTCAAATGGTGAGAAATGTGATTCTAAGAGAAACATCGAGAAATAATAAGGCCATAGTTATGGTTGTGGTGGAGTAAGACATCACATCAATGTATGTCCAACTAATTTAAATGAGAAAGAAAATATAATATATGTAGATAACCAGAAAAGGATCTATAAAACTAGTTTAGGTGACTCGTGTAACAACCCGAGGTCTTGGAGACGAATATTTATTTATTTGGGAGAAATAAATATTATTTTTATTGGAGAAATAATTGAATTGGCAGTTGAGGTCAAAATTTAGAGTCGTTAAAAAGAGTGTCGAATGTCGATTCTGAGGGTACCATCATTTCCGGAAGGGTCGAGAAAGTCGAAATGACTGTACTTGGGGTCTATTTAGGTTCCGAAATAATTTTGGACCGTTTGACTCGAATTAAAGTTACCGGGTCATTTAAAGTGTGTATTATCATTTAAAGATGTGTACCTTGGGAGATTAGGCTTAAAAGCCACGTGAGAAGTCATTCTCACTTAAGAGAAAGAGGAAATCCCTAGAAAGAAAGAAAAAGAAGGAGAAAAGTGAGAGAAAGTGGAGATTTCCGGTTTCCACGCGATCTCAAGGCGGATTCAGACCCTACGAACCCGAGGCAAGTGATTAAACTTGATAAATAATTGTTGAGTACCAATTATTGCATGATTTGTGGATTGATATTTTGGGTTTTAGGTTTAGTTTAAACAAAACCTAACTTTTGGGTATAATCTTGAATTTAATTTGTAGATCTTGGATTAAATGATAAAAATAAGTTTATAAGTATTCTAGAATGAATATTAATGTTATGAATATGTTTGGGTTGAAGATTTTTGGTTGAACGGAGTTTTATTGGAGTTTTTGAGAAGTTGGAGATGTGTAAAAATGGAGTTGGCCGTAATACCTGTTATGGCCGGTCGACCGCGTACAGGGGACCGGTCGACCGTGCCTCCAAAGTTGGGCATTCTGTCTTCGAGATTAGGCAAAATTTAGAAACGCGTGAATTCGTGTTTGTAACCGTTGTAGTCACAATATTCAACTATTCCTGTGTCTATGAACTCTCCCCCTCTATCGCTACGAATGCGATTGACTTGTGTGTCCTTCTCATTTTCAATTCTTAGTAAAATTTTTAAAAAATTCTGAAATGTGTCTGATTTTTGTTTCAAGAAGGCAACCCAAGTGAATCGTGTGAAATCATCAACCATGACAAGGATATAACTGTGTCCACAAAGACTAACAGTTCTAGAGGGACCAATAAGGTCCATATGGATGAGATCTAGAGGTCTAGAGGTGAGAATGTCTTTAACTTTTTAATGCGAAGTCTTAACTATTTTTCCTTCCTGGCAATGACCACAGACAACACTGGAAATAGGTTTAATTTTAGGAATACCTTTAACAATCTCTTGACTAGACAATCTACCAAGGATATCATAACTTAGGTGACCCATACGATTATGCCAGATTTCATTGTCATCCATTCTGACAATGTTACAGGTTTCAGAACCAGTCTTGACAGTATAACAATTGTCAGGTGTTCTAAATCCGGTAATAATGCATTTACCTTTATCATTTAGAATTTTACAATTGTTCTTTGAAAAGGTAACTGTATGGTCAGAGTCACAAAATTGTGATATATTAGGAGGTTGGCTTTAAGGCCTTTAACTAAAAGTACATTTTCGAGAGTAGGCATTCCTTCTTCTTTTAGGGTTCCTTTACCTATGATCTTGGATGAAACTCCGTCACTAAAAACTACTTTGCCTCCAGCAAATCTGGTTTTATTTAAGAGTTTGGTTTCATCTCCTGTCATATGTTTGGAGCATCCTGAATCTAAGTACCAACCAGATGAAGTGTGTTCAGCTTTTAAAGCAGTGATAACAATGTTACACTTCATTTGGGGTAAAAGATCATCTTTTCTAACCCAAATAGCTCTAGTTTTAATTTTGCACAAGTTTGCCCTCATTTGATAAAATTTTCGAGAAACAGCTTTTTGTCGAAAAACATTTGGAGCAACAAACTAATTATTGTAGAAAATTTGATCTTTTGGTTTAGGAAAGTTTCTGGGGGCCTTTCTCTTAAATGAACTCTTAGTTTTGGTCTTTCTATTCCTGTAGTTAGAGTTCTTGTCAGGTTGTCTTGGAAGGACATAATGGTTATGATTTTTCCTAGAATAGTTAAAGTTCTTGTAGACAGAAGTGTTGTACACAGGGGTGTTTAGACGCCTAGCATAACAACCTTCAAAGGAATGACCATAAATGTCACAGTAGGAGAAATATTGAATCCTTGAGGGATGAACTTCCTTAGGAAAACTTCTAAAGATGGGTTTAACAGTATTCTGTTCAGAGGTCTTATTCCTAGGAGGTATGGTCTTAAAGGTAGATTCAGCCTTTCTGAGCAAAGGACAGACGTATTTAGTCTTAAGTGTAGTGTCAGCCTTAGAATTACTAGACTCTCCAATGTCTTTCTGTTGTTGCTTTTGATCAAATTCCTTTTTAATAAAATGAAAATCTGGACAAGTTTCAATTGGTCTTTTGCCCCCAGACACAAACTTAATAGGTTCAAGATTTATAGTTTGTGGTTTATTCTTAGGGCAAAATCCAATACCGGTTCTATCATCAGAATTGGTCTTGGAGTCAACAACAAAGTCAGTAAAACAATTTGAATTGTTTTCAAACTTAGAAATTTTTTTGAAAACAGTAGCTGTCTTTGTTTTTGCTTCCTCCAGTTCTAATAATGTTCCCTTGTATTTCATTTCCAGGGTTTCATTAGTTTTAGTCAACTCTTTTAATTTTTGATCAAAAGTTTCAATTTCAGATTGATGAGACAGACACTGGTTAGTGTACTCTTCGTCATTCAGCTTCACAATAAGACTTAGATCATCTAATTTCTTAGTCAGGTCTCTAACAGTCTTCTCCAGTCTAGTGCCTTTTTTAAGAGTTTTAGCATACAAAGTATGGATATCTGGGAGGTCATCTGTGTCTGAGTCGCTAAGTGAAGTGTGTGTAGTGGCCCCTAACGATTCAGTTTTAGTACTCACGCACCCATTTACATCGTCGTTATCGAGATCACTTTGACTCACACACACGGAACTAGAGCTAGCAACATTTTCAGATAATAAAGCATCTAGGCCAGTCAAAGCAGTATTCACACAAGCAGGAGTAAGAGCATCATTATCACACACAGGCATATCATCATTGTAAATGATCTTAGCATAAAAGGACATGCAAGGGTCAAGTACATTTAATGACTCAAGTTCCTCTTCATCAGAGTCACTTGAATCATCCCAAGTTTTACAGACATTGGCTCTATTATGTGTGTTGGCTTTATTCAGATTAACTATGCAATCGTGAGCAATGTGACCTAGTTTCCCACATCTAAAACATTCAATCTTTTTAAGGTCTCTGCTAGGTCTGGAGTTGTTGTCCTTAGGATGTTTGTCAAGACCTCTCTCATGAGGTTTGGGGATTAGACAGAGTAGGATAATTAGGCTTGCTTTGTTTCGTTGCCTGTTTGTTTCTAAATTTAAGAATTTTCTTAAATTATTTAGACATTAAGGCAATCTGATTATCTAGTTTGTCTATATCACACTCCTCATCCGAGTCAGAGTTGATCAAATTAGTCTTAAGTTTAGATATCTTAGAGGCAAAAGTCAAGTTAGAGTTGGGTTGTTTTCTTTGTGAATGATTTAATTGTTTCTTAAAGTCTAATTCATTTCCACAGTCCTAAGTTTGCTACTGAGTAACTCAGGGGTAAGGTTTTGATCACTCATTTCCTCAATAGCATACCTCTTGCTGTCAAACTTTTGTGGTAATGATCTTAGAATTTTAGAAACAATCTCATTCCTATCATATGTTATACCATTAGCATGCAACTTAGTAACTATATCAGTTAAGTTCATGTAAAAGTCATCAAAAGACTCAGAGTCAGACATAATCAAAGAGTTGTACTACTGGGTAAGCATTTGTGTTTTAGCAGCTTTAACTCTTGAGTCTCCTTCATGGGCAGTGATTAATGTGTCCCAAGCTTCATTAGAAGTGGCACAAGATGAGATTCTCTTGAACTCATACTCATTAATAGACATAAAAATGGCATTCTTGCCTTTATTGTTATTACGAGAAACAGTTTTCTCTTCTTGGGTAAACTCACTTAAGATTTTCTTTACCCTCTCATCACTTCCTTCAGTGGCTGGTTTAGTAGGATAAGTGTATCCGTTTTCAATAATGTCCCAGACATCATCTCCTAAAGTCCCTTGGATGAAGGCAACCATTCTTACTTTCCAGTAAGCAAAGTTGTTTCCATCAAAGAGTGGAGGTCTGGATAGATTACCAAACCTTTCATTCTTCTCGTCCATAGTTAGGTTTTTCAGAAAACGATTTTAGAAATACAAGATCTTTTTAAAATAAAAGTTTACAGGGCTCTGATACCAATTGAAAAACGTTGCTAATGCCGTTTAATACAAGATTAAACTATATAAGCAACTCCGAGATGTTTGTTGAAGAAACCCTTTTCTTTTGAAAATAAAAATTATAAACAACAAGATGTGTTTACAAAAACTTATGTACGAGAGTAATCAAGACTTTGTAATCAGTTTTAAAACAAGATAGTTTCAAAAATTCAGCACACTATAGAATGAGATGAGTAGATGAAGATAATCAGAACACACAGTTTTTAACGTGGTAAAACCTCTCCCAATAGAGGAAACATCCACGGTGACTTCTAAGTCACAAAAGTAAAAATCCACTAACAACAAACAACAGTTACAAACAATACAACATACATGCACACAAATCAACCTATTCTAAGTTTAGGAATATACCCCACTTGGTGTCCTTCTAACTTCTCATAGATCTGATTGTTGATGATGTTCTTCCAGTTTGATAACTTCCTTTTCTTTAGCTTCCTTACGTCGACTCAATAATCTTTGATCTTATTCACAACACTTCCAGTGTAGTAGTGTGTTAAGTGTTTGTGATGTGATTCCTATCAACATGCATGAACTCACACACACTTAGTTTTACAGACAGTCCTAGAAAATTACATATAAAGACTATATGCTGTGATTTTTTTTTCTTTCTTTCTTACAGAACTAGAAACCTTTTTGACCTTTAATTTATCCCAAATTCCACGGAAATCTTGCTTCAAAATCGGTCAAGACCTTAATCAATCTCTGTTTTAAAAATATTTTTGAGATTGAAAATCTCCAAGTGTGAATCCAACTAGGTCAAGGTTAAGTTTCATAAGAATAGAAACCATAAAATATTTAAAGATCTAAATCAGTAAAGATTTTCTTAAAACGAGAAAAAAAACATGCAGATCTAGTGAAATATAACATGCAGAGTGTAGATCTACAATTTCTATGGAGAAGAAATACAGATCTTCACACGAATTTTTAAGTTGGTAATAAGATCACAGATCAAGAGGTTACAGCTTCAATATGAACAAACCACTCTCTCTCTCAAACACTCAAGGTTGTGTTTGGGGTTTTGAATATACGAAGGTTCGAATCAGATTTGAAGTGTTTAGGGTTAGGGTTAGGGTTTGGCTAACACAGTTTTCCCTTTCTCTCTCTTCTCTCTCACTTCTATCTTCTCTCTATTTTTTTTCTCTCAGAAATGACGACTGCCAAAAGTCTTGAAAGGTTGAGAATTAGAGGGCTTTTATAGGACTGGAGGAAGGTTCTGGATAGTCGAAGGCAATCAAGGGCTGAGATTAGGTCTTCCTAATATTGACTTGATCTAAGGGTTATAAAACAGCGGTGGTTAAGTTGAATATGATTGGTTCACAGTGATAGCACATGGATAGGTTTAAAACACATGCAGGCCATTGATAAGGAATGATCTAACGATCAGCAAACCACCAGGCAATCCTCTCACAAAACAAACACAAATTGATGCATCAGTAAAGTGACAAGTGTTGGCATATAAGAGGCTTGCAAACGTTCGTCAAAAATGATTACAGGCAACACCCTGAAGTCTCTAGCGCATTTACATTCTACCCAATCAAACATTCCAATGAAAAATGAAAATTTCAAAATAGCATATTAACCCCACAAATTTTATAATCACATTTTTATTAATGAAAACATTATTTTAAAAATGTTTAAAAATTCCCAAAAATTATTAAAACAACATTTTAAGGGGAATTTAAATCAATTTTAAGCAATATATACACATGTATGCACTTCTAATGTGTGTAGTGTGATTCAATTTATACCTTCTTGGATCATTGAAGAGGATTAGAGAGAATGATTCTGAGGTTCTTTGGATTCTAGGTTAGACAACCAATTTTGTCACTATTTCCAAATTAGTTGAGCACTTATACAATATAGACTTAAGTAAGTCAAAGGTATAAGGTGCTTCAACGCGGTCGACCGCGGTTTGGGCACCGGTCGACCGGTCCCCTGTTTTTGGTTCAAGTATGGGAATTTAAGTTATCCCCTTCTTCTTTGGGTTTGTATAAATAGACTTCCCTAATCAGTATATCATTTTGGGAAAAATCCTCTAAGTATCGAGGTTAGTATTTGAGGAATATAGAATACCAATTGGAGATTTTGGGATTATTCTAAGTGGGGAAGCCCACTTTTATTTGGGGGTTTTGTTTGGTGATAATAAATAAATTTCACTATCTGAGAATGAGAATAACTTAGAGATGCCGGATCTTAGGATCCAAATCCCAAATGGGATAACTTTAAAAGGTTCATAAAATGAATTGAACCCTATTATGAATGGAAAATGATAAATGCTATTGGATGTGCATATGGATATAGAAATATCATTATTGATGATTGATTTGGGAGATATCTCACACAATGAGAAATGTAAATTGAGGTGCGATAGGATATAGAATATCCTTAACTTAAATAGAATTGAAAGACACTTCATAATAGAAGCAGCATGAGAGATTCAAGCGAGAATTAGTATAGTATATACTAAGTGGGCTAAATGTGTGAGTATTGACGGTTAGTGTATCAAGAGAGGGTTACACTAAACTATGATGTAAATCAATTTACGCCTAAGAGCGTATAATGAAAATGAATATGATGTTGCAGGTATACCTTATATAAAATGGTATATCTTTATTACGTGGGATGTATGTATACCTTATATGATGGTGTATATACATGTTAAGCATACCCCCTCCTTGCTATCATTGGGAAATTCCGTGCATAGAGGGTGAGCATTCTGACTAGAAAAGCAGGATGTGGATATTCCCCAGGTCATAGTCGTCTTCTGTGGTCAGCAAATGACATTTATGATATATATATCTATTTATTTTGGGGGTGAGAGGTCGGGGGTAAGTGACGCTCTCACTTGCCGATTAGGAACTATGACCGCTTCCCGGGACGTTGTGTGCGTGAGTTGATCACGAGGCGGGTGTCGTTGAACCCCACAAGGTGGCCCCAGTTTTCTACGTATATGGGCTGCTGGAAGATGATAGCATGTGAGCCTGCGTCCTTCGAGTTATAGCTCGGTTGGATGGTTATTACTACTTTTGGTTGTATTTGGGTGTCAAGGGCATAATGGACCTCAACGACCTACATTGCCAGTATTAGTGTATCGGGGGGTTCCTTGTTTGGATTTCGCTTCGGCGAGACGTCCCACGCACGAACCGAAGTGTAATGTTGGAACTTGGGGATAAGTTTAGTCCTTAGTGCTCATAATTATATATACATATATATCACATATCCCGACAATCGACAGTGCCAGGAGTAGTGTAACGGGGGGGTTCCTTGTTTGGATTTCGCCTCGGCGAGACGTCCCACGCATGAAACGCCGTGTACTGTTGAGAATTGGGAATATTAATTAATTAAAATTGGACAGTAATCATTTGGGTTACATGCATCTTGCATTTAGGGCATAATGAGCCCCGAGGATCGATACGGTCAGGAGTAGTGTAACAGGGGGGTTCCTTGTTTGGATTTCGCCTCGGCGAGACGTCCCACTCATGAAACGCAGTACCGTGTTGAGAATCAGGAGGAGTTTAGTCTTTAACTCTTGATGCTAATAACTCATCTATAATAATTATATATATGGTTTCATGCCTTATATGGGCATCACTAGAATATAAATTCTAGTAAATGAGATTGTGGATGTATTGTGATGATGTGGACATGATTGGATCATGTAACTTTATATGTTCAACAAATGAACATTATAAAGATAACTATAACTATTACATTAAAGTTAATGTATTTGCTTTATAAATTATGGGAACGAATGTATTGGGGGATAGGTTAGATGATTTTGCTTAAATACTTTATTTGGGTTTAAGTTCGAATCCTCTTACCTATTTTAGAATCGGACATCCAATTGGAGATCACGTGCATACGTTTAGTGCGCGCTTTAGATGAGAGGTGAGATGGATTTATATTGGAGAGTTCGATTCCAACTAAATCATGTAATAATGCATTTATAGTTATTATGCATTTTAATACACTTGCTATAAAATGTTTTTCAAAACTCGGGCTCTGACCCGTTTATATTTCCTCCTCTATGTATATATTGTATTACTTCAGGTGTTCCTCCCCAAGGACGCCTTTGATGTTCATCCATTCAGGATTCGTGGAGTTGTGGCAGTAGCGGACTATTGCGGCACTTGGCTTTAGTCGATTCCTATCTATTGTATATCTAGATTAGGATTCAGTTGTATTGAGTTAGTATTCAAGTGTTGTAGTTTAACACTTTCATATTCCATTTCTCAGATTATTGTATTGTCTGTTACCCGACAGCATATTCGGGTATTTCATTGTTGGGATTTTGTTGTACAATGTATTGTACTCTTTCATATTATTGGAGCATGCACTTTTCACTCATCATAGTTAGATGTATATTGTTGGTTATGTGCTTTATTGGTTTTGTTGTTGTTGTTAAAAATAAAAGTTTTAAAATTTTTGGCAATTCGCACTTTATGATTTCATGTAGTTAGCCTTATATTATAGTGTTTAGTTGTGGATGTTGAGACTGTACCATCTGAGATACCTAATTTATGTAGTATAGGGCTGGCCACCCATTATTATTTGGATCGGGTTGTCACAGGTGGTATCTGAACATCAGGTTCTAGTGTCTTTAGGATCTGTGTGCATTACTACGATCTTCCGTAAGCGTTCTTGATGAAGAACCTTATTATTAGGACGATTACATTCATACGTCCATATCTTTCTGTGATTCGAAAATATTTGAAAGGCGTTCTGATACAATTGTTCTTGTTTCAGATGCCACCGAAGGGAGGTCGTTCAGTCAGGGCAAATAAAGGGAATGTGTAACCCCAAATGCCTCAGAGGAACATGACTACGGATGATGTTGCCAATATAGTGGCACAAGCAGTCACTGCTACCGTTTCTACGATGGCTCAGCAATCTGCCGCACGAGCAACCCCACCCCATTTAGGATTATCTTTATGGGAGAGAGTGAAGGAAGATTTTAGTAAGGGGCATCCTCCCGAATTTGCAGGGGGAGTTGATGCAATGGCTGCAAGTCAATGGAAAAATATTGTGCAGAGGCACCTTCGTATGGTGGAGTGTAGTGAGGTGCAAAAACAATTTTTAGTCACCTTTAGATTATCGGGTGCAGCTCTTCAATGGTGGGAGTCTATCACCACATCTGAACAGAGAGATACCTTACCCATAACAACATTTTGGGAACTTTTTGATCGAAGGTATGTTCCTTCCCCTAATCGAGATATAAAGATTTTTCAAGGAAATAGAACGGTGTCGGAATATGAAGAAGACTTCTCTAGGTGGGCGAAGTTAGTACCCGATGAGGTAAATACGGAAGAGAAACGTACATCAAAGTTTGTTCGAGGTTTGGATTGGAAAATCTGACAACATTTGTTAGGGAGTCCTAGGTTAGTGACTTTCGTTGAGGTAGTGAATGCGGCACTACTAAAGTGTCATGAATATCGCCTTTGTTCGCAAGAGGGTAAGAACTTTGGAAATTCGAGTTCATCGAGAAATTTTGGCAAGGAGAGTGCCAGTAATGCGAATGCGAAGAAAGAATTTGCGGGTAAGTGTTTCTTTTGTAAAGAAATAGGTCATAAAAAGAGAGATTGTCCTCAAAGAGGTAAAGGACCACAATTTGATGAAATTTTGGAAGTGCAACCCCTACAACAGATTCGAGGTCGCTTTAGACCGGGGGACTACGTTTGGGAACCCATTGATGAGGATGGGCAATCGGACTAGATATGGGTTATGTAAGTTAATTTTCCTTTATAAATAGGATAACTACTAAAATGAGTTTTGGGGATATCGTATATAAGATATTGTGAAAGGGTAGAAATATAGCCCAATTATGTATGTAATGACCTTAAAAAGGGAAATTTTGAGCAAGATATGCTCTTATTCTATTATTTTGTAAGAAGGATTGAGCATTTTGCAAGGTGCTCATAAAGAGCCTTAAACCTTGTAGTAAATGTAAGAATGGTAATGGTGATAATTAGTTGTGATAAAAGCTACTTTTTTTTTCTAGTCATGATGGACTATTATAATTGTGGTATTCCAGATATGGAGGTGCCTTATTAAAGGCTATATATTGAAATGATGTAAGATGATGTTTATGTTTGAAAGTTGAGATTGTGGTTTGATGGGACGTAGGTAAAATTTTAGCTCATGGGTATAATAATATTTGTGAGCTACATGTTATAATAGAGGATGAAGAAAAAAAAAAGACCTTGTGTTGGACATAAGGCATTTTATCATATATTATAATATATAAACCGTTTTCAAAATAAAACTTTTATCAGCCTTCGGGCCCCTTTCAAAATAAAATTTTCACCAAAATATTTTCAAACTTTAGTCCGGATTTAACAAACTCTCAATCCCCGACGTCGCTACACAGTAGTGTATTGGGAGGGTTCCTTGTTTGGATTTCGCTTTTGCGAGACGTCCCCCGCACGAAAGTGACGAATGTGAGGAATTGAGAGGAGTTATTTCTTTGGACCATTCAAATTTTTCTGCCCTTAAAATGTTAATTTATTCTATATTGATGGTATTGTGGAACTTGGAGGCAAATAAAGCCTCATTATGATTGGTACGAGTGCTAACTCGAATATAAAGGGTGTATGGGCGCCCTTGTTGTGGAAATTGGTTGTATATAACTCATAATCAACATAAATTAAATTAATTCGTCGTGGGAAGTTAGAAGTTTGGAGATAGGATTAGTAAGGATAGGTATATTAGAACTAGTTGGGCTTTGGAGAATTAGGCTTAGCTAAATTTCGAGGACGAAATTTTTGCAGAGTGGATGGTGGGCACTGGATTCATACCTTATTGATAACTCAAGGAGGTCTGAATTTCCCCCCAAATGAGTTATTCCTTGGTTATTTTAGGTATTTCTCCATCGTTCCTACTCAGTGTGCCCCCAATATATGTAAGATAGTGAACGATGTTCACAGGATAAATACTATATATGGAACAAGGTTGGGTCTTGCTAAGATATGTTACTGTTACATATTTTCAAAAAATAAAAAGAGTTTATTGTATCTGAAAACCAGAAGAGCTGAGCAATTTCTGGTTGTAAATCTCCCAAATTCCCACAAAGATTATTGGGAAAGTGGATTCATTATAAGGGATTAGCAGTACCCCCCACTGTTGGTAGGGGAGAGACCACGCGATCTTCCCATTTTAAACTACGCGGTAGCCAAAATAAGTCGTTTCCTCTTTTTTCTTTTTCAGCTAACTTCTTATAGATTCCTTTCATTCTTGTGGCTAATTTCTTCTTCTTTATTATCGTAGATCATGCTAGGAACTAAGAACCTAACATTTCTAAGATAAATACTGAAAAGCTCATGAAAGCCAAGAGCATTAAGGAGGGATTGACTGAAGTTGAGCATCCTAGGTCGGCGGACTTTCTCTTAGAATACAAGAACACATGCACTAGTTTTATTGATCGAACAATTGACCAGGTCCCAATTTTGAGAGCTCCAGAGCTAAGTTCTTTTGAGGAGGAGATCTCTGAAGAAGAAGAAGAGGAAGAGAGTGAGGAAGAAAGAAGAGGAGGAGAAGAAGTTGGAGGAGAAATATAAGAAGAAGAAGAAGAAGAAGAAGAAGAAGAAGAAGAAGAAGAGGAAGAAGAAAAATATATGTCCCCATTAGTTAAGTAGAGGAGCTTAAGGCTTCCTGACAATGATGATGATCGTTCAGTCCCGTCCAACAGGATTCCAGCTCTAAAAATTTCTGCGATAAATTCTCCTAAGGGTAGTGATACTGGCCCATTTGATAAAGGGGGGGATCAAGATAAGGAGAAAGAAAATAAGAGAAGAGAAGAGGAGAGGTATAAAGAGGGAGAAAAATAGAAGAATAAAGAGACACAAAGAAAGAGAGAAGAAGAGAGAGAGAGAGAGAGAGAGAGAGAGAGGGAGATAGAAAGTAAAGTCTAAGAGGTTAGCCTTATAATCTACTAATGGGACCACCATCCCTAATCTCAAGGGAGATAGAGTGGGAAACTCCTATTTTTTGGCTCGAGAGCCGTTGAAGAGGTCAGTGCTCGTTACTGATCATGAGAGGTCTTTGAGGCTTGGGCTATCGCAACTAGCCATCAAGACAACACAAAGGATGGCTCTGGTTAGTTGCAATTTCTCGTTCCTTCTTTTTATTATTTATAATTTTTGTTATGATTCCTTATTATTTTGTTTTCTCTGCAGATGATGTTTGACTTCACTACCCTCCTGGATAATCATTCTGACAACTTCAAAAGGGAGGAAGGTCTGAAAAAGGCCCTGGAGATCGAGAAGGTGTCCTTAGAGGTCGATCAGATTGGCTTCAATAATGTTTGCTAATCCTGGCTGTTTGAAAAGAAGAACATATCTAAGGCCAATGATGCCTTGGAGGCTTCTCAGAAGGTGATAGTTGCTGAGAAGTCAGAATTAGTTGAGGCCAATAAATATTTAACATATACGGTGGCCAAGATGGAAGATGACCTTCCCCAAGCCAAGGATGATACCTACCGAGAAGGTATTTACAAATCTTATGAGGATGATGAATGCCAAATGGCTTATATTTGCAAGGTTTCCTTTAAGAGGGGATGGGACCAGGATTTGAAGGCTGTTGGCACTCCTACAAGTTCTAAGCTCTTTGGCCTTCATTCTCCTGGTCTAGACCCTTTAATTGAGGATGAAGAAGGAGAGGGCAATGACTAGGCTACTGGTAATACCAAGATCATCCCTGTTGTGGTTGACGGGAGCACTGGTGCCGGCCAGGAGTACAAGGTGGTCGACAAGGGGATACTAAGGTTGGGGAAGGGTATGTGAAAGACTAGGGCTCTCGTAGACTATGACTTCCTATTTTCCTTATATAAATTTTATTTTTCGTTGGTTGGTACCCGTATTTTATAAACTTTATGTAGTGGCTAGTGTCCCTCTGTCTTTTTATGATAATGAAATTTTTTGCCTTGGTTAATGTGTTTATCTACTTGAGTTTATGCTAATGTTTGCTTCTGGTTTGATATGTATTGCTTGTAGTTTGCTGATTTAAATTGCTACAATTCTCCCAATTCTCAACTGGGGAGAATTCTTGGACATGATATCTGTTTACAATCTCGCAAATCCTTCATGAAGATTTGCAAATCACTTAGAGCTAGGAACGAATAATACAAAAACTAGACTAAAGTAATTGCCAAGTAGTAGGATGAACTTTAGGAGATGGAAGAGATAAGGGCCTTTATTCAAGAGAAAGTTAATTCCCTGAAGTCCCAACTTTTAGTGAGGACTGAGATTGACCAAGTGGGTGAGGTCTTAAAGTCTGAGAATGATGCTTTGCCAAAGGAGGTGGAGAGCTTGAAATCTTTCATCAGGGTATTAAAAGACAACGTTAAGAGGCTGAGATATTCTTTTAAGGTAGGACCCTGAGAGGTTTGGGTAGAGGGTTATAATGTTGGTTGGAAAGATGCCCTAGCAAAGCTAAAGGAGGCTGAGAGCATTGCTTTCTTTCTAGGATGGTTGAGCGCTCTTAAGGAGGCGAGAATACTGAAGAAATCCAAGCTTTGGTACAAATACCAGGTTGAATGTCCTGCCTATAGACATAACCCCTTCTCAATAGGTGATGATTGGATTTCGACTGATGCCATTACTTCCTAACTCTTGGACCAAGACCTTGATGAAGATGTCAAGGAATTTTCCCTAAAGCTGGACAATGGTCAGAGGGCAGCTATAGCTGAATATATTGCTCATTGCCCGAGCCCCTCTTAGGATTTTGTATATCTATTTTTGGTTGTGTGATTGTAAACTTGTGTCTATAATAAAGAATCTTCTTATGTTTTAAGCTTTGTGCTGTCTAAACATATTTGGTTTTTCGTAGGTTACTTAACACTTTCATTGACTAAAATGATATTGATTGACTAATCATAGGCTTTAAGTAGGCCAATACTCAGTTTGAATCGTTTTGGGCCTTGGGAGTCGACTAAATGATATTTAAGTGTTAGCACTTTTCCTTTAATTATGTTTAAACATTATCCCAGTCCAATATTCCTAAGAAGTATCATTCCATTAATTTTACCTTTTAGGTCATGTCGTTACACTTCCTTAGTCCTAAGTGAGATGATGGAAAGAATGTAACTGATTATTAGGCCATCCACCCGAGTAGGTTTTTTACGACCAACAAATGTTGGTGACCAACTAAAGTTAGCTTTATTACCTATCGATCCCCAGTAGGGATTTGGTTATTTTCGGGGCAACTCATGAGGCCCCTCGTATTAAAAATAAGGGCCTGAGAGTAATTCACAGTTATTTACATTTAACTCGCTAACCTTGTTAATCAATCATTCAAAATATGCACAAAGGAGATATCGTTGGAAAATGTGCTAATTAATGAGATATAATAGAGATAAGTTAGGCAGTCAATGCGATCTTTTAGAATGGATGGGCTAGTCCGGGGGCCTTTTATTCATTCTTAAGATTGGTTGTCTTCCATGCTCTTGGTATCTCCCTACCCTCCATCATTTCCAAGTGATATGCTCCTTAGAGATCATCTCTGATCACTCTAAATAGTCCTTCCCAGTTTGGTCCTAGCTTGCCATCTGATGGTTTTATCACACTATTGAGGACTTTTCGCAGGATATAGTCTCCTATTAAAAACTGCCTCGGATTAACCCTTTTGTTGTACTGCTTGGCTAGTTGCTATTGGTAGGAGGCTAACTTGATCAAGGTAAGATCTCGTCGCTCATCTTCTAGGTCAAGCTCAGTGCGTAAGGCTTCATCATTGAGGCCTTGGTTGACAAGTGTGGTTCTCATACTAGGGAGGCCTACTTCCAGGGCAATAACATCCTCCATGCCATAAGCTAAGGCGAATGGTGTTTCCCCCATTGGTTTCCTAAGCATCGTGCGATAAGCCCATAGAACATGAGGGATCTCTTCCACCCAATATCCTTTAGATTTCTCCAATTTCTTTTTCATCCCATCGATCATGGTTTTATTAGAATCCTCTGCTTGCCCATTACTTTGGGGAAACATCATAGAAGTGAAGTGATGCTTGATGGCATGCTCATTGCAGAAATCTTGGAAGAAACCACTTTTGAATTGTGTGTCGTTATTGGTGATGATGGTTCTTGGTATCCTAAAATGAGTCATGATGTTTCTCCATATGAACCTAGTCATATCAGAGTCTCGGATGTTTGCCAAAGGTTTTTCCTCAACCCACTTGGAGAAATAATCAGTGGCGACCAAAAGATACTTACGATTTATGGATGCATTAGGTAGTGGTCCCACGATATCCAATCCCCATTGAGCTTAAGGCCATGGGGTAGTAAGGTATTTTAGGTCACTGGCGGGTTGCTGAACGATCGAAAAGTGCTTATAGCACTTTTCACTCTTGTGAACATATGTGCTTGCATCTTTCTACATGTGAGGCCACCAATATCCTTCTTTGATCATTCTAAAGGCTAACGATCTTCCACATACATGACTCCCACATATGCCTTCATGAAGTTGACTAAGTACTTACTCGGTATTTTATGGGTGAACACATTAGAGGTAGAGGCCTGTAAATGACTTCTTATATAGTTTCCCCGCAGGGCTAAGGCAGAAATGAGCAGCATTGACTTTGATTTGGTGGACTGACCTCCAGTCATCAGGCAGTATGTCGCTCCATAGATAATTAATAACATGATCTATCTAACTTGGATCTCTATATATGAGGAGGAATTACTCGACAATGACTGTATGGTCGATACTAGGTTATGCGATGAACTCGATATGTATTGTCATTTTTAGTTCAAAGTCGATTGATGAGCTTAGTGATGTTAAGGCATCAACGTGATTATTCTGTGCTCGCGAGAACTGTTGAATCTCTACCTGCTCAAATTTTCTCAAGAGTTTTCTAACTACATCGAGGTATGCTACCATCCGATCATCTTTGGTGTTGAAATCCCTATTTACCTATTTGAAGACCAAATTGGAATCACCAAATGCACCGAGGCATCTTGCCCCTAGTAGTTTGGCTTTTCACAAGCTAGCAATCAGTGCTTCATATTTAGCTTCGTTGTTAGAGGCTTCAAATCCCAGTAAAATTCCTTGATCGATAATTGTGTTTTTGTGGGTAACAAGAACAATCCCCACTCATGCCCCCTTGGAATTTGATGCTCCATCAACATACAATGGCTAGTCGTTAGACGTTGTATCACAGGTAATTAATTTTTCTTCGTTCATCTGATCTACTAGCCTATCTCCTATAAACACATCAATAAAATATGCTAGGATCTGCCCCTTGATCATTGTCCTGGGCTGAAAGTGGATGCCCAATCTGCTAAGCTCAATCGGCCACTTTGAAAGATGCCTAGAAAGATAAACTTTTCATAAAACTGCCCTGAGTGAATAGGTGGTGATTACTGTTATGGAATGATCTTCAAAGTAGTGCTTTAACTTTCTCAAAGCGATCACTAGGGCGTAGGCGAGATTTTTCAGAGGCAAGTACCTTTGTTCAGCATCTAGTAATGTCTTGCTGGTGTAGTAAACTGAATGTTCTCCCTCCTTTTCAAAAACTAAGGCAAAGATTACATCATGGTCTGATACCTCCAAGTTAAGGTATAGTTGTTCTCCGTCATCTGGAATGACGAACTGTGGGGGCTTACTAAAGTAGGACTTGACCTCTTCTAAAGCTTGTGAGGATTCTTTATTCCATTCTAGGCCTTTGCCTTTCTTCAATAGATGGAAGAATGGTCGGCAACTCTCTAAGGACTTAGAGATGAAGCGATTGAGTGCAGAGAGCATTGCAGTGAGCTTCTCAACATCTCTCAATGTCTGAGGAGGCTGGACCTTGGTGATGGCATAGATTTAATCTAGGTTGGCCTCAATTCCCCCTTTTACTTACTAAGTAGCCTAATAATTTTCCTTACTGGACCCCAAATGAACACTTACTTGTGTTAAGCTTCATTCGATACTTCCTAAGGATTTCAAAGTTTGCTGCTAGTCAGAGAGGTGATCGGCCTTTTTCTTGCTTTTGATGAGCATGTTATCGATGTACACTTCCATCGTCTCTCCCACATGTTTGCTGAACATCTTAGTTACCAGTATTTCATAAGTTGACCCTACGTTCTTGATTATAAATGACATTACCTTATAGCAATACAACCCAACTGATGTTACAAAGGAGGTTTTGTCCTGGTCGGGCACATATAGGGGAATCTGATGATATTCGAAGTAAACGTCAAGGAAGCTCATCCTTTCATGAGTTGTTGTGGCGTCGACTAGTTGATCTATCTTCGAGAAAGGGAAGCTATCTTTGGGACATACCCAATTGAGTTTGGTGAAATCGATGCACACCCTCCAACCGTCAATGCTCTTGGGAACCACCACTGTTGGAAAACCATACGGGGAACTTAACTTCCCTAATGGATCATGCATCCAGTAATTTCCCTACCTATTTCTCTACTTCCTTTCTCTTCTCATGAGACGTTCGACAATACTTTTTAGTGATGGGATTGAAAGTAGGATTTATATATAGGTGGTGACATGCCAAGATAGGGTCGATCCCAGGAAATTCAAAAGGCTCCCATTTAAAAACAACTTTGTTATTTTTCAGAAATGCAATCAGATCCTATATTCCGTCGGTGAGAGTAGATCTAATCAAAAATTTCTTTCTACTAAGTTGTTATCGGCTACAACTTCTTCTATGTTTTCGACGACCATATCTGTAGGGTGGATCCTGGTCTCTTCCACCCTTGTTCGACCATACCGTAGTTGATATTTGGAGAGAGTGGTCCCTTCATGGTCTTTCTCCTTGGCATCTTTGGGTTCTTTCTTTTTCTCTTTCTTCGAGCGGATGGCTGCTATAAACCACCTATGGGACGAAGCCTAGTCGTCGCAAATCTCGACCACTCCACGATTCGTGATGCACTTTATCTTTTGATGATAAGTGGCTGGTACGACCTTCATGGCGTGAAGCCCCTCTGCCCAAAATAACATGGTATGGGAACTCGATGTCCACAGCCAAGAACTCTATTAACTTCGAGATGTTCCCTAAGCTGACTAGCAAGGTAGACAACCAATGGAATAATGGATTATTTGAGGTCGGTGACATTGAATTTTAGCATAAGGAACATGTCCAGATACATCACTTCGGATGAACTCCCCTAGTCTACCAGTAGCTTGTCGACGTCCCAATTAAAAATCCTAAGCGTGATTACTAACGCATAATGATGTGGGGTTCTTACCTCAATTAAATCCTCTTCGGTAAACACGTTGTGCTTCGTGCAATCAATATCTTCTAGTCACCAATGTTTTCTAGCTTGGGTCTTTGATGGGTCGATCTGAAAAGCTTCCATCACATTAGTCACCTTTTTGAGTTCCATTCTGACAAAATTTCCCTGAATCTGTTTGAGGTTCGATGTCCCAAGAATGACTACAAACTCGACACTGTTTGGATTCTGGTCTCCATTGGCTGTGACCTTATCTATTTTATTATCAATATACTCGCTAAGGTGCCCTGCCTAAACTAGCTCTTCCATGTGTGACTTTAGAGCTTTGCAATTTTCAGTTCGATGACCACCCTCCTTGTGGAATGCGCACCATAGCGCGTAGTTCCTCTTCGTTGAATCTTCTCCTATCTTCTTAGGCCATTTAACGAATGACTCATCCTTAATCTTACTGAGAATATTATAAATGGGTTCCTTAAAGACTTTATTAACAGTATGGAATGCTTAAGAAGGGTATTCTTTCCTCCACCTTTGGAGTCGTTCTTGCTTCCCTTTTTTTGGGTGTCATTCTTATCTTCCCCCTTACTAGCCTCTTCTCGACCATTATCTCCCCCAATAGGATGGACCACTCCATTGAACTTGGCATACTTATCTATACGGGCCATAAGATCATCGATGTTTATGGCTTCCTTCTTGGTGAGAAATTGGTGGAGCATGGAGGTGGAAAGTAGGCCGATTTTGAAGGATGCTACGACAACTTTCTCTGAGCAGTCCTCGACCTCATTAAAGATCTCCTAGTATCTCTTAGCATAGTCTCTGAGGTTTTCCTGGGTCTTTTTATTTATAGTGAGCAGTGTATCTATCCACTTAGGATGGTAGCTGCTTGTTATGAATCGTATCGTGAAAGCCTTTGCCAATGCTGTGAAGTTTTTGATCAACCTGTAGGGGAGCCTCTCAAACCACTTATGTGATATATCATATAGGATAAAAGGGAATATCTTGCATATCAGTGCATCACTATGGCTCCATAAGGTCATTGCCTGCTAATAATTCCTAACATGATCTATGGGATTCATTTTCCCGTCATAGATTTTGAACCCGGGGACAGTCAATTTCTTAGGGGACTCATCGTGTTTGATTTACCTGCCTAGTGTTTTTGGAGATATCTCTCTACATTCTTACCATTCGCCTCTTAAGGTGAGCATTCTCTTCTTCTTGGTGGTGCATCGCCTTTTTTTATTCTCAAAGTCAGGCTTTATAGGCTTCGAACAGTCTAGAAATCTGAGTGGACCTTGGGGGCCCATGGCTTTCTTCTTAGGGTTGCCTTTCCTAGCGAAACCTTGGGTTTGACTGTTGGTGGATTTCAGACCTGACCTTAGGAGGGATAAGATCTTCCTGAACATCTTCGGCTTGTAGAATGTTACTACTGTGGTGAAACATTGATGGATTTTTGGTATTGAATGCTTTCGTAGGAGCACAAGTTGTTTCCCACAGACGGCGTCAATTTTGAATGCAGAAAAATTCACAGTAAGAAGATTCACAAAAGCAATCACAAAAGGCATAAAGTAAATGAAATCACACACAACAACAATATATATGGTTCAATAAATTGCCTACATCCACGAAGAGGTTACCTGTTTCTTTGTAAGTGTCTCACAACGATTACAATTTGTTCGTCTCCTTTGCCATGGGTCAGGGAGTACAATTTATACATATGTTTGTTATAGAGTTTGAGCTGTTTAAAGGACTCCCATCCGCGTGTGTCGGTTGTCCATGAGGTGCTTTAATATCTCAACCGAGATTCTCGACACCTGATTTGACCATAATAGGGGTGACCTCGACTACGATCATCATACTCGAACATACTTCATAACCTCCTAAGTACGATCTCCGCTATCCGTCCAATGGCCCTCATCTGCCATACTTCTTTTATGAATCCGTCCGAACAAAAATAAGATTCACTAATATATACGAAATCTTACCAAAGAAATCAACAATACTAAACATAGGGCTCTACATCAATGAACGTTAAGCTGAAAACACAGTAAGCCGTACAGACCCTAAAGGACACTAAAACCTGATGCTCTAATACCACCTGTAACACCCCGCCTAATTAAATACCGGATGTCCAGTCCCATACCAAATTAAAACAGAATATACAGTTGGCTCATTCTTAGCATCATTGTCGAAACATTAACTAATCACCCAATACCCAATTAAGCTGGTGTTAAAAACTTTCCAATTTTTAATTCAACAAAAATCATTTTTAGTTATCGAATAACACTACACATTTTTATTCCACCTCAATAATAACCGAACAGATAACTCAAAAGAATTTAAATGCAAATAAAATAAACATTCCCATATAATAATCCAATACCATAATCCCAACAATAATAAATGTAATAAAACGACACGAATACAAGAGTATTTGACTCAGATAGAAAGATGATAAACTAAAATCCTTTGGGCGACATGCCCTAAACAAAAGAACACTGTGAATCAAATGAAGATAGGTGTCTAATCAATACTCCATATCTTGACATAATTCCCTAAGGTTGGCATCCCTGCTGCTGGACACCTGATATAGAAGGTATAATAGAAAAGAAAATATGCAAAGGAAACGAGTCAGAGCCCAGTGTGAAAATGATTTTGAAAACAGCAAGTATTTAACAAGTTCAATAAAGCATTTATTATGTACATGTTAGTAACCAGACTCTCACTTGATATTCTCACCTCTTATCTAGAGTTCACACTTAACGTTTCCTATTAACCTCCTAGTTAATGGTTCCTCCTAACTAATTTCCATAATATGATTCCATTCCATATCCTAACCCCATATGTCCCATACTATACGTAATATAATCATTCTTATACGTTTCTCATTAACATGAATCGTTTCTCATTAATTTGAATTAAGCTTTTTAAATCTATAAGAATAAACATTCATTAACTTAGTTCAATTCTTTTTCTCAATTCACCGTTATATACAATTATCACACAGTAGATCATTTAACCACAATATACACATACATTTAATTCATTATATATATACATATATAATACGGCACCCCAAGACAAAGCTGCGGTGCATGCATTACTCTGCTATTATGTCCCAGTATCGCTGGTCGCCAAATAGGGGACAAAAGGTTTGGTAAGGATTCCTCGAACCACAAACAACAACACATAAATTGGAGGCGAACATAGTTCTCGTATCCATGGGTCACGTGCATACCTACGTACCCATAGTCAGCGGACTCATCAACTCCCCGATAAGTCTTTCATAGATATATGCTCTCGAGCGATAAATCAAAAGTCCCATGGATTCATCAGGATATGACTGCTGTAGAGGCAATTATTATGCAACACAAATAAATATGAGAGAAAGATTATCAAGACGAGAACAAGGAATACAAGATGTCAATCACACAACAAAGGATGTACGTGGTTCAGCCAAGATGTGCCTACGTCCACGGTGGTGCAGTCGATATTATTTCTATACACTCCGGAGAGTGATTACAGAGAATATAGCTTATCCTTTTGCCCCGGACCTAGGGTTTAATATATACATGTGCATGTAAATGAGTGGGGGTGATGGGTTCCTCCACGTTTTCCATTTCCCCCATAACTTCCCTTCATGGGATCGTGGGGGGAGACCGGATCAATTATAAAAGATGAGGGGCCTGGACTTTGGGCCGCCAGGACTGGGCTACTCGTCTAGGCCCATAGTTCTGAATTTCGGGTACCCACAATTGCCCCTAAATTTGTTGGGCCATGTTTATGGGTCCAATGGATTTAAATGATCAGCCATTATGGCTGATTTGTGATTCTTCGAAAGCTGTGAAGTTGCTTTGGTGGCACCCGCTTCGCTATCCGTGCGCTATGATTAGAATTGAAGGCTTGTTGGGATAGCCACTTTTTCATCCGTCGTTTCAGCCTTTCCAGTACTCTTCCTTCTTCTGAGAACTCTAGCGCCTCGTACCTTCTTCTCTGAATTCCCATTCCCATTGCTTCTTAGTCGTCTTGGGCTCGTGCTTCTTCATCGCTCGAACCGATCTTCTATTTTGTAAGTTTCTCGTGCCCTTTATTTGCACTTTCTCTTTGGTTTGTAGAGTTTTTAGAGTTTTTAAATGGCGAAGATTGGAAATAGGTCAATCTCTGAGTTCAGGAAGTTCTACAATATTCCTGAGTGGGTGGATATTGAATGTTGTGCCTCCCCTCCTCGGAACGTTGGGGATATAGAGGATGCCCACTGGATCCATGTTTTGTTGCTCTCCCAGGGGGGACTTACTTTTCCCCCTAATGATCTATTTCTACATTTTTTTGGTTATTTAGGTATTGTTCCCGCACAGTGCTTGCCCAATGTGTGGAAGATAGTAAATGGCGTCCATAGAATAAACCAGTTGTATGGTACTAGGTTAGGACTTACCGAGATCTGTTTTTGCTATTCCTTCTCTCGAGCTAGCTCAGGTGTCTTATAACTCAAAGCTAGGAGTCCTGATAGGGTATTGGTAGTTAACCTACCTGATTCCCATAATGAATACTGGCAAGAGGGTTTCCTCGTTAGGAATTGGCAGTTCCCTCCCCAGATTGAAGGGTCGAGGTCTGAGAGGTTCACTGTCCCTTTTTGCGGGGAAGAATATATAGGTAAACATTATATTGTTATTTTAACCTTTGCTGACTTGTGACTTTTCTAACCTTTCTTTGCTTTTTCTTCCACAGCGAGGACAAAGAATTTGGAGCCTGCTCTCAGCGAGGTTCGTATCTCGGAGTTGGTGAAAGCTTGGAATATCAAGGAGCCTCTGAGTGATGGCGAACATCCCAGGTCTACTGCCTTTTTGCTCGAGTACAAGAACGCAGGCTCCAGCTTCATTGCACGGCCTGTGGATAATGTTCCAGAGTTTGATTCTTTCGGAGAGACTACTGCTGAGCCTATCCAGTTGGACGAAGAGAAGAGAAGCTCTGAGAGTGAGCCTGCAGGAGCTGCGAGTAATTTGGGTGGAGGGAGCTCTGATAGTAGCAGTTCTTCTGAAGAGGATTCTGAAGCTAGAGGATCGTCGAGCACTTTCAGTAGTTCAGGCGAAGAGATGCCTCCCAGGAAGAACCTGATTAGAGACGATGATGATGAGGACCATGTGCTTCTTGAATAGAGGTTAAAGAAACAAAGGTCTTCTTCTGGGGATGTGGCTACTGTCTCTCGGTGTTCCACTCAGGAGCAAGAGAGGAAGAGGAGAGAGGAAGAGCAGGTGAGAGAGAGGGAGAGAAAGAAGGAGGAGGAGAGGAAGAAGGTGGAGGAAAAGAAGAAAGTGGAGGAGAGGAAAAGGATGGAGAGGGAGAGAGAGGAAGAGAGGAGGAAGATGGAGTCGAGGATGAAGGCTGGGCAAGCCTTGGTCCCGGTGTCAGCTTTGCCCGAGGGGGCCTCAGTTGCCACTTCCCCTCAGCTGGCTCCTGCATTTCTTGAGAGGGCAGTTCTTCTTGTAGATTGCCAGAGGGCGCTGGGGTCTGATCAATTAGCCCTCCAAGCTAGCCAGAGACTGGCCTTGGTAAGGTTCTCTCCCTTTTCAATTCCTTAACAAGTTTTAATTATTTCTCCTTCTTGATTTTTTCTTTATTTTTAGCAGTTTGTGACGGACTTCGCTGTGCTCTACTGTTCTCGCAACGAGTTGGTGAGGATGAATGGCGAGCTGGAGCAGCAGAAGTCCGCTTTGGAAGTCAGGGGTTCTCGGCTGGAGGCTAATCTGAAGGTTGCTGATGCCGCCCGAGCTTCCTCTGATCTGACCCTTATCAATTCTAACCGAGAGAGGGATGAGGCAGTCAAGGAGCTGAGAGAGTTGAGGCAGGCCTATAACCTAGTCTGCTCGAGCAAGCTGGGTGTTGTGGAGGAGAACAAGGCTCTGACCGAGCAGATGAAGGAGAAGGAGTCCCAGGTAGCCACCATCAAGGAGGATTCATACAACTCCGGATGGACTGCGGCTTATGAAGACGCCGAAGTTCAAATAGGCCATATCATCCGTTTGAACTTTAAGAAGGGCTGGAACAAGGCCCTCATGATGCTGAGTCTCCTCTGTTTGACAAGCATGACCCGGGTCTAAGGCCAACCGTGGATGAAGAAGCCCCTGCCCCAGCCATCGAGGGTGTTGATCTTACCTCTCAGACAACCCCTGCCGATGCTGGTCCTGCCCAGGCGAATGAGGGCATCTCTGTTGAGGGGTATGCCTCTGCTATTGCTGACAAGGGGAAGCAGCCAGCCACCTCAGGGCAGCCTGAGGTTGCTAGTTAATCCTCCCTTGGGACTATTTTTGTACTTTTGCTTGTAATTTTTCCATTTCCTGCTCGATGTACTTGACCTTCATTAATGAAATAAAAAGGCTTATTTTTCCAATGCATTGATTGATTTCTCTTTCCCTTGCCCTTTTATGTCATGTAGTTGACTGATGTAGAAGACTATATTCCTGCCACATCTCAATTGGGTAGGACTCTTGGTCCCAATGCCAGTCCTCAGGTTCGTCAGGCCTTTGTTAGGCTTTGCAAGTCTCTTAGGTCAAGGAACCAAAAATATAAGGATCAGTCCGAGCTAGTGGCTAAGCTTAAGGACATGCTCCAGGAGATGGAAGGCATTGGTGCCTCTGTACAAGAGGAAGTCAATGTACTGAGAGAAAGGTTGCTAGAGGCCATCGAGATAAATCAAGTTGGGGAATTCCTGCAGCAGGCGAATGAAAACCTGAGGAGGGAAGTTCTGTAACTTAGAGAGCATGCGCCGCACACTATTTTAGCGATTCTGCAAGGCTCCTCGTCTTCGCGAGCTGGACATACTCCTCCTATGCCGCGAGGTTCCACTCGTCCTCCCCTCTCGCGAGCTGGTAGGATCACCAGGGGCAGGAACAGGGAAGCAGAAGAACAGCGGGATAAGGAGATGGAAGAGCTCCGTGATGATGTTCGCCGAGCATATGTAACTGCTGCTGGGCTTCAAAGGGACGTTACTCGATTGCGGCATTTATTCAAGAAGGGTCCTCGATAAGCATGGGCTGGCGATTATGATCAAGGCTGGCTAGATGCTCCCACAAGATTATCCGAGTTCGAAGAACTTTCTTTCATCAGAGGGTGGTTGAGTGCCTTGAAAGAACTCCAGGTCCCGAGGAACTCAGTGTTATGGTATCGTCACGAGATGTCCTCCTCCACTCTGATGCCCAATCCATTCAGGAGGGATGATAGATGGATCCCTATTGATGCTATTCCTTGGCAACTGTTAGAGTTGGACGCATATGAGGCTATGGAAGAGCTGGTCCCTGCTCCTGATGATGGACGAAGAGCTAGGGTGGTATATTATCTTGTTCGGAGGCTTCCTCCTTCTTGAATTTTTTGCAAGTTTTTTCTTTTTGATAATGTAAACGCTTTGGGCGAGCTTCGCCGACTAAACGTGTATTATCTTTGTTGTAAATATAACAAGTTGTTATTCTTTTGTCCTTTTTGATAATGTAAATGCTTTGGGCGAGCTTCGCCGACTAAACATGTATTATCACTGTTGTAAATATGAGAGATCAATGAAAAGTTTGTGTTTTGGGCGATTTTGCTGACTGAACGTGTTCATCCAATCTTTTTATATTCTTGCTGCTTCATAATCCTTTTTATTTTTCCATGCAAGTGTCCCCCCAGTCCAGTATAATACCAAAATACCATTATGACCCATTTTACCTTTTAGGTTGTGTCGTCACACTCCCTTAGGCCTAAGTAGGGCAATTGGCGAGGACACACCTGGTATTGGACGTCTTCATCCGATCAGGATTTTGCTCAACCAAAGTAGGTTTGATGGCCAGTATAAAATCTGGTCGTATTGCCTAAGAATCCTCTGTAGGGCTTTATACATTGCCAAGGGCAAGTCTAAGAGGTCTTTCGTGTTTCATGACGATGACTTGAGGAGGGGTATTCCCCTGCTATATCGACCATTGTGCCTGTGATTTGGAAAAAGATGTGTGATAAAATGCAGTTTACTGATTTCATTAGTAATAAGGGGAATGAATTATTCCTTTCACATAACAAATACAAGAAAAATATTAAACAATAGAATTCCTTGAGAATTTAAAAATAGAATTTCTTGAGATTAGCTGCATTCCATGCTCGTGGTATCTCTCTGCCTTCCATTATTTCCAAATGATATGCACCTTGCAGGTCGTCCCTAGTTATTTTAAAGGGTCCTTCCCAGTTTGGGCCTAGCTTTCCGTCTGATGACCTTACTGTGTTGCCCAGGACTTTCCTTAGAACATAGTCCCCAACTTGGAATCTTCTTGGGTTAACCCTTTTGTGGTAATGCCTTGCGAGCTGTTGCTGATAGCTCGCAAGCTTCACCAGGGCCAGTTCTCTACGCTCGTCGGCGAGGTCGAGTTCAGCGAGCAACGCCCCATCATTCTGGCCTTGGTCGACAAGGTCGGATCTCATTGTTGGCAAGCCCGCTTCTAGTGGAATGACTGCTTCCATGCCATATGTTAGCGAAAATGGGGTTTCTCCTGTTGCTCGTCGAGGAGTTGTTCGATATGCCCATAGGACATGGGGTAGCTCGGTTGCCCATGCGCCCTTGGCTCGCTCTAGTCGCTTCTTCAATCAATCGATCACAGTTTTGTTGGAAGCTTCTACTTGCCCATTGCTCTGAGGGTAGGCCACCGAACTAAAGTTGTGCCTGATCCCGTGCTCGTTACAGAAGTCCTAAAAGGGGCCACTCTCGAATTGTGTCCCATTATCAGTGATGATGGTTCTGGGGATTCCGAATCGAGTGATTATATTCCTCCATATGAATCTTATCATGTCAGCATCTCGGATGTTAGCCAATGGTTCTGCCTCGATCCATTTGATGAAGTAGTCAGTTGCAACCAACAGGTATTTGCGATTGCTGGTAGCAGTGGGTAGTGGTCCCACGATGTCCATCCCCCATTGGGCGAAGGGCCACGGGATGGTCAGGGATTTTAGGTCCCTGGCTGGTTGGTGGACCATTGGAGCGTGAAGCTGGCATTTTGGGCATTTGAGGAAGTCTGGGATAGCTGCGATAAATCCAAATTTGGCTCGCCCCATTTCCCCATTCTGACCTTTTTTCCAATGAAAGACCCTAATAGGGTCCCCCACAATATCTAATTGTGGATATGAAAGAAATTTTGGGTAATGAAAGACTCTTATTACAAATGAATTTTCATTTCGGAAAATTCTTTTTTATTTCTAGCCGGAATCGCTAGTAATCGCCGGTCAGCCATACGGCGGTGAATTCGTTCCCGGGCCTTGTACACGTCGCCCGTCACACTATGGGAGCTAGCCATGCCCGAAGTCGTTACCTTAACCGCAAGGAGGGGGATGCCGAAGGCAGGGCTAGTGACTGGAGTGAAGTCGTAACAAGGTAGCCGTACTGGAAGGTGCGGCTGGATCACCTCCTTTTCAGGGAGAGCTAATGCTCGTTGGGTATTTTGGTTTGACACTTCTTCACACCCAAAAAGAAGGGAGCTACGCTTGAGTGAAACTTGGAGATGGAAGTCTTCTTTCATTTCTCGATGGTGAAGTAAGACCAAGCTCATGAGCTTGTTATCCCAGGTCGGAACAAGTTGATAGGATCCCCTTTTTTACGTCCCCATGCCCCCCCGTACTGCGGAGTCCTTTTGCATATATGGCCACGAATAGCCTTCCTTCATTGCTCTAAAGGCTAGAGATCTTCCTCCGACATGACTTCCACAGATTCCTTCGTGAAGCTCGCACAGCACTTGCTCGACATCGTCTGGGTGGACACATCTAAGGTAGGGACCGGAGAAGGACTTCTTATACAAGTCGCCTCCTGTGGATAAGTGAAAGCGAGCAGCTTTGACTCTTATCTGGTGGGCGATTTTCTTATCCTCGGGGAGCGTTCCCTCCTTTAAATAGTCTTTTAAGGGGTCCATCCAGCTGGGGGCTGATCCCACCTGGAGTATTTGTTCCACGTTTGGCAGCTTGCTGTTGTGGTTAATGCTTGGACAAATGAGGAAATCGATGGGAATGACCCTTTTAAGACTAGAATCAACTGCCGAGCTTAGGGCTGCTAAGGCGTCGGCATGACTGTTTTGCCCTCTGGGAAACTGCTGGATGTTGATCTCCTCAAAGCTCGTCATTAGTTTCCTCACCAGGGCAAGGTAGGATGCCATCCTTTCATCCTTCGCATTGTAATCTCCACTCATCTGATTGGAGACTAGTTAAGAATCGCCGAACACCTGTAAACGTTTTGCTCCCAGAATTTGCGCCTTTTGGAGACCGGTTATTAGGGCTTCGTACTCTGCTTCGTTGTTGGAGGCTGCAAATCCAAGCCTGATTCCTTGCTCAAGGATGGTGTTTTTTGGGGTGATGAGGACGATGCCTACACCTGCCCCCTTTGAGTTGGAGGCTCCATCAACGAATAGTTTCCAGGTTTCCACTGTTGCTGGGTTCTCTTTTTGCTTTGTTGGTTGAGGTTGGTCGGGGAGTTCTTCGCCAGTGAATTCGGCTTTGAAATCAGCGAGGACCTGACCCTTGATAGCGGTCCTTGGTTGAAATTGGATGTCGAACCGGCCGAGCTCGACTGACCACTTAGACAATCTTCCCAATAAATCCGCTTTCCTTAGAATCGCCTTAAGGGGGTGCGATGTAAGGACGATGATAGTATGAGCTTCAAAATAATGCTTTAGTTTCCTCGAGGCTATCACTAGTGCAAAGGCGAGCTTCTCTAATGGCAGGTACCTTTGCTCGGCGTCTAATAAGGCATTGCTCGCGTAGTAAACGGGGTGTTGGATTCCTTCGACCTCGCATATTAACGCTGAGCTGGCAGTGTGACTGGATACCGAGAGGTATAGATACAAAGAATCCATTGGTTGTGGTATGACAGGCAGCGATGGAGAGCTTAAGTAAGACTTGAGCTCATCCAATGCTCGCGAGCAGTCTGGGCTCCATTATATTGGTTTATTCCCTTTTAGAAGCTGAAAAAAAGGCTTGCACTTCTCGGAGGATTTGGAAATGAAGCGATTTAAGGTAGCGAGCATTCCAGTGAGCTTCTGCACGTCCGGGACTGTTCGAGGTGGTTGTACCCTGTTGATTGCATTAATCTGGTCCGGATTAGCTTCTATGCCTCTCTTGCTGACTAAGTATCCAAGAAATTTTCCTGACTGGACACCGAAGGAACACTTGCTCGCATTAAGCTTCATTCGGTACTTCCTGAGGATTTCGAAGGTCTTTGACAGGTATGAGAGGTGATTTTCCTTCTTCTTGCTCTTAACGAGCATGTCATCGATGTAGACCTCCATTGTGTCTCCCATTTGATCCTTGAACATTTTTGTGACCAGCCGTTGGTAGGTTGCCCCTGCATTCTTGAGCCCAAATGGCATGACTTTGTAGCAATACAACCCAACCGTCGTGATGAATGCCGTTTTGTCCTGGTCTGGGCATATAAGGGGATCTGGTGATATCCTGAGTATGCGTCCAGGAAACTCATTCGCTCGTGAGCTGAAGTGGCATCTACTAGTTGGTCTATCTTTGGGAGGGGGAAACTATCCTTTGGGCATGCTTTGTTGAGGTCAGTGAAGTCGATGCAAACTCTCCACTTCCCATTATTCTTCGGAACTACTACTGGGTTGGACAACCACTTGGGGAATTGTACTTCCCGTATGGATCCTGCATCCAGCAGTTTTTCAACCTCCTTTTCGATCGCTTTAGCCTTCTCAGGTGTAGTTCTTCGTGCCTTCTGCGTGATTGGCTTGAACGTGGGGTTGACGTGTAGCTGGATCAATGCCAGGCAGCTTGTATGGTTCCCATGCGAAAACATCTACGTTGTGTCTCAGCAAGGTCGTCAACTCCTTCTGTTCTTGATCGGTGAGAGATGCTCCAATCAAGAAGACTCTACTACTATCGCCAACTTCGGCTATAACTTCTACCAGGTCCTCGATGACACGCTCGAAGGGGAGGAGCCTGGTCTCCTCTACTCCTGGTCTTCCATACTTTAATTGCTATTTAGAAGGTATCACACCCTCTTCAACTTCCTCGCTGGGTTGACCGGCCTTCTTCTCTGGCTTTGGTCGGATGGCTGTTATGAAGCACTTCCTTGCCATCGCTTGGTTGCCGTGGATCTCCACTACTCCTCGCTCGGTTACATACTTGAGCTTCTGATGGTAGGTCAAGGAAACCGCCTTCATTGCATAAAGCCATCCTCTGCCGAGGATGGCCTGGTACGGTGATTCGATGTCAACTACCAAAAACTCAATCATCTTGGAGACGTTCCCATCACGAACTGGAAGCACTAGCGAAGCCGACCAAAGGTACAGTAGCTTCCTTTAGGTCGGCGACGCTCAACTTCAATTTCCTGAACAGGTCGAGGTACATTACTTCGGATGAGCTTCCTTGATCGACGAGCAGCTTGTCGATGTCAAAGTTGGCTATCCTGAGTGTAATGACCAGGGCATCATGATGTGGGGTCCTTACTCCCATCAAATCTTCATCCGTGAAAACAATATGCTTGTTATAGTTGACGTCCTCTGCTCGTCGACACTTTCCTAACTGTGATTTTGCTGGATCGATTTGAAAGGCCTGCATTACCGCTGTAAGTTTTTTCATCTCCATTCAAGCTGAGTTCCCTTGTATCTGCTTGACGTCAGATACTCCGTGAATTACGGCGAACTCGTGTCCAGCATCATCCTCCAGCACATTGTCGGGTCTCATCTCTATGTTGGTAGTCACTTTCTCTGCCCTTTTCTCCATAAAGTCGTTCAAATGCCCGGACTGGACCAATTCTTCGAGGTGAGACTTAAGAGCTTTGCAGTGCTCGGTCTTGTGCCCTCCCTCTTTGTGAAAAGCGCATCTCAACGCATTGTTCCTCTTCGAGGGATCTCCCCCCATCTTCCTGGGCCACTTGATGAATGGCTCATCCTTGATCTTCGCGAGAACCTTGTAAATTGGTTCTTTGAAGACGGTGTTGACCGCCTGGAATGCTTTCGATGCGTCCTGGTTCCCTCCATTTTTGGAGCCATTTTTGCCCCGTTCTTTCCTCCTTTCCTATGGTTCTTAGTTTTCTCACCTACCATGGTAGTGATCTTAGCTCGACTGTTTTCTCATGTATTAGAGCGGGTGACATCTTCCACCTTTGCGTATTTCTCGAATCGGGCCATAAGGTTGTCAATAGTCATAGCTTCCTTCTTCGTCAGGGATTGGTAGAGGAGGGAAGAATTAGGGAGCACAATTTTGAAGGAGGCCACTTCCACCTCCTCCGTACAGTCCTCGATTTCATTGAATAACTCCCAGTACCTCTTCGCGTATTCTCGGAGGGTCTCTTGAGGCATTTTCTTCATTGTCAGTAGAGCATCCATCCTTTTGGGATGGGAGCTACTGGTAATGAATCGGGCCATAAAGAGTTCGGCTAGGGATTTGAAATTCTTGATCGACCGGTGGGGGAGCCTTTCGAACCACTTATGTGCTACATCATCAAGGCTTGAGGGGAAAATACGGCACATCAGGGCATCCCAATGACTCCAGAGGGTCATGGCCTGTCGGTATTGCCTGACGTGATCGATGGGATCAGTCTTTCCGTCATAAATCTTGAACCTTGGAATAGCAAATTTCTTGGGAGCTTGCTCCTCCTCGATTTCTCTTGTGAAAGGTGACTTCATCTGGGTTTTGAGAGCTCTCCTCGCAAGCTCTCTAGTTGATCTTGTTCCGTGGTGAGCGGGATGCTGGTCCATCTCCCTGCGGACCATGTTTCATATGTGCTCGTCGCTGTGAGCAGGGCTCTGGTGGCTGCGAGCTCTTCGCAGCTGTTCGCGGAGGTCATCGTCTGACTCGCCTCCTTCGTCCCTTTGAGATTCTCGCCTAGGGATCCTTCCTCGGCTGCGAGACTTGCTCGCCTGAGGGCTAGGAGTGCGATATGGGCGTCTCCGGTTATCAGGGCGAAGCTCCCTTTCTAGTCTTTCCAGTCTTCTTTTCAAGCGAGCATTCTCAGCCTCGTATCTGCGAGAAGACTCCCTCTGCTCGTGGAGCCTTGCCTCATACACATCAATCAATCTGGATATCTGCGTGGACCTAGCTGGTCCCTGACTCTCTTCTGAAGCTAGTCTTCCCAAGCGAGCTCTCTAATCTGAACGTCGGACTTCAGACCTAATCCTGCGAGGAGCAGGTGTCTCTTGAATATCTCCTGCTTGGGGGGCATTGCTGCTGTGACCAGACATCTTAACTTCCTTTCTTGATGTGGGCTCTTCTCAGGGAAAGATGAACGCTTCCCACAGACGGCGCCAATTGTAGAGGCAATTATTATGCAACACAAATAAATATGAGAGAAAGATTATCAAGACGAGAACAAGGAATACAAGATGCCAATCACACAACAAAGGATGTACGTGGTTCAACCAAGATGTGCCTACGTCCACGGTCGTGCAGTCGATATTATTTCTATATACTCCGGAGAGTGATTACAGAGAATACAGCTTGTCCTTTTGCCCCGGACCTAGGGTTTAATATATACATGTGCATGTAAATGAGTGGGGGTGATGGGTTCCTCCACATTTTCCATTTCCCCCATAACTTCCCTTCATGGGATCATGGGGGGAGACCGGATCAATTATAAAAGATGAGGGGCCTGGACTTTGGGCCGCCAGGACTGGGCTACTCGTCCAGGCCCATAGTTCTGAATTTCGGGTACCCACAATTGCCCTCACGCGCAAACCTCCCATCGATAGCAAGTAATCTAGGTATGCCATACACACAAATTATCAATCACTCAAATAGGCATTATCATCTACCTATATATATAATATCAACAAGGTAATCTCACCACCATAAAATAATTCCCATACATAGCATTCTATCTCTTAAATCCCACGTATTAAAAATATTATGACTTTACTTCTTTAATTTAATTATCCCCGAGCCTCACTCATTACTCAAGGTTCAAATAGGTTTTTTCTCAACATTTTATTCAGTAAGAAAATCACTAATATCTTACTGGTCCATATCATCTTATCTCCCAAATTACCACGAATTAAACTCTCCTTTAATTAGGGTTATAACCGATTGTTTCTAATATCTTATAAACACATCTTCTATCAACTAGGATTTAATACCATCATCACATCGCTCATAGTCTATAGTGTTTCATTCACACTATATGAATTATCAACAAAACCGACATCCTCACATCATATAACATCTTTCCACTCCCGACGTCGTTAAGGTTCATGCGCAGAGCGTCTCGCAAAGCAAAATCCAAATAAGGAACTCCTCCTATACACTACTACTTAACTTTGTTAGTCGTGGAGGTCCGTCAACTTCAAATATGCAACCGGGATAACCGCATCCCCTCTTTCAACCAATGTGATATGAACTCCCATCTCTATCCCGGATCCATACCACTAAGAGCTTGTACTACACTCAGTCCTTGCGTAATCAATAATTAGCTTAAACTCAGTCCTTGATGTTCAAATTGTAACCCTAAGGCTACCCAGGTGTTATATTAAATCTCCCCTAGTGGACATATCCATAACCCTCATTCATACAAATAAGAATCCAACACATGAATCTAGCAACCGAAATTTCATTCAATTATTCTAATCAATTAAATCCCAATCAAATCAATTCGATTCTCAACTATGGCTTACTGATCTTCCCTAAGTCCCATTATATCCAATTAATAATCACCAAAGATTTAGAAAAGGTTGGGGGATAAGAACAAGCATTAAAAATAAACAACTTCAAGGATTCTGGGGAGGTCGATCGATCGAAGGCAGGGGGTCGATCGATCGATCACCCAGATAACAGCCCAATTTTTTACATTTCTTCTACTACGAGTTTCATCACTTTTAATCATTCAAACCTTCATATTAACTTCCCAAATTCCTTATAAACCTTACCACATGATATATCAACATATTTGAATGATTTCTAGTGCTCTAAACATCCTAGAATCATCAAGAGTTTGAATTAAAATCCTACGTTTATCCTCTTTTTCCAGAAAATTATATATATGATATCCTCAAGAACACAACAATGATTCTCATACTTTCTTCAACAACTTACTGATTATTTTTTGGATTTCTATCTACCTATAACATGAGTTTTATTCCCATATATTTTTAGTTTCTAGTAAATCCATCAACAACTCTATCTTTTCATCTTCCAAACATGTAAAATCACAGTTTTTATAACTATTCTAACATGGACATTATACAAACTTAGATTGCAATTATCAAACACTTGCCTCTAATGAAGATCTGATCCTTTGGGGTGGTGTATCACAGGTGGTTCTCCCCTTCTCCGATCAACTTCCGGTGGTGGTTGGTGGTGGTGACCTTTGGTCTTTAGTTCTCCTCCTTCCCAAGCAAACTTCTCTTCTTCCAAGCAACCTTTCACTCTCTCTAAGAAGATGACCTCTCAATTTTGTGTAGAAGAGATGAATGAACCAAAGTACAATTAATCTCCAAATACTTATAATAAGACAAAATCCAAAATCACTATTCACCCCCTTGTAAAAATGACCAAAATTCCCTTTTGGGTTGTCTTTTCATTTCCAAATGACCCGAGACCCAAAACCAACATCCAAATAAATTTTTCTGACTATTTCAACCCTTCCGGACGCAACGACATAGTCGAAATTACTATAAGATTGATGTAAAAATAAGTTTCCTTTTTAATTTAACAAATTAGTCCCGATACGTCCTATACCGCGTCTGACTAAAAATTCAAATTACGGAATTAATAACTCACCACAATATCAATAACATCACATTCATATATTACCAAAATATCTTTAAGTAATATTCAGAATCATTCATTTTAATATCCACAATTCGGATAAAATCCAAATGAAATAATTTATAATAAAATCCAATTAATCCATTAATTTAAAATATAACCCATTTTACAAGTCATAAAAATTACGGGGTATTACAGGATGTTTCTCATTTTGTGGAAAGATGAATCATATTGTTCACTTTTATTTTAAAAATAACAAACTTGGGAAAGTTAAGAAGAGAGCTCACGGAGCTAATCCTATGTTTAGAGGAATGTTTCATTTTTCATCTATTGTAGGTTATATGGACCCAAGTTTGTAGGTTTTTGAAAGAAGTGAATGTGGATTTCATGAATAATAGGAAGAAAGTGGTTCAAAGTGGTCCAATTGGTGAACTCAGAGGTGAAATATGAAGGTTGACGAGGATAGTTGACTTTTAGTCAAAAAAACAGAGGCAGGTTATGAGAGATATACTAGACCTAGAACTTTTACTTAAATACTAAGGAATAATCATAAGAATCCTATGAGAAATGAGATACGAATAACTAAGCATGTGAGAGATAGGCCTGGAAACGATCATAGCAGGAAAGTTGAGGTGGAGATTTCTCAAAAGAAGGTTGTTAAGAAGGAAGTTGTGTTCGTTCCTCCCAAGGATTCAGGAGATACTTCACTCATCGTCATTACCCTGGTGGTAGCCCTAGAGTGTTGTTGTAGTAAGTTCCCTTACTAGGTACTCCTTTATTTGTTTGGATCAAATCTTTTAGATAAGAGGTTGAAAAGTTTCATTTGGATCATTTTTCATATTTTATGGGGAATTTTCATGAATTTATGCATTCTCATGCATTTTCTTATGTGCCTCATTCCTTACATTATATGATTGCATATAATGAATCATTCTTATATAAAAAATTGCCAAAACTATTTTCATATTATTTCTTTTTTTTATTACATGATTATGTTTTTCGATTCATTAATTTGATGAACAAACATAAATTGATTAAGCATGAAATCTTAAATTTTTTTATTCAAATCTTGGTTATATCAATGATAAGTTTGAATTCACTTGATAAATCATGAAAGTCAAATATGTTGAAATTATCGGTTGTGATTTCATTCTAATATACACTTGCATATCACTTGATTCATATGAAAATTGTTATTTGTATTACATTTTGTGCTGGACTTAATAATGATTAAGTAGAGAGATCTATTATTGATTTTTAAACTGAGAATACATGATCCCCCTAACAGTGTCTGCTTAGGGGAAAGATGGTTCAAATAAACGCAAGTCTAATTTTTTTTTATATTTTTAAAATTTTGAGGATTGAAACTTTAAGCTAAATTAACCCAATTAAACTTAACATCGATTTTAAAAAAATTCTTGTGACACACCGATTTACCAAATTAAATCTTTTGACTCTAAAGCGTGCATCTAAGGTGATAGCAGACAAAGTAAACAAACCAACCACAAGATGCTGATGTACGAGGAAGACCACAAAGGAAAAAAACCTCAGATGACCCAACCAAACAGTTCACTATGATGCGGAATTACAAAAGATGATAGTAGACTTACACAATTATTCGATCCCCCATAAGCCTTGACTTTCTTCAATCTTTTACCGCTCCTTTATTGTGTAATGCAGGAGTCCACCCACACCTGCCGCGACAACGCATGAGTCCATGCACGTCTTGGTATCCACCGATCAATCTCAACAACCATCAAACATCGCAAACAACATGCACGGATTCCACCGTACGAAATGATTTCTCTCTAGATGAAAGTAATAAACTTTGGTATCTAATTTCAAGATCTCAAAGCATGTAAATTATGGAACATGGATCTTTAAACGTATAGAGTGAAACTTAGGGTTTGGAACTTTAGTAAATAGGCTGGAAATTATTTTTCGCCAAAAGTTCTTTAAAATCTTGAGTCCAACACACCTTAAATATTAAATACACAAAATTCTAGACGGTGGTTCGTTCGAATGAAAATATAAGTAAATAGAATGAGAATTGCATTTTCGTTTGAACGACATCTCAATTCATTTGAACGAAGCTGCAATCTCATTCAACGGAGATTCTAACAAGCTATTAACGAGGTGTAACATCCTTGGCAAAGGAATCTTGTTTGATGGTCATTACATCATTGTTCTAATGAGATCTTAATCTCGTTTGAACGAACAATGAAGTCGTTCGAATGAAACTAGCAATATTGTTCTAACGATCTTGATTCTCGTTCAAAACGGGATTAAAACCAAAAATTATTTTTGTTAAAAAATAACTAAATTAGTTCCAAACATTTTAAACAAAAACAAACACCCTTAAAAATATTTCCAAGGTCTCATAATCAACGCATTCATACCTGCGAGATCCTTAGTAAATGTAAAGAAAAACTTGGCACTAAACACGGCATAACATATCCAATCTTTGAAGCTTGGCTGATATGTCTTCATCAAACAACGTCATAGGCTCATGGGATCAAGTACAACTTTATCCTATGACTCAAACATTTTGTCCCGAATAATGCCAATTAAATACAAATTGACTCGATTGGAAATTTGTCCTAACAAATCTCCCCCTTTTGTCTATTCCGTGCCAAAACTAAACCAAAAATCCTATGGGCCGTCAAGCTATCTAAAAATATTCATTCCCCTACCCCAAAAAGGAAAAACTTACAGACGCTCGATAGATACACAAACATGAGTAGCTTTTCTTTGCTTGAAAACTTTGTCGCATTGATATATCCTTGTAACCACATTTAAACACACCTTTCAAATGGAAAGAGAATATGACAGGAATAAATCCACAAATGAATAAACATCTAACAATATTTAAATAACCTCAACCTAGTTAAGATGTCTCCCCATAAGAGAAAGATATATTAATCATGCAAAGTAAATATACCATTTCTCCCCCTTTTTGTTCACGAATAGAAAAAGTAAGATAGCATAAAACAATTAATCCCCTAAAATTGAATCTCCACCCAAATACGTGATATTAAGATACCAATATTTGTAAGTCACCTACAAGATCTTCAAGTTTCGTAGAGTCTAAAGTACCCAAATAATTCAAAAATGTTACCTTTAAATTAAATCTGTTAGGCAATGACCTTAAGATTTTATTTATCACTCGGTTGTCGAGTATCTTCTCTCCCAAGTTAAACAAAGAGTTAACTATGTCGGATAATCTCGAATAGAACTCATCAAAGGTCTCATTCTCCAATATTTTAATCGTTTCAAATTGTGTGGTGAGGTATCGGAGTTTGCAAGCCTTAAAAACACTACTTACTTCATGGTGAATTGGAGTATGTCCCAAGCCTCTTTAGAATTCTCACACACCATAATACGGTGGAAATCCTCCAGGGTAACAGAACAAAATAGGGAATTGAAACCTCGAGAATTATACTATGATAATTTATGCTCAACCTCACTCCACAATTCTACGGGTTTTAAGTGAATTGCCTATCTATCTCTAGTGGCAGGTGGAGATCGCCCTTTAACAACTACTAACCACACCCACTCATCTATTGCCTTAAGTGTCGACTTCATACGCATTTTTTAGTATACATAGTTTGACCCATCAAACATTTGGGTTCTAAAACCATTAAATCCTCCAAAATTCATGCTTAAAGGCATGGGATCAAAACACAAAAACTAAGTGTTCTAGCTCCGATACCAATTTGAGAATGCACGGTCCCCCTAACAGTGTGTGTTTAGGCAAACATGGTTAGAATAAACACAAGTCCATTTTTTTTTCAAATTTTAAAGATTGAAACTATAAACTAAATTAACCCAATTAAACTTATCACCTATTTTAAAAACTTTCTTACGGGAAACTGATTTACCAAATTTTATATTTTTACCCTAAATCATGCATATAAGGTGATAGAAGACAAAATAAATAAATCAACCACCAAATGCCGATGTACGAGGAAAACCCCAAAGGGAAAACCCTCGAATGGCCCAACTAAACTTTCACTAAGATACGAAATTACAAAAGATGACAGTAGACCTTCATAATGACTCAATACCTCACAAGCCTTGACCCTATTTAATCTTTGATTGCTCCTCCACAATGCACCACAGGAGTCCACCCACGTTAGCTGCCATAATGTACGAGTCCACGTAAATCTCGGTATCCACCGATAAGGCTCAACAACCATCAAACACTGCAAAAAGCACACATAAAGTCCACCGCATGAAATAAGTTCTCTCTAGATGAAAGAAAAAACTTTGATGCTTAATTTCAAGATCTGAAAGAATATGAATTATGTAACCTGGATCTTTAAACGTATAGAGTGAAACTTAAAGTTTGAATCTTTTATAAATAGGTTGGAAATCATTTTTTGCCAAAAGTTCTTTAAAGTTCTGAGTCCAATATGCCTTAAATACTGAATGCATGAACTTCGAGGCGGTGGCTCGTTTGAACGAAAACATAAATCGTTCAAACAAGAATTGCACTTTCGTTTGAACGATACCTCAGTTCGTTCGAACAAAGATGCAATCTCAGTCAAACAAGCTACTAATGAGGTGTGACATCATTAGCAGAGGAACCTCGCTCGATGGTAGTTATATCGTCATTCTAACAAGATCTTAATCTCATTTGAACGAACAATGAAGTCGTTCAAACAAAAGTATCAATTTCATTATAACGAGCTTGATTCTCGTTCAAAACGGGATTTAAACCAAAAATTATTTTTCTTTAAAAAATAAATTAAAAATAATTAAAATTATTTCCAAATGTTTTAAACAAAAACAAACCCTTTTAAAAAATATTTGCAAGGTCTCATAATTAGTACGCATTCATACTTGTGAGATCCTCGATAAATGTGAAGATAAACTTTCCACTAAACATGGCACGACATATCCAATCTTTCAAGCTTGGCTGCCACGTCTTCATTAACAACATCATAGTCTCATGGAATCACATACACGTCTATCCTATGACTCAAACGTTTTATCCGGAATAATGCCAATTACATACAAATTGACTCGATTGGAAATTTATCCTTAAAACATTTTCATGGTCCATGTGACACCCATAAAATCCACAAATAAAATGATTGGTCATGATTTAAAAATCACGGGAGTAAAATAATAATTAGTAATATTCTAAGCATGAACGTGATAAATAGAAAACAATAAGTATAAACAAAACTAAATATCAAAGAGCCGAGTGAATTGAAACATCTCTCATAACATCCAACTAAAAATAACAATAAAAATCCGAGTTTGGAATATAATGAATCTTCGTAGTACAATATCTAACTCTGAATAAACACGCCAATAATAATAAACTTATCTCATAAAAATATTTAACTTAGGAAATCTGAAACAATACATTTGCTAAAAAAGTGAAATAGAATATAATAATGTAATTGAGCTACAATGATCGACAAATTATCCTAGGAAATGATATATATAACTTATGCTGGAGAGGCTCCTCGAACAAGTATCTCAAGTCTGCAACTACAACTGCGACCAAAGATATGTAAAAGTGGTTCCATAAAGAGGGTTAATCGTTGAAAGTCTACAATGTATAAGAATAAAACTACATTTGAACAACGATAATAATAACACATCTTCCTTCAATATTTAAGTTGATTTTAAGTTATCCCAACTTAAATAAGAATGTGGTTTTAATCAAAATCCCAAATGAGGCCCATGTGATTTCATTCACTTAGTTATGCATTCTATACTATAACAATCTTAGGTTCATCTACTGAATTAGGTATCTCTTAGTCTACATTAATCTCCTATATTAACGGTATCTCACTTAATAAACATTAATATCTTACTTTAATATTATCAAGTTATGATTCTGAATGTATATCTCTAATGTATCAGGTTGTAATATTCCTGAGTCATAGTTCATAATATATATATGTGTGTGTGTATGTGTGTGTGTGTGTGTGTGTTTATATTCTATAGAAATATTCCATAGTCATAATGTCATGGTATACGTCCGTAGTATAAATAATAATCTAATACAATCATCTCAGGATACCAGTTAAGAGAAAATTATACAATCCTGAATATCTGCGAGTATACTCATCTGGCACTAAATCAATGGGCTATGCTAAAACAAGCAAATAAAATTGCTAAGTATTAACCCGAATGCCTTCGTGGATCGAGCGTTCACTACTAGGTATAGGTTATAGGACATCCGATAACTTTGATTTTTGTATGTCGTTGTTGAAAGCCAAGTTAGTTAAAACATCAAATACCTACAAAATAATATCAACTCAAGTGTAGAGGTAAGTAAGGGTATCAATCCACTTCCAAGGGGGTACGCTAGAGACAAATTCAATTGTAATTCACTTTTTATTTTCTTTTTGTGCTTTTTCACTTTTCTACTTTTTTTTAGCTTTTTCAAATATTAAAACAATCGGGTGAGGTGAGGTGTTAGGGTGTGTAGGTTTTAGGGGGGGGGGGGGTGTTTAAGTTGCACCCATAAAAGTAACACTAATAAAATAAAATAAATAAAATAAAATAAAAACCTAATAAAATCCAATTCTAAAATAAAACAAAGACTCAAATAAAATTGAAACTAAAAAGAGAAATAAAATAAATAAAAATAAAAATAAAATCTAATAAAACTAAAACTGAAATTCTAATTAAATGTAAAATGAAATAAAACTAATAAATGAAATCCTAAAAAAAATCTAATCCTAATAAAAATAAAGCTAATAACTAATAAAAATAAAGATGAAATAAAAATATACTAATAAAATATAAAAATAGTAAATAAACACTAAAAATCCTAAATAAATCAAAAATAAATTCTAAAAATAAAATAACTCAAACTAAAAATCTAAAAAAAATATTAAAAAGGGGAAATTAGACACACACGGGGTTCGGGGTAGGTTTAGGGTAGGTTAGGATTACAAGATAAGGTAATTAACTCCATTTTAACTGCAAATTGCTCCGAAATATAGCTTTTGACACCGCAACTGCAATTAAGCCTGCATATTGAACAATTAAGCACATAAGACCGATATTGTCGAGAATTAGCAACTAAAGTACATCTATCCGGGGTATAAAATGTACAGTTTTGGGTGCTTATCACACCACCCCCAACAGAGCGTTGCTAGTCCTCGAGCAATAAGATAGAGAGAAAGAGAAAGATAAAAAGCCAAAAGTGTAACACTTTCGCGGGCACTTACGATTGCACTTAGCATGTGCAAAAAGCCTTTAAACCTATAGGTTGCCCTACAGGACGAGTTGTGTCTCGTGGGGGTTTGTAGGGAATATACCCAGAAAATTCTTATTTGCAAACGACGGTCTATCTCTTATTAGACATAGAATAATCGTACAATCCTTCACGAGAGAAATATTTTCAGAAATACAAGCTAGAAGCGTAAAAAGTTTAACTAAGTAAATACTTAAGGCACATCCTTCCTAGAACTCAACGTGTGTAGTGTGAATCCGTCAAAACAGGTCGAGTATCACAAGAGTAATTCCTAGATTGCCTTGTCGGAATCAACGCTTCAACTTCAAATCTCACGGATATATCTCTCTCAAACGAACTCGCGAGATTAGGGTTAGTGTATCGCTCTTGTGTGTGAGGAGGTGAGTAAATGTAAGCAAGTTGAAACGTCTCACACACACACATAAGAATGAACGAACAATTTGAAAGAAAATTGATCTCATGAAAGAATGCTAATCACTATAGTGAGAACGTTGAGTTATTCACCATGTTGACTTTCATTTACCCGAACACCTAGGGAAAATAGGGATGTTTATGGGTGAGGGGAAATGAGATGGAAAGGATATGATGATATGAGGTAGAATGGTGATGTATGGATGAGTAATGAGTGATGGATGTGTAATGGATAATAGATGGATGCGATATGTGAGAAGAGTGTATACACTTGAAGAATAAATGTCTTTATTTAAAAACTAACTACAAACTCTTTTTCTTTTCTTTTCTTTTTTTTTCTATTTTTCTTTTCTTTTTCTCTATTTTTTTTCTTTTTTTTCTATTTTTGCTATATTTTTTATTTTGTTTTTCTCTCTCTTTCAAACCAACAATGCAGACATTTACATTTGAAATCACACTTGTTTTCTCAAAAATGATGATAGATGATATATGAATGAAGTGGGGAATGTATATGGATGGTGAGGGGAATATTTGGGAATTTGGAAGAACATGGAAATGTAATGGGTGAGTGAATGGAAATGTGATATGGAAAAGTGGTAGGTGTATGGATGAAAATCTAGTATTTGGGACAAATTTTAAGACACGTGTTTCTTACAACTCGAAAAAATGTCATTCTTAGTGATCAAGCCAAAAATGTTATGAAGAATAATGAGATCGTACAATAATTAAAGTGCGGACCCAAAAGAAGTTGAATCAACTTGTGACTCGAAGATTGCGTAAAACACTCTGAAAGGGTGACAGACACAAATCTCACAAGCTAAAGTCTCCACTAGTTATCCTTAGGGTTCTCTTTAGAATTGTAGTACTCTTTAACTCTAAACCGTAGTGACGTGATAAGTGCGCAAATTTTGTTGAGTCTAGAAATTCATGGTGCAACATGCCTTGTTATGTATTACATAACCTATTTAGAAAAATATTCTCTAGCTTGATTCCTAGACTTTGAAAGATGGATTATTGAAAATTCACATCAATGAGTGAGATGAAAGAAACTGCACGAAATTTTAAAACTCAAAAAATTTCAAAAGAGCTAAACAAAAAGGAACATCGTCCTCGATGTTAAGTAAAATGATTTTTTTAAAATTGAGAGTATAAAGTAGGAAAGAGATTACCAGAATGAACCGCTAATGAAGTGGAAAGATATAGACAAGAATAAACGTAAATAAATTATAAAAAAATGTGTACAAGTCTACAAGCATGATAAAGCATTGGGTGATGTGAAACACCACCCCCAAACAGGATGAGACTAGTACAAGAAACGCAGGCTGCCTCCAGGTAGTGCTAAATTTAATGTCTTCAGCCAGACCAAACCATTCTTACCCTAAAGATAAGAACTAGGAAAGCACGGGGTGGCAGAAAAATTGGGGGATGAAAATCACCCCCAAACAAGACTTAAGCGTCAGTATTGTTGGATAGAGGCTGAAAGGGTCAATGCACTTGTATGGAAAAGTGCATCACACGATCCAAAGCATCGGTGGACCATAGGCGGGTGGGAAAAAGGGCTAAGGTGAAGGTGGAAATGGTGAAGAGGTATCGGCCACGGGCCTTATTGAGCTTAAAGGTGAGGGAAACTAGGGCCCTATAAGCATGGTGCTGAAGTTGATGAGGGAGGCAAAAAGGTGTAGAAAGTGGAATGGGGTGGGCCTCAGAGAAATCACACGACCGTTCTATGAATGGGTGATGATAATGGTCGCGCCGTGACACGCCAGGGAGCTGTTGAGAAGAAAAATCAACACCACAAGGAAGCAGTGTGCATGGAGGAACAAGCTTGGTGTCACGGAAGTGGATAGTAGCACCATAAATACTCTCAAGGGTGGTGGAGGATGGTTTCAGGTGAGGATCTAAAAATGTAGATGGAAACATGAAATGTGTAAAATCAAGATCCAAACCAGGTGGTGGGGTTGAAAGGATAATGGGTGGGTCGGGTGGGATAAATGGTGGAGGAAGATTATCCAACTCAAGAGTGGGAGATACACACTCATTGGTAGGAGTAAAGGAATACTCACAAGGGAGTGTGGTTTCTAAAGATGGAATGTTCAACTTCTCCATAAGACTTGCATCGGTGAATATGGTGGGTGGGTCAAACGAGGCACTAAGATCGGAGATAGTGGAATCACTAGAAATATCGGGCTCAAAGGGAGCCATGCATGATGGAACATGATCCATATCCGGAGAGGTGGAAACTATCACGGATTCTATCTCCGGAAAATGGTGAACACTCATAGCCAGAGCTAACCTAAGATGAAGTGGTTCCTCGGGAACACACACGATGGGCTCAATGGGTATAGACTCAGGCATTGTTTTGGATATTACAGGAGTGGGAAGGTGAATGTGAACCTCAAGGTGGGGTTCATGTGGACATGGTGGGATTGGATCAAGCTCACTATCGAAAGGTAAGTCAACACATTTGTCGACTTGGGACCCGGACCATGGGATGGTCTCAACTTCGAGATTCTCGGGGTGGTAGGGTTGGTCACACTCAAAATTCGTGTCACAAGAGGACACATCATCATCACACTCAGTTGCAATGATGGGTGGATGCATGTCCGATTCTCTCGCACACTCCAATTCATTTAACCTTTGTTCAAGCCTTCGGAGAGTTTGAATTTGAGTGGCTTGCTATTACTCAAGTATGAACTTTTGCAAGAGGGTTTCGAGAGCGGATGTGGATGAAGGTGTTGGTGGAATGATGGGTGGTGGCGGTGGTTGAGGTGGACACAACTCGATACTGACAGGACTATATAGAGAATACTCATATGAAGTGTGTGGGGTGGGGCGAAGTTCATCATACACGAAAGGATCGCTTTCGTGATTGACAAATGGTTGATACTAATGGGGTGCGTAGTGAGGGGACTGATCGGGAATGGGTGCACAAGGTTGCCATGACGACTGTGGGAACGTGTGAGGATCCACAACATCGGGTCGGGATTCGTATTGCGTGGAAGGGTGATCAGGCCTCCACGAATATCTCGGGTACTTACACAACTCGGGATTGGGTATATCATGACAATGGTCCGAGGTGGGTTCCGAAACAGTGTCATATGGATACACATGTTCCATGGTGGGTTCGGATGGATACGGAATGTAAGGGCACTCATGGGACATGTGATCGGCATAATAATAGTGGGTGCACAATAAAGGATGAGACACGCCGACACTTGACACCGAGGGTGATGGAATATGAGGTACGTGCATGGACGGGTCAAGAGTATCAACGGGACTCGTGAGAGAGGTGAAACCACTAAGTATCTCATAAAGAGACGGCTCGGGATCACTCTCACACGTGTCACGTGTCAATGGAAAATGACCAAAGTATTCCCGTAAAGGACGTTCTTCGACCATGAGGAGAGAAAATATTTTTTGGATTTTGTAAATTTTTTTCAAAAGGAAAGAAAATATTTTTGGATTTTTCTAAAAAGGAAAGAAAGAAAATATTTTTGGATTTTTCTATAAAAATAAAGAAAGAAAATATTTTTGGCTTTTTTATAAAAAATAATAGAAGAAAATATTTTTGGATTTTGTGGAAGAAAATGTGGGAAAAATATGGACTTTTGATTTGGACGAACCAACTAAAACCGACTACCGAAAATGGAATTAGACACACACACAAGTCAAGAAAATTCCCTAACTAGCACATAGCCAATTTTTATCTTTAGATTTAGCGAAAGGGTAATCAAATTTTAATTAAGTCCGCGGGTGATAAAAATTCACAGAAATCTTTGTGATCGCCTTTGCAAAATTTATTCTCCTAGTGGGCTACCTAGTTAATTGATTTTAAATTTAATGGTGGCTAGGGTAGCACACAAGTGGTAAGCGAGTGAGTGGGGTGATGAAATCCCTTCTCGTGAGTGACCGGGCGTAGGTCTTAGTCAATTTAATTCATCATTCCATTAAAAATAAAATGCAAGAATTAAATCACATAAGAGCACGTAGGAGTACACAAGGTATGAACTCGCTAACAAGAGGGCGCGAGGAAATGTACCTCCCATGGCTTTTAGCCCGTGGGGTGCCAAAATTGTTGAGTCGATCGGGGGGAGAATACGTCAATCTCAGTCATCCTCGAGAGTCCTACCGACCCAAGGTAGAGAGGCTTATAAATTCTTGCCTTTGGACGCCCTCTCTCTACCTTGTCCGATTTTCCTATCACGCTTTCTTCAATTATTACAATTTTAAATGGAAAATAAATGGTGTCTCTATGCACCGCAATACAAGCCAAGATAATAAATTCCTAATACAAGCCTTCTAATAAAATGCAATATGGTACTAAAAATAACAAAGTGCAAAAAAAAATGAACTACAATATGAAATCCGCTCCAAGTGCTTCAAGATCCCAAGAATGGCAACGACGCCATTTGATAACGAAGCAACTGCCCTATAATCTCAAAGCAACATTAAAGGGAATCAGTAAGACATCACAGAAAATGTATGACCACATACCCAAGACTATATGACCCTTCCTATTATCACACTCGGGAGACAGGTACCTCACCACGTAGGATCATAGTAATTAGGATCTAGGTAGAGTCCATTATTATCGTTGAAATACCATGCACGACGCAGCCTATCAAATCCCTCCTAGTATTTCACCCATAATTAAACATGAATTTATGGTATGATTGAACATAAAAATAACCAAATCAGCACAAACTGTACTCAATTGGGTTACATAAATAATGTATTTTATTATAAGTGTGGTGACAATTATTATTCAACACAAATAAATGAGAGAAGCGTAATCACCAAGGAAAATAAAGAAGATAAAATGTCAATCACATAACAAAATATGTACGTGGTTCAGCAAGAATGCCTACGTCCACGGTGGTGCAGTCAGTATTATTTCTATATACTACGGGGAGCATTTACAGAGAATACAATGCATGTATTTTGCCCCAGACTTAAGGTTTATTATATACATGTCTGATGCTAAATTCGGGTACCCACAATTGCCCCAAAAGTTATTGTGCCACAAGTTGGACTCAATAAATTTAAATTATTTTCCATAATGACACTTTTGTGAATCGTGTAACTCTTCCCAAAGTCGAGAACTGAATTAGGCGGCAGTTGATTTGTGTCCTGTGCGCGATGATTGGGAGCATTTAAAAACTATTTGGAGCAGTGTTCCACCATTGTCGTTTCAAATTTCTTTGCATTTATTCACCTTCTGCGAGTTTCAGTTGTCGTTTCTTCTTCTCTAGGCCTTCATTTTCTTCGCTTTCATTCTATCTCGTGATCTTTTCATCTCGTAAGTCCTCTTTGCTCTTTCCTTTGTGCTTCTTTTGCTGAGTTTTCTCTGAATTTGCTATTTTTAGGGTTTACAAATGTCAAAAATAGGTAATAGGTCATTATTTGAGTTCAGGAAGTTCTATAATATCCCAGAATGGGTAGAGATTGAGTGTGCCTCTCTCCCTAAGAATGTTAGAGAGATAGAGGGTGCTCATTGGATTCATGTCCTGTTACTTTCTCAAGGGGGCTTACTTTTCCTCCAAACAATTTGTTTCTTCATTTCTTTGGTTATTTCAACATTGTCCCTGCACAGTGTTCGCCCAATGTATGGAAGATAATTAATGGTGTCCAAAGAACAAATCAACTTTATGGCACTAAATTAGGACTCGCCGAAGTTTGCTTTTGTTATTCCTTCTCTCAAACTAGATCTGGTCTTTTTTACCTCAAGGCCAGGAGTACTGACAGGGTATTGGTAGTAAATTTACCTGATTCCCACAAGGACTACTGGCAAGATGGCTTTCTTGCTAGGAATTGGCAGTTCTCCCCTCATACTGAGGGGTCGAGGTCTGATAGATTCACTGTCCCCTTTTATGGGGAAGAGTACATAGGTAGTCTTTGCTCTGCCCTTCTGATTTCTTTGTTAATGTTTGATTTTCTTGACACTTTCCTGTTTTATTTTCAACGAGGACAAAGAACTTGGAGCCTGCCCTTAGCGAGGTTTGAACCTCCGAGCTGATTAAAACTTGGAATATAAGGGAACCCTTGGCTGACGGTGAACATCCTCGGTCTGCTGCTTTCTTTCTTGAGTATAAGAACATTGGGTCCAGTTTTATTCCAAGGCCCATGGATAGCATTCCTGAGTTTGATACTTCTGAAGAAGTTACTGCCAATCCCATTCAGTTGGACGAGGAAGAGAGCAATTCTGAGAGTGATATCAGAGGAGGTGTTGAAGGTGGTTTCGGTGAGGAGAGCTCCAGCAGTGACAGTTCTTCTAGCTCAGAAGAGAATTCTGAAGCCTAGTAACCTTCAAGTACATCTAGCAGCTCTAGTGAGGAAATGGTTCCCCCAAGAAAAAACTTAATCTGTGATGATGGTGATGATGATGATGATGTGCTCCTTGCTCAAAGGTCAAAGAAGCAAAAGTCCAGCAGTGGGGTTATTGCTACTGGTTCTCGGTCTACTGCTCAGGAGCAGGAAAAGAAGAGAAAGGAAGAAGAGCATGTGAGAGAGAGAGAGAGGAAGAGGGAAGAAGAGAAGAAGAAGATTAAGGAGAAGAAGAAGGTCAAGGAGAGGAGGAGGATAGAGAAGGATAAGTAAAAGGAGGAAGAGAGGAGAAAATAGAGGCGAGGACAAAGGCTGGGGAGGCCTTAGTGCCTGTGTCCGCGTTGTCAGAGGGGGCCTCGATTGCCACTTCTCCTCAATTGGCCCCTGTGCTGCTCGAGAGAGCAGTCCTTCCTGCTGATTTCTAAAAGTCGATGGGGACTGACCAGTTAGTCCTGCAAGCGAGTCAGAGGCTAGCCTTGATAAGTTTATTTCTCTTTTCTAATGTTCGTCAAATTGCTGTGCACTATCGCTCTCGTGATGAGCTGATCACCATGAATGGCGAGATGGATAAGCAGTATGTTGCATTGAGAGTGAAGAGTGTCGAGCTCAATGCTAGCTTGAAGGTTGCTAATGCTTCCCGTATGTCCTCTGACCTGGCCCTTATCAACGCCAATCGAGGAAGGGAGGCGGTGGCCAAAGAACTGAGCGAGCTAGGGTAGGCCTACGATTTGGTTTGCTCAAGCAAGATGGCGGTCATGGAGGAGAACAAGGTATTGAATGAGAATATAAAGGAGAAGGATTCCGACATAGCCACCGTTAAGGAACACTTTTATAACTTTGGGTGGGCTGCCGCATACGAGGATGTTGAGGTTCAGATAGGCTACATCAGCCATCTAAACTTCAAGAAAGGCTGGAACAAAGCCCTCATGGCTACCGGGGTGGATGCTGTCTATCCTTTGTTCGATGAGCACGATCCAGGCCCGAAGCCAATTGTGGATGAAGCCCCTGCCCCAGCCAACGAAGGTATTGAACTTGCCTCCCAGTTAGTTCCTGTTGAGGACCTTTATGTTCGTACGACATAGGTTGTCCCTGTTGAGGGAGGTGCTCCTATTGCTGCTGACAAGGGGAAGCAACCAGCTTCTTCTGAGCAACTCGAGGTCGCCAGCTAATTTATCTCTAGGATTCCTTTTGTATTTTTATTTATAATGTTCCTTTCTATTTCTTAATGTACTCTGATCCTTTTAAGTATTAATGAAATGAGAAGTTCTCTTCCCTGAGTGTACTGATTTATTCTATCCTTTACTGTCCTTTTATGCCCTGTAGTTGATTGAGGTAGATGACTATATACCAGCCACTTCTCAATTGGGAAGAATTCTTGGTCCTGATGTGAGTCCCGAAGTTCGTCATACCTTCATGAGAATTTTCAAATCGCTATGATTGAGGAACAAGCATTTCATAGAGCAGACTGAGCTCATTGTTAAACTGAAGGACAGGCTCCAGGAGATGGAAGAGGTTGGAGTTTCTATTCAAGAGGAGGTGAATACTCTGAGATCTAGACTCCTCGATGCTCCCGAGATTAACCAGGTTAGAGAAATTTTGTAACAGGAAAATGAGTCTTTGAGGAGGGAGGTGTTTCTCCTCAGGGAGCATGCATCGAGCATTGCGCCTCGCATTTTGAGGGGTTCCTCCTCATCACGAGCTGACATAGGATCGAGCGACGTACCTCCAGTAATACGAGGTTTTATCCCATCGACCGCTTCGTGATCTGGTACGAATACAAGAAACCCATCTAGGGAAATTGATGAGCTTCGTGAAGATGTCTGCCGAGCATACGTTATTGCTGTTGGGCTCCAAAGGGATGTCACACGATTGAGGCATCTGTTTAGGAGAGGACCCCAACGAGTATGGGCTGATGGGTACGACCAAGGCTGGATGGATTCTCCGACGAGGCTGACAGAATTTGAAGAGCTTGCCTTTATTAGGGGATGGTTGAGTGCCCTAAGGGAGCTACAAGTTCCAAGGAAATCAATGCTCTGGTATCGTCATGAGATTTCCCCTTCCACTTTAAGGCCTAACCCCTTCAGGAGGGATGATCAGTGGATCCCCATCGATGCCATCCCTCGACAGCTATTGGAGTCAGATAAGAACGAGGTCGATAAAGAATTAGCTCCTCACCCGAATGACGGTCGAAGAGCACAAGTAGCTGATTATCTTGTTCAGAGGCCTCGACCTAATTAAGATTTTACTAGTTATAATTATGTACACATATGTAATGAAATAATGTAGTATCGATGCATTGGGCGATCTCGTCGATTATACACGAGTTGTACATTTCTGTTGTGAAATAATATAAAATTTATGTTTTGGGCGAATTCACCGACTAAATAAGTGTTCAATATTTTTTGCATCATTTATTCTTTGCTTAATAATCTTGGGCCTCTCTTGGCAGACTAGATTGGTAAGTTTGTATTATTAAGTAAGTGTCCCTCCAGTCCAGTATGCTTATGAGATATCATTCTGCCTTACTTTACCTTTTAGGCCATGTCGTCACAGTCCCTTAGGCGTAAGTGTGACAATTAGTGAAGACACACATGGTGTTGGATATTCTATCCGATCAGGGTATTGTTGACCAAACATTGTCTGGCGACCATTTTGACTTGGTCGTATTGACTAAGGATCTCCTGTAGGGCTTCATATATTGCCAGGGGCAATGCTAAGAGGTTGTTCATATTTCATAATGAAAACCTGAGGAGGGTGTTTTCCCTGCTATAGTGTACTGAGTAGTGTGCATGTTACTTGGAAATGGTGTGCAAGTTAGAAAGTTCACTTATTAGTTAACTAACACCTCATAGAATGCAACTGCCAAACCACTTTTATTAATCATAAGCAAATGAGCTTCCAAAATCTGGCAAAAAGGCGAAAGAAAAAACTAGAAATAGAATTTCTTAAGATTTGCTGCATTCCATGTTCGGGGTATCTCTCTGCCCTCCAGCATTTCTAAGTGATAGGCTCCTTGCAGGTCATCTCTTGTTATCTTGAATGGTCCTCCCCAGTTTGGCCCTAACTTGCCATCTGATGGTTTCACTACGCTGCCATGGACTTTCCTTAGGACATAGTCACCAACTTGGAATGCCCTTGGATTGGCCTTCTTGTTATAGTGTTTTGCGAGCTGTTGCTGATAGCTCGCTAGTTTCACTAAGGCAAGTTCTCTGCGTTCGTCGGCTAGGTCGAGTTTAGCGAGCAATGCTGCATCATTCTGGCCCTGGTCGACGAGGGTGGACCTCATAGTTGGTAGGCCTTCTTTTAATGGGATGATCGCTTCCATTCCATATGTTAGTGAGAATGGGGTTTCCCCCGTTGCTCGACGTGGGGTAGTGCGGTGAGCCCACAGAATATATGGCAGTTTGTTTACCCATGCACCTTTGGCTCGCTCTAATTATTTCTTTAACCCATCGATCACTCTTATGTTGGAATCCTCGGCTTGACCGTTGCTCTGAGGATACGCCACCGAGCTGAAATAGTGTATGGTCCCGTGCTCATTGCAGAAGCTTTGGAAAGGGCCACTTTTGAACTATTTTTTGTTGTTAATGATGACGGTTATGGGGATTCCAAAATAAGTAATTATGTTTTTCCATATGAATCTCATCATATCTGCATCTCAGATGTTTGCCAGTGGCTCTGCCTCCATCCGTTTGGTGAAGTAATCCGTTGCGACCAACAGATACTTGTAGTTGCCGGCAGCGGTAGGGAGTGGTCCTACGATGTCCATTCCCCATTGGGCGAAGGGCCAGGGGCTGGTGAGCGATCTTAGGTCACTGGCAGGTTGGTGAACCATAGGGGCGTGTAGTTGACATTTATCTCACTTGCGAGCCTACACTGCTGAATCTCTTTGCATATATGGCCACTAGTAGCCTTCCCTCATAGCTCAAAAATCTAGTGATCTTCCTCCGATATAGCCCTTATATATTCCTTCGTGGAGCTCGTGTAGAATCTTTTTGACATCCCTCGGGTGAACACACTATAGGTAAGTGCCAGAGAATGATCTCTTAGACAGCTTGCCCTCAGGAGATAAGTGAAAGCGGGCAGCTTTGACTCTTATATGATGAACGATCTTCCTATCGCTTGGAAGTGCACCATCCCTCAAATAGTTCCTTAAAGGGTCCATCCAACTGGGTTCTAATTTAATTTGGAGCACATGTTCCCCACCTGGAAGCTCATCGCTTTGATTGATGCCCCCCCTGGAAGTCGATGGGGATCGTTCTTTTCAAGTCAGAATTGATTGTCGAGCTCAGGGCTTCCAGGGCGTCAGTGTGGCTGTTTTGTCCTCTAGGAAATTGCTGGACATTGACTTCTTCGAAGCTGGCCATTAGCCTCTTTGCCAAGGCGAGATAGGCTTCCATTCTTTCATCTCTTACGTTGTAGCCCCCACTTATATGAATGGAGACTAATTATGAGTCGTCGAACACCTGTAACTGCTTTGCTCCCAAAGTGTGTGCTTTCTGGAGACCGACTATCAAAGCTTCATTTTCTGCCTCATTGTTGGAGGTTTTAAATCCAATCATGATTCCTTGTTCGAGGGTTGCACCTTTTGGAGTAACATGCACAATGCCCACTCCTTCCCCCTTTGAATTGGAGGCTCCATCAATAAAAAATTTCCGAACTCCCTCTGTTGCATGGTTTTCTCCTTGCTTCATGGGTTGAAGTTGGTCTATAAGATGATCGCCTATGAATTCAGCTATGAAATCAGCAAGGACTTGTCCCTTGATTGCATTCCTTGGTTGAAATTGGATGTCAAATCGTCCGAGCTCGACTGACCATTTAGTTAGTCTGCTCGACAAGTCCGCTTTCCTAAGGATTGCTTTAAGGGGGTGTGATGTAAGAACAATAATGATATGAGCTTCAAAATAGTGCTTCAACTTCCTTGAAGCTACTACAAGTGCAAAGGTTAGCTTCTCTAATGGTAGGTCCCGTTGTTCAGCCTCTAATAGAGTCTTGCTCGCATAATAAACGGGATGCTGAATTCTTGCTTTCTCGCATACCAGTGCAGAACTCACGGCGTGGTTAGAAACGCCAATGTATAAGTACAAGGAATATCTTTCCTCAGGTATAATGAGCAGGGGTGGTGAGCTAAGGTAGTTCTTGAGCTCGTTCAATGCTTGCGAGCAATATAGATTCCATTCTGCTGTTTTGTTTCCCTTTAAGAGCTAGAATAATGTTTTGCATTTCTCGAAGGATTTCAAGATGAAACGGTTTAAGGCAGCGAGCATGTCAGTGAGCTTTTGTAAGTCTCGTATTGTGCGAGGGGCTGTACTATGTTGATTGTGTCAATCTGGTTCGGGTTAGCCTTGATGCCTCTCTTACTGACCAAGTAACCAAGAAATTTTCCTGACTGGACACCGAAAGAACACTTGCTCGCGTTGAGCTTCATTCGGTATTTCCTGAGGATCTCGAAGGTTCTCGATAGGTCTGAGAGGTGGTGTTCTTTGCTTCTACTCTTGACGAGCATATCGTCGATGTAGACCTCTATGGTGTCACCCATTTAGTCTTTAAACATCTTGGTGACCAGCCGCTGGTAGTTTGCCCCTGCATTTTTGATCTCGAAGGGCATGACTTTGTAATAGTATAATCCGACGGTGGTGATGAATGTTGTCTTATCCTGGTCTGGTGCATACATAGGGATCTAATGATACCCCAAATATGCATCCAGAAAACTCATTCTTTCGTGAGCTGCTGTGGCGTCCACCAATTAGTCAATTTTTGGGAGGGGAAACTGTTCTTAGGGCAAGCCCTATTGAGGTCAATGAAATTGATGCAGACTCTCCATTTCCCGTTATTCTTTGGAACTACTACTGGGTTGGATAACCATTTGGGTAATTGGACCTCCCGTATGGATCCTGCATCAAGTAATTTTTCTACTTCTTTCTCTACGGCTTTTGCCTTTTCGGGCGCAGTTTGTCGTGCCTTTTGGGTGATAGGTTTAAAAGTGGGGTCGACATGCAACCGATAACAAACCACATTGGGATCAATTCCAGACAGCTTATATGGTTCCCATGAGAAAACTTCCATGTTGCTTCTCAATAAAATCGCCAATTCCTTTTTTTCTCGATCTATGAGGGAAGCTCCAATAAAAAATACCCTGTCCTTTTCACTACCACTGGCTGTAAATTCCACCAGGTTTTCCACGACTCGCTAAAAAGGGAGGAGCCTGGTCTCCTCCACTCCGGGTCTTCCATACCTTAATTGCTATTTTGAAGGTATCAGACCTTCACGTTCCTCGACCTACTCATTGGGCTTCTCGGTCTTCTTTTCGAGTCTAGGTCGGATGGATGTTATAAAGCACCTTCTTGCCATCGCTTGATCACCATGTATCTCCATTACTCCTCGCTCGGTCACATACTTGAGTTTATGATAGTAGATCGAGGGGACTGACTTCATTTCATGTAGACATCCTCTCCCGAGGATGGCTTGGTATGGCGAGTCAAGGTTGATTACCAGAAACTCAATCATCTTGGAGATACTTCCTTCCCTTACCGGTAGCACATTCTTTCCCAGTGGGATGGTCACTTTTCCAGCGAAGCCAACCAGAGGGATAATGGCTTCCTTTAAGTCACTGACGCTCAACTTCAGTTTCCTGAAAAGATCGAGATACATTACCTCGAATGAGCTTCCTTGGTCGATGAGCAGCTTGTCGACGTCATAGTTGGAAATCGTGAGCGTAATGATCAAGGCGTCATGGTGTGGGGTCCTTATTCCCACCAAATCTTCATCTTTCACTCATCGACGTTTTCCTTATTGGGTCTTTGCTGGATCGATATGAAAGGCTTGCATTACTGCTGTAAGATTTTTACCTCCATTCGAGCTGAATTTGCTTCACATCAGATGCCTCATGAATTACTGTGAATTCATGGCCAGCATCGTCTTCGAGGACATTATCAGGTCTTGTTTTTCCACTAGCAGCGACTTTCTCTGCCTTCTTTTCCACGAATTTGTTCAGATACCCGGACTGGGCCAGCTCTTTGAGGTGGGACTTAAGAGCTTTGCAATGCTCAGTCTTATGTCCTCCTTCTTTATGAAAGGCGCATCTCAGCGCATTGTTTCTCTTTGAGGGATCTCCTCCCATCTTTTTGGGCCACTTAATAAATGGCTCGTCTTTGATTTTTACGAGAATCTTGTAAATCGGTTCTCTGAAGACAGTGTTGACTGCCTCAAATGCTTTTACCACATCATACCTGCCTTCATTCTTGGAGCCATTCTTACCCCCATTCTTTCCTCCTTTCTTCTGGTTCTCAACTTTGTCATTGCCTTTGGCAGCGATCTTAGTTCGACCGTTCTCCCCTGTGCTGAGGCGGGTCACATCCTCCACCTCGGTGTATTTCTCGATGCGAGCCATCAGGTCGTCGATGGTCGTGTACTCTTTCTTTGTCAGAGATTGGTACAAAAGGGAAGAGTTGGGTAGCCCAATTTTGAAGAAGGCCACTGCTACCTGCTCTGAGTAGTCCTCGACCTCGTTGAATAACTCCCAGTACCTCTTCGTGTAGTCTCGGAGGGTCTCTTGAGATTTCTTCTTCATTGTTAGAAAAGCATCCATCCTTTTGGGATGGGAGCTACTAGTAATGAAGCGGGCCATAAAAAGCTCGGCTAGGGACTCAAAGCTCCTGATAGACCTGTGACGAAGCCTTTCAAACCATTTCTGCGCCACATCATGCAGGCTCGAGGGAAAAATTTGGCACATCAGCATATCTCGGTGGTTCCAGAGGGTCATGGCTTGCCTGTACTGCCTAACGTGATCAATGGGATCATTTTTTCCATCGTAAATATTTAATCTTGGAATAGCGAATTTCTTAGGGGCTTCCTCTTCCTCTATTTCCCTCGAGAAAGGGGATTTCATCTGGGTCTTGAGATCTTGTCTAGTAAGCTCCCTAGTCGATCTAGCGCCACGATGTACTTGGTGTTAGTCCATCTCTCTTCAGACCAAATTTCGTATGTTCTCATTACTGCGAGCTGGGATCCTATAATGGCAAGTGGTGCGGCGGAAAAAGTGTGTTCGTGTGAGGACACAATCGTTGTGTGTTTCGCCGCCGTGACACAAAAGATAAAACCTAAACTACAGCTACACTTGACAAGCAAGCACAGCGGTAAGTCGGGTATCGTAAATCCACAGGGAGAGATTTAATTTTAGATGATAATTGTTTAAATTACTTCAGGAATAAAAGTGTAAAATAAATAAAAGAAAAGGTGAAAGGGTGGTTATCGTGAATAAAGAAAAGAATAAGTTGCGCTAAAATTAAAGTAAAGCGAGGATTGGGATCACATACACACATTCACGGGCTAAACAACTACTAATTAGAATTTCGATTCGAAAACATTTAATCGATCATTTTCAATTAAGCATAAACATCACGCAATAAGGAATTTAAGCCAAAGTTGCGAGATTAAACATTTAATCAAAAATGATCACACGCGGATTAAATTCGGATTATCGCTATAAACACTAAAGTTGCGTGACAAATAAAGTTAAACGCACAACAATCCAACTTTAATACACGCGGTTTCAATTAAATGCAATTTTATACAAAACCTAACTTTCGAGGTCTAAACCCGTAAATGGCGGAACGAAATCCCGACCCTATTTATCTAAGGGCAATACATGAATTAAACTAATTAACAAAGCAATAAACTAATTAAGCAAGAAATAAATTAATCTAGGCAAGAGATATAAATGACATCAATGGAAATAAATCAAGAAATCAACTATATTAATGGTAGGTGTAATGAAAATCCAACTTACAACACCCAAAAGTTGTCACACCAAATGAGGAAGAAGAAGAGCTCCCAAAACCCACCAAACCCTAACTAAAACTAACCTAAAAACGTTCTCCCAACTTCATACAATGTTTACCCTTATATACCCAACCAAAAATCAACTTAAAAATACAGATTTTCGGACTTTTCCTGTAGCCGAATCGATTCGGAAATGGTCCGAATCGATTCTGAAACAGGGGAAGTTCATTTCTGCATTTCTGCAGCATTCCAAATCGATTCGGTTTTGGGCCGAATCGATTCGCAAGCTACAGGTCTGAATTCTGCAGCTTTGTCCTGTTTTACGGAAAATTCCGCCATTTCTTCGTTATAGCTCGGAATGAGGCACGGTCGGAGTCTACGCAAAGATAACTCAGAGGAATACAACATCCAAGAAGACATTGGGCCAAAAAACCAAATTATGAAATGACTAAAATTCCCTTGAATGTGATCTTGAGTGTACTTTTCATGTCAAAACCATCCTAAAAATGCCATAACTCCATCGATACAACTCGGAATCATGCACCGTCGGCGGCCACGCGAATAGAAATCAAAGGGATTCAACTTCCGTGAAGAGCTAGGGATTCAAACCCTAATGCTGGAATTACTAAAATGCCCCCGAAGATGCAAAAGTCGACGAAACAATTCCGGAAAGCGTCCGAACTTCATACTAAGCATCCAAATACCTACAAAATCTCAATTAACCCCTGCAAAACATGTTAACATAGAAATCTGAGGTTGTCTGGTTAACGACCATAAATATAGGGATTAAGATACCCGAGGGGGCTAATAACGCGTAGGTTAACGGGTGAAAAAATGCAATATTTGCGTCGCATCACACCCCCTAACTTACACATTGCTAGTCTCTAGCAATGAAATAGGAAACAACAAGAACTGCAAGCAAACCAAAAGCAGGAGAAGAACAAAAATATGGTATAAAATCAATAAAAAGATAAGGCCACTTTCGCGGGCGATTCGATTGCATTTAGCATATGCAATAAGCCGTTAAACCCCTAGGTTACCCTAGTGGACGAGTGTTGTCTCGTGAGGGTTTTCAGGGATGAAACCCACAAACATCATATGGTTTCCTCAAAATATGCCCAACACAACATGCGACAAACTCAACAATGGCGAAAAGGATTTCAAACATGTTATTATCATATTGAACGAATTCAAGCTAAAGTCCGTTGTTATTAACAAGTTGAATGCACCTCATAGAATTGAAACTTTAAAAGTGGGAGGGGGGAAAGCACATGCATAGTGTGATTTGGTGAAAAACTTATATAAACCGGATACTAATCAAAGCAAGCATACATTCAATCCTCACGGGCATTACGCTCAACAAATGAATTCACTATGAAAAGGGAGGTAATACACGGGACATGTGGGCTTAAGAGTAAATGTAAATGGAAACTAGGCCGCACACATGTCACAGAAGAAGAACGCTATATATAAACTGAAAAACTGTAATCTCAATGAAAGGATACCGCACACTAAAAGAGGCGAAATGCATTTTCACAGATTATCACAACTATTATGACTTTTGAATTACATCAACCTAAGATCACATAGGACTTTATAGGGTTGTAATGTAGGTTTGGGGTTAAGGTACGAAATGAAAGGTATATGTACGGATTCAAAGTGTTCGGAATGAAAACTCGGGATAATGGGATAATGCGGGCAATATCAAAAATGGAAAACAATTTCCAAAACGGCATTAGATATGTCATCGGGAGAGTAATCAAAGCTTATTGAACACAACAAACAACATTTACAACTTTCTCTTTCTTTTCTTTTCTTTTCTTCTTTTTCTCATTTTTCTCTTTTGTTTTCTATTGCTTTTTGCTTTCTCTTTTTCTTCACTTTTTTCACATCACTTTTCTTTTCTTCTTTCTTTACTTTGCTTATCAAACTCTCATATGCCTAAAATTGCAACCGAAATACAACAACAACATTCAATCCCATGTAACATTCCAAAAAAAGGTATGTAAGGTGTATGTATGGCTTAAAACTCCAATTTGGAGTTGGTTATGGGATTTTGGGTAATGAAACGAAAGGCTAGTATTTAGGCTCAAAGGGGTTGACTAGGGAAACATATATGGTGAGGTCAAGGCTAATATGGGTGATATAACAAAGATTGCCTATGATCATTTCACAAAGTATACGCAATTCTCGAGTCAAAACAACATATGAAAATCATGCTCAAGTAACACATTTCAAGGATGAACTTAATTAATGAACGGTCAATGAAAGAATAAAGAGATTACCGACGAATTCAACGTTTTCAAAGAGGAAAGAATAGTGTATAACACTCACAAACGACGAAAGGTACAAAGCTTACTCGGTGTAAGCATATACAATGCAACAAAAGATTACCGAGTTATAAAAATCTTAAACCAAATCAATAGAACCAGGAAAGTGCATATGCTCATGGGATAAAGTTTAATTCATGAAGTTATTCACAATATCAATGATTTAAGGACTAAAGTCTAATAACTTCTAAAATCGAGAACATGCATCATTGAGTTGTCTATTGGATCGGACAATTATTGAAATTTATCACTGGAAACAAGGCAAAATGCCCAACAAAGGAGAAAAAAGAAAGAAAATATTTTAAAATTTTTTTTAAATTTTTCACAAAAAGGCATACTTAGTAACTAACAAGTAAGAAAATCCATGGACAAAACAAAGAAATGGATAGAATATCCTACACCCCCTAACTTAAATGTTGCATTGTCCTCAATGTGCATTAAGAACACAACACAAAGAGAGAAAAAGTACGATATTACCCAAAATTGGAGCGATCTCCATGAGCACGAGTCCAATGAAATCTACAAAACAAGTTAGTACCGAGCATAGCAAAAATAAATAACAAAAAGTTAACTAATTACACTAGACTAAATTAAAAGGAAAGAAAAATAGGGAAGAAAGAAAATTAAAAACCTAATTATTTACAACCTACTATTTAGGCTTCACACTAACTATACACTAGAAGTCTAAATAGTTGAGGGTCCACTATAAGAACGATTTGACTTTGGAGGATAACCGGTGTACCCTCACATACAAGCATGCCTTCCGAAAAATATGAATTCCGTTTGAACAACGGAAGGCATGTGGGTGGTGAAAAAAGTGAACCATCGCCAATTGAAATTTTGGGCGAACGATGGGGGATTTGGATAATAAGGGGGAAAGGTACACTTGAGGTCCAAGAAAAATCGACTCATCTCCCAAAGATTTTTCAAATGGAATGGGAGACGGTGCACACGTCGGGATAACATCCATCGAAAACAAGTTCGGTAAAGAGTCCTCATCGGGAAAAAGTGTAGAAGTTTTAATTTCTACCGACTCATAGGAATCAACCGGTAATTCTAATGGTTCGATGACGGAAAACGTATATGGTAATGAAATAAATTCAATCTCAATCGACTCAACGTCGGAAGGAGATTGAATTTCGGGGGAGAAAGATGCACACTCGATGAGAAATTCTTCGAAAAATTTAGGTGAAACACAAGTTTCCACCTCCTCGTTATTTTGTGCATAAGAATTCATCTCATCGCAAAGTGCACCAAGTCTCGTTCCAGCATCATTTAGGCTTTCCAAACCTTGGGAGTAAAGAAGCAAAGTTTCTTCCAAAGTAGGCTTCCTCGGCTCAAGAGCCTCGGGCTCCTCATTTGGTTGAAACTCGTCTTCGAAAGTATCGAAATAAGAATCGTCATTGGATTCGAATAATGAATCCAACTCAAGCTCCCAATAACGTTTTCATTTCGATAAATGTTTTCAAGTCTTTCATTTTCAAGAAAATCTTGAAAATGGAAAACTTGAAAACTATCCCCAAAGTAAGAATCATTAGAATAACCGTAATAACTATAATAATAGGACATGATTACCTCGTTGTTTGTAGATGGAGAATCCGAGCAAGAAAGTGAGCAACCGCGAATCAAAATTTCTTAGCACTCAAAGTATGCAAATCCTGCAAAAAAGGTTAAAACAAAGAATACAAATACAAAACGAAAAATACTACGAAATAATAAAGCAATTATAATCTAAAACACACTCCCCGGCAACGGCGCCATTTCGTGGTGCGGCGGAAAAAGTGTGTTCGTGTGAGGACACAATCGTTGTGTGTTTCGCCGCCACGACACAAAAGATAAAACCTAAACTACAGCTACACTTGACAAGCAAGCACAGCGGTAAGTCGGGTATCGTAAATCCACAGGGAGTGATTGAATTTTAGATGATAATTGTTTAAATTACTTCAGGAATAAAAGTGTAAAATAAATAAAAGAAAAGGTGAAAGGGTGGTTATCGTGAATAAAGAAAAGAATAAGTTGCGCTAAAATTAAAGTAAAGCGAGGATCGGGATCACATACACACATTCACGGGCTAAACAACTACTAATTAGAATTTCGATTCGAAAACATTTAATCGATCATTTTCAATTAAGCATAAACATCACGCAATAAGGAATTTAAGCCAAAGTTGCGAGATTAAACATTTAATCAAAAATGATCACACGCGGATTAAATTCGGATTATCGCTATAAACACTAAAGTTGCGTGACAAATAAAGTTAAACGCATAACAATCCAACTTTAATACACGCGGTTTCAATTAAATGCAATTTTATACAAAACCTAACTTTCGAGGTCTAAACCCGTAAATGGCGGAACGAAATCCCGACCCTATTTATCTAAGAGCAATACATGAATTAAACTAATTAACAAAGCAATAAACTAATTAAGCAAGAAATAAATTAATCTAGGCAAGAGATATAAATGACATCAATGGAAATAAATCAAGAAATCAACTATATTAATGGTAGGTGTAATGAAAATCCAACTTACAACACCCAAAAGTTGTCACACCAAATGAGCAAGAAGAAGAGCTCCCAAAACCCACCAAACCCTAACTAAAACTAACCTAAAAACGTTCTCCCAACTTCATACAATGTTTACCCTTATATACCCAACCAAAAATCAACTTAAAAATATAGATTTTCGGACTTTTCCTGTAGCCGAATCGATTCGGAAATGGTCCGAATCGATTCGGGAACAGGGGAAGTTCATTTCTGCATTTCTGCAGCATTCCGAATCGATTCGCAAGCTACAGGTCTGAATACTGCAGCTTTGTCCTGTTTTACGGAAAATGCCGCCATTTCTTCGTTATAGCTCGGAATGAGGCACGGTCGGAGGCTACGCAAAGATAACTCAGAGGACTACAACATCCAAGTAGACATTGGGCCAAAAAACTAAATTATGAAATGACTAAAATGCCCTTGAATGTGATCTTGAGTGTACTTTTCATGTCAAAACCATCCTAAAAATGCCATAACTCCATCGATACAACTCGGAATCATGCACCGTCGGCGGCCACGCGAAGAGAAATCAAAGGGTTTCAACTTCCGTGAAGAGCTAGGGATTCAAACCCGAATGCTGGAATTACTAAAATTCCCCCGAAGATGCAAAAGTCGACGAAACAATTCCGGAAAGCGTCTGAACTTCATACTAAGCATCCAAATACCTACAAAATCTCAATTAACCCCTGCAAAACATGTTAACATAGAAATCTGAGGTTGTCTGGTTAACGAGCATAAATATAGGGATTAAGATACCCAAGGGGGCTAATAACGCGTAGGTTAACGGGTGAAAAAATGCAATATTTGCGTCGCATCACACCCCCTAACTTACACATTGCTAGTCCCTAGCAATGAAATAGGAAACAACAAGAACTACAAGCAAACCAAAAGCAGGAGAAGAACAAAAATATGGTATAAAAGCAATAAAAAGATAAGGCCACTTTCGCGGGCGATTCGATTGCATTTAGCATATGCAATAAGCCGTTAAACCCCTAGGTTACCCTAGTGGACGAGTGTTGTCTCGTGAGGGTTTTCAGGGATGAAACCCACAAACATCATATGGTTTCCTCAAAATATGCCCAACACAACATGCGACAAACTCAACAATGGCGAAAAGGATTTCAAACATGTTATTAGCATATTGAACGAATTCAAGCTAAAGTCCGTTGTTATTAACAAGTTGAATGCACCTCATAGAATTGAAACTTTAAAAGTGGGAGGGGGGAAAGCACATGCATAGTGTGATTTGGTGAAAAACTTATATAAACCGGATACTAATCAAAGCAAGCATACATTCAATCCTCACGGGCATTACGCTCAACAAATGAATTCACTATGAAAAGGGAGGTAATACACGGGACATGTGGGCTTAAGAGTAAATGTAAATGGAAACTAGGCCGCACACATGTCACAGAAGAAGAACGCTATATATAAACTGAAAAACTGTAATCTCAATGAAAGGATACCGCACACTAAAAGAGGCGAAATGCATTTTCACAGATTATCACAACTATTATGACTTTTGAATTACATCAACCTAAGATCACATAGGACTTTATAGGGTTGTAATGTAGGTTTGGGGTTAAGGTACGAAATGAAAGGTATATGTACGGATTCAAAGTGTTCGGAATGAAAACTCGGGATAATGGGATAATGCGGGCAATATCAAAAATGGAAAACAATTTCCAAAACGGCATTAGATATGTCATCGGGAGAGTAATCAAAGCTTATTGAACACAACAAACAACATTTACAACTTTCTCTTTCTTTTCTTTTCTTTTCTTCTTTTTCTCATTTTTCTCTTTTGTTTTCTATTGCTTTTTGCTTTCTCTTTTTCTTCACTTTTTTCACATCACTTTTCTTTTCTTCTTTCTTTACTTTGCTTATCAAACTCTCATATGCCTAAAATTGCAACCGAAATACAACAACAACATTCAATCCCATGTAACATTCCAAAAAAAGGTATGTAAGGTGTATGTATGGCTTAAAACTCCAATTTGGAGTTGGTTATGGGATTTTGGGTAATGAAACGAAAGGCTAGTATTTAGGCTCAAAGGGGTTGACTAGGGAAACATATATGGTGAGGTCAAGGCTAATATGGGTGATATAACAAAGATTGCCTATGATCATTTCACAAAGTATACGCAATTCTCGAGTCAAAACAACATATGAAAATCATGCTCAAGTAACACATTTCAAGGATGAACTCAATTAATGAACGGTCAATGAAAGAATAAAGAGATTACCGACGAATTCAACGTTTTCAAAGAGGAAAGAATAGTGTATAACACTCACAAACGACGAAAGGTACAAAGCTTACTCGGTGTAAGTATATACAATGCAAAAAAAGATTACCGAGTTATAAAAATCTTAAACCAAATCAATAGAACCAGGAAAGTGCATATGCTCATGGGATAAAGTTTAATTCATGAAGTTATTCACAATATCAATGATTTAAGGACTAAAGTCTGATAACTTCTAAAATCGAGAACATGCATCATTGAGTTGTCTATTGGATCGGACAATTATTGAAATTTATCACTGGAAACAAGGCAAAATGCCCAACAAAGGAGAAAAAAGAAAGAAAATATTTTTAAATTTTTTTTAAATTTTTCACAAAAAGGCATACTTAGTAACTAACAAGTAAGCAAATCCATGGACAAAACAAAGAAATGGATAGAATATCCTACACCCCCTAACTTAAATGTTGCATTGTCCTCAATGCGCATTAAGAACACAACACAAAGAGAGAAAAAGTACGATATTACCCAAAATTGGAGCGATCTCCATGAGCACGAGTCCAATGAAATCTACAAAACAAGTTAGTACCGAGCATAGCAAAAATAAATAACAAAAAGTTAACTAATTACACTAGACTAAATTAAAAGGAAAGAAAAATAGGAAAGAAAGAAAATTGAAAACCTAATTATTTACAACCTACTATTTAGGCTTCACACTAACTATACACTAGAAGTCTAAATAGTTGAGGGTCCACTATAAGAACGATTTCACTTTGGAGGATAACTGGTGTACCCTCACATACAAGCATGCCTTCCAAAAAATATGAATTCCGTTTGAACAACGGAAGGCATGTGGGTGGTGAAAAAAGTGAACCATCGCCAATTTGAAATTTTGGGCGAACGATGGGGGATTTGGATAATAAGGGGGAAAGGTACACTTGAGGTCCAAGAAAAATCGACTCATCTCCCAAAGATTTTTCAAATGGAATGGGAGATGGTGCACACGTCAGGATAACATCCATCGAAAACAAGTTCGGAAAAGAGTCCTCATCGGGAAAAAGTGTAGAAGTTTTAATTTCTACCGACTCATAGGAATCAACCGGTAATTCTAATGGTTCGATGACGGAAAACGTATATGGTAATGAAATAAATTCAATCTCAATCGACTCAACGTCGGAAGGATATTGAATTTCGGGGGAGAAAGATGCACACTCGATGAGAAATTCTTCGAAAAATTTAGGTGAAACACAAGTTTCCACCTCCTCGTTATTTTGTGCATAAGAATTCATCTCATCGCAAAGTGCACCAAGTCTCGTTCCAGCATCATTTAGGCTTTCCAAACCTTGGGAGTAAAGAAGCAAAGTTTCTTCCAAAGTAGGCTTCCTCGGCTCAAGAGCCTCGAGCTCCTCATTTGGTTGAAACTCGTCTTCGAAAGTATCGCAATAAGAATCGTCATTGGATTCGAATAATGAATCCAACTCAAGCTCCCAATAACGATTTTCATTCCGATAAATGTTTTCAAGTCTTTCATTTTCAAGAAAATCTTGAAAATGGAAAACTTGAAAACTATCCCCAAAGTAAGAATCATTAGAATAACCGTAATAACTATAATAATAGGACATGATTACCTCGTTGTTTGCAGATGGAGAATCCGAGCAAGAAAGTGAGCAACCGCGAATCAAAATTTCTTAGCACTCAAAGTATGCAAATCCTGCAAAAAAGGTTAAAACAAAGAATACAAATACAAAACGAAAAATACTACGAAATAATAAAGCAATTATAATCTAAAACACACTCCTCGGCAACGGCGCCATTTTGTGGTGCGGCGGAAAAAGTGTGTTCGTGTGAGGACACAATCGTTGTGTGTTTCGCCGCCGCGACACAAAAGATAAAACCTAAACTACAGCTTCACTTGACAAGTAAGCACAGCGGTAAGTCGGGTATCGTAAATCCACAGGGAGTGATTGAATTTTAGATGATAATTGTTTAAATTACTTCAGGAATAAAAGTGTAAAATAAATAAAAGAAAAGGTGAAAGGGTGGTTATCGTGAATAAAGAAAAGAATAAGTTGCGCTAAAATTAAAGTAAAGCGAGGATCGGGATCACATACACACATTCACAGGCTAAACAACTACTAATTAGAATTTCGATTCGAAAACATTTAATCGATCATTTTCAATTAAGCATAAACATCATGCAATAAGGAATTTAAGCCAAAGTTGCGAGATTAAACATTTAATCAAAAATGATCACACGCGGATTAAATTCGGATTATCGCTATAAACACTAAAGTTGCGTGGCAAATAAAGTTAAACGCATAACAATCCAACTTTAATACACGCGGTTTCAATTAAATGCAATTTTATACAAAACCTAACTTTCGAGGTCTAAACCCGTAAATGGCGGAACGAAATCCCGACCCTATTTATCTAAGGGCAATACATGAATTAAACTAATTAACAAAGCAATAAACTAATTAAGCAAGAAATAAATTAATCTAGGCAAGAGATATAAATGACATCAATGGAAATAAATCAAGAAATCAACTATATTAATGGTAGGTGTAATGAAAATCCAACTTACAACACCCAAAAGTTGTCACACCAAATGAGGAAGAAGAAGAGCTCCCAAAACCCACCAAACCCTAACTAAAACTAACCTAAAAATGTTCTCCCAACTTCATACAATGTTTACCCTTATATACCCAACCAAAAATCAACTTAAAAATACATATTTTCGGACTTTTCCTGTAGCCGAATCGATTCGGAAATGGTCCGAATCGATTCGGAAACAGGGGAAGTTCATTTCTGCATTTGTACAGCATTCCGAATCGATTCGGTTTTGGGCCGAATCGATTCGCAAGCTACAGGTCTGAATTCTGCCGCTTTGTCCTGTTTTACGGAAAATGCCGCCATTTCTTCGTTATAGCTCAGAATGAGGCACGGTCGGAGGCTACGCGAAGATAACTCAGAGGACTACAACATCCAAGAAGACATTGGGCCCAAAAACCAAATTATGAAATGACTAAAATTCCCTTGAATGTGATCTTGAGTGTACTTTTCATGTCAAAACCATCCTAAAAATGCCATAACTCCATCGATACAACTCGGAATCATGCACCGTCGGCGGCCACGTGAAGAGAAATCAAAGGGCTTCAACTTCCGTGAAGAGCTAGGGATTCAAACCCGAATGCTGGAATTACTAAAATGCCCCCGAAGATGCAAAAGTCGACGAAACAATTCCGGAAAGCGTCCGAACTTCATACTAAGCATCCAAATACCTACAAAATCTCAATTAACTCCTGCAAAACATGTTAACATAGAAATCCGAGGTTTTATGGTTAACGAGCATAAATATAGGGATTAAGATACCCGAGGGGGCTAATAACGCGTAGGTTAACGGGTGAAAAAATGCAATATTTGCGTCGCATCAGCAAGCCAGTCATTGGTGCTCGAGTGAGTCATTGCTTAACTCGTGCCTCTCACTTTTTGGGATCCACGCTTAGGGCTCCTTCCTCGGCTGCGAGACTTGCTCGCCTGAGGGCTAGGAGTGCGGTATGGACCTCGCCTAGTGCTGCGATGGAGCTCTTTCTCTATCCTCTCTAATTTCCTTTTGAGGCGAGCATTCTCAGCCTCCTGCTTGGGAGAGGACTCCCTTTGTTCTTGGGGCCTTACCTCATAGGCATCAATCAGTCTGGAGATTTGCGTGGACCTCGCTGGTCCTTGGCTTTCCTCTGAGGCTGGCCTCTCCGGGCGAGCCCTCTGATCTGAATGCCGAACTTCAGATCTGATCCCGCGAGGAGCAGGTTGTTCTTGGATATCTCCTGCCTGAGGAGTGTTACTACTGTGACCAGACATCTCGATCTTCTTTGTTGGTGTGGACTTTCTCAGGGAAGACAAACGTTCCCACAGACGGTGCCAATTGCGACTACAATTATTATTCAACACAAATAAATGAGAGAAGCGCAATCACCAAGGAAAATAAATAAGATAAAATGCCAATCACACAACACAATATGTACGTGGTTCAGCAAGAATGCATATGTCCACGGTGGTGCAGTCAGTATTATTTCTATATACTCCGGGGAGTGTTTACAGAGAATATAATGCGTGTCTTTTTCTCCAGACTTAGGGTTTATTATATACATGTCTGTCTTTGGGGAGTGGGGGTGTTGGATTCCCCCATGTTTACCATCTATTCCTGGAACATATCTATACGATAACATGGGAGGAGACTAAGTCGTAATCCTATGTAGTTAAGGCAAGGGGTTCAGATCTTGGGCAGTTTTTATTAGGCTACTCGTCCGGGCCCATAATGCTAAATTCGGGTACCCATAATAAGTTATTACGTATAATTAAGTTTGATAGTTTATATAATTAAGACCAAACTCTAAGGCTCTAATATCTAGGTATCGTCTCTCACCTATCGCTTATGAAAATCATTATAAATGAGCAACTATTCTACTTGATATGTTACAAATACATTATTTTGTATCTTATACTTTACCTAATCATCTCTCCTTAACCAACATAAAGTTAACCTGAACCCCAAGGTTCCTAAACTAGGTATCACCCTCAAACCTATTGCTTGTATATAAATTGAATTTACCTTAAATTTAGTAGTATCATGCTATTTCAAAACCTGATTTTAAATTCCCTAGAGTAGCCAACTAGGCCAAATTAGCTAAACCGAATCGATTCCCCATAAGGTCAAATCGATTCCCCCTATAACCCCAAGTTCGTCAATGCCAACTAAAACCAAATACAAACCAACCTAAAACCTATAGAAAATAACAATAACCCATCATTGAACCATATAAAAAACGTATTAAGGCTTATAACAAGTTTCCATAATATACAGAGTGATTATAGCAAGAATAATGGTCCAAGTTCAGAAATTATAAAACTAACCCTATCTTTATCTTCTTTATAAGAATGGATTCAATTTGCTTACGATTTCTAATCGATTTACACAATAAAATTAAGGATTCTACATATTACAATATATATGATTCACATATTTTTATTTTGATGTTAGATTACAATAATACAAGGGATAATTAATTGGTTCATTTAACAAAGCTTCGAGACTTCTTCAATACATAAGTGGGGTTCATCAATTGATTAATCTAAATAAAAAAAAGGCTTGATTGTTACTTCAAATCATTTTATGTAATTATATTAGAGATTAAAATATATTATGATTATTCTAACACAAATCTAATTATATTCTTAAATAAAGGAAACTTGTCTTGGATTGATCGTATAATCAATCCCCAATTTCCCTAATTCTCCAAGACCAATTACCATTCTCCAAGATAGAGTTTTCTCATCTAATTCCTTTGCATATAAGGCTCTCCAAATATGTTTTATGACAATTAAGTTAAGCCAATAAGTTATATTATAATCATTAATCCCAAAATAAGGCTTATGTCCTACAATAGTCTCAACTAAAAATGCCCAAAACATGCTCGAAATGGCCTAAAACTTGCCCAAACCTATATACTAACCCAACAGACTAAAATTTCACTATAATAATCTCAAATAAGACTTTATTAACATCTCATGAACCAACCTAAAGATTAACATATTTTACAATTCAATTATCTTATTAACTTTATTAATTATCTAATTAAATTAAGTAATTAGTCGATATGCATAGCTTAAGTTTAAATATTAATGATTAATTAATTAGAATGTGACTCGGTATTATAAGAACCTACTTTACGATCGGAGGGCGAAGGGAATAATCCAAATAAGGAAACCCCCAACACCTAACCCCTGACCATTCCATAGTCGCCCATAATACTAAGTCTTATTATTATTTATCGTAACAAATTATCATAACATCCCTAACATCAATAGGAATATAACCCAATCAATAGATAACTCGATTAAGTAATACAACATATGAAACATATCAAAACACCAAATGACATACTACAAATCATATGAAATTAACAACTCATCAATGTCCTAGGGAATAATCCAAACAAGGAACACCCGACACCTATCCTCTCACCATTCCATAACGGCCCATTATACTAGATAATTTAATTATTTATATTACTGAATTATCATAAGTCCTCTAATATCTATAGAAATACATTCCAATCAACACATAACTCAATTACATAATACAACATATGCAATATCATAAATCAATAAATGGCATACCTGTAATACCCCGTATTTTTAATGATTTTAATTATAGGATTAATTGACTTAAAAATGGAAAATTTCATTTATAATTAATCCAGATTTAATTAGATAATTACTAGCATGATGAGAGTTGGTAATTATTTATGTGAATTATGTTGAATATTACTTAGTGAATAAATTAATATGTAACTATGAATATATTCAAAATTTTGAGTGAATAATACGGCAGTTATGGGACATTAAGTTGGGATGCGTGTGTTAGTCGTGTCGGAACTAAAATTTATGGAATAAGAGTAAATTATTTATAAGTCACCCATACTGTCATTTCAAGTGCACCAAAGTGTCCAGAAGGGTCGAAATAGTCAGAAAAGTCTACCCATAGTTTGGGTCATAGGGCATTTTGAAGCCAAACCCGCATCTCGGGAGGGTATTTTAGACATTAAATTTTTTGGAGTAATCAAACCCACGAATTTCCTAAGGCTATATCAGCTGCTAGCATTAGGTATTCTAAGGTTATCAAAAACAAAAATAATAGAGGCTATTGGAAGAGGAAGGAGAAGAGATCCCAAACCAAAAACCACCCATAGTTGCACCTCTTTCACAATTAACGCCACTGAAGAGTAGATCGGAAGACAAGGAACGTATCCATACCCTTCATCATCAAAGGATCAGACCTACTGTTATAAGGCAAGTATTGTTCTTTCTTAAATTCATCTAGATAAATTATCGATGTTTGTATAATATGATTAAGTATTCAATTACATGCATGTAGAGGACAAATTTTGGATTAAATCATATTCTTGGTATGATTCATGATTAGGATTGAAGTACTCTAATGGAAAAATGAAATTTAATACATTATGGGAATCGTTATGTGGAGAATTCAGAGTTTTGATCATGTTCTTAAAGAAAAGACATAAACTAGGGTTCTTGAGACCTAAATTGGAATTCAATTGAAAAGTTAATGAATCTTGATATTTAAATGATTCTTGTACGTTAGAAATTGTCTATATGTATTAATTTAATGTTTAGCACCTTCATTTTGGAGTTTGGTAATGAATTAAGAAGGTTTTAGAGATAGTTGGTTGAGAAAACCTATAGCTTTAATTTGCAAAAAAAACAGGCTCGATCGATCGACTGATCGATCGATCAACCCATTTCTTTGATCGATTGACTTCCCTGAAATTTGTGACTCATTTTCCTCTTTAGTTTTGATTCAAACCCAACTTTTAAGAACTTTTAATGTTGATTAATTGACTATAATGGGACTTAGGAAAGGTCATTAGGGTTATAGTTAAGGCCCAAAAAGTATCATTATGTATGGGATTGAATGTTGAGATTTACGAGTTTTTTTCGAATGCATTATGATTGGAATTATATGAATTGAGGTTTAATTCGGATAAGTGATGACATAGGGTTACTACCAGTAGTAGGGGGATGCTATAGTACTGAATTAGCGTAAGGAACAATTGGGTGACTTCGTAAACATTTGGGATAGGGCAAGGTACTTTAATTTAGACAACGAGAGTTATGGCATTAATTAAATTTATGCCTGATAAATGGGTTATAAATACAACGTGTGAGACTTGTAATATGGGATGTTTGTATACCAATATTTAACGTATAAATAATTAGGTTGTGTGAATACCTATTGTACGAATTTTTATGTGTATGACATACCTACCATACTTGTTATCACCCGGAGGTCTTTGAAGGGGACAGTCTTATCTTGAGGAGGCCTTCGAGGGGATTATAGATTGGTACCACAAAGCATAGGATCTAAGGAGGACTTATCTGTGAGTCGATAAGTTTGGGTTATATGGGTGCGTAGGTATGTGCGCGACCCCTTACACCGTGGTCCATGTTCGCCTCCAGTTTGTGTGTGATTTTTTTTATTATGATTCCTGAGAGATTCGAAATATATAGTCCTGATTATGTACGCGGGGTATCGGGACTTGATAGCAGAGTGTGTGCGCACCGTTAGTTTTGCCTATGTGGGGTACGATATTATTATAAATTATAATAGTGAGATTTATATATATATATATATATATATATATATATATATATATATATATATATACACACCGTGTTTATTCTACCGTGTTGTTTAGTAGTACAAAATGATGATGCCAAAATATATTAAGTGTGTAAGAACTTAATAGATTCATGAGACACTTGGAATCAATTCAAAAAATATGATGAACTACATAACGTATAGTTCTATTATACAGGTGGGCACAATAGGTTAGTTGTCATAGATGGAGACTGTTAAAATCTAGTTAGGTATGGTAACGTAACTAGGAAGGGTAATAATTATATGTTAGGTGTGCACAATAGTTGAGGGGTGATAATCTCAAGTGAGAGCACGTAATTAACATGAATATAATTATCTGGTATTTATGCATTTAAATACTTGCTATTTTAAAACTATTTTCAACTCAGGCTCTGACTCGTTTGCTTTCAAATCTATGCTTTTGTCAAATCATTTTTAGCTGCCCAACCACAGGGACGCTAAGCATAGGAGTTCCATTCAGATGACGTGCTGTAGTTGATGTGGAAGTTACAAGACCTCGGTATTAGATGCCTCCACATTTATCCTTGATTCATTTAGAGTTATTTCCTTCAGTCATGGCATGTTACCACTTCTTATTAAGAGATAGTGGTTTTAGACATTCATTTATATTTGAGTTGATTGGGTTTTATTTCATTTCAAATTATCGTATTTGGGATTTAGACTAGAAGTGTTTACTCCAGACTCAGTTTATTTCATTATGTCATTTTAATTCCTATGAGATTGTTATTGGATAGTTAATGTCTAGTTAATCATTTATATTGCTTCATGTTATATTAAAAGATAAAATTTGGCATATGACCTTTAAATACTAGGTGGCTAATAATTAATAAAAGGTTTTCGACAAGGATTCTAAGACTGATCTAGCTGGATAGTTTCTTTTAAATTTAATAAAGGATTGATCACCCGGTATTTAGTTAGGCGAGGTGTCACAGGTGGTATCAGAGAATGGTTCTAGAGCCTTTAGGATCTGTGCGGATTATTATTCTTCCAGCGTAGCTTTCTTTGATGTATAGCTTTATATTTAGGACTGTGTATTCATTAATTGTGCATTTTACATCTTCAGCTATTTTGAGATATTTACTGTGGACTTATAAAGCTCCTCTCTCATCTCAGATGCCTCCCACACGTGCACAACGATCTCCTAGGGGTGTCCAGCTAGAGCCCCAACCAACTCTAGCCTAGGGTACAATAAATGTTGCTGAGGTTGTCGCTATCGTAGCACAAGCGATAAATGTAGCTTTAGCCGTAGTACAGCAGGTCTCACCCCAGGCACGGGCGGTGGCACCAGCACCAGATAACGTGTTCCCTTATTCTTGGGAGTGAGTCAGAGATGCCTTCCAAAAGGTACATCCTCCTGAGTTTGCGGAGAGTTCTGATGTTGTGGCAGCGGGCAAATGTAAGAAAGACATACAGCGGCATTTTAGGATGTACGAGTGAACTAAGGTCCAGAGGTAAGTACTAGCTACTTTCAAGCTAGTGGGAGTGGCACTTTAGTGTTGGGAGTCTATTACCACTACTGAGGAGGAGAAAACATGACTATTCAGGACTTCTAGGTGCGGTTCGACCACAAATATTTCCCTTCCGTTGTTCAAACTGAGATAATTCAGAAATTACTGGACCGCATCCAGGAAGGGAAAATTATTGCGGAGTACAAGGAAGAGTCTACGAGATTGATTAATCTGGTGCCATATTAGGTACCTACTAAGGGGAAGAAAATTCAGATGTTTATGGACGGCTTGACTTGGAAGATTCGTCAGCACCTTTTAGGTAATATTTTATTGGGTACATATACTGACGTGCTTAACGTTGCCCTACTAAAATGCCAGGATAACCTCTTCTATATAAAGGGAAATGAATGAGCGGGGGAGTCCTACCAGCAGGGCAGGACAGGGGGTAATGGTGCTAGTGGGGCACAACTAGCTCAGGGTGAGCAGAGACAGGTTGAGCAGAATCCTCCATCAAGGGGACCCTGCTAAGAAGTTCAGATTAGGTGACCATAAATAGGGATAGGGAGGTTTTAGGCAGGGCTAACCTTTCCAGCAGGGATAGCAGCACTTTTAGCAGGGCTAAGGGAGGGGTGGTAACGGCCATCAGGGTCGAGCACAGTAGGGGCAGAGATAGGGAAATTTTATGGGTAAGTTCTTTGTATGTTGAAAGACTAGCCACAATAAACAGACGTGTCCTAAGAAGGGCAGTTCCCCACCGCAGCAACAAGGTGCTTTACAGTAGCCCCAGTGACCTATCTTCACAACTGCCTTCACAACGCCACCACAGATGCCGGCCTTACTAGCTGTTCCAGCAGTACCAGTTCAGTAGGGACAACTACATTATGGGCATTTTTACAATATCTACCAGGCCACAGTTCCTCAAGCTCCACCCACAGTTAAGGGTATGTTTTCTATCCAGAGGACTTTGGGATGGGTATTATTTAACCCGGGGGCTTCACACTCTTTCATTGCCACTAGATTTGCACGTGCCACAGGATTACTAGACACAGAAGATAGTAAAGTTACTAGTGTAGATTCATCACTGGGCTATGGGTTACTGATATTCTTTATATATCGAGGCTTGGGTATAGAGATTGGGAGATTTATTTTACCTGCTGATATGCTTGTATTATATATATTCGAGTATGATGTTATTATTAGGATAGATTAGCTAGTTATGTATAGGGACATAATTGATTGCTATAGTCATAGTATTGTGTTCACCGTACTGGGTCAGGAGATGTTTTTGGTGGTGATGCCTCATCCTGAGGGAGGTTCGTTCACCTATTTATATTATATAGAGGAGGAGACCTCTAAGGAGGTGGTGATTCCACTTAATTAGATTATGGTTGTTCATGAGTTCGCTGATGTATTTCAAGACATACCAGGGCTACCGCCTAGTAGAGATAGAGTTTGTGATAGACTTGATGTCAGGCACTCGACCGATAGCCTGTGCACCTTATCGTATTTCTCCAACAGAGATGAGCGTGTTACGTGATCAGATCGAGCATTTATGGGGATAGGGCTTCATCCATAGGAGTACCTTGCCTTGGGGTGCTCCCATACTGTTCGTAAAGAAAAGATATGGGTCATTACGGTTGTGTGTTGACTATCGAGAGTTGAATAAGGTCATGATACAGAATAAGTATCCATTTCCACGAATCGATGACTTATTCGACCAGTCGAGGGGTGATGCCTACTTCTCAAAGATAGACTTAAGATCATCAGTTACGTATCAGAGAGAAGGACGTGTCTAAGACTTATTTCTTAACGAGATATGGATCCTACGAGTTCAGGGTTATGCCATTTGGGCTAACCAACGCACCGATCATGTTTATGGACTTGTTGAGCGGGGTGTTTAGAGAGTTCTTAGATCAGTTTGTTATTGTCTTTATAGATGACATCCGGATTTATTTTCAGACTGGGTAGGAGCATGCTGAGCATTTGAGGAAGGTTTTGCAGACACTACGTGAGCACGAGTTATATGCGAAATATGAGAAGTGTGGGTTCTGGCTGAGAGAGGTCTAGTTCTTGGGGCACATTCTTTCTGAAAGGGGGATATCCGTAGATTCGGGGAAGGTGTTCGCAATGAGGGAGTGGGGATAACCCATGACGCCGATAGAGATACGTAGTTTCTTGGGTCTATCCGGATATTGAAGGTGATTTATTCGGGGATTATCGAAGATAGCAGGTTCGTTGACTAATCTGACTCGCAAAAGGGTGCCATTTATCAGGGATAATGCCTTCCATTTAGCTTTTGATGAGCTGAAGGATAAGCTGACTTCAGCATCAGTTCTAGCACTACCCAGGCCGAGAGTGGAGTACCTGGTGTATATCGATGAATCTTTACTAGGACTTAGGGGTGTGCTTCAACAGGAGGATAAGGTTATATCTTATAATTCCCATAAGCTTAAGCCTCATGAGGGGAATTATCCCACCCACGACCTGGAGTTAGCGACAGTCGTGTTTGCACTTTGGATATGGCGACATTATCTCTTGGGGGAGAAATTATGCCTATTCATAGATCACAAGTCACTGCATTACCTGTTCACGTAGCGGGAGTTGAATATACGTCAGTAGAGGTGACTTAAATTTATGAAGGACTATCAGTTCGATATCTAATATCACCCGAGGAAGGCTAACATGGCAGCAGACGCATTGATCCGTAGGGCAACAGGTTAGGTGACCGAGGTGTGGAAGGCAAGATGGAAGGATATGGGACATCAGGATCCAGTTGCCCGCTCATTCATGTCAGTGATGATAGTTACACCTGAGATCATTACTAGGGTAATACAGGCTCAAGCAACATACTCGTTCTGTCAGGATATGATTGTAAAACTTCTAGTCGAGGGGGCGGAGTCGTATTCTGTGAGTTCAGATGGAGGCTTCCGCTTCAATGGTAGACTAGTAGTTCCAGAGGGGGAGTATTTACGACATGCGGTGATGGTGGAGTTGGACGGTTCATGATTTACGGTACATCTCAAAAGGGATAAGATGCACCAGGATATGAGGCGACAGTACTGGTGGAGTGGAATAAAGAAGGACATCGCCGAGTTTGTTTTAAAATTTTCCATTTGTCAGCTGGTAAAAGTGGACTATCAGAGATCGGAGGGGCTCCTACAACCGTTAGAGATCCCTATGTGGAAATGGGAGAGTATTTTCATGGATTTCATCATAGGGTTGCCTACATCGCAGAGAGGTCAAGATTCCATATGGGTGATTGTGGATCGATCAACCAAAGTAGCTCATTTTGTGCCAGTCCAGACCGATTATACTACAGGGCAGTACACTCAGATCTTCATTGCTGAGATAGTGAGACTCCATGGAGTGCCCCTTGATATATGTCCGACCGGGACAAGATTTTTGTTTTCAAATTTTAGGAGAGCTTTCAGGAGGCCATGGGTACGAATTTATAATTGAGTTCAGCCTATAGCCGCATACTGAAAGGCAGACTGAACAGACGAATCGGATGTTAGAGGATATGTTGCGGATGTGTATCCTTAATTTTAATAGGGGCTGGGAGTAATATCTTCCGCTGGTGGAGTTTGCTTATAATAACTCCTACCAATTTACTATTGGCATTGATCCATTCCAGGCGTTATATAGTTGGACTTGTCATTCTCTAGCATGTTGGATAGATGTGGTGGACAATAAGCTACTTGGGCCAGAGATGATTCAAGATACCTCGATAAGGATCGAGATGAGTCAAAGCCCTATTCGAGTTACTCAGGATAGACAAAAGAGCTACGCCGATTGTCAAGAGGTTCTTTTGGGAGTTCAGGGTGGGGGACCATGTGTTGTTACAAGTATCTCCTATGAAGGGGATAATTCGATTTGAGAAGAAAGGAAGTTGGTTCCGAGGTATGTAAGGCCATTCCCTATTATTAAACGGATTGGGCCAGTGGCTTATAAACTTGGGTTACCGAAGCACTTGCATAGGATTCATGACGTGTTCCATATTTCTCACTGAGGAGATATCTTCAGGATGAGTTAGCCCACACTCATATTTCTTTAAAGGAGATTGATCTACAGCCAGATAATTCCTACGAGGAGGGGCATGTTATTATCCAAGACCATGGCGAGAGAAAATTAAAGTCGAAAATAGTACCATTAGTTCGTGTTCAGCGGCGGCATCATAATGCCGAGGAGTCTACCTTGGAGCGCGAGAATGAGATGAGTGATAAATATCCAGAGTTATTTTTACCCTGTATACCCATATTTTTCCAAATTTTGGGACGACATTCTGTTATTAGGCGGGAAGTACGTAATACCCCGTATTTTTAATTATTTTAATTATGGGATTAATTGACTTAAAATTGGGAAAATTCATTAATAATTAATCTGAATTTAATTAGATAATTACTAGCGTGAAGAGAATTAGTATTTATTGATGTGAATTATGTTGAATATTACTTAGTGAGTAAAGTAGTATGTAGCTATGAATATATTCAAATTGTCGAGTGAATAATAAAGAAGTTATGAAAAAATTAAGTCGGGACGGCGTGTCAGTCGTGTCGGGACTAAGATTTATGGAATAGAAGTAAATTATTTATATGTCACCCATATGGTCATTTCGAGTGCACCAAAATGTCCAAATGGGTTGAGATAGTCATAAAAGTCTACCCAAGGTTTTAGTTTGGGTCCCGGGGCATTTTTAAGCCAAATTGGCATCTCGAGAGGGTATTTTAGACATTTTAATATTTGGAGTAATTAAACCCACGAATTTCCTAAGGCAATATTAGCTGCATGCATTAGGTATTCTAAGGTTATCAAAAACAAAAACAATAGAGGCCTTTCGAAGAGGAAGGAGAAGAGATCTTAAGCTAAAAACCACACATAGTTGCACCTCTTTCACAACTAACGCCACCGAAGTGTAGATCGAAAGACAAGGAATGTAGCCATACCCTTCATCATTAAAGGATCAGACCTACTATTATAAGGAAATTATTGTTCTTGAATAAATTTATCTAGATAAATTATCCATGTTAGTAGAATATGATTAAGAATTCAATTACATGCATGTGAAGGACAAATTTTGGATTAAATCATATTCTGGGTATGATTCATGATTAGGATTGAAGTACTCTTATGGAAAAATGAAATTTAATACATTATGGGAATCGTTATGTAGAGAATTCAGAGTTTTGATCACGTTCTTAAAGAAAATACATAAACTAGGGTTCTTGAGAGCTAAATTGGAATTCAATTGAAAAGTTAATGAATATTGATGTTTAAATGATTCTTGTACTTTAGAAATTATCTATATGTATTAATTAAATGCTTAGCACCTTCATTTTGGAGTTTGGGAATGAATTAAGAAGGTTTTAGAGATTGATCAGTTATAATATAAAGTTCACAAGAGTAAAAAATAATTAGTAACATTATAAGTATGAATGAGATAAATATAAAACAATAAATAAAGACAAAACTAAATAATAAAGAGCCCAGTAAATTAAAACATCTATGCTACCATCCAACTTATAATAATAATAAAACTCTGACTCTAAAATATAATGAATCTCCTCAATATAATATTCCACTATTAATAAATACACCGATAATAATAAATGTATCTCATACATATATCTGACTTGGAAAATATGAAATAATTCAACTATCTAAATAACTAAAATATAATGGAATATAAGAATGTAAATGAGAAATAGTTCTCAACACCCACATCCTATAAAATGGTATATAGAAGTTATAATGGATAGACTCCTTTAATGAGTAATTCAAGTCTGCAGCAGTGATTGTGATCGAAGACGTGCAAAAACCTTTCAACATAAAGGATTAAACCTAACAAGTCTATAGTGTATAGGAATATGATTGCATTTGGTTAACAATAATAATATCACATATTCATACCCTATTTAAGTTCATTTTAAGTTATCCCAATCCAAACAACCTAAATAAGAATTCATTTTCAACCCCAATCTTAAATGAGGACCATGTGATTTTACCTTTTAGTTAAGTTTTCTTTACTATAACAATCTTACATTCATCTATTGTATTAAGTATCTCTTACGTATGATATTCTCTTACATTAATGATACCTCACTTATTAAACTTTAATGTCTTGCTTTAACATTCTCAAGTTATGATTCTGAATGTATATATCTATTATATTAGGCTTTAATATCACCAAGACACAGTTCTATATATATATATATATATGTGTGTGTGTGTGTAATATATTTTATAAATTATTCTCAAGTTATAGTCTCATAGTATACATGTCTGGTATAAATCACAATCAAGTACAATCATCTCAAGATACCAGCTAATGGAAAATCGTACAAACTAGAATATCCATGAGTATACTAAACTCACATCAAATCATATGGGATATGATCAAACTCGTAAATAAAAGTGTGAAGGTCAATCCCTAATGCCTTTGGGTCTCGCTCGTGCACTACTTGGTACGGTTATAGGACATCCCAATCCCATAACCTCACAGAAATATTAAAGGGAAATCATTACTCAATCACACTGAACTTACAACCCCATGCCCAAGGCTATAAGAGAGGATCCTCCTGTTGTCCCATTCGGGATATGGTTACCTCATCACGTAGGATCAGGGTAAATATGATCTAGGTAGAGCACGTGTCTATCACTAGGAATACCACGTGCGGTCAATATCGTATGCACCCTATCAAATCCTTGCTATTAGGTCACCTATAAGAATGCACACACATACACACACACACACACACGGTGTGATATCACATAAAAATAATAAAATCATCACAAACCATACTCAATTGGGTTACACTAATAATCTCTTTCAGTACAAGTTATTACGCATAATTAAGTTTAACCGTTTAAATAATTTTATCCCTAACACTAAGGCTCCAATATATAGGTATCGTCTTGCACCTACCATTTGTAGTAATCATTCTAATTCAAAAACTACCCTACTCGATGGGTTACAAATATATTATTTCTTATCTTATAATTTACCCAATTATTTATCCTTGAACAATGTTATAAAGTTGAACCAAATCCCAAGGTTTCAAACTTAGGTATTTATCCTCAAACATATTTCTTATATATAAATTTTAATTTATCTTAAGGTTCCTGAGTTTATCTGTTTAAAAATCAAATTTCAAATTCCCTAAAAGACCCAACTAGGCAAAATTATCCAATCTGAATCGATTCCCTCCTTTTAAACCCAAGTTCATCCTAAGTTTGTCCATGGCATCTCAAACCCAATTCAAACCAACCTAGAACCTCCAAAACATAATTAATAACCTATCATTCAAGCATATAAAAAACATATCAAGGCTTATAACAAGTTTCTATAATATCTAGAGTGATTATAACAAGAATAAAGGTCTAAACCGAAAAATTATAAAACTAACCCTAATTTGATCATCTTCGTAAGAATGGGTTCAATCAGCCTACGATTTCTAATCTATTTAACCAATAAGCTTAGGTCTTTTACGTATTTCAATATATATGACTCATATCTTATAATTTTAAAGTCAATTTACAAGATTTCAAGGATTGATTTTTTAATTCATTTAACAAAGCCTCAAGTGTTCTTCATTACATAACTAGGGCTCATCAAATGATTAATCTGAATTATGAAATTAGGTTTGATTGTTATTACAAATTAGATTATAAGATTATACTTTGGATTCTAATATATTACTATCCTTCTAAAATAAATATAATTACATTCTCAAACAAAATAAACCTGCCTTGGATTAATTGTAGAATCAATCATCAATTTCTCCTAATTCTTCAAGCTAATTCCTCAATTTCCAATCTAAGGTTTCCTCCACCTATTCCTTAGCAGACAGGGCTCTCCCAATATGTGCAGTGATACTTAGGGTAGCTAATAAGTTATATTAAAATCACTAATCCTATATTTGTTTCTAAGACAACACCTTTTTTTGTTTAGATGACATGACATACTCATATGTTAAATAAATTCTAATCAAATCATACAACTAAATATAACATGAAAACATAATTTTCAAAATAGTTCTCAGAATAGTTCTCGTTAATCGAGTTACTCTAAAACTTTGTTAAAACTAAGGTCTAAAATCGGAAAGCTCTTGCCACTTATCCGAGAAAACAAAGTCCGTCTCAATGGGGGGACCTTTAATTAATGTATTTTTAAAATATAAATATGGCATTCCACCTTATAACAAAGTTCTATATTAAGGACTAGGTTTAAAATCTATCGTATTGATATATATGTCACGTTTGTTATAACTGCAATGAATTTGAGACCAAGTTCTCTTAGTTGCGTAATCGCAATACCGGGCCAACCTCTTGAGCCCAAGCCTCATAAAATGTCTCTCGGCATATTATCTATTAAGGATGCCTCCATCTCTAGTCCAAACCCCCTTCTCAAATGAAGTTATCATCTCTATCATTTCGGATCAACCCAAGACCTACGTCCAGTATTTTAGCTTTGTTAAAGAGGGATGTAGATACATATCTCTATCGGTGACTTCTGGCCTAATCCATCCCCAAATATATACCTTATTCTACACCTCCAAAATAGTTCAAAGGTTTAACAACACCATATGTCTAGTGATTTATTGACCATCATAATATGATATCTCAATATCGAAGATCTTTTAGGCCACTCCTATTCTCAACCTCCATTGAAGCTTCCTTTTGCCCTATAAATAGATTATATACCTATATAGCCAAGTCCTAAAACTGGCATACACATCATGTTGGTATGATTCCACGTATCTTACTATAACAATCGAACTACGTAAGCTTTTGTGTCATGGATATCTGGTTATGTATGTGCAATACAGATTCCTTCTTGTGAGAACAAGCCTCAATAATATATCTCTTGATATTTTGTCAAAAAAGAGATGTACTCATCTCTCATATTACCTTTTAAACCCCCCATCACACCTCGAATGAGATATCAAACTATCTCAAACTATGATTTCTCGTGCATATAAATTCACACACACTTTAACGTCTTCCCGTTATATAAGTCGAGCTCCCTGACACCCATATACATACATATTAATGGTCATCTATTATCCGAATACACATTCACACACAAGAACGCCAGTTTAAGTGATATTTATATACCTATCTATGTTGTAAAGGATTCTCTAATTAAGTTATCTCAACATGTTCTAGAATAAATTGAAAGTAATCACATAATGTAAAGAAAGATAATAAGCATATAGATTAGAAATCATAAAGAAAAAGTGGGGTGCCTAATACCTTCTGCACTCGTAACCCAATTCCCGAACCCATAAAAAGAATATATGGATCAACCGCATACCTAAACCTTCCTTAGGATTATCTCGAAAGGTCTAACTAGAGCTATTTTATTTTTTATATAAAATAATCTAGAGACTCTTAGCAACAAATGCAAATAAAACTGGATATGATGCCGAATAACTTCCAGGGTAAAATTGTCAATCGTTGAACCAATAACCCAACCTCGGGAAAAATCGCGGACCGAGAGAACTCTCGTGTCCCTGTAAGGATCAACAAACCAGATGAGGCACTGTACCCCTCTACAACGTCCTTCATCTTTTGCCTGAGTCCAATTCGGATACCATAACACCACAATGGTGACTCTGCTAGGGATACATCAAGTGAGACAAACTATCCTCATACTTCCTTTCTATTTTATGCTTAATATCTCTATCCCCTGTATGACTACTTTATATACATTTTAGAACTATTTAGAGACCTTATTTTTAGAGTCCCTCAAAACATAGACACATGCTTAGGTCCCTATGTACAATATTGTATATCCATCAAAACGTATAGGTATGAACGAAGGACCTCGCGATGAAATTAACTCTGAAGTATGTAAAAATAAAGATTACATGTTTGCATCACACATTGCATAGTCTTGATTTTCTCATTGTTTAAACTTATACCCTCAAGGCCAGAATTGATTAGCTGAAAGTCTGATTGATAATGACTATCCTCACTCTTTTTGACCACCAATCTCGTATATTTTGCAGTTTCTCTATCAATCCCAAAGTCTCAGTGACAAGGAACATTCGAAGCTTATCTAGTACTAGGGTATATCGACTAAGCTTTCACATCTTTTCAGTACTATGGTAAATTGGTTTTAAATGTACCGTAAAGGTTTTTCAGTCCAATCAACACAGCATATTAAGTTGCATTATCTTTTTGGATATAGAGAAAAGATCAAGGAACACACCCTATGGCATAAAAAGAATATATACTTACGGTCCAATCTCCTTAACAAAAAATTTCAAAATTGTCAGATTATCGGAGGCTGGTCCAAACCCCTCGGATTCTAGGATGAATGTCTTCCCCTTTTATGGAAGAATAAATAATATGAATGCATAAGTCATCACCAAGACATAATTTCTACAGGTTGGATTCCCCTACCCGCATTTTAAGTTTGGTAAAATAGTAGATCACAATCTATTACTTCCTTGCTCCTCTATAAAAATAAGAACTCACCCCCATCCACCTGAATCCAATAGGACTCTGTTCAGTTCTTCCCCCTTACAGATACTACCAAATAAAATATAAAAAACATAATACCATCCATATATGGTTAAAAAAAGATAAATAATTGCATCAGGAAAAGTCATACATATGTGAAAAAAAACATATTTGGGATTCATATGAAAAAAACATATTTGGGATGTCGCTGTGGGGATGGGCTTTGTTCCCTCGGAGAAGTAGTGGGAGTAGTCGGATTACATACTTTAGCTTATGGAAAGTTTCAGGTTCACTCGCTTCAATGACACTTTCCTAAGAACTGTTTTGAAAAGTATGTTTTCATGTTTATATTTAGTTGTTGTGGAATTTGATTAGCGTTTATTTAACATATGTGCATGTCAAGTCAATTAACAAAGGTATTGGGTTAAAAACCCGATTTTAAAATATAAAGGCTTTAAAGTTCATACTCGGTCCCCTAAACGGGAGTTGGTCTAAAAGAGATAAATAAATATTGATATTTTATCATAATGTGGGGTATATGCCCTGATATTTGGGCAAAGTTTTCTTTCCCATGTGGTGTGAACCGAATTTTTCTCAGGAAGTGTCCCCACTTGAGGTGACAGAAGGGAGCATAACTTAGTTTTATTGGGAAAACCTTCATTTAGAAGTGCCAACTTTTGCAGAATACATGCATGGGTTTGGATATATTTTTTATCAAAGGAAACTTTTCAAAATTAAAATCTTCTTTGGGACTGAAGAGACTTTTCTGAACTACAAACTTCTTTCGATACTTTTCAAAACCAGTTGAGTATCTCGAGCACTCGAGATTTGAGAAAGTTAGAAAACCAAATCAACGTTGGGTATTATGGTGATTTTTAAGGTTTGCGGAGCCTCTATTTATAAGGTTTTATCTAAGGTGGGGTGATGCGTGGACGACTGAGAAGATATTCAGTTGAATTTGGTAATCATTACCATAGGGGGATGATCGAATGGTTAAAGTCCCTTTTAACAAAATGACTACTATGGGCATTTAACTGAATGGCTAAAGGTCCCATTAAGAGTTTTTGGGGTGTTTTCTAATTTCTTGTTTTTCTAAATGGGCGCTTGCAGGTTTTATTGGTGGCGGTAGTTTACCTTTATTATTTTTATGTTCCTGGTTTAGTGCATTTCGTAGAACGGGATAAAACGATGCATACCCCAATTATAAACCAGGGTGTCCGCATAAGTAGTCGACTAAGAGTGTGTGGGGGTGGATCTTCTTCGTTGAAATTGAGAGGACTCAAAGATGGGTTTTCCCATCTAGGAGATGGATGGGGGCATGGATGTGATAGGTTGGAAAACTTGGTGCTGAGAGGGATTTTGTTATGAAAAGGAATGGGGGTTAACTAATCTCTTAATCGTCTAGTCAAGTTAGTCAATAATTTTAACCATTCGTCTATATCACCCAATAGGTTTAACTGTTCGATCACTGATTTAGGTAGGCAAAACCTATTAGATATAGGCTTGTGTTTCCATTTTGGAAAGTTCTACCTATCCATATTTCGTAACGCTTGTTTCCAAACCGACATTGTTATTTTCCTTGGACATATATCACACTCGTAATTCTCGTGATCTTACTTCCATAGAGTCCATTACGGTAGGGTAGTGAAATTTTAGGGATGTCGGATGTCCCAATTTCTTGTCATAGTCGGGTAGTATCCTTGTGGGAACAAGATATTCTTCATTGATGCTGATTGTCCACATTATTATGAAGTATGATACCTCCCTTTATTTGGGATCTATCACTCCATCTCAACCGTTGTCTCGGGCTAATTACTGCACTCTTTTGGTGTTACCATCATCTTTTATGGTGGTCATTGACCGGGAGGATGAAGTTGCGCATATTCTCCGACACAGTTCAAAGTTTGGCATATTGGCGCCATCTCTGGACCTTGCCCTCTTTGAGCATGATGTGAGTTTTAAAATTTTCTACTTTATTCATATTTCTCTCTTTTTTTTCTTCAGGTTGACTAGATTTTATGTTTTTACAAATTTTCAGCAGGTGCTGGTTGATGCCTCTCAGTTACGAGAGATGCTGATGAATTGGTCATTGGCACATCAAGTTTACGCCAATTGATCACTGAAGTTGCGTTGAACACTACTATAGACTACTACAGGCTCTTAATGGGTCTCATACAGTTCTTGAGAAATGATACATATCCGAAGGATGTGTTAGTGCCCAGTGTAAGGGCAAGGGTTCCAGGGGTCTCGAATGGGAGTTGTGCAGGTGGCCATCCGGAGAAGAGGCCATGTGCATAATAGTCTAGTCGAATAGTATTTTGGGGTGACATTTTTAGTGGTATTTGATGTAACCTCCTAAAAATGTTTTTTTGTTTATGTTTTCTCGTCAGGGCAAGGCCCTGTTGTATTTATGTAGTATGTTACTTTAGGAGGTGCACAAAGAATCCTCAATACATCTTTTCTCTTGTATTGGTTGGGGGGGCATCATATATCTTGTATATGAATAAAACCACTCTCTTTGGATGATTAATGGTTTGTATTTTTTATTATTCTTTAATTTTCGGTATCTTATGCATCAAAGTAATGGATAGTGTTTGTATGGACAGAATGAGCGTAAGCTCCATTTATTCAATTGGTGGTAATACCCATGTACACATAAGAATAGCATGATAAAAATAATAAAATAAAAAGGGATACATACTCTCATGGATAGAGTGAGCCTAAAATCTTTTATTAAAACATATGAGACATATTTTAAAAGTAAAAGATACATCTACAAATGGGAAAAAGTGTGCCATTTTTTATACTTTTATTTTGCTAAAGTTGACACTTATCTGCCTTATAGTAAGCATGTTGTCTGTACTGAAGTCAGAGTGGTAAGGGAAGGAGATTCCACTTTCTTTACGTGATGATAAGTGAAGACCCTTTTGTTTAGATTTGTAATCAAGGTGTCATTCTTTATCCTAGATAAGGTGTCATTTTGTGGGGAGTCCTCGGTGAGTCTTCCTATTAATGATCTCTCCCAGGAGGTGGGGTAGTGTGAAGAGGTGGTATTTAGTAAGGTGGGTGTTTTGTATTTTCGCCTTTAGGATTCTTTCGATTGTTGCTTTATAGTATCAGCCTGCATGTTGTTTCTTAAATAAGAATGACACTACGGAGTCTTAGAGCACTATTTTATTACTTTGATGCTACTTTATTTAGACCATGCCCACTCTTTTGGGAGGGAGGGAACAATGAACATAAGGAGGGTTTACCCATAAAATGTTTTTTTTGGTGTTTATTTAGATCGGGCACTAAGTGATATCTCAAGTTGCCAATGTATTTCTGATTTAAAGACAACGAGGTGTCTTTGAATATCTTTGATAAAAAAAAAATATAGCAGAGAATCTGGTCTATATAGTTCTCTCTAATTGAAATGTCGGGGGCTTATAGTGTTTTAGCTGACTTCAAGCGAAAGGTTAGTGGCACGAGTGGGCTTTTTATGTACGGATGGGAATGTGTATGGGTTTGCATATTCCCCACCCACTATGACTCATTATTTTTTATTAAATAGGACTTTTATTTTTTACCAATGGTGGGTATAAAAAAATAATTTCTTCAATCGGTCGAGCTTGAAAGGTTAGAAAAATGTGACACCATCGAGAACAATTAAGGTTTTTTCCTCGTCGAGAGTTTATTTTGGTTACAAGGTAGGTTTCTTTCCAGTTCGGAGCAAATGTTTCTCCGAGAGTCAGGGAAGGTTTGAGATTATCTTTTAGGACTAGGTCGCCCTCTTGTATGTTTTGCTTTTTGACCCCATTGTTGAATTCTTAGGCGATACATTGATGGTAAACCTGATTGTGATAAGCATCCTTCAGTCTCCTCTTATCGTGGGGATCTAGTTCATCATAATGGGCTTGGCAACCACTTAGCTTTTGATCATGTCCGATAAGGATGGTATCTCAACTTCTATAGGTACGACTTCCTCCATGTTATAAACTAAAGAGTAGAGGGTGGACCCTATTGAGTTTTGGTCTGTAGTGTGGTAGTCCCAGAGGGCATATAGGAGTTTGTGTGACTAGTCACTGTAAGTATCAGTCTTCTTATTGATGATGCTTTTGACATTTGTGTTAATAATTTTGATAGCTCCATTGGTTTGCGGTTTGTATGGAGAAAACTTATCCCGAGTAATATCATATTCATGTATTAAGTTTGATATCTCTTTCTCTATATGAGACCCAATATCTTATACCATCTCGTGGGTATGCCGAAGCGAAAGATTATGTTTTAACGTATGAATTTTTCCACTTTCATAGAATTTAGCACCGAATAAGATTCGGCCTCGACTCAATTGGTGAAATAGTCAATGGCGACTAGGATAAATCCATGATCGGTGGAGGCCTTAAGAGTTACCTTCCCTATGATGTCTATCCCCCAGGGTGAGAAAGGTCAGGGTGACGACATGCAGTAGAGTTATTAGGGAGGTATGAGCTATTATGGGGCATAAAGTTGACATTTGAGGCACCTCCTAGCATAATCCGTGCAATCCTTTTGCATGGTAGTTTAGTCGTATGACTGTCTAAATATTTTCTTAGATAGGGTGTGTCCACTCTTGCGTGAACAAAATTTTCCACTATAGATTATATCAATGATCTCGAGGGTCTCATCTTCTATAACGCACTATAAATGTGCTTCATTGAACCCTCTTTTATAGAGTTGATCCCCATGGATGATGAATTGGATTGCCAATCGTCTTAGTGTGAATGTGTCATTTAGAGAGACTTATAGTGGGTAATGGTTCTTGTTGATCATGTTCCATATATCATAGTACCACGACGTGGGTCATACTGACATTTACTCGATGAAATCAACCTTAAAGCAGTAAAAAAGGGTGTTATGTCTAGTAATGTGAATGTGATTTTTGTAGCTCCTTTCGGCATCTCTATCATAGAGGAAAGGGTGGCAAGTGCATTTGCAAAATTATTTTTAGCCCTCGGTAGGAAGTGTATTTTAAGATGTTCGAATCGTGAAGCTATCACTTCTAAGTAGGCGTGGTACGGTGGAAGTTTGTCATCCTAGATTTTCCATTTGACTAATATTTGACTGATGACTAAGCTAGAATCTCCATAAGATTTTAGGATGATGATTCCCATTTCCAAGGAAATTTTGAGACTTTTGTTAGAAGTCAAGTGCTCGATCAAGTTGCTAATACATTCGTAGCTGAGTTTGATACTAGCGAAGAGTCGTTGTAAGTCGGGAGATACTAAGAGCATTTTGATGCCGAATTCCCTTTTGTTGGAGGCCAAATCTAACTGAAGTTACCAAATTTCTTTATCATTAAGTAAAATAGGTCCTCATCAAGGAATTCTACCTAGTTTTGTTCTTTTTCATCTAACAGGGGTTGCCCTGCGAGAAGGTCAGAGATGGGCCATCCTTTGGTGGCTTTCTATGTGATATAAGTGATTTCAAGATCGGAAAACATTAGTAGACACTTGATTATTTGTCCAGAGAAAGCAGGTTTCTCAAATAGATATTTTAGAGGATCCATCTTAAAGATGAGTCGTACACTGAAAAACATCATGTAGTGTCGTAGTTTGCTGAATCCATACGAGGAATACACAATCCTTTTCCAAGGCAGTGTATTTAATCTCATAGGAGACTATCTTTTTTTGACTTAGTAGATAGCACATTCCTTTCGGTAACTCTCTATGTATTGGGCCAACATGGCTCCAAAAGCCGTGTCAATTATGGTCATGTTGAGCAGGAGAAATTTTCTCGATTTTGGAGGCACTGATACCGATAGGAGAGTGAGGTTTTCATATATCCTCTTGAATTCTTATGGGTGAGTCTTTCTTAAGTATTTGGAAGATGGGTTCACAGATGGTAGTAAGCTAGTTTATGAACCATCTTATGAACTATATTTGGCCTAGGAACCGTCTGATCTCTTTATCTATTTTGGGTTGTGGCATTTACTGTATGGCTTTGCCCTTGGCGGGGTCTTCCTTGATTCTGTCCTTGCTAATAATGAAGTCTATCATTTTCCCTTTGCTGACTCCAAAGACATATATATATGGATTTAGCCTCATTTTAAATAGGCTTAACCTTTAGAAGAATTCCGAGAGTGCCTGGTTGTGTCCTTCTTGGTCTTTAGATTTGATGATAATGTCGTGTATATAGACCTCCACTTCCTTATATATGACGTCGTGTAGGATGGATGTGGCCACTCTTTCGTAAGTTTCGCCTGCATTTGTGAGACTAAAGGGCATAATTGTAAAATAATACATCCCCAGGGGTAATGAACCTTGTTTTGTCTTGCTGATCATGGTGCAATTTTATTAATTTATAGCTGACGAATCCATCAATGAAGTATATGAGTGCGATACTCGTTGTACTATTTACCAATAAGTAGATATGAGGTGAGGGAAATCATCTTGGGTCAGACCCGATTAAGATCCCTGTAGTCTACGTACATTCGGACTTTTTCATTGATTTTAGGTACTTGTATGGTGTTATCTAACCAAGTGGGATATTTGATAACTTGGATTAAACCGATGCTGAGTTATTTCTCTACTTCCTACTTAATTTTTAAAGACTATTCGATTATTATCTTATGGAGTCTTTGTTTTATGGGTTTTGCATCAAGGACAATGAGTATCTCATGCATGACAATAGTTCGGTCGATGTCGGGAATGTCAGTGTAAGACCAAGCGAAAAAATCTACAAAGCTAGTGAGGAGATTTGTGAGATCCTTTTGTTCGTTCTCATAAAAGGACAACTCTATTTGTAACCATTTAGGGTTTCGAGGAATGACTAAGTTTATGGTTATTGTGTCCTCCTCTTTAGGAGACATATGTCTATTTAACTTTGGTCAAGCTTTGTAAGTGTTTTAAATATATTAAGTCCACAGAGTCATCATTATTAGGTGTGAGTTCTAATCCATTGTTGGATTCGTAATAATCACATGCAATACACATAAGAAAATATTGTCAATCACTATTTGTTATGCCATCAAAGGTAGGAAGGAAAAAATTAATAATAGAAAAAGTATTGATTATATAGGAATAAATTAAGGGAGGGGATAATGCGGAACTCTTCTACTAAAAGAATAAACTCAAAGGGCCTCTGGATGATAGTAGTCAGGATGCATTTGATAAAAGTCCAGTTATTGAGTACTTCGGCTCCCTCGATGTTAGTGATGAGGTGTGCCAGATTCTACTGGGGGACCTTTTTAGTGCCCTTAAGGCACTTTGGAACGTTAGTATGGATTGAAGGTAGGGGAAAGTGGTGTTCCTTCAGTTGGTATGTTTCCCCCTCATATTTTGTTGTAGTATTCTTTATTGGGCCTGCCACGGGGTCAATATAGGGGAGTCCCTTGGAGAGGTCTTATATCAAGAGTTGGTGGCTTTCTTCATTCCAACGATAATCCCATGAGGGCTAGTAGGCCATATCATGAGGCTTGATTGAAGTCAATGTATCACTGGGTGGGGTTATTGAGTCTAGTACACAGAGGTATAGATTGAATTCAAGGATGTTAGCTAATCATTACTTTTTAATAGTGATACCTAGGGTGGCCAAGGTGGTGTACCAGTCGTGTAAGCATTTTATAAGGGTTAGATCTGAGGACCCTAACATGGATATTAGAGAAAATCCATCAGGAAATAGCATGGGTAATCTCCATTCAAGTTTTAGTTTAGATGCCATCTTATCTTTCTCAGTTACCCATGATACAATGAGCTCGTTCTTGATGACCTTGTGGATCTTTCCATAATATATGTATAGTCCTTCTTCGTAGAAGATCTGCGTCCCTAGTCATAAGGTTTCTTTACTCCATCCAACCATCGTTTGGGGAGTCCATGATAGGAAAAATCTTTTTCTTGGAGACGTAAATGACTATTTAACCTTTGATAGGGGTCTTTGGGACCAAGGGACTGAGTTTTACTATTAGGAGTATACTCAAGATCGAAATTTCCTTTATGATCTATAGTAGTGATGACTTTGAGGATTCGTTGTTGATTCCTTTCAAGGACAAACTATGCTATGTATCCCATTTTATGTATGATTCGGGCGGCTACATTATGAATAATCGACTTCTGTTATATCATGTGAGTAAGTGAAATGACTCGAAATCCACTTAAGCATATATCGCTATAGTCGTGATGGGTATCCAGAGGAGAATGGTATTAACGCTGAAAATTATTGGCCAAACATCATCCCCTATATTGTGATGACTTCCATATCTAATAGGAACTTGACTTTTATGTGTAATAATGAAGGTAATTTCGCCATGGGGTGTATCTAGGATCTCCCGAGTAATAGGTAAAAGTTGATTGGGACATCGTGTAATGACCCCACTTTTATGTGTTCATATATAGTTTTAAACGTTGAAATATTTCATATGTGATATGGATAATGTTAATTTATTATTTTTAGTCTAATCCTCCCTTCATAAATCATGAAATATCAAATTAGTTACAAACATAAAATTTTAAAGTTTTCGGTAGGAATGTTCATATTGGAGACTAGTTTTGACCATTATAATATAACAACTGACTTGAGGTAAAAACTAAAAAGTTGTATATATATGAATTAGTTTTATAACACAGTAAATGGTGTGTTAAACGGAGGTCCCACTACACCAAAATGGGAGATTTGTTAGTGTTGTTAGCAGCCACAAATGACATTTATAATGACTATTTACCATCATAATTTAGGGGGTGATAAAAGAAAATTTGTAACTCCTAACAGCAGTCACAAATTTTTATAACCCCTATGGGGGTTATGACTGGTGACCCCAATTTATAACTGCTATTTATAACTTATGTCAGCAGTTACGAATATAATATTTGTAACCACTGTCAGCAGTTACGAATCCTATCTTTGTAACTGCTATTAGCGGTTACAAAATTGATAGTAGTGACAAATTTATGACTCGTATTAGCAGTTATAAAAGTTGAATTTGTTAAATGTGGTAAGAGTTACAAATATCTTTAGATTTTCACAAAATGATGAAATGATGAGAGTAGAATAAATATCATGAACATGTAACAAGTCTAAGAAATTTGACAACATTTCATATATATTTCCGATGTTTCAAATATCCGGTATACATAAAACTTTTTTAAACTTATTTTTTAAACTTTTTTATTGGGCGCCAAGTACAAATTGAACATATAATAAAAAATAAACTAAAAAAATAACGACACAACACTTCGATGTAACAAATCATTCTAAACCTAGACCAGGGGTCACCATGCGGTGGATACACTTCGTGAAGTCTAGGTATATCAACCGTGGGGGTATTGATGCGATGACATCCTCCCTCATGTACTCGGATTACGCGTGCTAATCAAGTTTAATAGAAAAAAATTTGTTGAATACGACGCATCGGTATCCATTGACTTGTGCTTGTGTTGCTTGCCACAAAGTGTAAACACCTGGATTTAGGCCTTTGAATACCATGTATGTTGGGTATGCCATGTGTAAACCTGCAGATAATAAAATATAATTGGATTCAGAATTGTTTCCATCAACATCATTTAAGACACAGGTGTAATTAAAAATAAACACGGTTTCATGAACTGGCCTAGTTTACTCGAGCAATATTTTGTGCGGTACACTAACTTGTATTGTCTATACTAGTAATTGTACAAAACATAATGAGCAAATGATAGACGCCACTAATGCATTATATAACACTAAATGTTATAACATTTATGTAACATACAAAATGAATCATTATGTGCAACACAAAAGCAGTTCTGACTTGAGAAGAGAAAATTATCAATTATTTTGTACCCAAAAAAAAAATAAACAAACTAAGTTCTAACACAAGAAATAAATTAAAGAACATAAAAATTATATAACATTTATGTTATATAACAGTTATATAACATTGTTATATAATATTCCTTATATAACAGCGTTATATAACATAACGGTTATGTTATCTAACAATCATACAACACTGTTATATAACATATAACAGTTATGTTATATATTATAGGGACATGTGGGGATTAGTCCTCATTTGAGATCATTTTTAGTCTCCCATACCATATTCATTTGCCTTAGATTTAGGTCCCATTTTCTACGGGTTTTAAAGCAAATACATTGAATCTAGGTGATAACTTCTTGCAGTTATTGGAGAAGAGCATACCTTCATACCTTGAGGCAGTTATGGGACTCAATGCTAAAAGTAACATAACATGGGATTGGAGACTCTAAAAAAATTAGCATATAGGACCAAACTCTAGTTTTCTATATGTTATATAACAGTTATCAAAAGGATACGTTTGCATCAATACTCTCTGAGAGAAGACACTACAATAGAAGTCAAAATTTAAACAATTAGTAATCACTTAAATGCAAGAAATTACTAATACTGATTGTACAATGATTTTTTTTTTATTATTTTGCAATGAAGATAAAGGATATAACGAAAGAGTGCGCATCAAACCCACTCACTCAAAATTATAAACCAATTACTAAATAGAAACATAATGGAGAGAATGAGCATCAAGCCATACTGATGAAAGAGGGAAACAATAACATGCTCATAAACTAGCCCCAATCATTCAGTGTTATAACTATAAATGATGCAGAAATATTAGCTGGTACTTGTTGAGACAATTCAGCCATATACCTTTGAGTTACCAAGGAGTAAAATAATTTGTGTTGAAGAAACACTTGAAAATTGAGAAAGAATCAACCTCAATCAACAAATACATCCAACCTTTATCATGTGAAATATCAATAGTAATTAATACTGCCATGAATTCAACATAGAAAGTAGTATGAAATCCTAATTTGTCACCAAAATTGCCTTTATCAAAACCTCTATGATTTCTGAACACCACATTCAGCTTGACCATGATTACCTTTAGAAAGGCCATTAGTGTTCACTTTCACCCAATGCTAAGTCACTGGGATAATTTTAGCGGATTTTATGGGCTTACATTGAACACCAATAGATTTGACTGTCATAAGATTCTCAATGGAGTTGTGCATATTCCCCCTACAAATTAACTTAGTCTCCTGAATTGAATTCATAATATATCTCTTAACTAGTTGGAAACCCGTGTGATGCGCGGATTATACGTTAAAGTAGAACCCAAATAACTTGCACTTAAAATTTATGCTCAGCAATAGAAAAATCTGTTTATCCATTCTAATATACCTACAGACATGGAATTCACCAATCAAACTCCATATGTCCTTCTAGATTGTTATCCTTCACAATGGGTATTTGAGCATGGATATATAAGATACACGTAAATTTACACCGACACACTTTATTCGACGCATTATGAGTCTGAACTAATAAGAATTGAAAACACTACCTACGTTGAGGTAAAACTTGCACTTTAGATCTATGTCACCCCATTGATCTCTGCTCCATGCTCACATGATAATTTTCATTCTCTTCAAGTTATTAGACAAACACCATAAAGGATTACCTGCGTTAAAATGATTCCAATTCAACTTAACAACCTCCTTTTAATTAGGATTTTTGGTCCAGAAATTCAGGGAAGTAAATTTTTTGGGAGTTTATTCACCATAGTTTTCATACCAGCCAGCAAAGGAGCATGATCCAAAGGAGATGATCCACTGAAGTCTCCATGATTAGATTAATCCCTTCCTGCGTACATAAAACTCTTAACATTCTACACCATATTCTAGTTGTGCCTAATCTACTATTGTGCGAAGTAAATTTGGTGCCTTTCCATCCCAGATCCATTAAAGCCTTGCTAATGTGAATGTTACACTTGGATTATATGCTTATTTAAATGAATAAATAAGATCTACAAATATGATAATCATAATCATAAAAAATGAAAAATCATAAAAATGACAAATCAAAAGAAGCATATAAAAAGTATTAACAAAAAATTTAAAAATGATTCACAATGAATGGAAAACATAGCCTGCAATGGCAATCACTTTTTCTATAATATTAAAAAAAATGTAACTGATTAAACAGGTATCAAAATACAGTGTAAGAGAAACAACATAATGTACACCTTTGAATAATATCTAACAACACTATAATCAGTGTTCAGACCATAAAAACAACAAGAAAATACCATTAGCAAGACTCTTACTTCGATTATATCAAGAATCTTACTTGGAAATACCATCTTCGATCAAACAATCTGGTTACACTGATTACTTCTTCGATTGTATCAACACTATTATCTGGTTACTCTTACTGGGAAATACCATCTTTGATCGAAGATGGTTTTCTCAGAGATTATATCAACACTATAATCAGTCTTCTGACTTCTTCTATTGTATCAAGACTCTTACCGGGAAATACCATTAGCAACACTATAATCTATGAACACTATAATCAGTGTTCCTAGATTGTTTGATCGAGATTTTTAAGGAATAATTTCTAGTTCTTGACCCAAAAGAAGTGAGAAGATGGATATTAAAATCCCCAAGACAGCTGGTGAGTGATGAGATTATCTAAAAATAATGGCCACAGCCACGTGGACAATTTCATAGGCAACTCACATTAAAACCTTGCTAAGCATTTTAGAGTATATAAAAGATTGTATCAATAAATTTAGGTTTATTATCGAATCTCAATCATTCCTCAACTGTCAAAGATAATTGAACATCGCTGCTGCAGCTGCAATCCAAAGATTAAAAATTTGAACACTAGCTTTCACAGATAGAAGATGATATAAAAACTCATAAATGGAACTAGCATGATGGGGAGTGAATTTGAAAATTGTATATATCAAATTCCAGTAGTGTGAGGTATGATCACAATGCAAAAATAAGTGATCTTCAATTTCATCATGATAAGGAGTATGACAAAGAAGATAGCATGACATAATTTTAAATCCATGTTTTCTAAGATTACTATCACAATGTAGTTTGTGTTGAATAATTCTCCATAAAAAAGGAGATTTTTTGGGGGGATAAAAGGCTATCGAAGCTTCAAGTATGTCTTGAATCTAGAATCACCAATGGCTCCGCAAGCATCATAGATAGACTTAAAAGAAAAGTCACTAGTCACTGAATTTTCACGTATCAAATAGCCTTCGCTATAATGAATAGGCGTGGAGAGGATATCAGAGCCAATGTCTGGAAATTGAGAGAAAAACTGAGTTAGAAGGGACCATTTACCATTAACAATGATGTCTGCAATAGAGGATTTGAGTCTTAGCTTCTTTGGGATGGATTTCAATGGAGTATGCAATAGAATGTCTTAGCCATTTATCTTTCCAAAAGTTTATAGTATAGCCATCTCCTACCCACCAACTATTGAATGTATCCAAAATGGGAATAGTTGATATGATGCCATTCCATAAAGAAGAGCCTATATATTTGGAAGACATAGACATTGGATTCTTCAATCTTGATATGAGAAAAAAAGAAAATATGTTTCTCTTACATATAATTGCAGCAACAAGTTTAACAAGACAAGATCTATTCAAACCTTTAGGGCTTCTTAAATCAAATCCCCCCTCAAAAATAGGTAGGCACATGGAAGCCCAAGATATAGTGATGAGCTTCTTATTAAAAGGAGAACTAGTCCAGATAAAAATTTAATCTTTTTCTCTAAGAACTTCATTAACTTAGAAGGCCTTTTCTAGACTATAAAAGATTGTATAAGTTTGCCAAAAATGATAGTTTTAACAAAGTTGAATCCTGCTAGCCATTGAGAAAGTACACCCTTTCCAACCACTCATTTTATCAATGATACTGTTAATAATGCTTTGACGATGAGATTTTATAAGTTTCCCTTTGAAGAGATGGATACCTAAATAATTAAAATGAGCCTTGAGTAGCCTCATGCCAAAGAGCTGAAGAAGAGAATTAGATCTACTGACTGCATGTTCTCCCAATATGATGTTTCTTTTAGAAAAAATGACTACCTGACATAAAATGTCTCCATATTTCTCTAAAAAAGAAATTTAGTTCTTGATATTATATGAGGAAGCTCTACATAACATAAGCAGGTTATCTGTATAAATGATGTGTGAAGGGTGAGGAAAGCCTCAAGAAGCGGAGATAGAGAAGAGATGCCCCTGCTAAAAACTTCTTCAACCAAACAAAAAAATAAGGAGGATAAAGTATCCCCTTGTCTCAAACCTATGGAGCAGTTAAAGTAACTAATTGAATTTCCATTTATCAAAATTGAGATTCTAGCAAATAATAAGAATTTATTGAATCCAAGTTATGAAAGTACGAGAGAAACAAAAATAAGACAAAAGTTTAAACAAGAATGGCCATGCAATAGTGTCAATTATTTAGCAATGTCAATTTTGACACCCATGTTTCCACCAAATGATCTTCTATATAGCATATTGACACACTCAGAGGCTAACCCAATTGTTTTAAATATTTTCCTGCCTTTGATAAATCATTTTTATTAGGACTGGTGATTTTAGCTACAATGTGAGATAGTCTAGAAGTCGTGATTTTAGGAATTATTTTAAATATTAAGTTTGAAAGAGCAATAGGCTGTAATACCCTGTATTTTTGAATATTTTATTTAATTAAATTGGAGAATTAAATGAGAAAATACAGCTTAATTTAAATTACGTAGGAGGAGTAATTTAATGGGATTTATTACAAATTGTAATTTTGGAATATCAATCGAGAGATAGTTACCGATTTATATTGCCTCATTACATTTACTTAGTGCGAGTGGTAAATAGTTACTTAACGCGTGTAGACCGTGTTGGGGTGAGAACGAGTAATATTTGTTAAGTGACTCAAATGATAATTTAGAGGTCACCAATGAGTCCGGAAGGGTCAAATTAGTCAAAATAGTATACCCGGGGGTACTAGTTGAGTCCCGGGGTAATTTTGGACTAAACCGAGACCGTTCGGGGGCGTTTTGGTCTTTTAACATGAGAGGCTATGAAGACCTACGAAATTGAGAGCTTTATATCAGTCGTATGATAGAGGGATTAGGGTTAGAACACCCATGACAACACCAATACCATTAGAGAGAAGAGAGGCACAACTTTCTAAGGCAAAAGAAGGAATTGGGAAAGATTCAAAGGAGATTGTCACTATTGACTTGTTGGGAAAGAAGGATTGAAAGATGAAGATCATCAATCATCAACAACAACCACGAATTCAGAACCTACTGATCATAAGGCAAGTTGTTTATTGCAAAAATCATAAAGTTATAATACCCATGTGTAGGATTTTTGAATAGTTTTGTTTAAATCATTATTTTGATTGGAGAAAGATGATATTTATACATGTTGGGATAGGAATCGCATGTAGAATGATTTACCTTATGTAGAGGATTAGGATTCAGATTAGACTTGATGATTTTTCGGATTAGAATCTGGATTTTGAATGATAATGTGGGAAGAACACCATAACTAGGGTTTCAAGAAATTCTGGGTTTAATTCATTATTTCTTTAAAGGAATTGGAGTTTTGATGTATTTGATACGTTAGAAACCGTCCTAGTATATGTGGAAACATGTTAGGATCATTGGGTCAAAGTTTGGTGGACAATCATGGAGTTTGGAGATTTGTTAATGGAGGAAAGGATTAACAAAGAAGAAAAACTGCGTCTGTCCCTGTTCGATCGATCGATCGATCAATCTCGAACTATCGATCGATCGACTATGTCGATCGATCGAACCCAGACGTCGATTGATCAACGCAAGTTGTTTCCCGAAATTTTTGTGTTTAATTCTTCGTTGAGTTCGGGAATGAATGAGTATTCTAGGATTTACATTATACTTATATGGGAGTGAGAATAAGGCCAATAGGTATATTGTTGAGGTCCGATAAGGCCATTGGGTGTAGGGCTTGGATCACGGACCGAGGAGAATAATACGATTTAGTAGAGTATCGGGGACTTCGGAAATTGAGTTACGGGGGGAAGTAAATTCAATTTAAGTAATAGACCAGTAGGGTAAGCAATAACTACTGAAAATATATGTAAGGGGTAACTAGGACCCTTAGAGTTGTGTGAATACTCAAATAAATATGATTAATGAGATAAATCGTAAAGCGAATATTGTACGGTAGATATATGAGATTAAAATATTACGTACGTATATAATTAATAGGTCGGGCGTGTACCTACTGAATTATGTGATCTTTTAGGTCGAGAGATTTATACCTAAATTAATTATGTTAGGGTTGATGAGACATTCCGAACTAACATAAAGTTATTATATGTTTGGGGTCGATGAGAAACACCGAACCAAACTTTGAACGGGTGTCGTGATGAGAGAGTCCCGAACCAGAATATGTGTATATATATATTTTTAAAATAGTTGGGGTCGATGGATAATTCCGAACCAACTCTCACTTGGGGTCGATGAATCATTCCGAACCAAGAGATCTTTATTTGTGTATATAAATAATTGGGGTCGATGTATCATTCTGAACCAATTCTTACTTGGGGTCGATGAATCATTCCGAACCAAGAGTCCTTTACGTGTATAAAAAGGGGAAAATGGTAATGACTGATATTTAGTATATATTGTGTGTGAAATATATATACTTGATGATATTCTACTTCCGTGTGTTAGTAGATTGATATATATTATGTATTTAAAGATACATACGGAATTGGTATGTTAAGTAGTGAAACTTAATTACGAAATGCACCTTTAGATAGAGAAAATCTATTTAGTAATTCAAGTAGCGAAACTTAATTACATAAGTGGGAAGTCAACAATTGGGAGAATTGTAGTAATTTTAGTAGTGAAACTAAATGAGAAGTCTTGAAAAATAACATAGATGAAATGTTACTTGAGAATTAATTAACATACGCGAGATGTTAGTGAAACGGTTGTACTGTATGGGCGGTACTGAAACTTGGGTACAGATAAGTTCAGTTGACTACCTTGGTTTTAGTTAGCTTGGGAGGTATGGCTAGATAAACTAAGTGTACAACGTTAGGTGTGCACAAAAGATGAGGGGTGAGTTAACTCAAGAGAGTGTACGAGAACCTAACATGTGTAATCAATAACCGCATTTTATATTGTGATAAACGCTTGTTAAATATTTTCAAAATGCTTTGAGTACTAACTCTTGCTATAAAATATTTTCAAAACCTTTTAGGTGTCCAGCCACAGGGACGCCATGTATGATGATTCCATTCCAGAGACTCAGAGCTGTAGCACAGTGGATGCTTACAGGATTTTGACTAGACGATATCTCTCATTCAGATCTAGTACAGGATCTCACACTATTCTATATATGGACTTGTTGTCCGGTATTAGTCTCAGATGTTAGTTTCAGACTAGTGGTTATTCTATTGTTGTTTGGGATTTTTAGCTGATGGTTTATTCGGTAATACTTTTGTTCTGTTGTACTTTTACTTTGCTGATTGGGTTATAGTACATGATTATTTTTACTTTGTTCCACATGGTTGTTTTATCTGTTTTAAGAAAGATAAAAAAAATTGGCACCGGCCTAATTTTACTTAGGGGATTAGTAATTAAAAAGTTTTCGACAGTGATGCTAAGAATGAACCCTTTGAGAAACCTGTTTTAATTTAATAAAGGCCTGATCACCCGATATTTAATTAGGCGGGGTGTCACATATGCATGTATTAAAACATTGAGTTGTCACCTTCGACTTTAGGGATCAAAATGAGAAAGTTGGAATTCAGACCAGGAAGGATAATACAAGATGAGAAGAATTCGGAGATGTCCTTATAAATGTTATGTCGAATAAGATCACAACAGTGATGAAAGAATACTCTAGAGAAACCATTAGTGCCAGCTACACTGCTTGGATCCACATCAAAGACAATTTTTCTAATCTCTTTAGAAGAAGGCATAGAAGCTATGAAGCACGGACACGTAATATGTGACACGCGACACGTGATTGATTCAAAAACTAGGATACGACACGCTATGATACGTATAATATATAATATATATTTAAATATATATTAATGAAATAAAATAGATTTTCTCCATAAAATACATTATTAGAGCATTCTTAACATGAAATTAAGAAAATGGACAATACAAAACAAAATTCAAACACACTTTGACATTAAAAATCATAAATAAACCACAATCACTATCACTTGAGTCAAAGATGACCCGTGGCTTTCGGGAGACACGTAATTACAATATCATATGTATATAGGAACATGGCTAATAATCATAAAAAACTAGAACAATAACATAAAATAATCATAAAAAAAAAAACTAGAACAACAATAATAACTACTAGAAGTTGCTACTAGTTCTAATGGTAAACAAGTTGGTAGGAAATTTGTTTTCAAGGTTAGTAATGTGATAACCACAGGTTGAAAACTTGAAAGACTTCACCCTTATTTAATCATTTAATTTAGTTGTATATCATTTGGTTTTGTGACCTGTTTGTTTATTAGAAGCTAAAAGAAAATGAAAAAGAAAAGAGAATTTGAAAGAATGATGATTTAATTATTTCATTGTTTCTTTAAGACAATGATATATTTTCATATACACAGGGTGGCAGTTATTAGCCGTGTCATTTTCAGGTTGTGTTCGTTTGGTTTGAGTAGTCGTAAATTTTAAAATGAAAAAGAATTACAATTACAATATCATAATATATATTAAATATTATATATTAATAAATATACAATATACATATATAAATTAGAACCTAAATCCTAAAATATAACACAGCTGCATCAAATTTGAACAATCAAAATTGAATCAAAATCGTAAATACCGGATGAAAATAAAAGTTAACCGTGTCTTGGCATTTACTCTCGTGAAGGAACTTGCCCTACTCAAGATTTTAAATACGACTCTATCCGCGGCGACCAATGTGAAAAGTGTGGGAAGCTATTGAATCCAACAGAATTGAAAGGTCATATATGTAAGGTGATTAGTATCTTCTAACTGAGCATAATTTTGTGATACAGTTTGACTCACATAATTACGTGTCATGAGTGCATAGGCAACATTTATATAGGGCATACAGAAGTGAGACACCATGGTTAATCATTCTTATGCATTCCCCATGGTATAATAACTATGATTTCCACTATATGGAAGGGGAAACAATAAGAGTAATGTATGAGCCATGGTTTGTCAAGTCCAAAGTTGATCTTGTGTTTGTGGGTCATGTTCACAAATAAGAATGATCAAAATGTGTGTTAAACATTGATGGCACCGCAATGAGGATGGATATGCAGTGGAAGCTGATTCGGTGGGGTTCTCCAACCAACATTGGCATCAAATTTATGATTCTACCACAGGTGCCCAATCATGAAAACATCATATTTTCTTTTGTTGGACCAAGACACAATTATTAAGAAGCTGTTTAATAAATTTCATCCAAATTGGAGGGACGAGGTGAAAAAACCTCATGAAAAGGGGACTTGACGAGATCCATTAACCTTATGGGTTACAAAAATCCTGATGAGATAAAGATGGTTAATTTTATGAAAAGCCTTCAAGGGTCTTTTAATTAAGACACTATGAACATTAAAAAAGATGTTATAATCACCTTTTGAGCTCATAAATAAGTATAATCCCAATATGTTGGGGATTTAAAATGATAAGTTTGTCTATAGTTTACTAGTCAATCAGTATAATTCGTCAAAAGTCCACTTTTAACCCCAACTTGAACGTTTACTAGTCAATTTGGGAAACCAGCAGTTCGATGAGGAAACATACACTTCCTACAAGTTACTTTTGTACATCTATGGATTTTCATCCCTCTTTTCAGGCCACTGGGTTGCTATTTTGAGTTTTCACTTATAAATCCCATTTTAAGACCAAAACAACGGTATACTAAGAAATTTTGAAAATCGGTATTTCAATTTGGACATGCATACCTCTTTTCGGGATACTTCATTGTTGTTTTTTCTTTTCACACCCCAATGCCCACTTTTAACCACAAAAATAATGTCTACTAGTCAATTTCAAGAACCGAGAGTTCGATGAGGACACTGACATTTCTTGTAAGTTACTTTTGTACCTCTTATGGTATTTGTTGGTCTGTCGAGGCCATTCGATTGTTATTTAAAGTTTTCACCCCATAAATCCCATTTTAGCGCCAGAGCGAACATTTACAAGTCAATTCTAAAAAGTAGGAGTCCGATGAGACACGGCACTTCCTACAAGTTACTTTGTAACTCTTATGGTGTATGTACCTCTATACGAGATACACGATTGATGTTTTGAGTTTTTCCCACCTAAGTTCCATTTTTCACCCCAAAACAAATGTTAATTAGTCAATTTCGGAGAACCGAGAGTCCGATGAGGACATTGACACTTCCTACAAGTTACGTTTGAACCTCATGGGGAGTTTGTTCCTCGCTCAAGAAAATTCGATTGCTATTTTCATCTTTCTCCCCTTAAATCATAATTTTAACACCAAAACAAGCATAAACTAATCAATTTTGAAAATCGAGTTCGGCCAGGACACCATGACTTCTCTCAGGTTACCTTGGTACCTTTTGGGGTATTTGTGTCTCAATTCATGCTACTTTATCGTTGTTTTCAATTTTCACCCCCAAAAGCTCAGTTTAAACACCAAACAAGTATAAACAATCAATAATTCCAACTTAAATGGCATGAACAACTTGCAAAGGACATGAATTACGACTATACCAAATGTGCCCCGTAATACCCACAATGCATCACGGCTCACCGAAGACATCGGAATAGGGATTCAAATCAGGCATCCTTGCGGCGGAGTACCTGAGCGGAGACAAGATGCACGTGCAACAAGAAATGTAAACGGGTCAAGGCCCGGTTCTATATGATTACCGGATGAATAAAGAGTATGACAGTTATGAATGATAAATTATGAAAAAAAAGAGAAATAAGAAGCTACCTACACAATTTATAACATAAACTAAGAAGGAACAATAAAATAAGAAGAATTAAACTAAAATCTTCATCGTATGCACCACTTATCTCATATATCTTTTCCTTAGCAGGAAGTATATATATATATAATCACAATCTTTTGCTCTTTATGGAAATTGTATCTCAATTTTACCTTTTGTAAAAATCCTTTCCTTATCAGGAAAATACTCATTTTCAAATGCTCTTTGTGGCATTTATATGTGCTCTTTGTGGCACTTCAGTATGCTCTTTATGGCATATAATCCATCAAGTCCCACTTGATGATGAATAGTTATATTTATATACATATAACGATTCTAAGACCGCCCCTCCGAGTTTCCCCACTGGGCGCGCCCCTAAATGACCATCATCTTCCAGGGCCTATCTATACAAGACAACCTTGCACCTATCGCAATACGTCGGAAAGCGGCCATATGCCTGCGGGAGAGTCAAGACCACACCCAGAATCTCCTCACCAGCGTAGAAAACATAACATATCGCTCATATGGCCTATGGACTATATCCACCGTGCATTCATTAGCCAAGGGGAATCAGCAAGCGCGCGAACTTCCCTTATGATGTCATTTAGAGAGGTGTGTATCAACCATTTTATTTAACATTTTCAAAAATCAAGTAAATTATCATTTACCAATTTCATGATTAAGTAAATTATCATTTACCGTCATTATTGCCATTTCTATATGTATGTTTCATTTTATCCGAAACCAGCATCATTTACTTTTTGTAAATAATATAACTTATTATCTGGAGCCATACGTATATCATAACAATAATACAACCTCGATGAATAAATGAACTATCAATTTATTCTCCCAAGATTTACTTGTGAAGTTATTATAAACCATCAAGACTAACACAGCTAAATGGAGATTCTAAGGTCTCCCGAACATAAAACTACAACTCCTAGTTTAATAGTAATCAACTAGAAGAAAGAATGCCCAAACTTCAATTAGCATATCCCCAGAAAAGTTCCCACCTATCCTATTTCTAATGTAGGGTGGATAGCTAATTCATCTAGGACTCTTAAACTCTAAATTTACTTCATTTAAGAAGGTTCCTAGTACCTATTGAAGAAAATAAATCTAGGAAACAAAATAAGATTTTAGGATGAAAAACAGGGGACCGGTCGACCGGTCCTGAGACCGCGGTCGACCGCGTCTCCAGATTTTGCCTACAAAGAAAAACAGATAGCTCAGAATGGGTCAACGAACCGCGGTCGACCGCGCTCAAAATTTATGCCTTTGTAGGAAAGCAGTAAGCCCTCCCGCCAAGGCCCGGTCGACCGGTCCTGAGGCCGCGATCGACCGGTCGTAGCAGACCTAGGGTTATTCCTTCTTACAAAAACTAAACCCAAGTTATGATTTAATTTTCCCACCTCAAATCTCTTCCATTTTGAACTCAACCAACAATCTTTATCTACCCAAAGATTATCCTACATGATTAATAACCATTCTAATTCCCAATCTTATCATCAAAACCAAATCTAGGTTTAAATACCATAATTTCCATTTTGTGATCTCCAAATATATATATACATAAATATCACACAATTTATTCATCTCAAAACATATATTAGCAAGTAGAAAACTTGCCTTGGGGTTGTAAATTCAGATTTCTTTGAGTAGTAGCAACAATCCATCTTCAATCTTCATTTTTCTCTTCTTTCTCCTCTTTTCTCCCAAACTTTCTTCATCTCTCTCTTCTCTCTATGTTTAAGACACAAAATAGGGAATTAAGGGAATTTAGAAGGCTAAAAATAGGGGCTTAACATAAGTCTCCCAACTTAAGTGGTTAATACCACATTAATATGACTCGCAAATACGCGTTTCACCTAAAACCAGGTAAAAGTACCCGAAACCCAAAAATACAATATGGCACTTATTTTGACTGTCTCGCACCTTCCGGGACTAACTACACCCTCTAAACTGGCATCCGGAAAATTTTATAAATTATTTTCAGTTCCAATTTTATTTAAACCATAATGTCATTTAAAATACATGACATTATAAAATATGCCACCTGATGATATTTACTTTCACATACAGTAAATATGCATCAATCTAGTAAATATTAACTTTCAATTCATTCAATTAATATTTACTCCAGTCCCCACATTTTATATAATTACCTTATGCGGTAAAATTAGTATAAAATGAGCCTCCCAGAATCGAGGGTTGTTACGTTAATTTCTTGATATGATTAGAAAAGAATTTTGAATTTTTTTTTGAATTGACTAATGTTTATTTTGAATGAGTTCTCACTATGTCATTAATCAATATTTATAGGAAATTTGTTCTGTAAATCATGTTTATCACATTTTGTATTATTATTGTCATATTTTTCATTTTAGAGTTATATTTGTCCATATGTGTGTGTTACTTCTTTCATTTGTGCATTTTTATATCAAAATTGTGTTTAAAATTTTACATGAATGTTTTCTCATGTATTTCCATACATTCATATCATATTAAGAGAGTTTGGGTTTTCGGGATGCTATACTTAGTTTTTTCTGCGGATTTGTCTCTCGCTAAGTTTTTCTGGCCAAAACCGTTGGCATGCTGCCAGATTAGCACCATTCACATGGTAGGACTTACAATGTGCGCACAAACTTCACATCAGGTCCGACACTTAAATTAATTACAACTCATTTTTATATTTGTGAAACATAAACTATTTCAAGAAAAAGATTTTGTACAATAAAAATACACTTGATATGTGATCATATTTCATTATCTCCTCTCTAGTGTACTTGAGATAAAAATAAGAACTTAATACATGATGATATATATTACAAGGATCATATCATCCATGCAGTTAAGACATAAAGTACTCAAACATCGTAATGAAGATACAAACCATGCTCTATAATACTCAAAATATACTTAATCATGCATAATGAACTAATAAGAACACAGTCTTGATCATCATCACCACCCAAGATATGTAACCATATCTAGAAAGATCAAACTCATTCACAAGCATCAGAAGTTCAACCATAAAATATCACACTCAACCTATGACAAATATCAACCAATTTCATCAAACATACATCAAGAAAAGTCTTTCACAACTATTCATATAATCAAGCTCCTAATGATATCATAGAAGCAACATCACATGTTCTATGTACACCACATAAATTATGAAACTCCAAAAGACTTTCTCATATCCTTGGAGATATTTAGGAATATTTATACAAATGTAAATGAAATTACATGATCATGTATGTGCTCAATCCAACCCACCTAAACCTTCTCAAAATGTTTAACCAAGTCAGAACTCTAAATAATATAAACCAAGATGATTTAAAATAAACTAAACAAAAATATAAAATGTTAAAACTAGATAAGATAGATACCCACATCATCTTTGTGCCAATATTTTAAATAAGAAAGAGGAATATCTAATGTTGTCTAGAACGAGGATGCTAAGTGGGAGGCCATGTCCTAGCACATGAGGTCCACTACAAAAGGATGGGTCAAACCCTATCAAGTAATTTAGCTACGCAACTCAAAGGAGTTATATGAGTAGATGATAAAATCAGTTTATATATTTCAAAAGAAAGGCTCGGCCCATAATACGTAACCTCGTAATTTAATAAAATTATCTTAATTCCTATAATTTATTTCATTATTCTGATTAATTAAATAACATGTAATCGATATGCACCCCTTCCTCTCGCCCATCTCCAGAACATGCGGTACACCAAAAAAAATTCACAAAATCCTCGGTCGGCTGTTTTATAGCGCCAGCAACCTCGTAGTCACTCTGCTTCACAGTACTAGAATAACACATCATACTAAATCGTGCTCATAAAATATCATATAACATAGGGGATGTGCCTCTCGGTTCCCACCCATTCATTTCTTCTTGACATGTTTATTTATCAATAACGTTGACCATTAATCACGTCTTTATTCATTTCGTGATGTAAAGTCAATAACCAATTACCCCACCCTCGGGTCATTATGATTTAGAGCCATTAATATGTTTTAGTATATTTCATATGGACCTAAGGGGATAGTAACATTACAAGTGACTTCTCGTAAAATACAAGACTAAAGTAAAAAGATGTTCATAATACTAAAGGTTTGAGTATTCACTTCTATCCATCTTTGAACTCCATCTATGGGACGTCTCACTGAAGTGAAATCGAACAAGGAACCCCCTCCCCCCAAAACCACGATACACTTCTATTTAGATTGGGTAGTTGTTAAGACAATTTAATTAGAGTTTAATACGAGAGAGTATTATAATAATTTAAATACTTATGTGTGCAATTAATTTAACTTGTCCACCACTACTATCTAACAATCAACATTTAATCTATACTACTTCTATCTTATACATGACAAAAACGAATATCAACATTAATAAGGTGTAAGTAAGGGCTCATATGTGTGTACTAAGTATCCCAAGTCATTAATAATGTATTTAAATTAGTTTTAATATCTTGAATAAGGTTCTCGTTAAAAATCTCACCAATTGTGTGTGACACCCCCCTAATAAAATACCGGGCGATCACTCATGTACCAAATTAAAACAGGAGTCGCATATGGATAATTCTTAGCATCACTACCGAAAACCAAATTAATTACTAATAACCTATTAGGCTGGCGTCAAAATTTTTTTTTATTTAACTAATGTTTTTAAACGAACTATACAATTAAAATATTCACACAGTTTAAATAAATGAAACTGGAAGGAGATCAAATAACCAAACACTCGGTTCAAATATAATAAAACTGAATTGAATGCCGCACTAAAAGGCAGTGAAAGAATAAATAAATACAATTGGGCTTTCGGCCCGAAAGTAACTACAATGCTTCCTATCTAGATCGCAAGAATAGAAGCGTCTAAATCAAACCTGCATGCATCCACAACTGCTGCAGTAGACGTCTGACTCGAAAGGATCATCATTCAGGTGTCCCTGTGTCTGGACACCTATATTTATATAATATATAACAAAATAGAGGAAAAGTAGATAAACGGGTTAGAGCCCAAGTTGTGAAAATATTTAGCAAGTGCATAAATGCTTTATTTTTTAAAAATATGTTTTATCTCATATTTAAATTGGTATCGCACTCCCATGAGATACCCCTCACCTCTGTTCTATTAGTGCACACCTAGTACATCCCCCTAAACATCCTAGTCAAGCTACGCTGCCTAACTAATCCGTCACCCTCAAACTCTAGAAATCCTAAACAACTCAAGTACCAAGGGCTAAACTTATCCCCAGTCTCAACACTATGCCATATTCGTGCGTGGGGTGTCTCGCTAAGAGAAATCCAAACAAGGAACCCCCCCGATACACTACTACATGGCAAGGTCGATCGTCGGGACCCGTTAGACCCCCGGTACACAACACATATATATAATCGTATAATAAAAACCCAAAACTAGAGCACTAAGGGTTAAACTTCTCCCCAGTCTCAACACTAGGCCATGTTCGTGCATGGGGTGTCTCGCAAAGCGAAATCCAAACAAGGAACCCCCCCGATACACTACAACTTGGCAAGGTCGGTCATCGAGATCCATTAGACCCCCAGTATACAACATATATATATATATATATATATATATATATATACTCATATAAGAAAAACCCAAAACTAGAGCACTAAGGGTTAAACTTCTCCCCAGTCTCAACACTAAGCCATGTTCGTGCGTGCGGTGTCTTGAAAAGCGAAATCCAAACAAGGAACCCCCCCCCAATACACTACTACTTCGCAAGGTCGATCGTCGAGATCCATTAGAGCCTCAGTACTCAACTTATATATATACTCATCTTTATTTTTCATGCTCACTTTTATATACATATCCCATTTTAAGTCTGGTAAAATCTCTCGGAATGAGAATTCATTTCATATTCAATTGATCTCTTTACTCTAATAGAGATGTGATATCTTGTTCTGATACACAAGTAATGTAATATACACACAAGTACAATAATTATCCCAACGAGCTATAACTCGAGGATGCGGTCTCTCAATGCTATCATCTTCCAGGGCATCACTCACATACCATCCTGGGGACCAGCGGTCGGACTCAATATCACCGACATCGCGGTCAACAATCACAACGTCTGGGAAGAGGTAATAGTTCCTTCCCGAAAGTGAGACGAAACATACCCACCATGTCTTACCCCTAATAAAAATCACACAATATAACAGTGGACGCTATGACCTGGGGACTATACGCTCCCTGCTCCTTAAGCCAGGGGCCTCAACCCCATCGCACAACTTCCCATGATAGCATTAGAGGGGGTATGCTTCATATATATATATATATATATATATACCATCCACACACATTTATATATACTTATCCATATCATATAATATATATACTTTAATCACATAGTATATATATTCCACATTGTTCCTCAAATAAATATAATTGGCCATAATTTCCAATCACACATAACGATGACCAATAATCCCAAAGATTCTCATAAATAATAATATTCGAGTATTCACACACTCACGATACTAAACTCAAACGCATTCCCTCACTTGATAAATAACGTATACCTCATTCACACTTAAGGATTTATATAATTTCTCCAATTATACCAATTCACACTAAGTAAATACACATTTTCCCAAAATCATCCTAATAGTCTCTCAGGATATACTCAACTACAATCGATATAATTATGTTTTCTACGCGCATAATTATATAATCCTAAATTCCCACTGAATTTATCTCAAGAAATATTCGTCACCAAACACCCTTAATTTAAATAGGTCGTGGATTCCATTTCCACGAATCCAAGGACTACATCATGTCCAAATAATAATTTAGAGGCCCCTACTCTATATTTAGGAACTCCCAACTCTCTAATCCCTCAATTTAATTATTTCCTCGAAAATATAATTTCTAGTGTCACACACTTAAAACACTCTCTTAGCCCCCATAAATTTCCCCAATTGGATAAATATATATACCTTAGTTAAGTCTATTTATTTCCTCAATTCAATAGGCTAGAAATCCTTAATTTGGGAACTTATCCCATCTAAATTGAAACAACACAAATTGCCAAAATTCCTGTAGAATCGATCGATCGATCGACCCTTGTCCATCGATCGATCGATCAAGACGGGAAGCTTCTTCTCCATCCCTTGTTTCGACCATTAACAAACCCACCAAGCTTTATACTCCTTCTTCCACCAACATCCAACTATGCCCAACGAAATATACACAAAGGAAATAGGTTCTAAACATCCTAAAACTAAGAATCAACCATTAATTTCTATAATTTTCTATGTTTCTCCAATTTCATAATTTTTGGGGTTTACCCGTTAAACTTCAGAAAAACTTTTTTAATCCACGAAAATCCAGCCCAAAATCTTTAGGGTTTGTTATTACCAATTATGATATGAGATTTATGCTCAAAATTAAATAAAGCAAGTAAACACTTGACTGGAGGATAAAATCCGACGATCCCGAGCCGAATCCCGCAGATTTTGGCCCGGAAATCATTTTTCTCTCCTCTTTCTCCCTTCTTCATTTCTTCTATTCTTCTTTTCACTCTTTTTCTTTCTTTCTCCCACTCTCTCGTGTCTTTTATAAGGAGAAATAAGGGTTTATCCCTTTTAAACCCAAAAATGACTCGTTTACTCAATTGCGAGTCCTAATTAATCCAAAAATTCTCGAAACTCCCTCGCATACTCTATTCTGACTATCTCGGTCATTCTGAGACAAACCGCACACTCGAAATCTCCATTCGAGGTACTTGACCGCAAATCACTAATTTAACCCAATACATCTCAATGCGGGTTTTCCAATTAAAATATTATCCTCTGTTGCTTTACTCAGCTGCGACATATAATTAAAATACTCCGACTTATTTACTTAACCCCAAAAGTAAATATAACGCCCATCGAAAATCATTTCATCATTGAAAACTCCAAGAATTTACTATTCACAATAATTCTTAAATTCCCAAATTACACTTAATTGTTGAATTTAATTATCCCCAGAAGTGCGGGGTATTACATACTTCCCCCTTTACAATGAAATTTCGTCCTCGAAATTCAGATATAACCAATGCTACCAACACTAACCTAGGATCATGAATCACTTCACATCCTAATGCCTCAAAGTGGAATGGCACTACCCAATAGCTCTTAAGCGTACACTCAATAAGCACTCATCTCTATCAAGTTTTATACTATACTATACTATATTATACTGCGATCTTGGTATAATCTTGAACTCTATATACTATGTCCCTTCTATCTTAGTCGGTATATAAAAGTAACTTACTAAGGTGCCCATACACCTTTTTAACCCGTGCCTCTCCGCAAAACTATCACCAATGTCTGACACGTACACACTTTCTAAACAATGGACCATATTTCCTTGGCGTAATATTCACACATGGGTCTTCCCAACCTACAAAATCCTATTCTTCTCAAGGTTCACCAACCAATATTTTTATATCAGCGCCACTAACTCCACTGGTCTGATGTGCTCAAAAATTCTAAGATCGAAGTGTTCTTACCTACGTGAACTAGTACTATCCTAAATTGTGTTCCTGGTGCCCAAGACCTTTCTAAACTCCCGACATTTGCTCGGTTTCATCCGTGGGACGTCTCACAAAGTGAAATCCAGACAAGGATCCCTCCCGTTACACTACCCCCTCGCATTATCGATCATCGAGATATAACGGCCTAAGGCACACCAGTGGGACATCCTAAATCTTACCTCGCTAACCTATTAACGCATTTATACTATTCTATCCTTCCACCTAGACGAAAAGGAAAATCTAACTAATCTATGCGCCAACTTTATGCAAAATCATCACGAACACCATACCCAAAACATACTTCCTCCAGAATTTTCCTTTTCATTAAGACCTGGCTATAAGCGTCAAATCAATTTCTCTAACTCCTGCTTCACCCACCTACTTGCGGTGAGAGAACCATTTTAGTGCTTCTCCATAGCACAATATTTCCATAAGCATACTATCATTATACGGCTCACAGTCTATAGTGTTTCCTCCACACTATATGACTTATCGACAAAACCAACATCCTATAACATCTCTCCACTCTCGACGTCATTAAGGTTCATGCATGGAGCGTCTCGTAAAGAAAAATCCAAACAAGGAACCCCTCCAATACACTACTACTTAACTTTGTCGATCGTGGAGGTCCGTTAACTTCAAATATGCAATCGGGATAACCCTATCCCCTCTTTCGACAGAGTGTGGTCTGAAATCCTATCTCTATCCAGGAGCTACACCACTAAGCGCTCGTACTAACACTCAGTCCTTGAGCATTCAATAATGAGCTTAAACTCACAGCTCAACAATTAACCCTGCATACCTTAAATCACACGTATAAGGTTGACACGCACTCGAATCACAATAATGAAACATCTGCTCATCGAAGTTCCATCCAAACATATAATAAAGGCGAACTCAGCCTATATCCAAGTGAGATATCGCAACAATAACCCATTCCACCCCGGAACCGCGGATACGATAGTCTTGCCATCATTAGCCTGCTATCGCTCCGAACAACGAAGATCATATTCTACACAAAATAACACCATACTCGTATAACACACACGAAATGAGTAATACCAATCTGATATAAACTTAAAATACTAACACCCGCTCTTCTCAGGGAATGAAAGAAAATAAATTTCCGCTATCACAGAAGAACACATATAAACATATACTACATAACATTATCGATAGTATTAGTAAAATCATATCACACACGAATCTGGAGCTAATAAAACACTGTGACTCAATCTTGTCACAGAATAAGCCTCCTTCAACTGAGGTGAAACTCATAACAATAACTTCGCCTATCTCCCTAGCGACTCCAAAAGGTTCTCGGACTTGATACATTTTCCCTAACTGAACCGAAAATTTACTTTAATCAATGCCCCATCTGGGCACCCTACTCTTGTCCTTTAACTCCCACTGGGCGATGACTAACCGTATGGTTCTACACTCCACATCACAACATTCCCCATCTTGGGTCGCCCTGACCCTTTTAAGGTTATCAGTATCTTGGACTCCATAGCCGCGATCCTGACAATCACTTTACTAGTGAGCCTATCATTCTTCGGAAGGACTATCTCTTCATTGTACTTACCTTGATTCAGTACAAAGTTCACTTATCCATAACTCTCTTTATTCACTGTCGGCCTTTGACCGACCCTTACGTGAATAATTTAAAACTGCATTCTTTTTATTACTGCTAAATCATGGGGACTCACGATTAAAAACTATCCGTAAGATCCCTTTAGGGGTTAAACATCCTAATACCCCGTATATGGTTATCACCATTTCCACCATCTCAATATTGCTCCTACGAGTGAAAAAATTTCCTCAAATTTTCACATCTAGGTATTTCCATACCCTTCTCTAAGTCAAAACATATGATCCTTCTACTTCCATTGTGTAATGATACACTGCCTTCGCATAAATTAACTTAAAATATGGTCCTTATCAAAGACCTCTTTCTAACCCTTAGCTTCATTGGGTAATTCAACTTTAGTACCACTCTCTACTATAGTGGTACTGGGGTACTCATAACTACTATTCTTTAGTAGTCGTTGCAACCATCCTTGAAAATTTCCACAAGAAGACTGACCTCTACTGCGGTCCTAGTCACTAACTTCAACTCATAGCTTCAACAAAGCCCCACCTACTGCTGCCTTCCTTGATCAGCACACGAATCTCGAACGAGTGCCAAAGGATTTACTATAATCTCACAATATGGAAGGAGAACGAAATCTCACAAGAGGAATCAACAATCCTAATCATAAGGCTCTACAATAAACCGAGAGCAACGCAAAAAGCGTAGTACATCCGCACATTCCTAAGGACACTAGAACCTGATGCTTTGATACCATCTATGACACACCGCCTAATAAAATACCGGGCAATCACTCCTGTACCAAATTAAAACAGGAGTCGCATATGGATCATTCTTAGCATCACTGCCGAAAATCAAATTAATTACTAATAACCTACTAGGCTGGCGTCAAAAATTTTTTAAGTTAACTAATCTTTTTAGACGAACTATACAATTAAAACATTCACACATTTTAAATAAATAAAACTCGAAGGAGATAAAATAACCGAACACTCGGTTCAAATATAATACAACTACATTGAATGCCGCACTAAAAGGCGGTTAAAGAATAAATAAATACAATTGGGATTTCGGCCCAAAAGTAACTATAATGCTTCCTATCTAGATCGCAAGAATAAAAGCGTCTAAAACAAACCTTCATGCATCCACAGCTGCTGCAGCAGACGTCTGACTCGAAAGGATCATCATCCAGGCGTCCCTGTGTCTAGACACCTATATTTATATAATATATAATAAAAGAGAGGAAAAGTAGATAAACGGGTCAGAGCCTGAGTTGTGAAAATATTTAGCAAGTGCATAAATGCTTTATTTTTTTTAAAATATGTGTTATCTCATATTTAAATTGGTATCGTACTCCCATGAGATACCCCTCACCTCTCTTCTATTAGTGCACACCTAGCGTATCCCCCTAAACATCCTAGTCAAGCTATGCTGCCTAACTAATCCGCCACCCCCAAAATCTAGAAATCCTAAGCAACCCAAGTACCAAGGGCTAAACATCTCCCCAGTTTTAACACTATGCCATATTCGTGCGTGGGGTGTCTCGTGAAGCGAAATCCAAATAAGGAACACCCCCGGTACACTACTACTTGGCAAGGTCATTCGTCGAGATCCGTTAGACCCCCGGTACACAACTCATATATATACTTGTATAAGAAAAACCCAAAACTAGAGCACTAAGGGTCAAACTTCTCCCCAGTCTCAACACTAAGCCATGTTCGTGCGTGGGGTATCTCACAAAGAAAAATCCAATTAAGGAACCCCCCCCCCCCCCCCCGTTACACTACTACTTGGCAAGGTCGATCGTCGAGATCCATTAGACCCCCAGTACACAACACACACACACACACACACACATATATATATATATATATATATATATATATATACTCATATAAGAAAAACCAAAAACTAGAGCACTAAGGGTTAAACTTCTCCCGAGTCTCAACACTAAGCCATGTTCGTGCGTGGGGTGTCTCGCAAAGGGAAATCCAAATAAGGAACCTTCCCGATACACTACTACTTGGCAAGGTCTATCGTCAAAATCCATTAGACCCTCAGTACTCAACTTATATATATACTCATCTTTATTTTTCATGCTCACTTTTATATACATATCACATTTTAAGTCCGGTAAAATCTCCTGGAATGAGAATTCATTTCATATTCAATGTATCTCTTTACTCTAATAGAGATATGATATCTTGTTCTCATACACAAGTAATGTAATATACACACAATTACAATAACCATCCCAACGAGCTATAACTCGAGGATGCGGTCTTTCAATGCTATCATCTTCCATATCATCACTCACATACCATCCTGGGGACCAGCGGTCGGACTCAATATCACCGACATCGCGGTCAACAATCACAACGTCTAGGAAGCGTTCATAGTTCCTCCCCGAAAGTGAGACGAAACATACCCACCACGTCTCACTCCTAATAAAAATCACACAATATAACAATGGACGTTATGACCTGGGGACTATACGCTCCCTGCTCCTCAAGCCAGTGGCCTCGCCCACATCGCGCAACTTCCCATGATAGCGTTAGAGGGGGTATGCCTCACATATATATATATATATGCCATCCACACATAGATATATATATATAGCATTTGAGGGGGTATGCCTCTACCAAAATTTTCGAAGAAGGAAAACCTTCCTTAATTTGCACCGCCTTTTCCTTTCTCAATTTTGGTGCCTCACATGACATTAAAACCCTACAAGACCTTATATATAAGTTGTCAATAGACCTTAAAAAAACAACTCCCCAAACCCATGCCAATATGGGCCAATGATTAAGCCCAAATTATTAATATTAATTATTATGCACACTCCTTAAAAATCAAACTACTTTGATTTTCTACCAAATTTGCCCCCAAATTTTTTATTAAATTTTGAAAATAACCAAACCTTATTAATCAAATAAAAATTACCAAACCAACCTAAATTTTTATATTATTCAAATTTTTAACCCCAAAACTTTTATTAATTAGTATAAGGAGTACTAAGATTGCAAATAGGTTTCTATTAACTTTATAATTTGTCACAATATTTTTTTAACATATAAGCACCCATTTAGCTTTAATTTCTTGCATTAAATCTGAGTAAATGCTTAATAAATCAAGTCACCATTAATTAATTTTATTCCTTAAAATAACGAGGAATTACATTCTTCCCCTCTAACAAAATAATTTCGTCCTCGAAATTCATAGAAAATAATACATACTTTTTTCAAAATAAATGCGGGTACTGCTATCTCATCGTGTTCCCACACTCCCAATTGGACTCGTCCTCACTATGGTTACCCCATTGAACATGGACTAACAAAATCTCCTTAGTTCTCTAAATACGGACTAAAAACTCTAAGATATGAGCTCTCTCCTCAGTATACAAAACATCAACATCTAATTGAATATCATATAAATTAATATGTTAGTACGTCGCATGTACTAACAACTAACATAACAATGTCTTGCTACATCCCAAACCACCAATATTATATCCTCATGTCTTAGTACATCTTATCACCATCAGGATGTATCAAAAATTACGATCCATGGACCTCTTGTATAACGGACATATGAAACTCCTCGTATGATGGAACAACAAACATCTCATTGTACCGCAATTCACCATCTGAACTAATGGTGTAAAGAGTTACACTAGTGGAAAAAAGCTTAACCATTCTCTCCTGAAAAAACACATCATTTATCTGCGCTCAAACCACCCGCATAAGGATATCAGGAGACACGGTGAGCATCCCCATAAATTCATCATCCATCTCACCAATCACTTGAATGGAGCCCACATCGATCAACTGAAGATAAGAGAAACATCCACTAGGTCATCGACTCAAAGCATCTGCCACAGTATTAGCCTTCCTAGTTTGGTATCGAATCATAAACTAGTAATGCGTGATAAACTTGAACCACTATCGCTACCACATGTTAAAATCCTTCTGCATGAGAAAATACAAAATACTCTTGTGATCACTAAAGATCCTGAACTTCTTTCCCTAAAAATAGTGCCTCTAAATATGTTGTATGAACATTATGACTACTAGCTCCAAATCATGGGTTGGATAGTTACCCTCATGGGGTTTTAAGTTTTAAGATGCATAGGAAATAAAATTATCGTCGTGACATAACACTCCGCCTAATCCCTCTAAGGAAACATCGATGAATACTAAATACTCAACCCCACTCCTAGGCAGAGCCAAAACTACTAGTGAAGTCAACTTCTCCTTGAGAGTGACCAAGACATGTTGACACCTCTCAATCCAAACAAATTGCATCCCCTTCCGAGTTAACTCAATTTATGGTCTCACAATCTCTAAAAACCTCAAATAAATCTACGATAATACACGAACAATATAAGAAATCTACTAACCTCCGTAGGTTTCGTCGGTACCCCCAATCCATAATGATCGACGCCTTCCTAGGATCCGCCAATAATACCGACTCCAGAATTATATGGCCTAAGAACTGTACCACTCGTTTACAAAAATCGCATTTTTAGAATTTCCCATACAACTTACGCTTCCACAACAGCTAAGATGAAACATGTAATACCCCGTAATTTTATTGATTTTTAATTGTCAGATTAATTGAGTTAAATATGAGAAAATTACTTAAAATTATTCTGAATTTAAATGAATATTAACTAGCGAGTGTTGCGAATCATATTGAATATTACTGAGTGAATAAAGTAATATGCTATTATGAATTTATTAAAAATTATCGCCAGTGGAAAATACGACACTTTCGATAATTAAATTGGGACGAGCGTGTTAGTCATGTCGGGACTCAATTTTATGGAATAAAAAGGTAATTTATTTTTAAGTCATCCAATTGGTCATTTAGAGTGCGCTAAAGTGTTCGGAAGGGTCGAAATAGTCAGAAAACTATTCCCGGGGGTTTAGTTTGGGTCCCGGGGCACTTTTAGACCCTACCGACACCCCGAAAGGGTAATTTAGTCATTTGCATTTTTTAGGGAGTTAAACCCACAAATTTTAGAGACTTATATCAGATGAGGAGTTGTGTCTTCAAGGGTTATCAGTTATCATATTCACAGAAGCCATTAGAGGAGGAAGGAGAACCACCCCCCAAGGCTAGAACAATCATTCATACACTAATTGCACCAACGAGACCACCGTTACGTAGATCAGAAAGAGAGCATCTCCCCCATACCATCTTCTTCAATGGATTAGAACTTCCATTAAAGGAAAGTGTTTTATATTGAAAATATTAAGTGCATATATTATCCATAGTAGTTTAAATTGAATGAAATAACCATAAATAATTGATATCTCATAAATTTGGAGAACTGAATAATGATTATGGGTAGGTTTTGCATGTGGATGAATTTCTGTAATCATTGGAAAAACAAAATTATAACCTAAGTGTTATAAATAACGGATTAAATTTGAGAATTATAATGTTCTTGAATACAATTTGAGGAACTAGGGTTCTTAAGAAATATTCATGAATTAATCGAAGAAATCGATGCCCTGTGATGATTTTATGATTCTTATATGTTAGAACTCGTGTAATTATGTCATTACAACATTTAGTATGATTGATTGAGAGTTTGGGATGATTAAATTGAGTATTTGAGGTTGAAAATGGGAGAAAATCGTAAGAAACACATATGCAGATTTTCCATTCCTGTACGAGCGAATCGATTCGGACTTGGCCGAATCGATTCGGCTGCCCAGAACTGTTTTTCTTTCCCCTTTTTGTTTAAAATTTTTGGGAGATGTTCGAGATTTAATCGTGGACTTTAACTTTAAATATATTGAAGAGTATTTGGGAATACTAGTAGACCTAGATTGTAATTAGGGTTTACTTCTAGGATAACGAATTAAGGGCTTACATTAAATTCAGGTGACTTTTTAATTAATTAACTCAGCATTAATTAATTTTATTACTCAAAATAACATGGTATTACCATACTACCCTCCAACGGCTAGCTTTCCAAATAGCCTATAAAAGGAGACCGTGGGTTTCTTCTTCAAACGCACAAGCTTCCTACAATATTCTCGTTGATCAAAGTTCCATTTCCAAGATTATATTAATATCCTTAAGTATTCTAGAGAGAAAAAACAACTCCCGGTCCCATTTCCAACTGAGAGTTTCAAAGATAAAACTATATTGAATCCAAGGTCCACCCAAAGCACCTTTGAGCTTCAAGCATATTCCTCAAGACCTCTTTAGCCAAAGATTTAAACTCAATACTCTTGTGAGCTAAAGATTCAACCAAATACCCACTTGAGCACTATACTTGTGGTTACTTGATTTTTTACATTTCTAGGTAGAGAAAATAAATCCATTTCATACTTGTTTTAGTAAAGAAACTTTAATTTAATCTTTAGATACAAATCTTGTTGTTGTTACTTAAGGTAAAATTCATTAATATCTACATGGTCGGTAGTGTCGTTATTGCGAGGAGTCGAGGCATTTCAAGACCTTGGACTCTTACGTGGGTACCGCTTGGGCAAGGATGACTTTAGCATCCTAATGGTTATGGTTTGCAAGGTGTTATAATTTCTTGTGGGTTTGTTTCTGCCTTAAGTGAACCAGAGATAGTGGATCTTATGTATCTTCTTGAGCGTGGACGTACACAGAGGTCGAGCCACGTTAAAAATCTTAGTTTGAAAATTTTGTCGAAACTCTCTCTTAACTACCTATGCTTGTTATTGATTTATTTTTCATAATATTGATTTATCGTATTGAAATTAATATTTAAATGAAGTTAAGAAAGCTTTCAGATTTTCATTAAATTTCATACACCCAATCCCCCCCCCCCCCCGGTATATTTTCGGGATGACACTATTCATTTTAATTCTCACACTAATAAAGCAACCCCTTACGATATTTTGAGTGTAATATAGGATATTTCACTTTCATGTGTGTGATATTTGATCTATTTTGGGCTCATTTGGAGGTTTTTGAAGTGCAAACCCTAGTTTTCTACATTGTTGAACTTTTACTTAGTTCAAGCTCTTGTAAATCATCATTTCCAATATTTGTTGTTAATTTTCTTTTTGTTAGAGTTTATTTAGGTTGATTTCATCATTATAGTGCAGGTTTTCATTTTGAGGTTGATATTTGGGTATTTTATTTCGATACCATTTTTATCCCATTCACTCTTTGGTATTTATCCTAATTCTTCTTTTGCATATTCACTCTATTTATGCTATCATAGTTCGTGAAAATTAAATGCACATAAGAGAGTCACTCTAAACCCCCGAGTGATCCTGGTGAGATGTCACATTTGAGGGCATCACCTCCATGAACCTCCCATGCATGTACATAGACCCCGAATGCCTTTATTCTTCTCCTTGAGATGAAAATGGATGTTTTTATAACTCGATTCAGTGTAAATGGTGCCCAAATTCCCGATGTTTTGCTTCTAGAGCGATGATGAGAGAGAAATGTGTTGACATGGATCATCTCACACGTAGTGAGGAAGGTATGTTATGTATATCCGTTATTCAGAATCTCTTGGCATCATAATTTTTACAGCCGCATTCATTAGCGAATGCTACTCTTTTTTGCGATTTCTATATGAATAGGATCATGACTATCATTAATCCTCTGATCCTTACCTTATTTATACGTGGTTTTGAGGTTATCTTCACTAAGGATGTTCCTAATCACATCTTAGTCATTCTACGTGTAGATGATCCTCATTATACCCCTTTCACTAGTGACATTTTCACTCATGATTAGATAGCTACCTTTCGAGTTGATCGACATATATCATGAGTAGGGAGTTTATTTATTTAGTCTGCCTTCAGGAAAAAGTATTCCATTCTTCATTTTATGGTTATCCATGGCGTCATGCACCAAAGAATATCTTAAGATTTCCCTTATGACATTAGTTGGTTGATGCATTCTATGGTTCATCATCATTATATAAACTACCCCTCTCTGATCCTAGAGATCATGTGATGTGCTTATGCTGATTCTTCTCAGGGGGCATCATCTAATGCTCGTATTCTTATTGTATACCTTTATTCTTTAGGTGTTCTTAGGCTTTATACCGATCAATTTGCTTCCTTCTGTAGGAATAATTTTGAGTGATAGTACTGCTCTTGCAGTTGTACAAACTTTAAGGTGACCCCCAGTACAGACCTTATATCATCTCTAACTCCATATGCTCATCGGCCATCCCGAGAATTCTTTGATAATTTATTTTCTTTTTTCAAAGATTCCTTTAAGAGGATGGATGCTCGGATGACATACATGTATGAAATTTTCACTTTCTTCTCAACGAGGTTGATAGGAGTTCATTTAATATGATTAACACAATAACTATTGTCGAGCATTATTTGAGAGGTACTAGACCTGTACCTACTCCTCATGAACCTGCACCTTCTCATATTTCTATTCTTGGTCCTGATCTCGATCCTATACTTATTATTGATAATGATGAGGAGGAGGACAATGATGAGGATGACGATACAGTGGATGAGTCGGTTGATGAGGATTATATATTTTATTTTATCTCTATGTTGTTTTATTGAGACTTTTATGTACTTTTCATTTGGTATATTTGGTTATTGTTGGATATATGGTCTACATTACTCCTATTATGTTTTGGAGTATCTTTATTCTATGATTGGTTGATGATACATGGAATATTTGTATGGATTTTATGGGTATCCGTATGTTTTTCTAACTTTATGTAGTGAGTTCGATCCTCCCCAACAGGGAAGTCCTTCATGAGAAGGTTCCATTTCAAGGAATGAACCGATGGTATACACTTACAGACAACTTTTGATATCCTCCCTAATCGAGTTACTGTCATTAGGAGTGGGACTAAAAGTTATCAATTATTCATAATGTTGGGTATAAGGTTCCTAAACTGTTTGTATAGCATAATGAAAGATGAAAATCTCTCTAGGTCAAGGTCCTGTGATTTAATCTCCCGTCAAGAAGATCACAACATAAGGGAACTAGGATGTCCGATGAGATTAGTTTTTAATTGGCGATTGAGGGATGCCACTTTAAAATTTAATCAAATTATTTCGCGTGTTTAATTGAAAATTATTTGTTTTCAATTTTGATGAGTCTAAGATTTCAAAAATGAATTCAACTTTTTATCACTAGTTATCAGATTTAAAAGTTTTTAACTGCAGTAAGTTCAAGGACTGAAAAATGTAATTGGATATTTTTCTAACTTTTGTGGGCAATAAACTTATTTGACCCATAATTCTCATTAATATTTAAAAATGGTGATGTGATTAATTCCTCACCTCAGCTCGTCTAGCCCCCTAATGAATAGTTTTAATCACGGAATCATAGTATTTTAAAACACATGGTAATTATTATAAGATATGTATTACATGTGTTCGATCCACCTTATGGGGAAGTTCTATATGTGCATGTTTGATTTTAAATAATTGATCAATGAGAATTTTTTAAACACCTTTGTTGGTTGATGTCGCTCAAGTAAGAATCGTATTGGTTAAATGATCTTCATTGTTGATTGAACTAAGGATTCTTTGGTTTAGACATGCTGAGGAAAAACTGATACCATTTTGTAATCTGGGAGTGAGGATCATCAGTATCCGAGGGTTGATGTTGTTTGTTTGAGAATAACTTCACTTATTTCTGAAAAGGGAAAAGAAGGAAACGACTAAGTCTCAAGTAAAATTTTTTGGGTTAAAAAATGTTCATATTCCTTGATAGTATTGAAATATCCGAAAGGCATGTATTCTCATTACAAGTAGTTTGAACTTTTATAGCAAAGGTGTATGGGTTTTTTCCTTGCTTTGTAAAAAAATGACATGGTAAAAGTTTTTGCTCTTATTAGTAAATGCGTGATTTATGGTTCGATCTACGGTAACCTGGTATGCAGACCCGGGAACCATAAATCAGGACTACAACTCACAACTCCAAATTTATTATTTAGTAACTAATTAAAAAATGATTTGTTAGTGTTTGGGACACTTATAAATTTTATAACGTTTTTAGTAATTTAAAAAATTGTAGGTGTCCATAACTAATACAAAATAATTAATATAACACAAAATAAAGACTATAGAACATTGATTGTTCCGTGTATTCACTATCCCTAAAGTGTTAAATGAAATATTTCACCTCGTGCACCTTTATTTCATTTTTCGCGCTTTGCCTCTGCGCTCCTCAAAGACAACCCTTGTTGACCTCTCCCACCAGCTCTTTCTCTTTTTTTGGTCGGCATCGCTCATCACCACTATCATCGTTGCTCATCACCATCGTCAAACTCTCCCACTAAATCTCTTTCTCTTATCATGTAAGTAGTTAAGCCATTTTCTCATCCTTTTTTCGTGCAATCGATAAATCCCTTTATTATTTTCAATTATTTTTAATCATTGCAAAGTCGTGAAACTTTTACTCAGGTCTGTTTTAATTGAGAAATGTCTTTCAATTATGAGTCAACAATAGAGAAACATTTTTTGTTGTGTATTCTTCAATTTTATAGTTAAGAATGTGACGTGTGTCGTATCTATATACGCGTGTGGGGGAGTGTTGGTTTGTTGGTTTTTGGCATTTGGTATTATGCAAGTAGGTTTTTGATTGTGTTTTATATATTATGGTTAATTTATGCGTCTTTGAAGAAAAATATGATTTGGGTTGTCTACAAACACGCACACACACTACTTTTTGTATATTATTAGTTATTAAGTGGTTGTTGAATAACAAACTAATAAAATTTATGGAATTTTCAGTTAGTGTGAAGTGGGAGTTAATTTATATTTTCATTGCAAATTATATAGTTTATTGGTTTTCGGTACTTGGTATTTGATTTTATATATGTGATATGGGTACTGAAATTTGATCTGATCAAGAATTCCATGTTAGTCATCCCCCACTCTCTATATTTCTTTAAATGTTTGACTTTCTTATAGAATTCTTGAGTTGCTGATTAATAAGATTTGTGGGTTTTGTGTGACAATCCGAATATAATTATGATAAATTATGTTTAAATCATGATTAGCTTATGTGATATAAATAATTTTTTATTAGTATATCTAATGTTTAGTCATCATGTTTAGTCTAATACTACCTTCATAAAGCATGAAATATTGAATTAGTTACAAATATAAAATCTTGAATTTTTCGGTAGGAATGTTCATGTTTAAGACTAGTTTTGACCTTTATAAAATATCAATTGACTTGAGGTGAAAACTAGATAGTTGTAGACAGGTGAGTTAGAGTTGTAACCCAACAAACAGTGTGTGAAACGGATTTCTGAGTAAGAAGTTATACCGAAATTACTAACCAGGGGAAAATCTTTCCATCCGTTTAAGTAGTAATTTGTCCTTTATACCCAACAAGTGTCTTAAAGTGATTGGTTGGAGGTGTAACTAGTTTGGGTGACCTTATACCTTTGAAATAACCTTATCCTTCAGCCAAAATCATACATGAAAGACTTTTACCTTGAGGAAAGAGAATTAGGGAGTTTAGGAAGAAAAAGTGAGGAGAAAAAGTGTAGAAAAATCCGTAGAAATTACTTAAAGTCCCGAAGGTAATCCTAATCACAAATCTTGTTATTTTTCTTAAATTAATGCTTTATATGATATAAATCATCATTTTTTTACTAAAATTTCAGCCTTTTATATATATATGTATAGTTGGATGCATGTTTAAGTTAAGTTGAATGTACAAACCCTTAAAATTGATTTGTATTGAAATCCCTTGCATTTAAACTTGAATATATTTCTGTATGCTTACTGTAATTGAAAATTTTCAATTGGATATGAAACTAGATCCATGTATTCATATCATATCCGAAAATTAGAATTTATCACCTTGTGGTTAGGCCTTAATCACGATTTCAAGTTGGTACATAATTGTTGTTTGTATATTTCATTTCGGTATGCCCTGAGTTTGGTCAAGCATTTGACATAGCAAATGAAGTCAAAAAATTATGAACCTTTAATTATGTAATATTCATTATGTATACTGAAAATGGGTTGAAAATCATGGAAAGTTATTGTCGGAACACGAGGCCCCCAATTTTTTAAATCTTATTACAAAAAGTAATTTCCTTTTAAAGATGCGGAAGCGTAGATGGTTCTATTAAACAATTACCAATTTTAATTTCTTTCCAAATTAAAATTAAACACAAATTAATTTAAACCAAATTTTATCTTTTTACCTAAGCATGCGTTCTAGGTGAGTTTTGTGAAAGATAAAATAAACAATGAGTCACTACGCCGCGATGTACGAGGAAAAATCCACAAACGGGAAACAACCTCGGACGGCCCTAGCCATAAGTCCACTAAGTATGGTATTTTACAAGTACAAGCAAAAAGACTTAGTACACTCTACTCGACTCCTTTCAAGCCCCGATGCTCCTTCTTGTACCGACCTACGCTTAGTTGACAATCCCGGACTCCACTGAAACCTTGGAATCCACCAATGAGGAACTAGGAAGAAACCGTCAACCACATATGGTTCCTTTCACCATATGAGAACGCCGCAGCAAAACAAACACTTCTTCTTTGAGGGATTTAGAAGTAAACCCAAACAATCTCTTCAATGCGGTAGAGAAAACCCGGTGCCAAACACTCCAAGCAAGATGTGTATATATTGAAACTTGGAATAAACAATACGGGTACAAACAAGAGTGTTTAGTAATTTTTTCTTGAAAAATAGACACTCATAAACATGAAATTTTTCTTGGAAGATTGAACTCTCAAAACTCTCTCTAGGAGATGGAGGATAGTGAAAAAGTTGGTTCTAAAAGTTGGTTCCCGTACCTTATCAAATCTGGCAAAAGATAGTGGGGAAAACTAGTGGGAAAAGTGGGAAAACCGTCAAACATTGCCCAAAAAATTTCCCGCCGAAACTCGTTCGAACGACTTTTCCGTTTGAACGGATTTTCGTTCAAATGGATTTACTAACGATGATCCAGAATGAAAAAAAAAAGAAAATCGTCAGAAATCTCGTTCGAACGACCTGGCATCTCGTTCGAACAAGATGTCAGTTCGTTCGAACGACCTGGCAATCTCGTTCGAACGAGATTCCAGTGTGGATCGAACGACGTGTCAGAAAAATAAAATATTAATTATAAGCCCAAAAACTTTTATGGAAAGTTTTAAATAATATTTTTCTAAGTAAAACAAAGTCGTTAAAATTAATTTATAAAAATTATAAATTACACCCAATTAACTATTGTTCCAAGCTCCTATATATATTCATACCTTAGGAGCAATGGAACCATGTTGATGACGTAGAAATGAGGCACAATACACACGGCATTTGATGAAACTTTAATATCTTGGCCGCTATGTCTTCAAATACCCCCTCATAGGCTTGAATGGATATAATTAAAAACTATCCTATGACATAAACGTTTTTATCCGGAATTGAGCCAAAACTACATTAAGACTCAATCGAAGAATTGTGTCCTCACAAATTTCCTCTTTTGACTATTCTGGGACAAAAACCAACAAAAATCCTAAAGGGTCGTCAAGCTCTACTAGACGTAAAACATCCCCCCCAATACTTGACTCAAGACCCAAGGATTAATATCTTTGACGACGATGAAAGTTGCCATTTAGAAGAATTCCTGTACACTTAAGTAAACTATCAAACGCATAGGGAATATCAAGAATATTAAATGCATATAAATTAAATACTCCCCCTAAATTAATTCTCCCCTTTATCAACTATGATCAACCTAAGAAGATTGCAACTCCCCCTAAGTTAAATCTCCCAAACTAAGATACGATTACAATAGGATTAGATACCATTTCTCCCCCTATCATTCTCCCCCTTTTTGTTCAGGAATAGACAAAGGTTAAAGAATCAAAACTTAACTTATCTCCCTCCCCAATAAAAACATATACTCCCCCTAAACTGGACAAGGGATGAAAAGAATGGGATAACAAGCTAAACATGCAATTGTGTATAAAGTGATGAGAACATTAAAGCACATGGGAAACAAAATCATAACTAATCCAAAAAATAATGACGGATACCAACTAGGATGCAAGAAAATGATACCAATATGATACATAAAGTATTAAGCATGCGATATCAACAAAGAATGCAACAAGATGGATACCAATTATGAATTAAAGCCTATATGGACTAGAAAGCAAGTCAAAGACAAATAAAAAAATATCAAATATATGTATACATAATATATACCTAATAGACTCAAGTACACATATATAGATATAAACACACACATGACACAAAATACAATAAGTTTTTCACACTCGTATGGTAAAAATGTGTCATATGGAAACGGAAGTGTTGGGGTGTGAACTAGTAACAATTAAATTTAGACCCAATCACTTAAAAACATGTTCACGGAGTTCTCAATTGATTGCAAACTTCATCACATTTGACTATAACCTCATGTGACAATATAAAATGAACTCAATGAACAAACATACACAATGCATACAAGCCTAGACTTTTGATGATTCTACAACCCAATAGAATCATGACATTGAAAGTACAACTAGGATAAACGGACATTGTGCAAACCATTGATATAGCATCCAATCTCCCTCAATAAGCATATATATTTGAATGAATATATAAAAAAAAAATAGGCCTAGGAAATTATTTTTCTTTTTAATGCTATAATTCTATTTTAGGCCTTTGGACCAAGTATTTCTTTTAGGTCCAAGAAAACGGTGGCTTACTATTCGTAAAGGATAATAAATCCTTTCCGAGTCCTTCCCCGTGCACATTTATATATAAAATTTAATCTCTCACAAATCTCACATGCAACGGATTTTGTCATGCACTAGTCCTCCCAAGTCACAAATATGTACATGACAAGATTGGTAGGAGAACACCTCACAAAGCTCAAATATAACATGTGACGATTAAATTTCAAAAGATCTTATGCATGTGTGAATAGAGGCATATAAAAATAGAATCCATTTAAATCAACACAAAATCCAACTACTCCATGTAAGCATGGTAAAGAACATAATAAGGATTGACAATCTAAACCAAAAGTTCTAGCCACATGGAAGCAAAAAAAATGGGATTCTAACACAAGTGTATGCAACATAGAGTGTGTCAAACTAAAATACACACAAAATAAAAAACCTTTTTGAGTTTTTGAAATTTTTAACCAAAAATAAAAATATATACTTAAAAGACAAACAAAAATCATTTGAATTTTTCATTAAGAATAAATTACCAAGAGATAAAAACCCAAATGATAAACAGAAGTCTTTTTATATTTTTTCATTTAATGCAAACAAAAATGAAGGAAATATAATACAAAAGATAAACAAAAATCATTATTCTAGCATGTGATTAAGTATGAAGCATAGACTATAAAATGACTAAACATGCATACACCTAGCAATGATATATAATATGAAGCACAAAAAGTTAGAGTATGCAAACAAAACTAACACATTTAACCTTTAAATTCAGCAAGGGAGGTTTCATGTGAAACCAAATGAGAATCAACAAATCTAATATCTAGCACGTCTAAAAACGATTGCCTAACCCATATAAATGTATATTTAAAATGATGGGGTTTGGGAACTAATGAAATGCTAGACATAGACTTCTTAGGTCTTCTTTTAAGATCAAAATAAAATGACCTAAGTTGACCTTTCCTACCACAATGCAAGCATGTGTAAACACGAGGAATGTTACCTAAGGTGTGACCTTTTCTAAAGTCCTTGGATAAAGTTTACCCTCTAAAATAAACAATGGTTTTAGCTTTAGCGACGGAAATATTTGAACTAGATGATCTAGAACCATTACAACTACTACTCGAGTCTTGTAAATCATTTTCCATTTTTAAAATTTTGGACTCAAGTAATAAATTAGACTCCTCAATTTTACGGGACTCCTTCTTTAAAATTTTTATAACTCCCAGAAGGTTATCACGCTCCCCCTCAATGTGAGCAAACTTGTCCTTAAGAGTCTAATCTGGGCAATCACTCTCTTTCTTGGACTTTTCTAAAATATTAAAATTATAATTTATGTCCATGTGCTTTTCACGAAAAATAGCTTTTTGAGATAGCGAGGTTTGCAAAAATTCAACTTTAGCTTTAAAACAAGAATTTTCATTTTCAAGAAATTTAATTCTTTTTGCAAATCTCAAATTTAATTTTCTTAATTTTTCGTTACACTTATTAAGCGCATTAAATTCCTCTCAAATAGCAAAAACTTCATTATCATTAGAAATGGACAAATTATCATTAAGACGTCCATTCAAGAGATACAAAACAACAATTGAGAGTGAGTCAAAAATGAACCATCTAAAAATACAAGGAGTACAAAAAAATTATAAAAACCGAAAGACGGATCTTTGATGTGATAAATTAGCTCTCTGGATCTGATACCACTATTCGGAACACGAGTCCCCCAATTTTTTAAATCTTATTACAAAATTAATTTCCTTTTAAAGATGCAGAAGCAGAGATGGTTTAATTAAATAACTACCAATTTTAATTTCTTTCCAAATTAAAATTAAACACAACTTAACTTAAACCAAATTTTATCTTTTTACCTAAGCATGCGTTCTAGGTGAGTTTTGCGAAAGATAAAATAAACAATGAGTCACTACGCCGCGATGTACGAGGAAAAACCCACAAACGGAAAACAACCTCGGACGGCCCTAGCCATAATAAGTCTACTAAGTATGGTATTTTATAAGTACAAGTAAAAAGACTTACAACACTCGACTCGATTCCCTTCAAGCCCCAATACTCCTTTTGTACCGACCTCCGCTTAGTTGACAATCCCGGACTCCACCGGAACCTTGGAATCCACCAATGAGGAACTAGGAAGCAACCGTCAACCACATATGGTGCCTTTCACCATATGAGAACGCCGCAGCAAAATACACTCCTCTTCTTTGAGGGATTTAGAAGTAAACCCAAACAATCTCTTCAATATGGTAGAGAAAAACCGGTGCCAAACACTCCAAGCAAGATGTATATATATTGAAACTTGGAATAAACAATATGGGTGAAAACAAGAGTGTTTAATAAATTTTTCTTGAAAAATAGACACTTATAAACATGAAATTTTTCTTGGAAGATTGAACTCTCAAAACTCTCTCTAGGAGATGGAGGATAGTGAAAAAGTTGGTTCCCCCATCTTATCAAATCTGGCAAATGATGGTGGGGAAAAGTAGTGGGAAAAGGGGGGAAATCGTCAAAAACTGCTCAAAAAATTTTCTCGCCAAAACTCGTTCGATAGACTTTTTCGTTCGAACGACTTTATCGTTCGAACGGATTTACTAACGATGTTATAGAATGAAAAAAAAAAGAAAGTCGTCAAAAATCTCGTTTCAATGTCCTGGCATCTCATTCGAACGAGATTCCAGTGTGGATCGAATGACGTGTCAAAAAAATGAAATATTAATTTTAAGCCCAAAACCTTTTATGGAAAGTTCTAAAAACTATTTTTCTGGGTAAAACAAAGTCGTTAAAATTAATTTATAAAAATTATAAATTACACCCAATTAACTATTGTTCCAAGCTCCTATATATATATATATATATATTAAAATGCATTCATACCTTAGGAGAAATGGAACCATGTTGATGACGTAGAAACGAGGCACAATACACACGGCATTTGATGAAACTTTAATAATGTGGCCGCTACGTCTTCAACTACCCTGTCATAGGCTTGAATGGATACAATTAAAAACTATCCTATGACATAAACATTTTTGTCCGAAATTGAGCCAAAACTACATTAAGACTCAATCGAAGAATTGTGTCCTTACAGTTATGATGTTGTAACAACCCGAATTTTTAAATGGGAATTTTTTAAATTAAATTTGGAAATCGAAGAAAAATGAAATTTTGGATTTTATAAATTTTATAATTTAAAGTGTTGGTTTTTATACTTGACAAATGAATTTTCAAACGGAATTGGAATCGGAATTAAAATGGAGTTTTAATTGAATTTTTATTATATAGAAGAGTCCTCAAAACATAAAACTCTCTTGTAAAAATAATATTTTTAGAAATCCGACCGTCCGATCAAGCTAAATTTTTGTCAGCAGTCCTATCTCGCCGTTCGCTACAACATACTAAAATTTCAAGTAATTCTAACGGTCCGATCGTCCGTAATGATTTTTTCAAGTATTTGTATTTGATTAGGACTCTAATTCTTTTTGGTTTATAAACATAAAGTGACGAGTTTAGATCTTTTAAAACACATTTTAGCCTTCTCAAAAATCAGAATCCTCTCATCTTCTTCATCTTCTTCAACCTCAAAACCCTAGCCCCATTCTACATAGCTTTCAACTCAAGTTTTGTCAAGATTAACCGGATTTTCTCAAGACGCGTCAAGAACGAATCTTTGTCAAATTTTTGAGAGGAATACACATTCAAGATCAGATTTCTAAACCAACTTTTATTCAGGCATGCTGACCCTATTCTTTTCCTTTAGTGTTATGTGTCTTGATTGTAGCCTCCATTAAACTCATGTTTTCTAAAATAAGATATGAATATAAAGATTGAAGAGATAAATTTCGGGGCTATTTTACATGAACAAAATTAATGATACCAAATACTTATAACTTGTATTCTTTGGGTTGTGTCAGTGTAGTCGACTTTGCTATGGGCATGTGCATGTAGAGGAGCCCTTTTAAAAGTAAATTTTGATATTTCATGTGAAAACCCTAGTTTAATTTAATTTCTTTTGTCGGAAAATAAGAATCATGATAGGACTTGCATGTGGCGATTATTCTAAAAATCATAATATTTAGGTATCTTTGATTTCCACTTTTTAATTTGAATTATTTAAATGGGAATTTAGTATTATTATGAATGTTGTTATAATTTGGAATTGTGTTACTTTATGGAAATATGATAATTTTTCGGGAAGATTGGGTATGGTAGATAATTAGTTTTCACCCTTGTTATAGTACACTTGTTAGGTATGGGACTAGTAAGTGGGCCTTAATTACGATTTATGCTAATTAGGTATGGGACTAGTTAGTGTAAGTCTATGCGGGTTATATAATTGGGGTGGGGGCTGATTTTCTATTTTATACCTTTATTGTGATGGCCTAGGATTGATATCTAGGTGGAGTGAAATTTTATAATCATTCTTTTCTTAGGATAGGACGATATTGTGTTTTGGGAACCCTTAATTGGCACTAAAGGTATTTTGAGGATTTTCACATCGCTTTTAAGGGTGGGGGAAATTAATGTGATTAACGAAAACAAGGAATGTGGAATTTAATATCGCAAGACTAAAACAGATATTAAAAATTTATTGGCGACATAATGTGTCCAGGGCCGACAGTTTGAACGGGTCAGAGGACGAGTTATGTCGTGTCGTGTGTGGAACCTTGTCATATCGCGAGGGTCGCAGGATAAAAACGGGCCAGACGACGGACTTGACAAGGGGACGGGTGCGTGTGTAGAACCTTGTCATATCGCGAGGGTCGCAGGATAAAAACGGACCAGACGGCGGACTTGACAAGGGGACGGGTTTTGGTAATATTCTTCACGGTTAAATTAATTAAATTTAACATTATTGGAAGGTGGGTTAAGTAAAATCATATTGGTGTGGCTTTTATGAAAACCTTGCGGGTAATTGTGAATTTATTTATGGTGATTATTAATCTCGTAATTAAAAGATTCTATTGCTATAGTCGATATATATAGCACTATTTTCTGGGTTCAAGGACCCTATTTGAGGAGAGTAGACGGTTTACATGCTCGAGGCTTTGGCTCTGACACATGCGTTGACTAATCTTTTTCAGGATTTTTGGGAGTTGCTGCCTAGGATTCATTGGAGATCTTTTGGAGGTGCAGCTGGATTTATGTTACTGCTTAGTAGTTGGATTTTTTTTCTCTTTCCATTCAGTCATTTTATTTATGAGACTATTTTGGAGTTATTGGGCCTTTTTGGTTCCAAAGTTGTTTTAAGTTCAGTTGGATTGATTTATATTATTATTGGAGTATGGATTTCCTTTGGAGTTAGCATGTGATGGATCATTTATTTCATATTTGGGTTTGATTAAAATTAATTATATTGTGGATTAAAATTTGATGTCTCATAAATGTCACATGCTAAGGATGGTATTTTATTTACTCACGCCCAGCTTAGTTTTGGTGGCGGCCGACGCCAGAAATAGGCGGGGTGTGACAGATGGTATCAGAGCATGGTCTTAGGTCTCGTAGGTTATGAGTCCGTTTTAGCTTCCGCGTTGCTTATTTTTTATTCCGTTTTAATGATTTGTACTCTTAGTCATTCCGAGTCTGATGTCGTTTTGTTCCTATCTTTTCAGATGGCGAACACAAGGAGAAATGGGAGTAGGAGAGAGGAGTCTGTTTCTGGACCCGCGGCTCAGGAGAGGCGACGTCTGATTACTTTGGAGGCTGAGGAGTTAGTGGCTATCATTCGTGAGGCCACAGCGGCTGGTTTGGAGATGGGGAGACAGAGAGGGGCGACCTTAGAGGCGCAGCAGCAGGGTACACCCGTCTCAACTTGGGATAAGGTGAGGACCGGTTTCTTTAAGGGCAATCCTCCCATCTTTGGAGGGGCATCTGACCCAACGGTTGCTCACCAGTGGAAGAGAGATATGGAGAGGCATTTGAGGATGGTGGACTGCACGGATGGGCAGAAGCAGATGTTAGCAACGTTCAAATTGTCAGGGAATGCTTTACAATGGTGGGAGAGTACCACCACACCAGAGGAGCGAGATCAGTTGAGTTATGCAGAATTTCTGATCAGGTTCAATAATAAGTATTTTCCATATGCTATCAGGAGTGCAAAGAAAAGGGAGTTTCTGGAGTTGGAGCAAGGGACAAAGTCAATTGTCGAATATGAACAGGAGTTTACCAACTTATCTATGTTTGTACCGGAGGAGGTAGACACTGAGAGGAAAAAGATGGAGTGTTTCATCAAAGGGCTGTCCTGGCCCATTAGGCAGATGGTTTTGGGAAATCCGGCATACACTACTTACGCCCAAGTAGTGGATGTCGCAATGTTACACTGGCAGGAGAAAATAAACTACCAAAAGAAATTGGGAAAAAGGCAAGAGACCGAGGGTCACGGAGGAGACAACAAGGGTCGCAATGACCAAGCATGGAAAAGGCAGAGGCCTAACCAAGGGCAGCAGAACAATAATTATCATCAGGACCAACAGAGACAGGGTCGTCAGGGGGAGCAAAATTGGAATGGGAATTCGGAGCCTTTTCAAGGTACTTGTTTCAAGTGTGGGAAAGTGGGACACAAGGCGAATAGGTGTTTCAAAAGAGAGGACCATCAGGGTCAAGCTATGCAGGGCCAACAAGGTCAAGGGCATCCAGCGCCGGCAGGGTCCGGGGTGCGGGGAGCCCCAGGAGTATTGGCGGCGATCGGTGTTCAGGAAGCGCCAGCAGCGCCGGTAGCATCAGGTGCACAAGGGGTGGTCACTGCACCAACCAATATCAGTTTTGGGAGGTGTTATGTACCTCAGGTTCAGTCAGAGCAGGATAGATTGCGTGGCTAGTGGAGTATCGCGGTACGTAATACCTTCTTAGATACTTATATATATTATATTTGGGTAGATTAGGTGTATGGATGCCTAATGGTATTATTTTGCGGGGTAGGCTTATGTGGGCCTCTTTTCTTTTTACGAGATTTAAGTGTTTATGTGTATGCTTCGTATAATTTCGAGGACGAAATTCTTTGCTAGTGGGGAAGTATGTAACAACCCGAATTTTTAAATGGGAATTTTTTAAATTAAATTTGGAAATCGAAGAAAAATGAAATTTTGGATTTTATAAATTTTATAATTTAAAGTGTTGGTTTTTATACTTGACAAATGAATTTTCAAACGGAATTGGAATCGGAATTAAAATGGAGTTTTAATTGAATTTTTATTATATAGAAGAGTCCTCAAAACATAAAACTCTCTTGTAAAAATAATATTTTTAGAAATCCGACCGTCCGATCAAGCTAAATTTTTGTCAGCAGTCCTGTCTCGCCGTGTGCTACAACATACTAAAATTTCAAGTGATTCTAACGGTCCGATCGTCCCTAATGATTTTTTCAAGTATTTGTATTTGATTAGGACTCTAATTCTTTTTGGTATATAAACATAAAGTGACGAGTTTAGATCTTTTAAAACACATTTTAGCCTTCTCAAAAATCAGAATCCTCTCATCTTCTTCATCTTCTTCAACCTCAAAACCCTAGACCCATTCTACATAGCTTTCAACTCAAGTTTTGTCAAGATTAACCGGATTTTCTCAAGACGCGTCAAGAACGAATCTTTGTCAAATTTTTTAGAGGAATACACATTCAAGATCAGATTTCTAAACCAACTTTTATTCAGGCATGTTGACCCTATTCTTTTCCTTTAGTGTTATGTGTCTTGATTGTAGCCTCCATTAAACTCATGTTTTCTAAAATAAGATATGAATATAAAGATTGAAGAGATAAATTTCGGGGCTGTTTTACATGAACAAAATTAATGATACCAAATACTTATAACTTGTATTCTTTGGGTTGTGTCGGTGTAGTCGACTTTGCTATGGGCATGTGCATGTAGAGGAGCCCTTTTAAAAGTAAATTTTGATATTTCATGTGAAAACCCTAGTTTAATTTAATTTCTTTTGTCGGAAAATAAGAATCATGATAGGACTTGCATGTGGCGATTATTCTAAAAATCATAATATTTAGGTATCTTTGATTTCCACTTTTTAATTTGAATTATTTAAATGGGAATTTAGTATTATTATGAATGTTGTTATAATTTGGAATTGTGTTACTTTATGGAAATATGATAATTTTTCGGGAATATTGGGTATGGTAGATAATTGGTTTTCACCCTTGTTATAGTACACTTGTTAGGTATGGGACTAGTAAGTGGGCCTTAATTACGATTTATGCTAATTAGGTATGGGACTAGTTAGTGTAAGTCTATGCGGGTTATATAATTGGGGTGGGGGCTGATTTTCTATTTTATACCTTTATTGTGATGGCCTAGGATTGATATCTAGGTGGAGTGAAATTTTATAATCATTCTTTGCTTAGGATAGGACGATATTGTGTTTTGGGAACCCTTAATTGGCACTAAAGGTTATTTTGAGGATTTTCACATCGCTTTTAAGGGTGGGGGAAATTAATGTGATTAACGAAAACAAGGAATGTGGAATTTAATATCGCAAGACTAAAACAGATATTAAAAATTTATTGGCGACACAATGTGTCTAGGGCCGACAGTTTGAACGGGTCAGAGGATGTGTTATGTCGTGTCGTGTGTGGAACCTTGTCATATCGCGAGGGTCGCAAGATAAAAACGGGCCAGACGGAGGACTTGACAAGGGGACGGGTGCGTGTGTAGAACCTTGTCATATCGCGAGGGTCGCAGGATAAAAACGGACCAGACGGCGGACTTGACAAGGGGACGGGTTTTGGTAATATTCTTCACGGTTAAATTAATTAAATTTAACATTATTGGAAGGTGGGTTAAGTAAAATCATATTGGTGTGGCTTTTATGAAAACCTTGCGGGTAATTGTGAATTTATTTATGGTGATTATTAATCTCGTAATTAAAAGATTCTATTGCTATAGTCGATATATATAGCACTACTGTCTGGGTTCAAGGACCCTATTTGAGGAGAGTAGACGGTTTACATGCTCGGGGCTTTGGCTCTGACACATGCGTTGACTAATCTTTTTCAGGATTTTTGGGAGTTGCTGCCTAGGATTCATTGGAGATCTTTTGGAGGTGCAGCTGGATTTATGTTACTGCTTAGTAGTTGGATTTTTTTTCTCTTTCCATTCAGTCGTTTTATTTATGAGACTATTTTGGAGTTATTGGGCCTTTTTGGTTCCAAAGTTGTTTTAAGTTCACTTGGATTGATTTATATTATTATTGGAGTATGGATTTCCTTTGGAGTTAGCATGTGATGGATCATTTATTTCATATTTGGGTTTGATTAAAATTAATTATATTGTGGATTAAAATTTGATGTCTCATAAATGTCACATGCTAAGGATGGTATTTTATTTACTCACGCCCAGCTTAGTTTTGGTGGCGGTCGACGCCAGAAATAGGCGGGGTGTGACAGATGTATAAAAATTATGAAAATTCTTGGAAGTTGAAGGAACAATAGAGGAGCTTGTAGGTCAGATTTCTTGTGTTGTAAAGAAATGATCATAACTTGCTCTAGAAACCTTGAAAAATTACATTGTCGCTTGTAATGGAAAGTATATTCAGATATGATTTCATATTGATAAGCTTGGACACCTGTAGTATTGCAATTTATGAATATAGGACGGTTAAGTATGTAGGACAATAATTTGAGGCCATACTGGATACCCCGTGAAAGAATACTATTATCTCCTCTTTCCAAAGAGTATTTTGTGTAAATGTTTCATGTGTGTATACATTGAGAAGTATGTTTTCATATTTACTTGGGTTTAGTTATAAATTCCTTATGAGGTATTTCCTACGGTTGACTGTTCATAACTTTATCAACATGTGTACCATTGTTTTGTCCTTACTCATGTTTCATGGAATGTGACTTAAGTGGAATTATATTGTCATTGTATAGTCATGGAAGGTTACATAATTATGTTAGCATAATACTTGTGATTGAGATTCAATAATAATTTAGTTGCATTAACAGGTGTAAGGTCTAATCAACCCAGTTCAGCTCCACCCGAAGGAAACGTGAATTCGTAGTTGACAACCCAAGGTGAGTGTACTCACTGGAAAGAGATATTTGTATCAAGTATTTGATATGATCTGAATATAATGAATATGAAATTTTTCATTTCAGTTTACCGAAATGGAAGGTTACTCCCCGACCCGAAATGGGGGAGATTTTTCTATTAATGACAAGGGGTTACTCCTCGACCAGGAATGGGAGAGAAACGTCTATTACAGACATGATACGTGAATCATGATACGAAAAGTAGGTCATTCATTATGAATGAGCCAGATAAGTTAATACATAATTATATGGACAAGATTTATTGCATTTAAATTCATGCAGTAGTATAGTAGTGATGCATTCACTGGGCTATTTTGCTCACAGTTCCTATGTTCACATTTTTTTTAGGTAACGCGATGTCACTGCCAAATCTAGGAGGTCGGGTTAGGTTAACCAGGAATGGGAGAAATAATGATTTTGTGCAAATGCAAATGATATAATTAAGTTAACTTATCCTTCTAGAAATTTGTAAATGCATAACTACTTTAATGCTATAAAAAGTTTTTAAAAGTATGGATTTATGTTGATGACTCTGAAATTAAAACATGTGTTTATGGTCTGGTTAAATTAATCATGGTTTAACTCACTTTGACTTTCAAACTTAATTATAAGTAACTGGGTTGGGGTGTGTCATCTTTTGGTATCAAAGCCTGGTTTTAGAGGTTCTGGAGTTAGAAGAGTCTATATTTGGCAGTGAATGTAAGAAATATGTTTTGTCTGATTCTAACGATTATGTTAGGAAAAATTTGTATATATATATGTTGTTATATCTTTGATTCATTTCAGATATAAAAGAATGGAAGGAGGGAATGTTAATGTAACAATAGAAGATGAGGCTTCAAATATGTCAGAAAAAGCAAAGGTTGAACAACCTGTTCAGATAAATGCAGAACCCGAGCTAGAACAGCTGACAAATATGCAAAAAATGGCACGTGCTATGACTTTAATGGAAGAGAAGCAAGCTAGATCTATGGCTCAGATGGAAGAACAACAGGCCAGGCAACTAAAGGCACAAGCATTGGCCAGGGCTGATGAGGTGATACACCGGGAAGAAAGGAGTACTTCACACGAGAAATTTATTAAAATGAATCCACCCTCATTTGAAGAACCAGTTGATCCAGAAGAGGTATAAGTATGGGTCAAAGAGATTGAACTTATTTTCGGGGTAATGAGAATGCCGAAAGTCAACGAGTGACCTTGGCGACGTATATGCTGAAAGGAGAAGCTAAGTATTGGTGGGATGCCATAAAATATTTGTTGATTACTCCAGGAGGTGGGAACGTGATCTCATGGGATGTTTTATTAAAGCCTTATATGACAAGTATTTCCACCCAATGTATAAAAAATAAAAGGGGAAAGAATATTTCATGTTGAATCAGGGAAGAATGATTGTTAGAGAATACGAAGCTAAGCTTATAGCCTTATCTCGGTTTGCTTTGAGGTTTATACGGAATAAGGAAGATATGTACAGCCGATTTCTTAATGGACTAGAGTTAGTTATTAAATCAGGGTTGTCAGCTTTAGAGACTGTTAATTATTCAGCCTTAGTGAACAAAGCCATACTGGTATAAAAGGACGTGAATGAAGAGAGAGGGAATCGAGAATGAGGTGTAATCATATTTGATCTGAACTATCAAAAAGGTAGAGGTACAGAATATTCGAGACTTAGAGGGAAAAAATTTCAGCATGGTAGAGGTATGGGAGTTAGTTCGCAAAAGGGTGAAGCTAGTGGTGGGAGAGGTTCAGTAGTTTCATCACAAGGAGATCCAAATGTTTATTTCTTTTGTGGTACATCGGGTCATATAAAGAGAAATTGCCCAAAGTTACTCAATATAGAATGTTTTAACTATCATCAGAAGGGCCATCTGAGAAAGAATTGTCTTATGTGATCAAGAGCGATTTGACTTAGTAGTGTGGGTAGTCATAAAGGATCCTCGCCAAGCAATGAAACTAGGGGAAGAGGTACAGACCAAGCAACTGGATTGAGGGAAGGAGGAAAAGTGTTTGCGATGACGCTGCAGGATGCCCATGCTACACCGAAAGTGGTTATAGGTAAACTTTCTATTGCAAATAAATATTTATATGCACTCATTGATCCGGGATCTACACATTCCTTTATGGCATTACATATTGTTTCATATTTAGGTAGACCATGTTCATTTCTCAATTGTGCCTTATATATTTCTACCCCAATGGAAAGTGTAATTCTGGTGGAGCATGTTTATAAAGATTGTGTCTTACGAATGAGGGAGTAAGATTTCTATGTGGATTTAATACCATTGACCATTCGAGATTTTGATATTATATTGGGGATGGATTGGTTATCATCGTACCATGCTTCTATTGATTATTTTCTAAAAGAAGTTACATTCCATCTGCCTGGTGAACCCAAATTCTAGTTTGCATGGGAAAGGAATTTTGTTCCTAATTGTCTTATATCAACAATTAAGAGTAGGAGATTGTTGAGTAAAGGTTGTACAGCGTATTTAGCTTATTCTCTTGATACTAGTAAAGAGACAGTTAAAATTCAAGATATAGCAGTGGTTAGAGAATTTTTTTATGTTTTCCCAGAGGAATTGCCAGGATTGTCACCCGATAGGGAAGTAGAGTTTTCCATTAAATTAATTCCAGGTACTGGTCCAATTTCCCTTGCTCCATATAGAATGGGACCGACAGTGTTGAAAGAATTGAAAGTGCAATTACAAGATCTGATAAGCAGAGGTTTCATTCGGCCTAGTGTTTCACCATGGGGAGCCCAGTGTTATTTGTGAAAAAGAAAGATGGGACAATGCGATTATGTATTAATTATCGGCAATGGAATAAGGTGACCATTAGAAACAAGTACCCTCTACCTCGTATCAATGATTTGTTTGACCAATTAAAGGGGGACACAGTATTTTTAAAGATTGATTTGAGATCGGGTTACCAACAATGGAAAGTAAAGAATAGTGATATTTCCAAAAAAGATTTTCGGACTCGATATGGCCACTATGAGTTTTTGGTGATGCCATTTGGATTGACTAATGCTCCAGCAGTTTTTATGGACTTAATGAAATAGGTATTCCACCCTTTCATTGATTCATTTGTGATTGTATTCATAGATGATGTGTTGATTAACTCGTATAGCATGGAGGAACACGAGAAACATTTGAGACTTGTATTACAGATTTTGAGAGAGAATAAATTATTTGCTAAATTCAGCAAGTATGAGTTTTGGTTGAATGAAATTATGTTTTTAGGGCACGTTGTCTTGGGAAATGGGATATATGTTGATCCAAAGAAGGTAAAAGTGATCTTTGAATGGGAGAGTCCTAAGAATGTGACAGAAATTAGGAGTTTCCTAAGATTGGCAGATTACTATCGCAGATTCATTAAGGGATTTTCAGCAATAGCATTATCATTAACAAAGTTGACCCGTAAAGAAGTGAAGTTTGTGTGGGATGAAGAATGCAAAAGGAGTTTTAAAGAATTAAAGAAGCGATTGGTTTCAGCTCATATACTTACTATTCCGTGTGGGAATGAGTCTTTAGTAATTTATACAGATGCTTCAAAATAACTATTAGTGTTTGATTGTTTTTTATAAAAAATTTATTTATAAAAAATGTAGTGGTGTAACTAGGCGTATATGGAATATGTGTCTACATTCCTCTTGAGGAATCTTGTTTTATCCTTATCTTTGTTGACCAAGTTTCTTGAGGACTTAATATCTTGATGTACTTGGGTTTTTATCTGTTGCCGATCAAGTTATGTTTATGTCGAGCAACTTCTTGCCTGAGATGACTAACAAATGATATCAATCAACTGTGTAGTTGTTGAGATGGACCTATTTTGAGTGGCGACCAGCAATGGGGTTTTTGAAGTTTTCCTGGCAACTTGATACTTGATATTGTAGTGCATAGCACTAGTATTCCCAAAAAATCACAAAATAGAAATGGAAGGAATCATCATTTTATTGATACTGAAATTTGATATTGAACTGAGTACAATTGATTACATTATTGGTAGTACTTCCTAAGGTGCTCGGCATTCCATGGATTCTTGAATTCTTCTCCCTCTAGAATCTCGATTATGTAGGTCCCAGGTCAGACAATTGCTGAAATACGGTATGGCCCATGCCAGTTACCCTCAAGTTTGTTGTTATTCTGGATTTTTTTACCACATAATATCCTTCCTTTAGGTTGTTCGGCTTCATTCGCTTGTTGTATAAATGTGTTGTTCGTTGCTGTACGTTTCTCAAAGACGAATCTTCACGTACTTCTGCCAACATATCCAAATCTAATATTTGCATTAGATCACTTACAGGAGATTTAAAGTTCAAAAATCTATGGGATGGAAGGCCTAATTCAGCAGGTATTATAGCTTCAGTCCTAAATTCCAGCATATATGGAGATTCTCCAGTTGCAGTCCTGGGGGTTGTTCGGTATGCCCAGAGAACAAAATGTAACTCGTTGATCCAATTTCCCTTAGCATCATCAAGTCTTTTTTTCAACCCATTGAGAAGATTTCTATTTGTAACTTCAGTTTTCCCATTACTCTAAGGATGACCTGGAGCAGAATGTATCTTTTAGATATTGGACTGGACACAATAGGTAGTAAATTCATCATTGTCAAATTCTGTTCCATGGTCGGTGATAAAGGCATATGGCAGCCCATACCTACAAATGATATTCTTCCAAATGAATTGGTAGACCTTCTCATAAGGCATGTCTATCAATGGTTCAGCCTCAACCCACTTCGTAAAGTAGTCCATAACAATAACCAAGTACTTGAATCTTCCTCGGCTGGTCGAAAATAGCCCGACCAAGTCTATACCCTATATGGAAAATTTCCAAAGTGAAGTGATTGGGGTTAAAGAATCCTACAGAGTTTTTTGAATGCTATAATACCTTTGGCACTTTTCACATTTTTTAGAAAAGGCTACACAATCTTCTCGCATTGTAGGCTAATAGTATCCTTGTGCACTGATTCGCTGCAATAATGTTCTTCCTACTATGTGGGCTCTATAAGATCCTTCATGCACCTCCTGAATCAAGTTTGGAACCTATAATGGATGAACACAATGCTATAAGTTAACTTTTAGTCCTCTCCTGTACAATACTCCTTTAACTAGAACATATTTTACGGCCTTATATTTTAACTTTTTGGCCTCAATTATGTCTGTTGGGAGAGTTCCTTCCTCAATGTAAGCTCTGATGGGATCCATCCAAGATGGTCCCGTGTCTACTACAATAAATTTTATCATCAGGTCTTCATTTATACTTTTATTTGCTAGAATATCGATAAGAATAGTTTTTTGGAGCTCAATTCTAGTTACTAAAGCCAACCGAGCAAGTACATCAGCTCAGACATTATCATGTCATGGAATTTTACACATGCAAACTGCAGGCAATTTTATTATTAATTTTAATGCTTTGACCAAATACCTGGTCATCAATTCTCCTTTAACTCAATAAAAGCTAAATATTTGATTCATCACTAGCTCGGATTCACTGTGCGCCATAACTTGCTCGACATTCAGTGATTGGGACAAACTAAGCCCATAATGAGAGCTTCATATTTTGCTTCATTATTAGAGGTCTGGATTTGGAATTATAAATCATATTCAATATCTATTCCATGAGGAGTGTTAAGTATTATATCTGCTCAACTGCCGGTTATGCAAGATGACCCATCAACATATTGTCAAATGTTTGGTCTATCAAGCTCCCATAATGGAATGTTTTTCTCCTCACTTCCTCATACTTCCCTAACATATCTTGAGCTCTAGAAGAGGAATCATGTAAGATGGTAGTTATTTCTTCTTACCTTTCTTCTAATAAAGGTTGCTCGGGGGATTGATTGTTGACAGCCTCTTTCTTCTGATTCTTGTTCTTTCTTCCCATCTTGTTACTCTAGAGCCTCGGGGTAAGTGAGGTCTACAATAAAATCTGCTACATCTTAACCTTTTAAATAAGATCTTGGTTCATAAATAATATCATACTCCCCTAATTATAGTGCCCAGTACATTAATTTTCCAGACTTCTTTAGTTTGTGCAAGGCTTGCCTTAGTAGCATATCAGTGTATACTATAATCATATGGGATTAAAAATAGGGCTTTATCCGTTTAGACGCCTCAATCAGTTCCAATGCCAACTTCTACAGGCGTGGGTATCTGATTTTTGGTCCTTGAAAAGCTTTACTGGTGTAGTAAACTAGTTTCTGAACTCCATTTTCTTCTCGAATTAAGGCAAAACTTATAGTTGATTCAGAAACAGCTCAGTACAAGTACAATCTTTCCCCTAGAATTAGTCGGGAGAGTAGGGGAGGTGACCCCAAGTACTTTTCAATTCCAGAAAATCTTGTTCGCACTCTTTGTTCCATTCGAAACTCTTTCTTAGCACTTTAAAGAATGGTAGGCACCGGTCAGTATTTCGGGACACAAATCTGTTCAGAGCTGCTACACGCCCAGTTAGACTTTGTACATCCTTTTTACAAGTAGGGGACTGCATCTCAATCAATGCCTTGATCTTGTCTAGGTTTGCTTCAATTCCCCTTTAGTTTACTATGTACCCAAGGAGCATTCCTTCTTGTACTCCAAACACGTACTTGGTCGGGTTTAGTCTCATCTGGTGTTTTTTTAGTTGGTCAAAAGTTTGGCTGAGGTTGAAAATATGATCAGACGCTCTTTCATTCTTTGTCAGCATATCATCCACATAAACTTCCATATTTTTGCATATTTGCTCCTCAAAGACTTTATTCACCAATCTCTGATAAGTTTCACCTGCATTTTTTAAACCAAATGGCATAACATTATAACAGTAAGTTCCTCGGGGTGTAATGAAGGAAGTGTTCTCCCTATCTTCGGGCTTTATTTTAATCTGGTTATAACCAGAATAGGCATCCATGAAACTGAGTAGTTCATGTCCCGATGTAGCATCCACAAGTTGATCAATTTGTGGCAAAGGAAAATGATCCTTTGGGCATGCTTTGTTTAAATCTATGAAGTCTACACACATTCTTCACTTATTATTCTTTTTCTTGACCATAACCACATTGGCCAGCCAATCTGGATATTTCACCTCATTGATAAAAGCAGCTTTTAGAAGTTTTCAACTTCTTCCTGTATTGCTTGGTTCTTCTCAGGGCTGAACACTTTTTGCCTCTACTTTATAGGCTTGGCCTCTTTGTTAACATTGAGTTCATGGCAAAGAAAGTAAGGATCGACCCCTGGAACATCTTTGTGACTCCATGCAAACACATGTTTTTTCTGTCAAAGGAAATTTACTAGTTTCGATTTAAGAACAGGATCCAACATTGCACCTATTTAAGTGGTGCGTCCTGGCTTGTCATCATCTAACACAATGCTTTCTGTTACCTCTACTATCTATCCCTCTACCAATTCTATTTTCTCCATTGGATCTAAGGTTTTAACCTCATATTCTTCATCAGGTTCAGAGGTATCCAGTTGGTAAGTGGTGATTTTGTTCTTTATTTCTTCTAAATCTTCCTTCTCGGCAGATGAGTAGTAGCATTCCTGAGCTACTTTTTAGTTGCCCTTTACAATGCCTATTCCAAAGTTGGTCGAGAACTTTGAACATTAATGGACTGTAGATAGGATGGCTTTGAACTTTTTTAACCCTACTCTTTCAATAATCATGTTATAGGTCAAATGAACATCTTTATCCATTACAAAGAAATGTATCTTCTCCATTCGGCTGGCTGGACAAGTGACAATCAACATTTCCACCTTAATTATTCCCAAAAGGAATATTTTCTCACCAGAAAAACCTATTTAAGGTCTGTGGTAGGGCTCCAACTGGCTGAGCTTAAAATCCATACTTTCAAAGTAAGGATAGAACATAATATCAGCTGAGCTACCATTATCAATTAGTACTCTGGAAATAATGATATCCTACTTTATGACTTTGATTACTAGAGGATCATCATGGGGGTACAGTACTCCTAAGAGATCATCTTTAGAGAGATCGATCATCGGCTTATTTTTGTTGGCCTTCCTCAATCAATCTTCTTTAGCTAGATTGATTCTCTGCATATAGGAACAAGCTTGGGCCTCATTAAGGTAAGCCTTCCTTTCTATTGTATGATCTCCTCCTCCTGCATGTCCACCTATAATCATTTGATAATAAAAAGAACCAAAGTTGAGTATGAATACCTCACGTTCTGGTTGCCTAGGCTTCTTGGGTAGGTCGGGATCATCCCCTTGGTTATCTCCATGGGTCTTTTTTTTCTCGTCTATGGATTTACAAGGCAATTTCGACCTTTGTCGAGCTCCTTCGTTGTTCTGCCAATCAACAAACTGGTCAATTTACCTCTTCGAATGAGAGTTTTCAATTTCATTCAACAAGGAAATACAATTATATGTCGTGTGACCATGGACTCTATGAAATTTACAGTATTTGGACTTATCCCTATTGATAAGGGAACTCCTCAACTTCTCAGGCCAATGTACATCTTTGTTAGGTTTAATTTCCTCCAAAATATGGTGAATACCCATTGTTAATGGAGTGTAATTGTTGCAATTCTTGAGTTGGTATATAATACCTTTTTTCTTCGATTACCTATGTTCCATGGAATCTTTGTGTTCCTCTTTTTCAGTTTTTCTTTCTCATTTTCTCCTCGAGTTTCACTTAGATGTCATTGCCTCCTCTGCATTCATGATCTTGGTTGCTTTTACCATTAACTCGATCCATGTCTTTAGGGGATATTTAGCAAGCGTGTAGTAGAGTTTCTTGGGGAGTAGTCAGTGCAAGAGATGTTATAGCAATCTTCTCCTCATAATCCACAACCTCTAATTTCTCATTGTTGAAATGAGTGATGTAGTCTCTAGTACTTTATCCTTCCTTTTATCTCACACTGAGCAAATGAGCAACCTTTTTTACTGGTTTGACCCCAAAGCAAAAGTTGCCAATGAATAGCTCGTCCAACTGATTGAAGATAGAAATTTACCCCCGTGGAAGGCTATTATGCTAGATTTGAGTAGGACCAGTAATTATTCCTGAGAATACTCTACACCTCATCTCATCGGGGGCGGCATATATGTCAGTTATTGCCTGATATTGCTCGATATGAAGGATAGGGTAAGTCTTTCTATTATATTTGGGTGTAACCACAATAGCTTTAAACTTTGAAGGTGTGGGAAAATACACAATAGCTTGTATTAAAGGAGATCTTTTCACAAAGATTTTTTGCAAAGGGTTCTTGGCTTTATCCCTTTATCCCAATCTATCCTCCAAGTGTTGGATGGAGCCCTTACATGCATTGTTTCTAGCATCGAATTTGTGTGTTATAATTTTTCTATTCCTACCAATTATTTGTGCTGAACTTTCTTCCTGCGATTGTTGCTCAGTGCGGGCTATTCGTCGGGCATCTGATCTAGAATGGGTTGAGCCTTCCCTTTGATCGGTTGGTCATCAATTATTCCTCAACAATGCCCTGGGAACATTTGTGTTCCCCCTGGCTCCCAAACGGTCAAATGGAGATGGTCGGCTAAGCCTTTTTAAGGCACTCAATCTTTCAGGAGTGAAAGACTGATCATTATAGGGCTCCGATGTTCTGAGAGAAGAACTTTCTCCTGAGAGATAAGAGGTTTCTCTAGTAGTCCTGGATTGGCTATGTCTAATACTTCTTGGAGGAGGTGGTGGCATATTTCCATGAGCAGGTAAGGAAGGTAACCTGGATTACATATGTCTACACTAACTGTCTCATGGTATCTTGTATAGCTTCTTATCCTCTGGAGAGACTAGCCAGAATACCAGTCAAATCATTGGGCATTGGTGGGGCTGAAGGAATAGGAGGAATGCCATCTCTTATGAGATTTGATTCAGGAATATCAGCCATTTAAATGAATGAATGAATGAATGAATGAATGAATGAATGAATGGGTGAAAACGATTAGAAGCACGTTCCCACAGACGGTGCTAATTTGTTGATGCAAAAAAATTAGATTATCTCTAATTATTTTATCACAGATAAATAAGTAAATAAGAGACACAAAATCTTTTTAAAGTGGCTCGGCTCAAAGGGAAAAGCCTACATCCACTGGTATATATTTCCTTGTATTTGTTCAATTATCTCTTGTTTTATGACCCATAGCTGTAGGGATTAGAATGTATTTATAGCACCTGAGGGTGTATAAGAGGTGGAATATTAAAGGATGGAATGCCTTTATAACATAGACATTTACATATGCACAACGTTCATAATGTATACAACTAATGGCGCTTGACAACGCATGTTGGATGGTCTTCCTGATGTTGTTTGCTCTTTTTGGTGTTAGTCGGCATTCTGCATTGTTGGTCGGCATTATTGGATTCATTCAAATAAATAGGCCTTGCTGACTATGATTAATGCCACGATGGATAACACATGTATATTTCTAGCCCTTGATATCGTGTCTGACAGGGATAAGATTTATAGCCAGGATAGTGAGACTTCACGGGGTGCCCCTTGATATCGTGTCCGATGGGGACAAGATTTTTGTGTCTCAATTTTGGCTGAGCTTCCATGGGGCTATGGGTACAGAGTTATGACTGAGTACGTCCTATTACCTTTAGACCGATGGACAGACTGAGCGGACAAATCATATGTTGGAGGATATGTTGCGGATGTGTATCCTAGATTTTGGTAGGGGATGGGAGAAGTATCTACCACTGTGGAGTTTGCCTATAATAAATCCTACTAGTTTACGATTGGTATGGCTCCATTCGAGGGGTTATATGGTAGACCTTGTCATTCTTCAGCGTGTTGGCTAAAGGTGTTGGACAACAAACTACTTGGACCGGAGGTGATCCAGGATACTTCGACCAGGATAGAGATGATTCGAAGTTGTATTCGGATTGCTCACGATTGACAGAAAAGCTACACCGATGCCAAGAGGTTCTTCCGAGTGTTCAATATGGGAGACCAGGTGTTGCTGAGAGTATCTCCTATGAACGAGATAATGAATTTTGGTAAGAAATGGAATTTGGCGTCGGGGCCATTCCATATCGTCAAGCGGATTGGGCCAATTGTTTATAGACTTGGGTTACCGGAGCACTTGCATAGGATTCATGACGTGTTCCATCTTTTTCACTGAGGAGATATCTTCGGGATGAGTTGGCCCATACTCAAATTGCTTTGGAGAAGATTGATCTGTAACCTGATAGTTCCTACGAGGAGGGGTCGATTTTTATCCTCGACCGTAGTGAGAGGAAATTAAGATCGAAGGTATTACCGCTAGTATGTGTTCAGTGGCGGGATCATAATGCCAAGGAGTCTACCTCAGAGTGCGAGGACGAGATGCGTAATAAATATCCTGAGTTATTTTTACCAGGTATACCTTTATTTCAGAATTTCGGGACAAAATTCCATTATTAGGGGGGGGAGTATGTAACACCCCGTATTTTTACTGATTTTAATTATAGGATTAATTGAATTAAAAATGGGAAATTATTTGGTAATTAATCTAGATTTAAATACTATCGAGATAAGAGTTAGTATTTGATTATGATAATTATGTTGATTATTATTGAGTGAGTGTAGCAATAAATGATTATGAACTTATTAAAATTATCACGAGTGGAATATACGACAGTTTCGGTAAAATTGGGACGCGCGTGTCAGTCTTGTCAGGACCAATTTAATGGATTATAAAGTAGTTTATTTTTATGTCATTCTTATGGTCATTTTGAGTGTGACAATGTGTCCGAAAGGGTCGTGATAGTCAGAAAAGACTACCTGGGGGTTTAGTTTGGGTCCCGGGGCATTCTTAGGCCAAACCGGCAACCTGGGAGGGTATTTTAGACATTTTACTATTTGATGAATAGTGACCTACGAAATTTAGGTTAAATATATCAGCCAAACCTTAGGATCATTAGAGTTATTGGCTGCTACAAACTTGAGAGAGGGAGAAGTAGAGAGAAAGGAAGGGTTTCCAAAGGTTGCTAGGGTGAAACAACCACCTTACACCACTACCACCGCCGGATTTGTGATCGAAAAGAGAAAATTGCCCCTATATTATCTTCTCCAAAGGATTAAAACTTTCATTTGAGGAAAGTGATTTAACTTGTTATGATTCAGCAAATATATTATCCATAGTAGTTTAGAATTGGAGACTAAACTTGAAATATTGATAATTTTATGAATCGGGAGAATTTAATCTTGAATATAGGTAGGTTTTGCATGGAGATAAATTCTGAAAAGATTACAGAATTGAATTAGACCTTAAATGATATAAATCACGGATCAAATCTGAGTATTTGGCTATCTTGAATTGAGAAAAGTTAGCCTAGGGTTTAAACATGAAAACTTAATGGACAATTAAATTTGTATGCAATTTTCTTGACGATTTGATGATTCTAGAATGTTAGAAATCATGTGTTTAGGTTGTTATAACATCAAGTATGTTTACTTTGGAGAATGTGATCATGTAATGAATTTTGGAGACAAAACGATGGCCCAAAAATCTAGAATTCTGGGTTTTAACTGGTCGATCGATCGATCGACATTCATAGTCGATCGATCATCTGGTTCGATCGATAGACTCCCCCTGTAATTGTGATAACATTTCCTTTCAAGGTTTAACCAACCCCAGCTATTAAGAATTATTTGTGTGGACTATTTGAACATATTGGGACTTAGGGGAGGTCAGTAAAGGTGTATTTGAGGCCCAAAAAATATTAGTTTCGTTTGGGTTAAAAGATAAACTTACGAGTGTCCGACGAGTGAGTTACGGCTGGAAATTTTGGGAACTTGAATTTAATTCGGATAAACAATAACTTAAGGTTAGAGACAGTAGTAGGGGGACTTTAAATTACTGAAATAACCTTAGAAACAAGTTAGAGACCTAGTAGCCTCTTCTTGGGATAGGTTTAGGTACTCGAATTTATATGACGAGAATTGTCGCGTTAAACAAATAATATGTAGGATATTTGGGATATAAAATATACTACGTATGAGACTTTTAATATGTGAAGTGTGAATACCTATATTAATTTATAAATACTTAGGTTGCTTGATTTCCTAATGTATGGATGATTTTGTGTATGATATACCTATCATGATTTCTATCACGGGAGGTTTTAGAAAGGGGACAGTCTTGTCTTTGTGTGACTTGGGGGAACTTTAGATTGGTGCCTCAAAACATAGGACTGTGAAGACTTATTTGTGAGTTGATAAGTCAGCTGACCATGGGAGCATAGGTATATGCATAACCCATAGGTATGTGAACTATGTTCGCCTCCAATATGTTTGATTTGTATTGATATGGTTCCTGAGTGATTCGAAACTCGTGATCCTTACGTACGTGATTCATCAGGATTCGATAGCAGAGTATGCATGCACTGCAGCTCAGCCTAGGGGTGCCATATGTGTATATATGTACTGAGAGTGATGTAAATATATACTTAAGATTGTTCTACTCCGTTGCTTGGTAGATGAGTTAGGATGAGACCTATACAATAATGTAAACTTGTGGAAATTCATAATGAGCATTAAGTTACTTGAAAATGTTAAATAAATAATGCAAATGGAATTTCATGGTATTTGAGTAATACGGGTAGCTCAATATAGTAATCCCTATAGATAAATATTTGGTACCGACAAGATAGGTGGGTAGCGTAGTTAGTATGGGCAGTAAATATGCATTCGGCATGCACAATAGTTGAGGGGTGAGAATATCAAGTGAGAGCACATGACTAACATGTATATGATATTTATTGTTTAATTCAATTTAAATACTTACTGTTTTTTAAACTGTTTTCACATCGGGCTCTAACCCGTTTGCTTCCAAATCTATTTTATTTGGTAAAAACCTTTTAGGTGCCCATCCATAGAGATGCTAAGCATAGGAGTTCCATTTTATTAACGTGTTGTAGCTGCTGTGGAAGTTACAGGATCTTGGTATTAGATGCTTCCACCATCTGTCTTTGATTCCTACGGAGTTATCTACATCAGTTAGGGCATGTTGCCCCTTTTCATTTAGAGATAGCAGTTCAGACTTTCATTTTCATTTCAGTCGTTAAATTTATTTAGATATTCAAACTTTTGTAATGGGATTATTTGGTATTGAGACTATATTTGGAGTGTTACTTCAAACTCTGTTATTTATTTCTAGTAATTATTCCTATGAGACTGTTTATGTGAATGTTGAATGGTTGGTTATTCTTTACTTATTGTAAGTTATTTTAATTAATAAAATTTGGCATCTCACTTTTTAAATATTAGGTGGCTAGTAACTAATTAAATGTTTTTCGGCAGTGATTCTAAGACTGAACTAACTTGATATTATGTATTAATTTAATAAAGGAGTAGCTACCCGATATTTAATTAGAAGGGGTGTCATAACCTCCAATTTGATATGTTAGGTAAACCTTTAATAATTGCCATAGGTAATGGAGGTAAGCTCAATCCCTTAGTTCATATATTAAAAATCAATCACTTTGTCCATTTCTATGTCATCTATAAAGATACCATATTCTTATCTCTTTTTAGTTTCAGTTTCAAGCAAGCTCAAAATTATAACTACAAAACTATAACTACCGTATCTATAACTAAATTTATTATATTAAAATATTCTTCACTCTTGTAGGACTACGTAGCCAAGGCAAATAGTCAAAATTCAATTTAGAACATATTACATCAAGCCACTTGCATGATTCATACACACACAGCTTGTGATAGTGAAAATAAGAATTATAAAAATATGGGGGCATATATCAACAATTCGTCATTTGACTCATTCTTACAAAATATTATTTCAATTTACTTTTGTATTTAGGTTTGTGACTCCCAAAGTATTAAATGATTCAATAATATAAAGTTGTTGGAGACATTCTCATTTCGGTTGGATTTACATTAAAACTATATTCCTATTTGGGTTAATATATTAGGGCTAAATATTTGTTGCGAGGCTACTGTGACCGAAATGCATTTTTCTTATATGCATTGACATTTGTAACTGTTTAAAATCATTATAATATGTACTCATTTGTAACAATTTTAAACAGTTACTAATATAATATTTGGGCCATATTTTATAACTGCTTTGAACCATTACATTATGTTAATTATTTGTAATGGTTCATAAACGTTAGAGATACAATTGTATGGTAGTAATGATTTAAACCCGTTATAAAATATTATATAGTAATGGTTCAAAATTGTTACACTGTGTTAATTAGAGCACATATACATCTAAAATATTGACTGAATGAATTGTTACAAATGTCCTTTTGTAACGGTTTTGAACAATTATAAAAAATTATAACCCCCATTTTTATAACAGTTTGAAACTCTTACAAATAACTTTTCAATTGTTTATAAAACACTTATAAAATAGCATTTTTGGTATAGTGACTCATTGCATAGGTTCTAGGTAACTAGGCAATTACTTAAAAGAGGGATGTTCCTAGTTATGGGCAATTAGAACAAGTCAACGGTATTAGCGATGGAATATTCTTATGAATTTTGGTGTAAACATAAGATAATGTAGGTAAATTATTTGATGTACTTGTTTCTATAGAAAAATTGGTTTTGGTTTCCTAATTGTTTTTTAAAAGATATTCGATTGATTTTGTAAAATTATTTTTTTTCAAAATTGGATATCTTTGATCTATTTTGGTACATTGGAAAATAATTTATACATTATATGGTTTATCTCACCAATACTTCTATGGATAAACCATTAAATACGGAGCTTCCTTCAAGAACCAAACACGATTCTGACACTTATGTTTATATTATTTTATTCAAAAAGGAATTCGAAACTTTTTCAAAATGGACAATTGAGTTAATTGTAAGTGCATGCACTTATAATATTCAATCTTATTTAGAAGGTAAAATAACTAAGGGGGCCTTCACGGCCCAAAGCTGAAAAGGCAAAGATGTGTTAGAATTGGTTCATTTCAATTAATTAATTTGGGGACTATCCGGTTCAGAGGTGCTTTTGAGTGATTCATTGATTTCATTCATGATCACTCGAAGGTATGGATATGTTTACCTTATGCACCACAAGTCTAAAGATTTTGATTAGTTCAAATTGTGAAAGGCTAGGTGCAGCATGGATGAGGTAAACTAATCCAAAATTATGCGATCTATTATAGAGGTGTTTACATCTTCGGATAGTTAAGGAATCAATTATCGGAGACTGGTATTTTATCCCAGTTGTATGCATCAGGTATTCCATTTTGAAATAGTGTAGAGGATAAGAAAGGAATGATTGTTTGTTGGAAATGATAAGGTCTATGGTTAGTTGTTCAGGACTATAACATTCTTATTGGGATTTTACTTAAGTGACGGGAATATATATTATAATTTAGTTTCTTCTTAATCGGCCTCTTCAAATCCCTTTGACCATTAGAGTGGGCTCAAGCTCATTCTAAGGTTGATTGGATTTAGGGTGCCCGACACTCGTGCTGTGGAAAGAGCCCAAGAAGTTAAAATTAAGAACATAGGTATATCACTTAGTTGGTTATCCTAAAGGTTATAAAAGTAATTTATATCATATTCTTAAGTACAAGAAGGTCGATTATTGAATTCATGATAGGTTCTTGTAGGAGGATTTTGTAATAAACTACGGGCTCAAGTGTAAGTTGGTCTTACAAGATAATAAAGAACATCATATTACTAATGTTTATAGACCACCCATACAGTATGAAGTACAACCTAATATCGATAATATACTACATTATCATAGTGGGATCATTACTGATGATTAGGATACATATGTCACTTATACTAGATAACACGTGATGCCACGTCGTAGCAGGAGCATTAGGAGTCATACTAAATAATTAGTGTTTTAGGAGATCGTTTTGATGAGATCCTGAAAAAATACAAATCGGGTCCTAGGAACTACAATGAGGCATTCCAAAACAAGGACTTCTGCATTGACTTATGACTATGGATACCAAAAGGGATTCAGTGTATTCAAACCAAATTTTGGAACTTGTAGACTTGAAATGGGAAAAACCCCATCAGGAACAAGTGAACCTGAAAGAAGTTAAAATATATATGGATGGGAAGGTGAAAACCATCAAGGTAAGGCTTGCGAAAGGATTTACTCAGAAAGAAAGGGATTGACTATAAGCAAACGTTCTCAAGATATCCATGCTAAATTCTGTTAGGATTTTTTTAACATCAAGATTGATTTCCTGAATAATTGTCTTGACAAGTATATAGAAAGAAGTTGGGAAAGTAAAGTGATGTGAACTTGTAAGATCCAATTTTGGATTTAAGCTAACATCAAAGTCTTAGGTCATTCAGTTTGATCAGGTAATGAAGATTTATTTTGATGAAATTCCGAATGATGATTGTTAGTATAAGAAGAATGACGAAAATGTGGAGGTATTTCTAGTATGATTTGTGGACAATATTTACCTAATCGAGAATGAGGTGGGAGTATTGTCTTATACAAAAGTGTGGTTGTCTGGATGTTTGATATAAATTACTTAGGATAAGCCAGATACATCTTTATAATAAAGTTTTTGCTAAATCGGTTGCAAATGATGTTGGACTTATCCAAAGTCGATTATATTAATATTGTAGACACAAATTTAGCATTGGAATTCCATGAAGAAAGTTTATTTTCACGTATGGAATCACTTGTCTAGGAATCAATTTCTTAAGACACTTGATTTAATGGAAAGAATAAGGAATATATCCAATGCTTCAGTCATGGCAGCCTCATGAATGTTATATATTATGTACAAAAATCAAAATTTGTTATGACTTCAGCATGGTCAACAGATTTTAGTATAATAGTCTTGTATCTTTTACACAAAAAGACTAAGGTTTTCTATCAAATAAGGATTCCAAGTTTCTACCTCAGAAAATGTGTTTACCCAAGGAATTATTCAAAAAGTTGGAAGAGTGTGAAGTAATCTTGTATTGTTGACTCTTCCATGGAGGCCAAAGTTGATATCACTTTGGAGGCAACGATAGAGGCTATATGGCTAAGCTACTTCCTAAGTAACTTGGATGAGTTTCCTTCAAGTGAAATTGGCTATACATTTTTAGTGCTTATAGCGATACGATTCCAAGTTCGAGAGAACCTGTTACCCATATAAGGGTTAAGCACATTGAGTGTAGGTTTCACCTAGTTCGAGAGATGAGTGGGTTATAATATTATGACCAAGGTTATATCGAATAATACCTGGTTAGTCTTTCTACCAATAAGCAGTAAACTGTCATGTTGATGGGTTAGGATGTATTTCAGACTAAGTGGGAGGTTGTATGGGTTTTATTCTTAAAACCATATATGATGGTTACTTTTGTTTAAAGGTGTGTCGGTTCATTTTCAAATAAAAATATAGGTTACAAGAATATCTTATATTTAGTTTAAATATATTGTAGACATGTTAGTCAAAAGAGCTCAGTAGGAATTTTAGTGAGTCGGATTCGGGTTAATCACTGTAATATCCCACCCCGATAAATTAATTAAAGTATTATATAAATTTATACGAGGAGGAATAAAGTGTGATTATAGGAATTTGTGGGTAACAAATTGGATCATAAAGAGATTTATTAAATTAAGGATTTTATATGGACTATAGAATCAGTGGTTCTAAGTTAATTAAACTATATATGCTTTTCAAAGACTTTAGAATTGTTGAGGGAAAATGTGCAAAATTCAGAAAGATGGGATTTGAATAAGAGGGTTTCGTTGTTCAAACAGGTCATTTGAACGACATCCATTATCGTTTCAACGACAACTCCCATCATTCGAACAACACTCACAAATTTTGACTCCCTCTTTGTTATCATCCTCTCAATCGTTGATTTATGTTTTGGGTTAGATCGTGGAGGCTTAACGAATGGTATGGGTAAGGTGGTTTGACAAATGGACTTATGGACTATTAGTTTTACATCAAGGAAAGGGACATGTGGGACGTGATGTTACACACAACAGGTCTTCTATATTTGTTGTCACCTTTATAATCATCGAGCAAAAGCCACTGTCAGCTCATGGAACCTCATAAATTAAGATAAATCGGAGGGGGTACATTATATAGATTTGTAGACTCTATTGTTGAAACAAGAGAAGAGTTTTGGGGGAGAAAACCTAAGCAGTATTATTATCTTCTCCACTTCTCTCAAGAACTCTAAACCTTTTTTGTCTCTCTCTAAGAAATAGCTTCCACCATTTTATTTAATCTATAGTAATTACATTCACACCATAGAACGCCCTTTTTCCACCAAATTGAGACAAGCTACGAAAATATCTGTGTGGTTTATTGGGAGGTTTTGATGGGTGTTTGAGGAGGTACTCTTAGAAGAAGATAAATATGTAATGGAAGACTTAAAGAGGGTTTTATTGGGGTTTTCTTGGAAGCAAGCTTAGTGGAGCTAGACAACCCCCTTAAGGCCACCTTAGGAGGTAGGGGTTGTCATCTTCGTTGAACTTTCATGCTGTAATACCCCGTATTTTTATGCTTTCTTAATTTGGGATTTATTAAATTTAATGTGAATTAATTATTTAATACAAATCTGGAAATTAATTATTTTATAATTATTAACATGATGTGAGTTAGTAATTATGGGAAACTTGTCGAATATTACTAATGAGCAAAGTAATATATAAAATTGGTTCTATTATATGTCACGAGTGAATAGAATGACAATTTTGGAAATTTACGTCGGGACGCGCCTGTGTCGCGTCGGGAATAAATATTGATTAATAACAGTGAAATATTTTTAAGTTATCCGTATGGTCATTTTGAGTACGCCAACGTGTCCGTAAGGGTCGAGATAGTCAGAAAAGTGTACTCGGGGGTTTAGTTTGGGTCTCGGGAAGTTTTTAGGCTTCTTTAGCACCCCGGGAGGGTATTTTGGACATTTTGCATTTTTGGGTAATTAAACCCACGAAAATTATTAGGCTATATCAGCCATTTAGAATAGTCCTTTAGGGTTATCAGACTCAAAACTTTAGAACGGCCATAGGAGAGGGAATGAGAAAGCTTTCCAAGCAATCTGAGGCCAAAAAGTCATCTGATTGCACCGCCACCATCACCAACACGTAGATCGCGCGACGAGGAACGCAACCACACCAAATTCGCCCACAAATCAGAACTCTAAAATTCCAGGCAAGTGTTTATCTTGCTTATTTTTGTTAATGCATCACTCATGTTAGTCTAGGGTTGATTAGGATGAGTTTCATGGAAGAAAACCCAAGTTGGAGATAGGAACTTGCATGTAGTAATGATATAAAAGGAAATCTGGAAACCCCCCTTCATATGTAGAGGTTGAACCATGGATTTATGATGTTTTAGAAGAAGAAATTCTAGAAAAATATTGATTAGAACAAGGTTAAAGAAATTCTAGGGTTCTTGAGATTAGTATGAGTTTTTGGCCTATTAATCCATGGTTATTGATGTAAATTTGCATGCTTTACGTAGAAGATGTATAATATGGGTTTATACTGTTAGTAGTACAAATTTTTGGGCGATTGGGAATGAAAAATCTAGATTTGGATGAGGTTGTGTGATAGAACCCGTAACTGGTTACCTGCAGAATTCGCCATACCTGCTTGATCGATCGATCGAAGGTTCGATCGATCGAGCCCCTGCCCTCGATCGATCGAGCCCTTCTGGCAGACTTAAGTTCCCCTTTTAAAATTTTTGAATTAATTCTAAATGAAGAATACTCCTTAGACATCCTTATTAAAATATTTTGGGAGATATGACCAGTAGGATTTATTAATGATTAAGAGACCTTTAATGTAAGGCGAAGTTTACATTTTTGGAGGTGTTTATATATAAGGGACGATGGAATTTTGTATTAAAGGGAGAGATACATAAAATAGTTACGATGGAAAATAGATGAATACCTACTGAATTTTGCACTTGGGAGGATGGAGTCCATGAGTGTTATGTAGTAAGTTGGAATAATCCCTCAAATTTAAAGTTAGAGACGAACCGTTATACGTGATAACTAATAATGGGAAACTAAGGATAAATATCGTGATTATGGGTTATGGGATGAACCTAAATTGATATGATAAAAGTAGTATATTTACATGACTGTGTGCATGCATATATTATATACATGTGAAAATCATGCCCGCGCTACTTGCTATCCCTGAGGTTACCGCGCTGGGACAGTCTTATCTCGATGGGACCTTTACGGGGGATATTGACTTATACCCAAGAAGATAGGAATCCTAAGTACAGACTATCGAATCGATAGTCATGGTCCTAAGAGACGCGAGGGTATGTGCTGACCTCTTGGACTTGGAAACTGTGCTTCGCCTCAATATTGTTTGTGTATGTATTAATACAGTTCGAGAGTGATTCCGAACTTGTATTTCCCTTAGTACGAGTGATACGAGGATTGGATAGCAGAGTATGCCCGCACCATAATTTTTATGTGGGGTGCTGTTAGAATATATATATAATACAAGTATTTAATATATATATGAAATTCTGAAATGTGGAACTTCCTATTGTGTTATGGTAAGTAAGAAATGAATAATGATTTCAAATTGAAAATACTAGTTTTGAAAAGTATAATATGACACTGGGAAACTTTATTAATAAATAAAGTTAAAATGAGAGCTTTGTTACTGAATGAAATTTTCCTCTTAAACAATTATATTGTTCAGTTTTAAATCTTACGAGTAACCTAAGATAAGTTAAACCATTGGAAAGATTAGTGCGATATAAGATAAGATAATCCGTTGGGAAGATTAGTGCGATAGGCGTGCACATTAGAAGAGAGGTGAGAATTTCTCAAGAGAGTGCCGCACTAATATATTGTTGCATTGGCCTGTAAACATTTTAAATACTTGCTAAACAAATTTTAAATCATTTACACTATCGGGCTCTGACCCGTTTCTATTTTCTTTTCTCTCTTGTATATATATGTATATATTATAGGTGCCCAGCCACAGGGGCATCTTGCGTAGGATCCTTTGGAAGGAACGTGCTGCAATTTAGGTGGGAGTTGCAAGCCTCTTGCTTAGAAGACTTCATTTATTTGATTCCACTCCTAGCTTATTTATTCAGTTGGGCATGTGTCGCCCGTTTCCATTATCCATTTGTTTTATTGGGCATTGTGATTCATTTATTTCTAGTATTGTCACTTGGGATTTATTACTGTTTGGATGTTTTACTTTAAGTTTTAAATGTTGGGATTTAGTTGTTGAATGTTTAAATTATTTGGATTATATGTTCCAGGATAATTGTGGTGTGATTCTTTAATATTGAATTATTGTAAAGATTTAAATCTTGGTTTATAAAATAAAATTTGGAAAGTAATGTCTAAAAAAAATGGTTTTGACACTTAGCTTAATTAATTAGAGTGTTTAAATTGGAAAAGTTATTTTTCGACAGTGATGCTAAGAATGAACCAACTATTCACCTTGATTTAATTTAATAAAGGAGTGATTGCATGATATTTAATTAGGCGGGGTGTCACTGGTGGTATCAGAGCATCAGGTTCTAGTGTCCTTTAAGATCTGTACGGCTTATTTCGTTTCCATCTTAACATCTTTGATATAGAGCCCTAATATTAGGAATGTTGTTTTCATCTCTATACATTGGGAATTAGTGCTTCTGCGATTTGTTTATGCGAATGATGAACTCATCCAAATTTATTTAAATTTTCAGATGGATCGTCAAGAAGAACTAGCTAAAACAGTTAGGGGAGTCAACGAGCAAGATCGACTCACACATCAGGTATCTCCAGAGAGAATATCAACCGCCGAGTTAGCAAGTATTGTGGCACAGGCAGTCACCACTGCGGTCTTGCAGTATCAAGAACGCAGCACACAGCTCATGGGGGAAAAAGATCTAGAGAGTACAGTTAGTCTGTCATGACTGGCAATAACAAGTGGGTGAAGACACAAAAATTTCAAGTCAGGGTCCGTAAAAAGAGAGTCCAAGTGAAGTCACGAAGGAGTGTTTCAGATGTGGAATGGACTGTCATGAACGTCAAACTTGTCCGGATCAGTCTAAAAAGGAACTCCAAATCAACCAGCGAGAACTTTCGGGACTCTTCTATATATGTGTAAAGTCGGGTCACAAGTGGAGGGATTGTCCTCACCCTGACATAGTTTCTCCGTAAATTTCCCACCAAGGCCAACAAGACCAGGGAAAAAGCGAGACTAGTCAACAACGTAGTGAAGTGAAGAAGTTTCGGGGGAGGTACTTCCAATGTGGAAGAATTGGCCATAGGCGTCAGGATTGCCCTGAGAAGAATAGGGCCCCACGGCAGGAAGGTGCTAGTAATAAACCACAGAAGCCAGCTCCACCACCCTTTCTAACAGCCTCAGTTCAGCAGAGACAGTTACAGTATGGACGTGTTTGTAACGTCCACCAGATAGCAGCATCTCAGGCCCCAATCGAGAAAAGAGGTATGTTTCCTATCCATGGTACTATAGTTCAAGTTTTATTTGATACTGGGGCGACGCACTATTTTATAGCTACTCATTTTGTGAAGGCCTTAGGTCTATTAGTCACAGCAGAGAGCACTGTGATGTGTGTAGACTTACCACTGGGAAATGGTTCACTTATTTTTCTTTATATGCCGGGGTGTGGGAGTAGAGATTGGTAGCTTAGTATGACCAGCACACATGTTAGTATTAGATATGCATGAGCACGACGTTATTATCAGTATGAATTGGCTCGCAACTTATAGAGCCATAATAGATTGCTTTGGTGAGAGTAATGTATTTGCTATTTCAGGGCAAGAAATGTTTGAGTGGCGATACCTCTCCCAGAAGGGGGATCTTACACCTATTTTTATTATATAAAGGAGGATACCTCTAAGGAAATAGTAATTCTCCTAGATTTGATTCCAATAGTTCGTGAGTTTTCTAATGTATTTCAAATGGCAAGTGGATTAAATATCGAAATATCTTGCGGAGTGTGAGATCACACGTGCTAAAATATTTTCCGAAGCAAGTATGGAGACAGAGTGTGGTGTCTAGTAAGGGACAACAATTATAGTAGTTTTGTTTTGGTTTGGACAGGCATGTTACATCCGGAGTCAATTTGTACGGTCAAGACGATTGGCAAGGCAGAATTATAGGTTTTATCCTTAGAGGGTGAAGCATGTTTTTTGTGTCACGAGCGAGTCATTATATTATGATCATTACTAAATTGGCATGTGAGGCGGCTTTAATGTGTATAACTACGAGCGGTATTATCATGTGAATATTTTTCCTAGTGTAGTGGGATTTTCCTTAGTGCTATCCGCGGAGGATGAATTAGTATATTAATAGTGTTATATGAATTATTGAGGTTACTCATTTTAGTGATGTGATATACGAGTATAGTATGGTATTGATTACAACTTTATAGAAATTGTCAGTACAATAGTAGGCAGTTATTGCAAGGCTATTGGAGTGGTTGCTTTAGTGCAACGTGTTCTATTTTGGCGAGGCCTCACCTGCAAGAGGGTTGTGCCCGCACTTATATATTATCTATCCTAGAGACTTCGAAGGGGATATTGAGTTCGAGGTGTTCGATACCGACACGAGGGGACTTGGTCGTTATGATTCAGTATGTATCGGGTTTACGGTTGAGCGAAAAGTTTTAACTCAGTATTTTGGGTGGCGCTCAGGACTTGGTGATAGAAAGGTACATTATTATATATATCCTTTAGATAGGAGGGCATTAAGAGTGATACCCCTGTTATTAGGGGAAGGAGTTTCAAAAATTCCTATTGTATGTATTCGAGATTCATGGAACGAAATTTCCAACACCCAATTCTGAACGATAGTACAATTGATGAGATGTTCTTTGTTAAGTGTAATTACGGGAGGAAATGTAACTTTTCTGTCAAAAGACGGAGTAAAGGGTTAAATGTTATGGACGGAGGACCTAACGGATATCGATAACAGACAATACTAGCCAGTAGTGTATCGGGAGGGTTCCTTGTTTGGATTTCGCTTTGCAAGACATCCCACGCATGAAACTTAGTGTAAGGTTGGAAATAGGGAGACGTTTGGTCACTATTCCATGAGTTCGGTACCCTAATCTAAAGGGGATCAAGTAATTATATCTTTAAGTGGGAAGTTAAATTTTGATTTAAATCCAGTGGAGCCGGTTGTGTGGTAAGAAAGCATTGAAAGTTTTGCTTTGTCACCACGAGTTAAGGGGGGCGGAATGATAATAAGGGAGATTTAAAATTTTTGATTTTTATGGTGATTAAAGTGTGGTAATCACGCTGCAAGCACTAGGGAAAACAAAGAATTTGTTTATTAGTATGGAGCGTATGTGATGCTTACGCTAGTATGCACGGTTTATAGGGTGAGTAGACATCCTGGTTAACTGATGTTAAAACTCATCCGAGATGAAGGGGCATGGCAATGGACGTGTGGAAAATGTGTTTGTGGGGCTAACAGAACGAAGTGGAAGTGATAGAGTGGATTAAACGTCACATGAGGGGCGATAATCCATACGTAAGTGTGCAATTAAAATAGCACAACCTAATTTGATGGGAAGGTTGTGGGAAGCCATTTAAGAAAGGGTATCCCTTGAATAGAGTAGAAAATTAATTATTATGAAGAACCCTCGGAGCGGAGTAGTTATTAGACAAGTGTGAGAGAGAACTTGTGCATGCAAAGAGATGATGTTAGTATGGTGTAAAGGATTCAGAAGTGCACTTCGTGGAGGAAAAGAGCACGGGTCGAAACTTTCGGCATACACTAAGGAGGGAAAGGGAATGTTACGTGTCACATAATGTGAGACAATTCAAGGAAAGATCGATGTTTAGCGGGACGTAGTAAGTAGTCCCTACATGCACCGCCCATCGGTAGGGTTCGGTTGGAAGAGGAAAAGCGACCAGAGGATTTGTGTTTATCGACAATTCCTGAAATGGGAAGATGTCGGTACAGTCGATAAAGTTCTTGGATGGGTTACCACCCTCAAAACAAGATCAAGGCAATGTTAACTAGTGCGCCCCAGACTTCCTTTGAAAGGAAGGATCGCACCAGTGCATGGTCTGGCACAGTATTAATTCCTTAATCGGGATGAGATTTTTGAATCTCACCTTTAATATGGGATTTCAGGAACCGGCGGAGATAAGTTTTCGTTGCGAGAAGGATGTATCACCCCTAGGCAGGAAATAGGCGCACGGTGATTAGAAATTAGTGGAACCACGTGAAGGAAATTTTGGAATCTTAGTACGGTGTTTTCAGGAGTGCTCTGAAAAGGCACTCGTATCTGTTAATCGCGTATGAGATGCTTATTAAGGTTTTGGTATGGAAGAACCTCGAATATTCTCCTTTCGTATATTTAGAGGTGAGTGGATACTCAGAATTTTGGATCGGTCGGGAATACTCCGATGACTATGGTGAAATTCCACGACTGTTTTGGGCGAACAAGAGTGGTCAGAGGTTTGTATGGTTTTCTCAGAATGGGAGTTTTGTATATAGATAAATTCGAGTAGATGCCATGTAATGAGGCACAACCTATGCGAATGATGTCGGTTAGGAGCACCATGTAAAGTGTCTCCAATAAGAATGTTAATCAAGCTTGCTGTGAGGCGGGGACTATAGTGATTAAGCACCTTACTATGTAGGTAGTCTGCGTACAAAGAGATATCCAGAATTGTTCTACCAGTTAGGCCTTATTTTTCGAATTTCGGGACGAAATTTCGTTATTAGGGGGGAAGTATGTAATACCCCGTATTTTTATGGTTTCTTAATTTGGGATTTATTAAATTTAATGTGAATTAATTATTTAATATAAATCTGGAAATTAATTATTTTATAATTATTAACGTGATGTGAGTTAGTAATTATGGAAAACTTGTTGAATATTACTAATGAGCAAAGTAATATATAAAATTGGTTCTATTATATGTCACGAGTGAATAGAATGACAATTTTGGAAATTTAAGTCGGGACGCGCCTGTGTCGCGTCGGGAATAAATGTTGATTAATAACAGTGAAATATTTTTAAGTTATCCATATGGTCATTTTGAGTACGCCAATGTGTCCGTAAGGGTCGAGATAGTCAGAAAAGTGTACTCAGGGGTTTAGTTTGGGTCTCGGGGCGTTTTTAGGCTTCTTTAGCACCCCGGGAGGGCATTTTGCATTTTTGGGTAATTAAACCCACGAAAATTATTAGGCTATATCAGCCATTTAGAATAGTCCTTTAGGGTTATCAGACTCAAAACTTTAGAACGGCAATAGGAGAGGGAATGAGAAAGTTTTCCAAGCAATCTGAGGCCAAAAAGTCATCCGATTGCACCGCCACCATCACCAATGCGTAGATCGCGCGACGAGGAACGCAACCACACCAAATTCACCCACAAATCAGAACTCTGAAATTCCAGGAAATTGTGTATCTTGCTTATTTTTGTTAATGCATCATTCATGTTAGTCTAGGGTTGATTAGGATGAGTTTCATGGAAGAAAACCCAAGTTGGAGATAGGAACTTGCATGTAGTAATGATATAAAAGGAAATCTGGAAACCCCCCTTCATATGTAGAGGTTGAACCACGGATTTATGATGTTTTAGAAGAAGAAATTCTGGAAAAAGATTGATTAGAACAAGGTTAAAGAAATTCTAGGGTTCTTGAGATTAGTATGAGTTTTTGGCCAATTAATCCGTGGTTATTGATGTAAATTTGCATGCTTTACGTAGAAGATGTATAATATGGGTTTATAGTGTTAGTAGTACAAATTTTTGGGCGATTGGGAATGAAAAATCTAGATTTGAATGAGGTTGTGTGATAGAACCCGTAACTGGTTACCTGCAGAATTCGCCATACCTGCTTGATCGATCGATCGAAAGTTCGATCGATCGATCCCCTGCCCTCGATCGATCGACCCCTTCTGGCAGACTTAAGTTCCCTTCTTAAAATTTTTGAATTAATTCTAAATGAAGAATACTCCTTAGACATCCTTATTAAAATATTTTGGGAGATAAAGATGACCAGTAGGATTTATTAATGATTAAGAGACCTTTAATATAAGGCGAAGTTTATATTTTTGGAGGTGTTTATATATAAGGGACGATGGAATTTTGTATTAAAGGGAGAGATACGTAAAATAGTTACGATGGAAAATAGATGAATACCTACTGAATTTTACACTTGGGAGGATGGAGTCCATGAGTGTTACGTAGTAAGTTGGAATAATCCCTCAAATTTAAAGTTAGAGACGAACCATTATACGTGATAACTAATAATGGAAAAAGAAGGATAAATGTCGTGATTATGGGTTATGGGATGAACCTAAATTGATATGATAAAAGTAGTATATTTATATGACTGTGTGTATGCATATATTATATACATGTGAAAATCATGCCCGCGCTGCTTGCTATCCCTGAGGTTATCGCGCTGGAACAGTCTTATCTTGATGGGACCTTTACGGGGGATATTGATTTGTACCCAAGAAGATAAGAATCCTAGGTACAGACTATCGAATCGATAGTCACGGTCCTAAGAGACGCGAGGGTATGTGCTGACCTCCTAAACTTGGAAACTATGTTTCGCCTCAATATTGTTTGTGTATTTATTAATACAGTTCGAGAGTGATTCCGAACTTGTATTTCCCTTAGTACGAGTGATACGGGGATTGGATAGCAGAGTATGCCCGCACCATAATTTTTATGTGGGGTGCTGTTAGAATATATATATTATTCAAGTATTTAATATATATATATATATATATATGAAATTCTGAAATGTGGAACTTCCTATTGTTTTTATGGTAAGTAAGAAATGAATAATGATTTCAAATTGAAAATACTAGTTTTGAAAAGTATAATACGACACTGGGAAACTTTATTAATAAGTAAAGTTAAAATGAGAGCTTTGTTACTGAATGAAATTTTTCTCCTAAACAATTATATTGTTCAGTTTTAAATCTTACGAGTAACCTAAGATAAGTTAAACCATTGGGAAGATTAGTGCGATATAAGATAAGATAATCCGTTGGGAAGATTAGTGGGATAGGCGTGCACATTAGAAGAGAGGTGAGAATTTCTCAAGAGAGTTCCGCACTAATATGTTGTTGCATTGGCCTGTAAACATTTTAAATACTTGCTAAACAAATTTTAAATCATTTACACTATCGGGCTCTGACCCATTTCTATTTCTTTTCTCTCTTGTATATATATGTATATATTACAGGTGCCCAGTCACAGGGGCGTCTTGAATAGGATCCTTTGGAAGGAACGCGTTGCAGCTTAGGTGGGAGTTGCAAGCCTCTTGCTTAGACGACTTCATTTATTTGATTCCACTCCTAGCTTATTTATTCAGTTGGTCATGTGTCGCCCGTTTCCATTATCCATTTTTTTTATTGGGCATTGTGATTCATTTATTTCTAGTATTGTCACTTGGGATTTATTACTGTCTTGATGTTTTACTTTAAGTTTTAAATGTTGGGATTTAGTTGTTGAATGTTTAAATTATTTGGATTATATGTTCCAGGATAATTGTGGTGTGATTCTTTAATATTGAATTATTGTAAAGATTTAAATCTTGGTTTATAAAATAAAATTTGGAAAGTAATGTCTAAAAAAAATAGTTTTGACACTTAGCTTAATTAATTGGAGTGTTTAAATTGGAAAAGTTATTTTTCGACAGTGATGCTAAGAATGAACCAACTGTTCACCTTGATTTAATTTAATAAAGGAGTGATCTCCCGGTATTTAATTAGGCGGGGTGTCACACACGCCTTCCATTGTTGAGCTTCATTGAGATGGGATAATCTACTCTCTATATTTAAGACTCTATTTGGTGTATATTGTAGTCTTGTTCTTGTTTAATGTTAAGAGTGGGATTTCTATGAATAAAATGATAAGTTTTCTAGTAAAACTGAAAATAGACATTTTTATGGAAATAAAAATGTAAGAAAATATTATTTGTCTAGTTAAATTGAAAATAGATTTTTTTTATGGAAATAAAAATGTAAGAAATATCTATTTTGGTGTATTTTTAGTAAAAGGAAATAATGGACATTTTTATGGAAAAAAAATGTGAAAATGTCATTTCGTGTGTCTCTAGCAAAATAAAGTAATAATCATTTTTATGGAATAAAAATGGAATGATGTTAATTTTGTAGAAATATTTATGAAATAAATATTTCTAAGTTTCTTGCAAAATGTGGACTTTATGAATAGATGGACATTTTGTTGAGTTTAAAGAAATTAATAAAATGTCTTTATTACTTGAAGAGTATGTTTTTTGTAAATGGTATAAAATTCTAGAAGAAAATATATGTTTAATCCACTTGATAGGATTTTACTATTTAAAGTTCACTTTCTATGCGTGTAAACTTGTAGTATTTTGATAATAAATACGTGGGCAAGTTTAAATGTAATCTTGTTGGGTTTAAACATGAAATAAAACTAATGAAAATTTTTGTCAGTAAAGAATGTGTGAAAAGAGGAGTTTAATATGTAAAAAGTGCAAATTATATATTAAAGGTGTAAAAGTGTCAAGTGTGAAAGTTGGATAAACGTGTGATATTGAACAAGTGTTAAATGGCTAAAGTGTTTTAAATATTAAGTTGGAAACTTAATAATCATTTTGAGAAACAACACTTGTTAAAGGATTAAATTGTAAGTTTGGTAAATAAAGGGGTAAATCTGTAATTTACTTAAAGTGGAACATTTTTATGGAATAAAAATGTCAAAGAACGTCTTTACACTAGTATGGGTGAAAACGAATTAACTCGTAAAGCGTGAATGATTTTAGTATAAATCATGTGTGTGAATAAGGGACTTAAAGGAGAAAGAAACAATTTTCCAAGTGTTCACTACACCAAAAACAGGAATCTGGCACGGTTTTGAACTGTGCCAGAATCAGGTGTTTCAAAATGGCAGTTTTTTTTTTTGCACAGCTCAAAAGTGTACCAGATTTGACCAAACAGGAACACTTCTGGCACACTTTTAAACCGTGTCAGAATTTGATATTTTTGGCACAGTTTTAAACTTTGCCAAATTGAGCACAGTTTGAAAAACTTTTGGCACAGTTCAAAACCGTGCCAAAATTTGATACACTTTTGACATGGTTTTGAACTGTGCCAAATTTTTGATAAAAAGAAAAAAAAATTATTTGAAATCAAGAAAACTCACAAATTTCAATTCTTGCACGTTGTTGATAAATTAATGTACATACAAACTTCAAAATATTACAAGTCTTTAGTACTTCACAGACCAAAAAAATTTGGGCAGAGTTGCCTCTATTTTCTAGACATTCTAAAACATGCATAACATAAAGCCCGCACGGCCACAAAATATAATAATAAACTTACAAAAGCCTGCACGGCCATAGAAGTTAATAATAAAACTACAAAAGTCCGCACGGTCATAACACAAAAAAATAGAATCATGAATAAACCTCTTGTTGTAAACCATTGAGTTCTCTGTGTGTTCCACGTGAATAAATGCTAACGATAAAATGTTATCCTGCAAAAAAAATAGGATACAAAAAAGAGACGATATTAGTAACCAACTAATTTATAAAAAAATCTTACTCAAGCTAAAAAATTACATATAGGAGTTGCAATTATTATTATATTCTAAAATTGAAAATTTTTACGCAAGTTATGACTACCTGGTCAGTTACTACGAGTTACATTAATCCCGTGCGAGGTGTTAGTGCTTCTTACAGGGCCGTTTTGGGGCAGATTTGGGTTTTCACCCTCAAACGGCTTGTTTTCAAGCCTAATCTAAGTATTTTGAAATTATCGTCATATTCTCAAACCGGAAGACTCGGGACTACGCGATCAGTTCGTACGAGTTACATTGGTCCCGTGCGAGGTGTTCGTGCCTCTTACGGGGCTGATTTTGGTTTTCACCCTCAAACGTCTTGTTTTCAAGCCTAATCAACGAATTTTGAAATTATCGTCATATTCTCAAATTGGGAGACCCGGGACTATGCGGTCAGTTCTTACAAGTTACATTGTTCCCGTGCGACGTGTTCGTGCCTCTTACGGGGTCGTTTGGGTCATGTTTTAGGTTTTCACCCTCAAACAGCTTGTTTCCAAGCCTAATCAACGAATTTTGAAATTATCATCATATTCTCAAATCAGGAGATCTGGGACTCCGCGATCAGTTCTTACGAGTTACATTGGTCCCGTGCGAGATGTCCGTGCCTCTAACGGGGCTCATTTGGGTTTTCACCCTTAAACGACTTGTTTTCAAGCCTAATTAACGTATTTTGAAATTATCATCGTATTCTCAAATCGGGAGACCCGAGACTACGCGGTCAATTCGTACGAGTTACATTGGTCCCGTGCGAGGTGTTCGTACCTCTTACGGAGTCGTTTGGGGGCTGGTTTGGGTTTTCACCCTCAAACGGCTTATTTTCAAGCCTAATCTACATATTTTTAAATTATCGTCATATTCTCAAACCGAGAGACCTGGAACTACGCGCTCAGTTCTTACGAGTTACATTGGTCCCGTGCGAGGTGTTCGTGCCTCTTATAGGGCCGTTTGGGGGATGGTTTGGGTTTTCATCCTCAAACGGCTTGTTTTTATGCCTAATCAACGTATTTTGAAATTATTGTTATATTCTCAAATCAGGAGATCAGGGACTACGCGGTTAGTTCGTACGAGTTACATTAGTCCCGTGCGAGGTGTTCGTGCCTCTTACGAGGCCGGTTTGGATTTTCACCCTCAAATGGCTTATTTCCAAGCCTAATATACGTATTCTCAAACCGAGAGACCCGGGACTATGCAGTCAGTTTGTACAAGTTACATTGGTCCCGTGCGAGATGTTCGTGCCTCTTACGGGGCCGTTTGGTGGCTGGTTTGGATTTTCACCCTCAAATGGCTTGTTTTCAAGCCTAATCTACGTATTTTGAAATCATCATCATATTCTCAAACTGGGAGACCCAAAACTACGCGGTCAGTTCGTACAAGTTACATTGGTCCCGTGGAAGGTGTTCGTGCCTCTTATGGGGCCGTTTCGGGGTTGGTTTGGGTTTTCACCCTTTAAGCGCTTATTTTTAAGCTTAATCGATATATTTTGAAATTATCATTTTATTCTCAAACTGAGAGGCCCGGGACTATGTGGTCAGTTCTTACAAGTTACATTGGTCCCGTTCGAGGTGTTCGTGCCTCTTACGGGGCCGTTTGGGGGCTGCTTTCGGTTTTCACCCTCCAACGGGATATTTTTAAGCTTAATCTACGCATTTTGAAATTATCATCATATTCTCAAACCGAGAGACCCGCGACTATGTTGTCAGTTCGTACAAGTTACATTGGTCCCGTGTGAGGTGTTCAGGCCTCTTACGGGGCCGTTTCAGGGTTGGTTTGGGTTTTCACCCTTTAAGCGCTTATTTTTAAGCGTAATCGATATATTTTAAAATTATCATCATATTCTCAAACCGAGAGGCCCAAGACTACGTGGTCAGTTCTTACAAGTTACATTGGTCCCGTGCGAGGTGTTCGTGCCTCTTACGGGGCCGTTTGGGAGCTGGTTTGGGTTTCACCCTCCAACGGCATATTTTTAAGCTTAATCTACGCATTTTGAAATTATCATCATATTCTCAAACCGGGAGACCCGCGACTATGCGGTCAGTTCGTACAAGTTATATTGGTCCCGTACGAGGTGTTTGTGCCTCTTACAGGGCCGTTTGGAGGCTAGTTTGGGTTTTCATCCTTCATGGGCTTGTTTTTAAGCTTAATCGATATATTTTGAAATTATCGTCATATTCTCAAACCGGGAGACTCGCAACTACACGGTCAGTTCGTACAAGTTACATTGGTCCTGTACGAGGTGTTCGTGCCTCTTACGGGGCCATTTGGGGGTTGGTTTGGGTTTTCACCCTTTAAGGGCTTGTTTTTAAGCTTAATCGATATATTTTGAAATTATCATCATATTCTCAAACCGAGAGACCCACGACTACACGGTCAGTTCGTACAAGTTACATTGATCCCGTGCGAGGTGTTCTTGCCTCTTACGGGGCCGTTTGGGGGCTGGTTTGGGTTTTCACCCTCCAACGGCTTGTTTTTAAGCCTAATCTATGCATTTTGAAATTATCATCATATTCTCAAATCGGGAGATCCATGACTACGCGGTCAGTTCGTACAAGTTACATTGGTCCCGTGCGAGGTGTTTGTGCCTCTTATGGGGTCGTTTGGGGGCTGGTTTGGGTTTTCACCCTTTAAGGGCTTGTTTTTAAGCTTAATCGATATATTTTGAAATTATCGTCATATTCTCAAATCGGGATACCCGCGACTATGCGGTCAGTTCGTACAAGTTACATTGGTCCCGTGCGAGGTGATTGTCCTCTTACGAGGCCGTTTGGGGGTTGGTTTGGGTTTTCACCCTCCAATGGCTTATTTTTAAGCCTAATCGATATTTTTTGAAATTATCGTCATATTCTCAAACCGAGAGGCCCGCGACTACGCGGTCAGTTCTTACAAGTTACATTGATCCCGCACGAGGTGTTCGTGCCTCTTACGGGGCCGTTTGGTGATTGTTTTAGGTTTTCGCAATTTAAATGCATGTTTTTAAGACTAAGTCTAGTGATTTGGAAATTATCGAGTTCCTACGAGTCATAGTGGTTATTATTTTTGGAAATTGGTTTTTTTTCTTTATCATCGCATTAACCAAATATTCAACTTACATGTGCATATTCAACCCAACTATAAACTACCTAAGTCATTCAATTAGTTCTACATAAATACTAAAGATCTTAACAAATTCATCAAATAGTACCTTAAGTGCGGCCACTTCCAAAGGTGCTGGCAAAGAAAACTTCCATCTTTTACTTCATGTTATGATAACATATAAACATAGAAAAATGAACATTAAACGTTTGAAAATTAACATTGTCGAACCGACATCCTAGTTAACCTTGAAAATTAAATCGAACAAAAAACAAGAACATAAAAATGAACTATACAACAAAAATCCCCAGAACTTTATGTGCGTAGGTTCTTGAGTTCGTTTGGATTTTCCTCAAAATTCAAGTCTTTACTTAGAATATGCAAGAATTGTCTAGTAGATTCAAAATCAACCATGTTAATTTAAATAGTGATCTAAGAGAATACGCATCAGGAGGTACCAAAAGTAAATCATATACGAGGAAGAAGAAAACAAAGATAAATGGATTAATATGATTCAACACATGAAAATCCCTACTTCTACGGTACTTCCTTCTCATCCTTAGGAAGTTGAACGATGACAACCTCCGTTGTATTAAATAAAGACGAGACACTACATATCCAGTAAGATGACCACATCAGCTCATGAACAGAAAAGAACCATGACCCTACAATGGAAAATATCTTTAAAAGACATTACCTAGTAGCATCGACCAGAGTTGTCCTAATGACCAAACTAAACTAAAAAAAATTCACAACTAAAGAGTGTGGGGCCCTACATGATTGATTCATGGCTACTAAAAAGAAATATCCAGTGGTGGGCACTCCGTATATTCGCCACCTCTTACTTGTTAACACGCAAGTCCTCTAATTTGGTCTAACTGGGAAACTTTTAATTTTATCAAGTTTTATTCAACATTCACATTATGATAAGTTGTCTTGATAGAAAAAAAAACTATTGAATTCACTTTATTTATGCATAAAGTCGTGTAATGAAAGACCTGTCCATGATTTTTGTATTGACATTTTAATCAGTGAGCCTACAATTTCAACCCCAAACCACATAATAGGAAGAGAAAGCATGTAGGAATACCTTTCTCTCAGCACTTTCTTTCCGAAGCCCTGCAATTTCATGCGCTTGAGCACCAAAGAGGAAAAAATTTCCTTCTCCAACCTCTTCCCTTAGCAATTCAGTAACACTGACATTGTAATCAGGAAAAAATAGAACCTAAAATAAAAATAAAAATAGTAATATGCATGAGCTCATAGAAAACATCCAATACATAATGTATGTTAAGCAACCTCACATCACAAAAATGAAATTAAGGCTCACTATCAGTTTCAAGAATGATCCACAAAAAATTGGCTATTAGAATCAGTGAGTTATAATAACAAGCATTCGTCGTATGCTTGTGGTTGTGGTGAATGTGACTTTAGTGTGCATACTTTTTGTGCAACCACGGCAGTGGCACCCGGGTTATATCAGATGGATGATCCGGCTGATGCTGCTGCCACAACAGAGGGTGGTGGTAAACTAGCTCAAGGGAGTTCTCAAATTGAGGAGGGTATAATGCCAGAGGAGGCACTAATGAATGTTCCACTAATGAATGATGGTCGCACCATGGAAGAAAATGTAATACCCCGTAATTTTATTCATTTTTATTTATTGGGTTAATTGAATTAAATGAGAATTAATTTGGAAATTAACCCGAAAATAAATACTAGCGAGATGTGATTTGGTATTTGATTATGATGTTAAAATAAAATACTACTGAGAATATGTGGTAATATATGAGTATTAAAAATGTTAAAATTGTCACAAGGCAGAAATATGACAATTTGGGAAATTTAGTTGAGACGCATGTGTCAGTCGCGTCAAGAATGAATTTAATTTCATTAAAAAGTAAATTATACTTTTATCAACCGAATGGTCATTTTGAGTGCGCCAACGTGTCCGGAAGGGTCAAAATAGTCAGAAAACATTAGCCGATAGTTTAGTTTGGGTCCCGAGGTACTTTTAGGCCAAACCGACAACCCAGAAGGGTATTTTGGTAATTTTAAAAATAGAGGAATTAAAACCCACCAATTTTAGAGTTAAATTAGATATTATTAGGAGGCCACTAACGCCATTACCAGTCAAAAACAAAAGAGTGGGCTACGGGGGTTTTTGAGAGAAGTTAGAGAGAGGTTCCAAACCAAACCATCTCCCATCACCATCATTTTGGAAGGAATTACAACCAGAAAGAGGAGAGAATCACCCGATAATCACCGACAACAAATCTGAAGAACAAACCTAAGGCAAGTGATTTGATGTTATTAATTTCAATGAATATTTCCTCCATGTTTAGTGTAGAAAACCTTATATGCTTTGAAAGTTTTGAAGAAAACCTAATGGGATTGTTGTAGAAACTCTAAATTTTGGTTAGGGATTGCATGTAGAATGATTATGGACGGAATTGGCACCCAAAACTTAACTTTGACAATTTTAAAAACGGATTAATGATGAGTATTAAGGTGCAATAAAATTCTAGGTTCATGTTCATAGGGTTTGGGGCAAGATTTGGGAATTTATGGCGATTACATGTTAATAAATAAGATTTGACCCCGAAAATATGTTAAGGAATGACTTAGGGTGACCTAGAGTAGTTTATCAACACAAAAATGTAGTTAATATGAACTTAGGATGGATTTGGAGAAAGGAATTTGGTGAAAAAACGGAGTTGGGAAAATTCTGGGCGTTTTCTGCCATCTCGTTAGAAGACCAAACCCAGGTCGTTCGAATGACCTAGTTCGAACGAGCTTCTAACGAGATGACAGTACCCCTTCTAACGAGTTGGTAGTTCGTTCGAAGCCATTCGTTCGAACAACACTCATTCGAACGAGATTTCAGTGACTTCCAACGAGTTCACAGAATGGTCTTTTTAGGCCCGATTTTAGTTTCGAACTTCCCTTAAACTTATTTATTTGAGTGTCATTCTCCCCTTGTTGATTAGTGGGTATAGTTGTGAGATTGGAGTACGTTGAGGATTAAAGAAAACTTGGAATTATATAATAGATCGGATGACTTCTACGGGTTAGGTTGTAAGTACTCGAATTTGCGACGTGAGAAGAGTTGACAACTTTAATGTATATTATTCGGGGACTTGTAAACGTGCAAAATTTAATGACGGTATAGGAATGTGACATGTACCTCTATTAATATTATAAGATATCTAAGATGTGTGAATTCTTAGTATATGTGTTTATCTGTGTATAACATACCTACCATAATTTCTATCACGGGAGGTCGGCATTCGATCAGGGCCATATAATCTTTGTGTGCCTATGGGGGGATTTAGATTGGTACCTCGAGGACATAGGTCAGAGAATGGCTTATTGGGAAGTTAATAAGTCAGCTGATCATGGGAGCGTAGGTATGTGCGTGACCCATGTGATGTGAACTATGTTCGCCTCCATTGTGTGTGATTCTTACTTATTAAGATGGTTCATGAATGATTTGGAATACGTGATCCTAATGTACGTGATGTATCGGGATTTGATAGCAGAGTATGTGTGCACCGCAGCTTAGTCTCGGGGTGCCAGTATTGTATATTTATGATGATATTAATGTACTGATAATTGAAATGAACTGTCATTATAAAAGTAAGTGTGAATGATCGTAACATTTTTAGTAGAGTTAAAGATGGAAAATTTTAGTAATTATTATGATTAATTCTGAGAAATAAAAAGTAAAACTCTCTTTTTATATTAAGATGTCGAGAATTGAACCTTAATAGTTTATCAAAGTTAGGTGGTTAATTGGACTAGTTAGATAGTGAAATGTCTAGAACGGGTACGGGTACGTTAGGCGTGCACTATTAGTTGAGAGGTGAGAAACTCATGTGAGTGCATGCACTTTCATGCATTTTATATTCACTGTTTAATGATATTAAACACTTGTTATATTTTAAACTATTTTCACAATCGTGCTCTGACCCGTTTGCTTTCAAATTTATTTTCTTGTAAAAACCTTTTAGGTGCCCAGCCACAAGGACATCAGGCTTAGGAGTTCCATTCCAGTGACGTGCTGTAGCTGCTGTGGAAGTTACAGGACCTCAATTATAGACGCCTCCACTCTCTACCTTGTATCTGTTTTAGACTTATTTATCTGTAGGGCATGTCGCCCCCTTTTCTTAGAGATAATTTATTTATTCAGTTTTGGATGTAACTAATTAATGATTCAGGCTTTGTATTTGGTTTATTTCAGTATTCGGATTATTGTGAGGAGTATTCCTCCAGATTCAGTTTATTACATTGCTTTCTATTGCGACTGTATGGTGGTTGTGGTATCAGTATTTCATGATTTAATTTGGTTGTATGTTAATCTAATTCAGTTAAAATTGACAACTCACTTTTTAAATATTAGGTGGCTAGTAATTGTTAAAAAAAAATGTTTTTCGACAGTGATGCTATGAACTGAACCAACTTAACATTTTGCATTAATTTGAATAAAGGAGTAGATACCCGGTATTTTAATTAGTCAGGGTGTCACAGGTGGTATCAGAGCATCAGGTTCTAGTGTCCTTAGGATCTGTACGGCTTGTTATGTTTCCGCGTAGCGTTCTTTGATATAGAGCCTTATAATTCAGGATTGTTGTACTCTATTGTGTATGTTTCGCTCTTTAGCTATTTTGAGATAATAACTGCGAACTTATAAGACTTTACTCTCATTTAAGATGCCTCCACGACGTGCACAGCGAGTTCCCAGGGATGCTCAGCCCGAACCACAACTTGCACCAGTTCAAGGCTCCATGAATGCCGCAGAGGTTGCCGCTATTGTAGCCCAAGTGGTAAATGCCACTCTAGCAGTTGTGCAGCAGGCACCACCTCAGGCACCGGTAGTAGTGCCAGTATAGGCTCATGTATTCTCGTCTGCTTGGGAACGCATTCTTGATGCTTTTCAAAAAGCACACCCTCCGGAGTTTGCAGGTAGCTCCGACGTCGTTGTGTCCAGTCAGTGAAAGAAGGACATCCAAAGGCATTTGAGGATGTACGAGTGTACGGATGTACAGAGATAGATACTAGATACTTTTAAGCTAGTAGGGTCAGCGTTGCAGTGGTAGGAGTCCATTACCACCGCGGAGGAGAGAGATGTCCTTTATATTCAGGAGTTCTGGGTGCGGTTCGACCGCAAGTATTTTCCATCAGCCGTTCACACCAAGATGAGGAGAAAATTGATGAACCTCAAGCAGGAGGGGAGGACAGTGGCAGAATATGAGGCCGAGTTCACCAATTTTCTGAATATCGTTCCCGATGAGATTCCGACAGAGGAGAAGAAGATACAGAAGTTCATGGATGGGTTGACTTGGAGGATCCGTCAGCACTTACTGGGAAATCTCTCTTTGGCCACTTATTCTGATGTGGTTAACGAAGCACTGCTTCACTGTCAGGACCACCACTTTTACTTGACTGAGAGTAAGCGATCAGGAGAGTCCAGCCATCAGGGCAGGACAGGGGGGAATGGTTCCAGTACGGCACAATCAGTTCAGGGTCAGCACAGGCAGGGTGATCAGAGTTCCCAGCAGGGAGATTCTAAGAGATTTCGATCTGGGGGTTTCAGAAATGGTCAAGGAAGTTTTCATCACAGCCATCAGGGTCAGCAGGGCCAGCAAGGCCAACAGCAGCAGTTTCAGCAGGGTCAGTCTGGTCAGGGGAGGAATGGCAACAGTCACCAGGGGGCCGTGGGCAGTAAGGTCAGAGAGGGGGAAATTTTCTAGGAAAATGTTTCACTTGTGGCAAGATTGGCCACAAGTGCCAGGAGTGTCCTGATAAGGGCAGAGCCCCACAGCAGCAGCAGCAGGGTGCTCGACACGAGCCCCAAAGACCTATATTTCCCGCCTCCCTCCCAGCACCACTACAGATGCCAGCTTTGCCACCCATCCCAGCAGTCCCAGTCCAGCAGGGACAGCTTCAGTACGGGTGAATTTATCAGCTCCAGCAAGTCGCGGTCCCATATGTTCCACCTGTTATTTAGGGTATGTTCTCTATTCAGGAGACTATGGGGCATATTTTATTTGATATGGGGGCCACACACTGTTTCATTACCACGAGATTTGCGCGCATAATAGGGTTGTTAGACATTGTAGAGAGCACGACTACTTATGTAGATTCACCGTTGAGTAGGAGTTCTGTGATTTCTCTTATTTGTAGAGGTGTGAGTATAGAGATCGGGAGGTTTACTTTACCTGGTGATATGTTAGTATTAGATATGAGTGAGTACGATGCGATCGTTGGCATGGATTGGCTAGTTGCGTATCGAGCCATGATTGATTATTTCAGTAGGAGTATTATTTTTGTCATACCCGGGAAAAAGATGTTCTTAGTGGCGATGCCTCGTTCTGAGGGAGGATCGTCCACTCACTTGTACTATATAGAGGAGGAGACCTCTAAGGAAGTGGTGATACCACTTGATTTGATTCCAGTTGTTAGGGAGTTCGCTGATGTATTTTAGGATATTTCGGGATTACCTCCTAGTAGAGAGATAGATTTTGTTATCGATTTGACGTCAGGTACTCGACAAATTACCCGCGCGCCTTACCGTATGGCTCTAGCGAAGATGAGAGATCTAAGGGATCAGATAGAGCAGTTATTAGGCCAGGGGTTCATCCATAGGAGTACTTCACCGTGGGGTGCCCCTGTACTATTTGTAAAGAAGAGGGATGGATCGTTGAATAAAGTCACGATACGGAATAAGTATCCGTTTCCCCGAATCAATGACTTATTCGACCAGCTGAGAGGAGCTTCTTTCTTCTCAAAGATTGACTTGCGATCGGGATACCATCAGTTCCATATCAGGGAATAGGACGTCTCGAAGACCGCTTTCTTGACAAGATATGGTTCTTATGAGTTTTGGGTTATGCCTTTTGGCTTAACCAACGCTCCAGCCATGTTTATGGACTTGATGAATAGGGTATTCAGAGAGTTCCTTGACCAGTTCGTCATTGTCTTTATTGATGACATTCTGGTTTACTCCCAGACAGAAGAGGAGCACGCCGATCATTTGAGGCAGGTTTTGCAGACACTGCATCAGAACGAGCTTTATGCAAAGTATGAAACATTTGGATTTTAGCTGAAGGAGGTTCAGTTTTTAGGGAATATCATTTCAGATCGGGGGATATCTGTTGATCCGGGGAAGGTATCCGCAGTGAGGGAGTGGGGACAGCCCACGACACCGACTGAGATTCGTAGTTTCTTGGGCTTAGCAGGATACTACAGGAGGTTTATTCGGGGTTTCTCAAAGATAACGCGCCCTTTGACACATCTGACTCGCAAGGGTATGCCATTCATCTGGAGCGATGCCTGTCAGTTGGCATTCGATGAGTTGAAGGACAAGTTGACCTCAGCGCCTGTGTTAGCATTGCCCAGACCGGGAGTTGAGTATCTAGTCTACACCGATGCATCCTTACAAGGACTTAGAGTTGTACTGCAACAGGAGAGTCAGGCTATAGCTTATGCTTCCCATAAGCTTAAGCCTCACGAGAAGAACTACCCCACCCACGACTTGGAGTTAGCGGCAGTCTTATTTTCTTTTTGGATTTGGAGACACTATCTCCTGGGGGAGAAATTCCGTTTGTTCACGGACCATTAGTCTCTACAGTACCTCTTCACACAAAAGGACCTTAATATGCGTTAATGTCGGTGGCTTGAGTTTATAAAGGATTATCAATTCGATATCCAGTACCACCCAGGAAGGGCTAACGTGGTAGTAGACGCGTTGAGCCGTAGGTCAGTAGGCGAGGTGGCCTAAGTATGGAAAGCAAAGTGGAAGGATTTGGGACACCAGGATGCAGTGGACCGATCATTCATGTCTGTGATGACTATTACACCTCAGATTGTTACGCGAGTGATACAGGCCCAGGCAAAGGACTCGTTCTGTCAGGAGCAGATAGTGCGATTACTAGCAAAGGGAGCCGAGTCCTATACCGTTAGTTCAGATGGGGGATTACCCTTTAATGGGAGACTGGTTGTTTCGTAAGGGGAAGACTTGTGACACGAGGTAATGACAGAGTCGCACGGTTCGCGATACATCCTGGTGGGGAAAAGATGTACAAGGACATGAGACGACAGTACTGGTGGAGCGGGTGTGACAACCCGCTATCCGAAATGAAGGGTGGCCAGCCCTAAACCCCGATGAAACAGGAATCATAGATAGATACCATTCTCAGCATCACAATAATCATACAGAGTATCAGGAATAACCACATAATATTCCAGAAAATGGGTTATCAAAAAACTTTTAGTTTGTAATTTAAAGAAAACACTTTCAACAACCCATAATAGAAGAAGAGGGTGGAAACTCCCACAAACATATATATGTAATCCAATAGATAAGAAAGGACCGAATAAAGCGTCGATTGATACAATCCATACAATATAAAATAAGTTTCATGTGTTGCATAATACATTATTTATACATTTACAACCATTTGGGCCACACGCCCGAATAAAGACTGATCTTAGCTAGAAAACAATAATAGAGGCGTCTACACAAAATATCCTCTGATACCCGCAAAATGTCACGGCTCCCCAAAAGACTCAGAGAAAAGAAAGTCATTACGGGCGACCTGCGGCGGAACACCTGAACGAATATAGAATATGCATACACAACAAGAAAACGAAGAACCGGTCAGAGGCCGGTTTTATATGATCACTAGATAAATGACAGGTATGACAATAATGTACAGGTAAGCATGGATGATATGGATGATATTCTAGCATGGTAACATCATATAAAGAATTAAAACAGTTAAATGATTATTAAAATAGAATTTAGTTATGCAAAGAAATAAAAGTACTTATAAGCCTTTTTCATCTTTCATCATTTTCAATTCCATCTTCTTTCCATTCCTTATCAGGAATGCATTGATTTCCATGTGCTCTTTATGGCACTTATCTCAATAGTATGCTCTTTGTGGCATATACTTTGCTCTTTATGGCATTAATGTTCCATTGAGTCCAACTCGATAATAGAATAGATATAAATATATATATAACGATTCTAAGACTGCCCGTCCGGGTTTCCCCACTGTGCGCGTCCCTAAATAACCATCATCTTCCAAGGCCTAACATAAGACAACCTGGGATCCTCTCGCAACGTCGGGAAGCGGCCATATGCCTGCGGGGTAGTCAAGACCACACCCAGAATCTCCTACCCATCGCAGAAAAATATAAAACAAGCGCTCACATGGCCTAGGACTATATCCGCCCTGCATTCACTAGCCAGGGGGCTTCACCTCACGCACCGACTTCCCTTAAGATGGTATCTAGAGAGGTGTGTAACATCCATTTTATTAATTTCCATGTCATGATTCAGTAAATTATGTTTTAATTTATCCATTTTACATTTTATCAAATGCATTATGGTATAATTCACATCATCATAATAACCTCCAAGAATATTTAAACTCCCAAGTTATCTCTCCCAAATGTCCTTGCTTGGACTTTATAATAATCCTCAAATGAGATCTAGTTCGCATATACTCCTAAAGTCTCCAAATTCGACCTTAAGATTTCCTAGACTCTTATAGAACTACCTGACAAAAGAAATGCCTAAACATTTCTTTAAATCTCCCCCCCCCCCCCTCTCTGACAGGAACCCTAGATGAACCCCTTCGAGTCTAGGGAGTCGACCGAACTCAACTAATACTCTAATACCCGATTATTTTACTTCATTTAAGAAGGTCCCTATGTTCCTATGAAAAGAAGAGGTTAAAGAAAGAAAAGAAAATGTTTGGGAAGAAAACAGGGGACCGGTCGACCGCGTCTCAAGATTTGGCCTAAGAAGAAAAGCAGAAAGTTCATTTCGGCAGGACTGGTCGACCGGTCAGGGGACCGCGGTCGACCGCGCCATAATTTTAGGCCTTTTTAGAATTGCAGTAAACCCTCTCCCGTAGACCCGGTCGATCGGTCTATGAAACGCGGTCGACCGGTCTGAGCAGACCTAGACCACGATTTCCAATTTTCAAGCTAATCCCAAATCCAACTCATTTATTCTCACCCACACAACATAAATGCTACTACTACTACCATCAACATCAGCAATCATTCAACTATCCTTTAATGATTTAAACCCAACCAACATCCAAACCCTAAACTAGTAAACTATAAATAAATACATCATTATCACACAAATCATTTATCTTAAACCATAAATAGCAAGTAGTAAACTTGCCTCAATGAAGAAAATGAAGATTTTCTTGGTGTGGGAGCAAGAATCCTCTTAAATCTTCACTTTTCTTTCTTCTCTCTACTCTTTCTCTTTCTCTCTTTAGTTCTCTAGGTTTAGGAAAGAAAATTAGGTGAATAGTGACTCACACAAGACATAAATCGTGCCTTTAGCCAAAAATCCCAATTCAATTGATAAATTATTGCGACAAAATAATACGCAATTGCATGTTTAAGGGATAATCAGTCAAAAATGCCCAAAATCTCAAAACACATAATGGCACAATATCTGACTATCTCGCACGTTCCGGAATCAACTGCGGCCTCCAAATTATCATTTGGACATTTTATAAATCAATTTAAGTTCCGGTCTCATTATTAAGCCAAATATCATTTTAAATTCATATGATATTAATAAGCATAACATAGCAATATTCACCCATAGTTATGGTATATATGGAAACTCATAGTGAATATTAGCTTTGCTTCATTAAATTAACATTCAAATCATAACCCAACACTTATATCTAATTAACATACCTAGTAATTAATATAAAATACGTTCTCATAAGTGAGGGTTATTACATACTCCCCCCCCTATAAGGGAATTTTGTCCCCAAAATTCAGGCGTACCTTATAAGAAAAGATGTGGATATTTCTCCCGCATCTCGTCCTCACGTTCCCACGTTGATTCTTTCACATTGTGATGACTCCATTGAACTCTCACTAAGGGAACCACACGAGACCCTAACTTGCGCTCCCCATACTCAAGAATAGCAACGGTTGTTCTTCATATGAAACATCGGGTTGCAAGTCGATATCTTCAAAAGGGATGTGCCAAAGGGCACCCTCACACCTTCTATACTTCTTCAAAGAGGAGACATGGAATACATCATGGATTTGTTGTAAAGGCTCCGGTAAAGCAAGTTGATACGCCACGGGACCAACTTTTGCAATAACTGGGAAAGGTCCAACAAAACGCGGTGCAAGCTTTCCTTTCTTCCCGAAACGTTTAATGCCCTTCATTGGAGACACTCGCACCAATACTTGGTCTCCAACCTCTAACTCCATGTGTCTCCTACCCGCATCGGCATAGATCTTTTGACGGTCCTGAGCTATCTGAATGCGATTTTGAATAAGTTCAATCTTTGAAGAAATGTCTTGGATCATTTCAGGTCCAATAAATTTGTTATCACCCACTTCCAACCAACAAGCGGGCGATCTACATGGTCGGCCATACAAAGCTTCATAAGGTGCCATTCCAATAGTAAATTGGTATGATTTGTTATAATCAAACTCAACCAATGGGAGGTATTGTTCCCAACTGCCCTTAAAATCAAGCATGCACATACGAAGCATATCCTCCAACATCTGGTTTACCCTTTCAGTTTGACCATCTGTTTGAGGATGATAGGAAGAGCTTAACTTCAACTCGGTTCCCAATGCCTCTTGAAAACTTTGCCAAAAGTGGGACACAAATATTTTATCTCGGTTAGAAACAATATTTAAAGGTACCCCATGAAGTCTAACGATCTCCTCAATGAACAATTAGGCGTAGCGAGCGGTATCGTAATCCGTACCTACAGGCAGGAAGTGTGCCGACTTAGTTAAACGGTCGACAATCGCCCAGATCGAGTCATGACCTCTCTGTGATCTAGGTAAGACCGTAATGAAGTCTATCAAAATACTTTCCCATTTCCATACTGGAATCTCCAGCGGTTGTAACAAACCTGTCGGTCGTTGGTGGTCAATCTTAACCAACTGACAAGTAGTGCATTGGGATACAAACTCTGAGATATCCCTCTTCATACCAGCCCACCAATACTGACGGCGCATATCTTGGTACATCTTGTCCCGACCTGGATGTACCGTAAACTTTGACCCGTGAGATTTCGCCATCATCGCTCGTCTCAAGTCCCCATCTTCGGGAACAATAAGTCTTCCATGGAAGCGTAGTCCACCCTCCGAACCAATCGAGTACGACTCCGCTCCCTCGGACAACAGTCGGTGTATATGGTCTTGACAACCTTTATCTCTTCCCTGGGCTTCCACAATTCTCGCTATAATCGTAGGAGTAACGATCATCACGGAAATGAATGCTCTTACCCCTTCATCCTCCTGACTGAGCTCTCTCCACTTAGCTTTCCACACATTGGCTAAGTCTCCCTCGGGCCTCCTACTCAAGGCATCCACTACTACGTTCGCCTTTCCAGGATGATAATGGATATCAAATTGGTAGTCCTTCACAAACTCCAACCAACGACGCTGACGCATATTCAATTCCTTTTGGGAAAATAAATATTGTAGCGATTTATGGTCGGTGAAAAGACTAAACTTTTCCCCCAAGAGATAATGCCTCCATATCTTCAAGGCAAAGACAACTGCGGCAAACTCTAAGTCATGCACCGAATAGTTCCTTTCGTGAGGCAAGAAATAGCTTGTCTTTCTTGCTGAAGAACACCTCCTAACCCTTGAAGAGACACATCGGTGAAGACTAGATATTCCAATCCCGGTTTTGACAACTCAAGGACTGGAGCTGAAGTTAATCTCTCTTTGAGCTCATCAAATGCAGCTTGACATGAACTGTCCCAAACAAATCTCACTCCCTTTCGGGTTAAATTCGTCAATAGACTAGAGATTTTTGAAAAACCCTTAATAAATCGACGGTAATAGCCCGCCAAGCCCATAAAACTACGAACCTCAGTAGGTGTCGTGGGCTGACCCCGCTCTCTCACCGCAATCACCTTACTAGGATCCACAGATACACCCTGGGATGACACCACATGACCCAGAAATTGAACTTCCTTCAACCAAAAGCCACATTTCTCAAACTTTGCATACAATTTGTGATCCCTCAATCTCTGTAGGACCAACCGTAAGTGAGTAGCATGATCAGTCTCTGTCTGAGAATAGACTAGGATGTCATCGATGAACACAATAACAAACTGGTCAAGGAAATCCCGAAACACCCTCTTCATAAGATCCATAAATACAGCAGGAGCATTGGTTAGCCCAAAGGGCATAACCAAGAATTCATAGGATCCATAACGGGTCAGAAATGCAGTCTTGGATACATCTTGCGCCCGTATCCTTAGTTGATGATACCCCGTCCTCAAATCAATTTTGGAGAAGTATGACGCTCCCCTAAGTTGATCAAACAAATCATCGATGCGAGGTAAAGGGCATTTATTCCGGATGGTGACTTTATTCAACTCCCTATAGTCCACGCATAACTGGAGAGAACCGTCTCTCTTCTTCACAAATAATACCGGAGCACCCCATGGCGATGTGCTACGCCTAATAAAGCCCTGCTCCAATAGCTGTTGAATCTGATCTCTCAACTCCCTCATCTCCACAGGAGCCATTTGATACGGAGCTTTAGCAATCGGTCTAGTTCCCGGCATTAAATCAATCACAAACTCTATCTCCCGACTTGGAGGTAATCCCGGTATCTCCCAAAAAATATCTTCAAAGTCTTTAACAATCGGAAGAGAATTTAGGGGAACCACAACATCCCTAGATGCATCTTTCGCAATACAATATAAATAAGCACTCGTACTCCCTTCCATACAAGGCATAACAACCAGGAACATTTCTTGTCCCGGAACTGCAAAAACTATGCTTTTCCCATAACAATTTACTATCGCGCGATATTTCACTAGCCAATCCATACCCAATATTAAATCGTACCCGACCATATCAAGGACGAGCAATTCGGCCTCAAAACACAAGTTACCAAGATTAATCCCTATGTTTTTACAAACAAAGAAAATCAATGAACCATCGCCCATAGAGGATTCAACGCTAGTGAAGGTACTTTCAGCAGATTTTATCAAACCTGTGGTCTGGGCAAAACTTCTAGAAATAAAGGAGTGTGTAGCACCCGTATCAAATAGTACTCGACCCATATGCCCATGAATGAGAAACTTACCCTCGATCACCGATGGTGCCGGAGGAGTTGGAGGAAGCATAGCCTCCTGAATATGGTAAACCCGTCCATACTGAAATTGTCCCTACTGAGGAGGAGCAATCGGATTAGGCGCTTGGGGCAGAAACTGTACATACGGCTGCTGTGGGGCCCTAGGAAGATGTCCTCCTACCAACTGAGGACACGCCCTTTTATAATGGCCCAACTCCCCACACTGAAAACATTTATTAGTCGCATTCTCCTGGTTCCTACCTTGATTGTTTCAAAATTGCCCCGCACCCCGGCCCTACTGGCCCCTACCTCCATTTCCACCTCTACCTCCCTGTTGTTGTTGTTGTCCGCCCTGACCCGTCCTGTTATTATTATTATTGCCACCAGCATTAAACCCACCGAAACGTTGACGCTTGGACAAATCCCCTTGCTGAGGATCCCTCTCTTTCTGCTTGTTCCCTGAGGATTGGGACGAAGAAGATGTCCCCCCTCCGGTCCCATTTCCTCCCGATTTCACCACTTGCCCCATTGCTGCAGCCTTCTTATTGTTTTGCACAAATAACCTATTCTCTTGGCAGTGAAGTAAAGCAGCATTCATCACGTCCCCAAAGGTTACCAAAGATATATTTCCAAGCAAATGTTGTTTTATTCACCAGTGCAAACCTCCTACAAATTTGGAGATCCTCTTCGCTTCCGGAGTCACTTCATCCGGTATAAAGCTTGCTAACTGGGTAAACTCCTCTTCGTACTCGGCAACCGATCTCTCCCCTTGTACGAAATCTTGAAGCTTCCTCTGCATCTCCCTTTGAACTGCGGGAGGGAAGTACTTTCCATCAAACAAAGCCCAAAAATTGGTGATTAACATTGTATCCCTTTGTTCGGGTGTCGTTATTGACTCCCACCAGTGTAAGGCCGATCCGACAAGCTTAAAGGTAACGAGGATTTGATTTTTCTCCTCACTACATTCCACCATCCTAAGATGACGCTGCATGTCCTTCTTCCACTGGTTTGCCTTTATAACGTCAGAACCTCCCTCGAATTCTGGGGGATGACCCGTTAGGAAAGACTCTCTTACCCCTTCCCACTGAGAAGGTCCCGTAGGAACTAGTACTTCTTGTCCCCTTGCTTGATCTTGTGGCATTTGTTGTGCCACTGCAGTCATCGCTGCATTAACAGCTTGGGCCACGATATTTGCCACATCAGCGGCACTGATATTCCCCGGTGGCGGCGGTGGAGGACCAACCTCATCCTCGACAACCCTATTGCGTCTAGCGGGACGTCCTCTTTTTGGCGGCATCTGAGATAGAGAAAAGATAGAGTTAGAATATTATATAAACAGTCTATCTAGCAGAAAATCGCATACATGAGCAGCAAAATAATCCTAACATTAAGCTCTATATCAAAGAACGCTACGGTAGAACGTGACAAGTCTGCATAGATCCTAAAGACTCTAGAACCTGATGTCTGATACCATCTGTGACAACCCGCTATCCGAAATAAAGGGTGGCCAGCCCTAAACCCCGATGAAACATGAATCATAGATAGATACCATTCTCAGCATCACAATAATCATACAGAGTATCAGGAATAACCACACAATATTCTAGAAAATGGGTTATCAAAAAAAATTTAGTTTGTAATTTAAAGAAAACACTTTCAACAACCCATAATAGAAAAAGAGGATGGAAACTCCCACAAACATACATGTGTAATCAAATAGATAAGAAAGGACCGAATAAAGCGTCGGTCGATACCATCCATACAACATACAATAAGTTTCACGTGTTACATAATACATCAATTATACAATTACAACCATTTGGGCCACACGCCCGAATAAAGACTGATCTTAGCTAGAAAACAATAATAGAGGCATCTACACAAAATATGCCGTGATACCCGCAAAATTTCACGGCTCCCCAAAAGACTCAGAGAAAAGAAAGTCATTACGGGCGACCTTGCGGCAGAACACCTGAACGAATATAGAAGATACATACACAACAAGAAAATGAAGAACCGGTGAGAGGCCGGTTTTATATGATCACTAGATAAATGATAGGTATGACAATAATGTACAGGTAAGCATGGATGATATGGATGATATTCTAGCATGGTAACATCATATAAAGAATTAAAACAGTTAAATGATTATTAAAATAGAATTTAGTTATGCAAAGAAATAAAAGTACTTATAAGCCTTTTTCATCTTTCATCATTTTCAATTCCATTTTCTTTCCATTCCTTATCAGGAATGCATTGATTTCCATGTTCTCTTTATGGCACTTATCTCAATAGTATGCTCTTTGTGGCATATACTTTGCTCTTTATGGCATTAATGTTCCATCGAGTCCAACTCGATAATAGAATAGATATAAATATATATATAACGATTCTAAGACCGCCCGTCCGGGTTTCCCCACTGTACGCGTCCCTAAATAACCATCATCTTCCAGGGCCTAACATAAGACAACATGGGATCCTATCGCAACTTCGGGAAGCGGCCATATGCCTGCGGGGTAGTCAAGACCACACCCAGAATCTCCTACCCATCGCAGAAAAATATAAAACAAGCGCTCACATGGCCTAGGACTATATCCGCCCTGCATTCACTAGCCAGGGGGCTTCACCTCAAGCACGGACTTCCCTTAAGATGGTATCTAGAGAGGTGTGTAACATCCATTTTTTTAATTTCCATGTCATGATTCAGTAAATTATGTTTTACTTTATCCATTTTACATTTTATCAAATGCATTATGGTATACTTCACATCATCATAATAACCTCGAAGAATATTTAAACAACAAAGTTATCTCTCCCAAATGTCCTTGCTTGGACTTTATAATAATCCTCAAATGAGATCTAGTTCGCATATACTCCTAAAGTCTCCAAATTCGACCTTAAGATTTCCTAGACTCTTATAGAACTACCTGACAAAAGAAATGCCTAAACACTTCTATAAATCTCCCCCCCCCCCCCCCCCTCTCTGACAGGAACCCTAGATGAACCCCTTCGAGTCTAGGGAGTCGATCGAACTCAACTAATACTCTAATACCCTATTATTTTACTTCATTTAAGAAGGTCCCTATGTTCCTATGAAAAGAAGAGGTTAAAGAAAGAAAATAAAATGTTTGGGAAGAAAACAGGGGACCGGTCGACCGGTCCCAAGACCGCGGTCGACCGCGTCTCAAGATTTGGCCTAAGAAGAAAAGCAGAAAGTTCATTTCGGAAGGACCGGTCGACCGGTCAGGGGACCGCGGTCGACCGCGCCATAATTTTAGGCCTTTTTAGAATTGCAGTAAACCCTCTCCCGTAGACCCGGTCGACCGGTCTGCGAAACGCGGTCGACCGGTCTGAGCAGACCTAGACCACGATTTCCAATTTTCAAGCTAATCCCAAATCCAACTCATTTATTCTCACCCACACAACATAAATGCTACTACTACTACCATCAACATCAGCAATCATTCAACTATCCTTTAATGATTTAAACCCAACCAACATCCAAACCCTAAACTAGTAAACTATAATCAAATACATCATTCTCACACAAATCATTTATCTTAAACCATAAATAGCAAGTAGTAAACTTGCCTCAATGAAGAAAATGCAGATTTTCTTGGTGTGGGAGCAAGAATCCTCTTAAATCTTCACTTTTCTTTCTTCTCTCTACTCTTTCTCTTTCTCTCTTTAGTTCTCTAGGTTTAGGAAAGAAAATTAGGTGAATAGTGACTCACACAAGACATAAATCGTGCCTTTAGCCAAAAATCCCAATTCAATTGATAAATTATTGCGACAAAATAATACCCAATTGCATCTTTAAGGGATAATCAGTCAAAAATTCCCAAAATCTCAAAACACATAATGGCACAATATCTGACTATCTCGCACGTTCCGGAATCAACTGCGGCCTCCAAATTATCATTTGGACATTTTATAAATCAATTTAAGTTCCGGTATCATTATTAAGCCAAATATCATTTTAAATTCATATGATATTAATAAGCATAACATAGCAATATTCACCCATAGGTATGGTATATATGGAAACTCATAGTGAATATTATCTTTGCTTCATTAAATTAACATTCAAATCATAACCCAACACTTATATCTAATTACCATACCTAGTAATTAATATAAAATACGTTCTCATAAGCGAGGGTTATTACAGTGGGATGAAGAGAGATATTGGCGAGTATGTTTCTAAATGTGCCACTTGTTAGCTGGTAAAGGTGGACCATCAGAGACCGACAGGACTCCTACAGTCGTTAGAGGTTTCGATGTGGAAATGGGAGAGCATTTCCATTGATTTCATCACGGGGTTACCTACGTCACAGAGGGTTCACGACTCCATATGGGTAATCGTCGATAGCTTGACCAAAGTTGCTCATTTTCTGCCAGCCCGGACAGACTACACTACGGGATAGTATGCCTAAATTTTCATAGCGGAGATAGTAAGACTTCACGAGGTGCCTCTCAATATCGTGTCTGACTGAGACAAGATATTTGTTTCACGATTTTAGGAGAGTTTCTAGGAGGCCATGGGTACGGAGTTGCGGCTGAGTACAGCATATCACCCGCAGACAGATGGGAAAACTGATAGGACGAATCAGATGTTGGAGGACATGTTGCGTATGTGCATCCTAGACTTTGGAGGTGGTTGGGAACAGTACCTTCCACTGGTGGAGGTTGCTTATAATAACTCCTACCAATTCACCATTGGAATGGATCCATTCGAGGCATTGTATGGGAGACCTTATCGTTCCCCGACATGTTGGTTAGAGGTGGGGGACAACAAACTCCTTGGGCCAAAACTGATTCATGATACTTAGACAAGGATAGATATGATACGGAGTCTTATTCGGATAGCTCAGGACCGACAAAAGAGCTATGCTGATGCCAAGAGGTTCTTCAGAGAGTTCAAGGTGGGGGGGCAAGGTGTTACTCAGAGTATCTCCGATGAAGGGGATTATGAGTTTTGTGAAGAAAGGGAAATTGGCTCCTAGATATGTGGGTCCATTCCCTATCATCGAGCGGATTAGGTCAGTAGCGTATAGACTTGGGTTACCAGAGCACTTGCATAGGATTCATTACATGTTCCATATTTCTTCGCAAAGGAGATATCTTAGGGACGATTTATCGCATACTCATATTGCTTTAGAGGACATCGATCTACAGCCCGATAGTTCCTACGAGGAGGGACCGATTGCTATTCCGGACCACAGCGAGAGGAAACTGAGGTCAAAGGTAGTATCGTTAGTACGCGTACAGTGGAGGCATCATAATGCCGAGGAGTCCACATGGGAACGTGAGGACGAGATGCGAGAACGTTATCCAGAGTTATTTATACCAGGTATTCTTTAGTTTCGAATTTTGGGACGAAATTCAGTTATTAGGGGGGAAGTATGTAATACCCCGTAATTTTATTCATTTTTATTTAATGGGTTAATTGAATTAAATGAGAATTAATTTAAAAATAACTCGAAAATAAATACTAGCGAGATGTGAGTTGGTATTTGATTATGATGTTAAAATAAAATACTACTGAGAATATATGGTAATATATGAGTATTGAAAATGTTAAAATTGTCACGAGGCAGAAATATGACAATTTGGGAAATTTAGTTGAGATACGTGTGTCAGTCGCGTCAAGAATGAATTTAATTTGATTATAAAGTAAATTATATTTTTATCAACCTAATGGTCATTTTGAGTGCACCAACGTGCCTAGAAGGGTCGAAATAGTCAGAAAACACTAGCCGGGAGTTTAGTTTCGATCCCGGGGCACTTTTAGGCCAAACCGGCAACCCAGAAGGGTATTTTGGTAATTTTAAAAATAGAGGAATTAAAATCCACGAATTTTAGAGTTAAATTAGATATTATTATGAGGCCACTAAGGCCATTACCAGCCAAAAACAAAAGAGTGGACTACGGGGGGTTTTGAGAGAAGTTAGAGAGAGGTTCCAAACCAAACCATCTCCCATCACCATCATTTTGGAAGGAATTACAACCAGAAAGAGGAGAGAATCACCCGATAATCACCGATAACAAATCTGAAGAACAAACCTAAGGCAAGTGATTTGATGTTATTAATTGCAATGAATATTTCCTCCATGTTTAGTGTAGAAAACCTTATATGCTTTGAAAGTTTTGATGAAAACCAAATGGGATTGTTGTAGAAACTCTAAATTTTGGTTAGGGATTGCATGTAGAATGATTATAGACGAAATTGGTACCCAAAACTTAACTTTAATGATTTTAAAAACGGATTAATGATGAGTATTAAGGTGATATAAAATTCTGGGTTCATGTTCATAGGGTTTGTGGCAAGATTTGGGAATTTATGGCGATTACATGTTCATAAATAAGATTTGACCCCAAAAATATGTTAAGGAATGACTTAGGGTGACCTAGAGTAGTTTATCAACACAAAAATGTAGTTAATATGAACTTAGGATGGATTTGGAGAAAGGAATTTGGTGAAAAAACGAAGTTGGGAAAATTCTGGGCGTTTTCTGCCATCTCCTTAGAAGACCACGTTCGAACGAGCTTCTAACGAGATGACAGTACCCCTTCTAACGAGTTGGTAGTTCATTCGAAGCCATTCGTTCGAACAACACTCATTCGAACGAGATTTCAATGACTTCTAACGAGTTCACAGAATGGTCTTTTTAGGCCCGATTTTAGTTTCGAACTTCCCTTAAACTTATTTATTTTAGTGTCATTCTCCCCTTGTTGATTAGTGGGTATAGTTGTGAGATTGGAGTACGTTGAGGATTAAAGAAAACTTGTAATTATATAATAGACCGGATGACTTCTACGGGTTAGGTTGTAAGTACTCGAATTTGCGACGTGAGAAGAGTTGACAACTTTAATGTATATTATTCGGGGACTTGTAAACGTGCAACATTTAATGACGGTATAGGAATGTGACATGTACCTCTATTAATATTATAAGATATCTAAGATGTGTGAATGCTTAGTATATGTGTTTATCTGTGTATAACATACCTACCATAATTTCTATCACGGGAGGTCGGCGTTTGATCAGGGCCATCTAATCTTTGTGTGCCTATGGGGGGATTTAGATTGGTACCTCGAGGACATAGGTCAGAGAATGGCTTATTGGGGAGTCAATAAGTCAGCTGATCATGGGAGCATAGGAATGTGCGTGACCCATGTGATGTGAACTATGTTCGCCTCCATTGTGTGTGATTGTTACTTATTGAGACGGTTCCTAAATGATTTGGACTACGTGATCCTAATGTACGTGATGTACCGAGATTTGATAGCAAAGTATGTGTGCACTGCAGCTTGTCTCGGGGTGCCAGTATTGTATATTTATGATGAGATTAATGTGCTGATAATTGAAATGAACTGTCATTATAAAAGTAAGTGTGAATGATCGTAACATTTTTAGTAGAGTTAAAGATGGAAAATTTTAGTAATTATTATGATTAATTCTGAGAAATAAAAAGTAAAACTCTCTTTTTATATTAAGATGTCGAGAATTGAACCTTAATAGTTTACCAAAGTTAGGTGGTGAATTGGACTAGTTAGATAGTGAAATGTCTAGAACGGGTACGGGTACGTTAGGCGTGCACTATTAGTTGAGAGATGAGGAACTCATGCGAGTGTACGCACTATCATGCATTTTATATTCACTATTTAATGATATTAAACACTTGCTATACTATAAATTGTTTTCACAATCGAGCTCTGACCAGTTTACTTTCAAATCTATTTTCTTGTAAAAACCTTTTAGGTGCCCAGCCACAAGGACACCAGGCTTAGGAGTTCCATTCCAGTGACGTGCTGTAGCTGCTGTGGAAGTTACAGGACCTCGATTATAGACGCCTCCACTCTCTACCTTGATTCCATTTCAGACTTTTTTATCTGTAGGGTATGTCACCCCCTTTTCTTAGAGACAATTTATTTATTCAGTTTTAATTCAATTTTGGATGTAACTAGTTAATGATTCAGGCTTTGTATTTGGTTTATTTCAGTATTCGAATTGTTGTGAAGAGTATTCCTCCAGATTCAGTTTATTACATTGTTTTCTATTGTGACTGTATGGTGGTTGTGGTATCAGTATTTCATGATTTAATTTGGTTTTATGTTAATCTAATTCAGTTAAAATTGACAACTGACTTTTTAAATATTAGGTGGCTAGTAATTGTTAAAAAAAATGTTTTTCTACAGTGATGCTATGAACTGAACCAACTTGACATTTTGCATTAATTTGAATAAAGGAGTAGCTACTCGGTATTTTAATTAGTCGGGGTGTCATAGAAAATAGCAGAAAAAATTGGTCGATCAAAAAGGAAAATGACAATATCTATGCAAAACACGCTTTCCCGAAAAATTAAATGGAAAATGAAAAATTTCAGACCTGAGTACCTACACACGCACACACCAACACCTGTTATTGCTCTTCTTCACACCCCCAGAGTTAAACTACATATACCACTTCAAAATAGAATGTGGGGCTCCTAACATAGTACAAGGCAGGGCTAGTAAAATTGCCTCAAGTTTGTCATTTTATTATCAAAGCTCTATTTCCACTAACAAAATCATATAGTGGTATTATTTAAAAACATGAATAGATGAATTAAGATGAAGATACCTACCTCTTAAGGTTCTTCTTTACAACCATATTATAAACATAGGTTGAATTATTTTGAGCAGCAGGTGTGGGAGGTGAGGTAGCATTAGCACCCTCTTATCAAATTACTAGAGTCATGATCTCTATTAGACTAAAACTGTTTCAAATATTTATCATCCACACTGCTCGACTCACTGATATAGCACCCTCTTATCAAACTACGTGTATAAATCCTTTAAAATAAATTAGTTATTTATGAACAAGAAACATATAAAAAAAACTAGATTTGTTTAGTGACACCACCCTATAGAGAGTCGGCATATAAAATAGAGGAGATCCATTACCTGGTGACTCATTGATTTTAAAAGATTTCTCCATTTCCTGCAAAAATGAACAAATCTTGAGTTAGATTTTAGGGCATTGCACGATAATTATGTCTATACATATGCATTGTAGTGATTAATAAAGTATACCTGCTACCTATGATACGTGAGAGAATAGCACGTGGAAATATCGATTCATCTTCCATCATCGAGTTCTAACATAATTTAATCACAAAAATCAATAAAGGGACACGACAATTAAGTATTGGGTAATCATAAATAATAGCAGGAGATATCTAATAATAGGAGGAGAGATCTGATTCAAAGATGGTGATTGAAATATCAAAATGGCATGCAATTTACCAAATTAATAGAACCCAAGTCCAAAAATATGTACAAGAACTTATTCCTGCCTTCAGAAAATCAAACCACTCATCTCATCAAACACATAATAGAAGCCAAACTGAAAAAGGTCATATGATCATAATTGAGTCAAATTTCATTACTTTAATACCAAAATTCAAATTCTTCTTAAATAAACTACATGATCATTTAAACACCTGTCACACCCACCTTTTAAAATTTATAAAATACCATATAGACACCATAAATTATGTGTAATAACTCAATACAACACAAATGTAATCAAATAAACACACTAGATTAACTAAATAGAAACTAATGGTTCCATAACTCTCTTTCATATATACTCATAGTAACTAATTTCAAAGCATGGACAATCGATCAATGATAAAAACAGCAAACAAAATGATGTTTCGTATAGACTCGCGAATAAACAAAATGCAATAGAGAACCAAAAACATATAAAAATAGATATAGCCCTATAAAATTATGGCTAATAAATTAATATTATTCAACAATTAATCACAGTCTCAATCCCATTACTTGTACATGTTAAAAATATTGTACATGTTAAATCAAATTGAACTACTTAATCTTGCATTTTCCCAAATTGAATGAAGAACTTACTTACAAAGGAAAGGACTAAGTGTATTAAACATATAATACCTTCAATTTTGGAGAAAGTGTTGTGAACAAAACATAAGCCCTAGCTCAATAATCGCATGCGCAGAAAAACTCCATAATCTATACGAATCAGAACAAATATTCCTTTTAAATAAAAGGGTAAGAACAAAAAAACACATATTACCACTAAAAGATCCCAAGTTTCGTCCAGAAACCAATGATTTGTCTTTTTCATTATCAACATTCAATTTGTACAAAAAAACATACAATGATAAAAACACAATAAATATTTTAAAATGTACATATAAAACCCTAAAAGTGCAAAAATGAGGAATCCCTTAAGTAAAAATTTGAAGAAAACCTAGGCGCATACCTATTTTAGTAGTGATAGGCCCTCAATAGCAGAGCTGTGACCGGATAATGAGATGACAAAGAGAGAGAGAAAGAGACGACCAGAGTTACACCATCAGCTACACCACCAGAGTCTAACAGCTACACCACCAGAGCTGAACAGAGAATGAGAGACGAACAACTACACCACGAGAGTTGTGACTAAAATGTGAGAGAGAGATACGAGCGAGAGACTCCAAAATGAGAGGGATGAGTGAGCGGGAAGAGGAAGTGTAATTTTTATAAGGCATTTTATACTTTAGTAAAGTGTACTCAATTTTGGCACAATTAAAAACAGTGGCAAATTTTGGCACTGTTTAAAAGTGTGCCAGATTATCATTAAATCGTGCCAGAATTTGGCACAGTTTAAAACTGTGCCAGATTGTTAATATCAGAGTGTGCAAAATTGTTGTTTTTGGTGTAGTGGTTAATGGAAAAATGAACGGCTAAGTCCGGGTTTTAGCTTCGGTCGGGTAAAAGTAAAAAAGTGAAATAATGTGAATATGTGTAAAATTTTAAACACATTAATAAGGAATCGTATGCAACCGGGAAATAAGCAAGAAGGTCCTGGAGCCCTTGGGTGAGAAGCCCTAAATCACTGGCCAGAGCATATGGTGCACATAGGTGACAATGTACAGCTCGTTGAAGTATGCGGTATAGGGAGATTCCGAGAAAATATAAATAACGTAAGAACATATCAAGAAATGGATTGTATGGTAAAATGTGTTAGTACAACCTAACTTGAACGAATATAATAAATATTTTGATAAATGTGAAATGGACAAGTAAATGCGTTAATATATTAATGTTCATAAAGGAAGGTAAAGGGGTGAAGTAAGTGGGTAAATGGGCGATTAAGCAACCTAAGCGGTTAAACCTGTAATGTGCGAAGCATGCATTGAAAAAGTTTTTCAAATGATAAATAATTATTTTCTAGATATGATGGATGAGTGTGTTGAAATGGTGATTTTCAATTAAAATACTAAAGTACGTTTAAACGAATAAAAGGGGTAATTCCGATAAAGAAAGGTAGTCGGATAAATCACGTGTAGTGGTCTTCAAGTGTTGAACCGGGTGTGTTAAACTATGTGAGAAATGTTAAGTATGAGTAAAGGAAGTATTTTATAAGATTAAGGTAAATTAATCTGGACAAGTATGGTTTTCAAAAGTAAAACGGTTAATATATTGGAATATGCATTTTCAAAAGTCTCTCTCTCTCTCTCTCTCTTAGAGAGGGATACATATATATTTTCGCATGCATGGGGTTGTGGCGTGTGAGTATCTTTTCTATCGTTCGTTTCTACACTGCTTTGTATATTCCCACTAGGCATAGGCTCACACCCTCGCTTTGTTACGATAGGTTGGGTGTGGGTTTGTATTTTGAGGGCAGTATATAGGTAAGTGTACTTTATTTATTTTATATTAGTATCTCTGTTTACTTGGACTTTGGGGTGCTCCCCATTGGTCCCACACATAGTTTATCTTGAAACTGGAATCACATGTTAAACAAGTGAAATGTTAATTAAAGAAAAACTGGACTAGCAACATTATGTAGCTTGTTCCATTTCACTTCATACCTAACGCTCAGGTTAGACCGGGTTGAATCTCGAGTAACCAATAAATTCGGGTCGGGGCATTACAATCACTAGGAGATTGAAATTCTTATTTTAGAACTATTGAAACGTTCACAACCTAGATAAGGAGTTCGCATCCTATAGAAAAAATTGTGACGCAATTCTAGTAGTTTATCTCGAAATACATGAATTTGATGGTTTGAAAACTTATCTGATAGTTCGATAAAGGATTGTGATTGGTACACCCTAGAAATTTATTGAATAGGCTCACTCCTGAGAAGTGAGTCTAAAGGTTGTCTTGATTACACTCAGGTAATCTCACACCATTTGTAAAGGGCGAATATATTCTTAATTCAATAACTATAAGGATTGGAATGCTAGTGAAAATATCACTTTGATTGCTATAGATGTGATATGATTTTATATAAGTTCAAATGATCCCCGCATATTAGTTGACAGTTACGTGAGTGGGTCTGAGATCATAATTCAGAAAAAGAAGCATCCTGAGGATACTGTAGATTGTGATACCCCCTTGATCGAATTATATGTTTTGTTTCCACCAAGTAAAACTCGGTCAGTGGATTATCTTATAATTCTAACAGAGTAGCAAATAAGTTATGTCCGATAATCAGGGAATTGATTAGATTTTAGTTAAAATTAATTAACAGTAAATTGATTTGACCAAGCGGGTATGAGACACTTAACGTGGAGAATCATATTCTGTACCATAATCAACTTTTCAAATAAGACCTCAATATATCCAAGTGATTTTTATAGCAATTAAATTGGAGTGGAGTCATTATTATTTAGTGGAATTAATTATGATGAAATAAAGAAAGGAAATAGATTATAGTAATTGTAATTGATTTTGAGTATTTATTTTGAGCTCATTTAATTATTTGTATTGGGTCTTTAGTGTATTCAACATACCTAAGTAGTTAGGCTCATATTATCAAGAAACACAGTTTGGCCTAAGCCCACCTTCATACTTGTATGTAAGGGTATAGGAAGGGGTTTTACCTTAAATGATTCATCATTAGTATTTGATAGGGTTGAGAGAAAACATTATTCACATTTTTATGAAGAGGTCTAGAGAAAGACCATCATGTCTCACTCATTAAAAAGTGTTTTCATCTCAAAATGATCATACACTATCAGATCTAAGCTTTATAGAAGGTTAACCAAGGTTTTAGAAGACCATGGTGGGAAGAAAGTATTTCATCATCTTATACGTTTGTCTCTTTATACGAATCATAACATTATTTAATATGATATTTTATTCTTAAACCTTAAGTTCAATCTTTAAATCTAGTTCTTGATTCTTTTCAATGCATGATTAATCAAAGATCTTTAGGAATGAAATTTTTTTCATTTTAAATGTCAATTCCAAGTATTTTACCCAACATAAGAGAGAATGTAAAGTTTAAGCACAAAATACGTAAACCAAATATGATAAACATATAAAATTAATACTAACCAAAGAAAAATATGAAAACACTTTTAATATGCACAAGAATATAACATACATGGATCAACAAAGAGACTAACTAGATGTTACAATCCTACAAAAAAAATTGTAAAACCAAAACAAAGTATTCTCAAAAATAAAATCTTTGCCAATTATTCCAGATATGAAGCAAGAACAAATCAGGATGACAAAAAATTCACATATGAGTTATCAAAGATGATATAAATGAAGTATAAACTTATATAAAAATCAAAATTATATATCCTGGCATAAGATAAATAAAATAGAATGATAACAAATGTTATGACTAAAAGAAACCAACTCTAACATTTAGAGGTGGAGGGGACCAAATCGGAATCTTCATAGTTTCAACTTTGACTTCTATTTAAATTTCCTTTCTAACCCATACACGACCCATCCCATTAGCCTCGGATTTAAATACGCCATTGGACACATTTTTCTTCACTTTTCTTATCTTTCCTTGACCTTTTTTATCAAAAAAAAAATAACTATTTTTAACCAAAATTTTCCTTTTAACATATTTAATTTTTTGGAATCGAAACCTTTTGACCTTTATTGTTTCGCACCAAATTCTTACCTTTATTACCATGATTAGAGGCAGGTTTTGTTTCAGTAAAAAGAAAAATTTTACCAAATGACCAACTTTATGACAATGATCACATTTATAAGGTTTTGGTCTAGTCATTTTGGTTTTGAGCTTAGGAACAACCTTTTCAAAAATTTTAACTTTCATCAACCTGTAACAAAAATCTCTAGTGTGACATTTCTTACAACAATAAGAACAAACAAAGTTTATTTTAGTTCTCGTATAATTAAGCATAAGATTTTTGTTATAAAGCTTGGGATGCAAAAGTTTAATTTTTTTTTCAACATTTTCCTTTTTAGCTTGAATTTCTATAGGAAAATTTTTAATGTTTGTCTCATTTCAAAAAAACCATTCTACAAAAATTGATTCACTTTGGGAAGACAAAACATCAAACTTATCAAAAACCTAACCCCTTTTATCATTTGAACTTTCGATTGGTATAAAAATCATTTTCCATGTTTTTATGATCTTACCTTTGAATCAACTTTACTTCTTCGTCCAAGATCAAAGAGTTTTGAATAATTTCAACCTTTTTTCAAAAGCTTTTTTGACTCTTTACACAAAATAAGATCCATTTTCAATTTTTCAAGAGATGTAGAAAAATATTTTCTTTCTTCTTCAATATTAATAAAATTTTCATCTTCTTCTTCAGAATAAAGTTCTTATCTTTTAAATCATACAAAAGGTCTAAAAGTTTCAAAAATCAAACATTATTACATTTAAATTTTTCAAAGAGAATAGGTCCTTGAGCTTCCAAAATGCATAAAAATTCATTTTCCTCTTTTAGAAGTGCAAGATCATTTAAAAACTCTAAGTTCTCTTTTTCAAGGGTTTTGACCTTTCTGGAGAGCTCCATCTTATTATTTTAAAATATTTATTGAATTACAACCAATAATTGAATGTTATTCCCTCGATAACTTAATCTTCTCACAATCAACCTGAAGTTGATTAACTATAGATAGGGCTGGCAATTTTTGACACGATAACCCGTTTATGGTAATAACCCGAAATGACCCGAACTTGACACGATTAGCTTGAATGGATTTAAGAGTAACCAAAACTTATACTCAAATAAAAATCAACGCGACCCGAAAATGACACGACTAACCCGAATTTCCACCCCTTTATAGATACCTTAAGTTATAAATCATTGTTCTCCTTTTTATATTCATTGAGTTTGCAGGACAATGAAATATTATTTTTAAAAAGTTTCAAAGCCTCTTCATATAATTTATCATATTTAGATTCAAGATTCAAGGAACCAATATCATCACAATCATCCTTATTAGATTCATATTCATTTTTGGGTGAAAGGTGACATGAAAAATTAGACAGAGAATTAAGTCCGAGTATAAGAATCATTACAAGTACTTTTAGGAAAATCCTCAAAATTATCATACCCCAAAACCATTTTTCACACACAATATCTACCTCTAGGTGATTAAACCGACAAAAATGAGGTTTATCTCTAATCAATTAAGAGTTTATGTGCATTTAAAGAAATAACCCAATTAAAAAAAAGTACCAAATGAAGGTGATGTTTGTCTTTAATCCAAATTTAGGCAAAAGTTAACTAGCCTCTAAGTGATCATGATTTAAAATTGATTTAACTCAAAAATATATGTTCATGAAGAATATAATAGAAATCAAAATACGAATAGTAAATAAATCACTTAAGATGAAGATTTATATAAAAGAAAAACCTTTGCGATAAAAACCTCGAGTAAACTGGCATTGCCTACTATATAGGTAAAGAATTAAAAAAGGGAAAAATGACTTACAAACTTGAAACTCTCCTGGATTCAATAATGGACAATATCCATAAGACATTTTCCCACCTTTTAGTAGGAATATCAATCACGGGTCACTCTCCGACCACTCGTCATTTCTCATGTGTCAACTTTCGTTGATAATGTTTTGTTTGCACCGATCTCCAAATCTTCTTTAAAGTTGAAGAAGACTTCTTGTTCCTAAAGAACAAGTGAAAACACACTAATGTAGTTCTACTTAATAGGGTGTGATATTTCTAATGGTTTATGGAAGTTTTAAAAGTGTTTGACTAATAAAAAAAACTTAAAAAGTATTTTTAAGATATAAAAAGGATTTAAAGTCTTTCAAGAACAAATTTTGCCAAAAGTTTTCTCAAGTCTTGAGAAGAATTAATGAAAATTCAAATGGCCTTAAATAGAGTGATAATAATGGATATCTTAAATATGCAAAGATGGTTTTTCTCTCAAGAAAATCTAATTATTTTAGTTTGATAAAATAATGAAAACCATAAAAATCAACTTTTACTTTGTTTGGAGATGAAGATGAACTAATAGACATTTAAAACTTGTGAAAAAAATCTCTCAAAACCTTTAAATCATCCTTGTCTATACAGAGAAAGTTGATTCTTTGACACAATAAAAGATATGGTTGCAAAATAGAATTTCCACCTTTTACAAAGTAATCTTTAATAAATATCACCTTTTCTTGCCAAATTTAGAGCCATCCTTGAATCTTCGTTGTGGCAAAGAAATTCATCATTGTAGTAAACATGCGACAAATCTAGGTCGTGTATGAACACATAGATTTGGACTTAGGAAAAGTACTAACAAAGTATCATTCGATACATCAAATAAAACCTCCGTTGAAGCAACACTGCGGCAATGCAGGTCGCTCACTTGACCAGGGATTTAAATCGGTATTTTACATCCAAAATTTTGAAACTAAATTTGGGAAACATTCTAAGTATGTTTATTCACAACCCAGAACACTCATACTTGAAATACATACATAATAATTCATCCTCTAATAAATTAGTTTTTCAATATGAGAAGTATATTGCATGGTGTATCTGTTAATTCATCCAACAAACTCACACACAAGTTTTAATATATTTTCCAATTTAAGAAAATAAATTTTAGTTGTGTTAAACCAAGGGTAAATTTGAGTCATTCTAAGTCCTTTATCTTTATCCTAAAGTAACATTCTCATTGGTCGTGGCATGAGGTAGCTCTCGAATGAAGATAAAGAAGTCTGATCTTTTAATCTTGAACATGAAGCTTTCCAGGACAACTTAGACTATTACTTAAATAAGTTTTGGAACGAGATAAAATAATCTAATCCTATAGGGATCTTTGAGAAAACTTTTTTCTCTTATAAATTACCCCACCCATATTTTACTAGAACCCGAGATTCAAGCCATAGTTGAACACACTAGAAAAGTGAACCATATTATAAAAAGGTTAAGTTCATAAAGAGTTCACACCAATTAAGACATAAGTTAACATGACAAAGTTAAGAGAGTCAATAAGGCCATTAAAAAAATATGCTAGATGAAATGAGTGCACACCCATTGGTCTTCGACTTATATATCCCTAAATAGTGATCTATTTTTAATTTTTCTTTTTATTTTATGAGAGTATGCTTTAGCATAGATATTTTATTTTTTTCTTCCTGTCATAAGCACACATATAAGTCTTTCATGTCATAAGCACACATATAAGTCTTCTGCCAAATGGATCTTTTACCACGCTTTCCTCAACACTTTATATTGCACCCTCATCCTTTTTACTTCGATCCTCACATGCAATGGCCCTTACATGAATAATCTAAAAAATATAGCAAACAGAAATATGTGACCTAATCGAATGCAAACACATGAAATGTAACACTTTTGGGATTAAAATCGAGGATACATGTGACACCCCGACTAATTAAATACCGGGTAGATACTCCTTTATTCAAATTAATACAAAATGCCAAGTTGGTTCAGTTTATAGCATCACTGTCGAAAACATTTTAATAATTACAAGCCACCTAATATTTAAAAAATGAGTTGTCAAATATAATTAAATCCGATTAACATACAATCCATTTAAATTATGAAATACTGATACCACAACCACATAACAGTCGCAAATAAATAACGATGTAATAAACTAAATCTGGAGGAATGCACCTCACAACAATTCGAATACTGAAATGAACAAATACAAAGCCTGAATCATTAATTTAACTACAACCCAAAATACGAAATAAAAATTGAGTAGGTAAGATGTCTTTGAAAGGAAAGGGGCGACATGCCCTACAAATGAATAAGTCTGAAGTAGAGTCAAGATAGAAAGTTGAGGCGTCTACTATCGAGGTCCTGTAACTTCCACAGCAGCTACAGCACGTCACTGGGATGGAACTCCTATGCTTGGTGTCCTTGTGGCTGGGCACCTAAAAAGGTTTTTGCAAAAATAAATTTGAAAGCAAACGGGTCAGAGCCCGATTGTGAAAACAGTTTAAAATACAGCAAGTGTTTAATATAATTAAACAGTGAATATAAAGTACATGATAGTGCATGCACTCACATGAGTTCCTCACCTCTCAACTAATTGTGCACTCCTATCGTACCCGTACCCGTACCCGTTCTTGTTATTCCCATATCTAACTAGTCCAATACACAATCTAACATTTCTATAGGATTCACGATTTAAGTCCCGACATCTTAATTTAAACAGAGAGTTTTACTTTTCTTCTTAGTTCCCATATTAGTCATGTTAATCACTAGAGAATTTTCCATTTTTAACTCTACTAAAATGTTGCTATTATTCACACTTACATTTATTCATGACAGTTCATTTCAATTAGCAGTATATTATTCTCATCATTAATATACAATACTGGCACCCCGAGACTAAGTTGCGGTGCACACATACTCTGATATCCAATCTCGGTACATCACGTATATAAGGACCACGTATTCCGAATCTCTCAGGAATCGTTTTCAATAAACAACAACCACACATAATGGAGGCGAACATAGTTCACATCACATGGGTCATGCACATACCTACGCTCCCATGATCAGCAGACTTATTAACTTCTCAATAAGTCCTTCTCTGACCTATATCCTCGAGGTACCAATCTAAATCCCCCCCGTAGGCACACAAAGATTAGATGGCCCTGATCGAACTCTGACCTCCTATGATAGCAAGTATGGTAGGTATGTTATACACAATTAACTGCATATACCAAGAATTCACACATCTTTGGTATCCCATAATATTAATAGAGATATATTTCTCATTCCTATATTGTCATTTAATGTTACACGTTTACAAGTCCCCGATTTATATACGTTAAAGTTATCAACTCTTCTCACGTCGAAATTTTAGTTACTTATACCCTAGCCCATAGATGTCGTCCGGTTTACTACATAATTCTAAGTTTTAATCCTCAACGTGCTCAATTCTCACAACTAAACTCACTGGTCAACATGGGAAGGTTATCACTCAATTAAATATGTCTACTGAAGGATGGAAATAAAATCAGGCCTAAAAAAGCCATTATGTCCACTCGTTAGAAATCTCGTTCGAATGAGGCTGTTCGAATGAAGGGTCGTTCGAACGAAGTCTTCGAACAAACTCGTTAGAAGGTATAGTTTCATCTCGTTAGAAGTCTCGTTCGAACGAGGTCGTTTGAATGACCTGGGCAGGTCTTCTGACGAGATGGCAGAATACGCCCAGAAAATTCCCAATTCGTTTTTCTCAATTTTTCTCATCTCTAAATTCATCCTAAGATCATCCCAATAGCATTTTAATGTTCTTAAACTTCTCTAAATCCTCTTAGGTCATTTCTTAACATATTTGGGGGTCAAATCCTCCTAATCAACATGTAATTATCATTAATCCCCAAAATTTATCCTAAACCCTATGAACATGAACCCGGAATTTTATTATGCCTAATTACTCATCATAAATCCGTTTTTAAATCATCATATTTAAGTTTTTGGATACTAAATTCGTCCATAGTCATGCTACATGCAATCGCTAACCCGACTTTAGAGTTTCTACAACAATTTCATTATGTTTTCCTCAAAACTTTCAAGACAAAACAGTTCCTACACTAAACATGGAAGAAATATTCAATGCACTTAAAAATATCAAATCACTTGCCTTAGATTCGTTCTTCAGATTGTTGTCGATGATTCAAGGTTGATTGTCTCCTCTTTCAGGTCACAAATCCTTTCCAATATCTGGTGATGGGGAATGGTTTGGTATAGGTTCTCTAGCCTTTCTTCTAACTTCTCTCAAAACTTCCGTAGCCCACTCTCTCACTTTTGGTTGATAATGGCCTTAGTGGCTTTCCAAATAATATATAATTAACTTCTATAATTCGTGGGTTTTAATCCCTTAATTTTTAAAATTACCAAAATACCCTTCTAGGTTGTCGGTTTGACCTAAAAATGCCCCGGGACCCAAACTAAACTCCCGGCTAGTGTTTTCTGACTATTTCGACCCTTCCGGACACGTTGGCGCACTCAAAATGACCATTTGGTTGATAAAAATATAATTCACTTTTTAATTTAAATAATTTCATTTCTGACGCGACTGACACACGCGTCCCAACTAAGTTTCCCAAATTGTCGTATTTCTGCCTTGCGACAATTTTAATATTTTCAATACTCATATATTACCATATATATTTAGAAATATTAAATTTTAACATCATAATCAAATACTAACTCACATCTCGCTAGTATTTATATCCGGATTAATTCCCAATTAATTCTCATTTAATTTAATTAATCCCTTAAATAAAAATCAATAAAATTACGGTGTATTACATACTTCTCCCCTAATAATAGAATTTCGTCCTGAAATTCGAAACTAAAGAGTACCTGGTAAAAATAACTCTGGATAACGTTCGCGCATCTCATCCTCACGCTCCCATGTGGACTCTTCGGTATTATGATGCCGCCACTGTACGCGTACTAATGGTACTATCTTCGACCTCAGTTTCCTCTCGCTGTGGTCCAGAATAGCAATCGGCCCCTCCTCCTAGGAACTATCGAGCTGAAGATCGATGTCCTCTAAAGCAATGTGAGTATGGGCAAATCGTCCCTGAGATATTTCCTTAGCGAGGAAATATGGAACACATCATGAATCCTATGCAAGTGCTTCGGTAACCCGAGTCTATACGCAACTGGCCCAATCCACTCGATAATAGGAAATGGCCCCACGTATCTTGGTACCAGTTTCCTCTTCTTCCCAAAATGCATAATCCCCTTCATAGGAGATACTCTGGGTAACACCTGATCTCCCACCTTTAATTCTCTGAAGAACCTCTTAGCATCAGCATAACTCTTCTGCCGGTCCTGAGCTACCTGAATAAGGCTCCGTATCATCTCTATCCTTGCCGAAGTGTCCTGAATCACTTTCGGCCCAAGGATTTTGTTATCCCCCACCTCTAACCAACATGCTGGGGAACGACAAGGTCTACCATACAACGCCTCAAATGGAGCCATGCCAATGGTGAACTGGTAGGAGTTATTATAAGCAAACTCCACCAGTGGAAGATACTGCTCCCAACCACCTCCAAAATATAGGATGCATATACGCAACATGTCCTCCAACATCTGACTTGTCCGCTCTATTTGCCCATCAGTCTGCGGGTGATAAGCCGTACTCAGTCATAACTCCGTACCCATGGCCTCCTGGAAACTCTCCCAAAATCGTGAAAAAATATCTTGTCTCGCTCAGACATGATATTTAGAGGCACACCGTGAAGTCTCACTATTTCCGCAATGAAAATCTGGGCATACTGTCCCGTGGTGTAGTCTGTCCTCACGGGCAGAAAATGAGCAACTTTTGTCAACCTATCCATAATTACCCATATGGAGTCGTGACCCCTCTGTGACATAGGTAACCCCGTGATAAAGTCCATGTATATGCTCTCCCATATCCATATCGGAATCTCTAACGGCTGTAGAAATCCTGTTGGTTTCTGGTGATCCACCTTTATTAGCTGACAAGTGGCGCATTTAGAAATGAACATGGCGATATCTATCTTCATCCCGCTCCACCTACTGTCGTCTCATGTCTTGGTACATCTTATCCCCACCAGGGTGTACCAAGAACCGTGAGCCATGCGACTCTGTCATTACCTCATGTCGTAAGCCTTCCCCTTCCGGAACGACCAGTCTCCCATTGAAGTGTAATCCCCCATCTGAACTAACGGTATAGGACTCGGCTCCTTCTGCTAGTAATCGAACTATCTGCTCCTGACAGAACGAGTCATTTGCCTGGGCCTTTATCACTCTCGTAACAATCTGAGGTGTAACAGTCATCACAGATATCAATGATCGGGCCACTGCATCCTAGTGTCCCAACTCCTTCAACTTAGCTTTCCAAACCTCGGCCACCTCATCTACTGGCCTACGGCTCAACGCGTCTGCTACCACCTTAGCCTTTCCTAGGTGATATTGGATATCAAACTGATAATCCTTCACAAACTCAAGCCACCGACATTGACGCATATTCAGTTCCTTCTGTGTGAAGAGCTATTGTAGAGACTTATGGTATGTGAACAACCGAAATTTCTCCCCCAGGAGATAGTGTCTCCAAATCCGAAGAGAGAATACGAATGTCGCTAACTCTAAGTCATGGGTGGGGTAATTCTTCTCGTGAGGATTAAGCTTACGGGAAGCATAAGCTATAGCCTGACTCTCCTGTTGCAGCACACCTCCAAGTCCTTGTAAGGACGCATCAGTGTAGACTAGATACTCAACTCTCGGTCTGGGCAATGCTAACACAGGTGCTGAGGTCAACTTGTCCTTCAACTCATCAAATGCCAACTGACAGGCATCTCTCCAGATGAATGGCATACCCTTGCGAGTCAGATGTGTCAAAGGACCCACTATCTTTGAGAAACCCCGAATAAACCTTCTGTAGTATCCTGCTAGGCCCAAGAAACTATGGATATCAGTCGGTATCGTGGTCTGTCCCCACTCCCTCACTGCGGATACCTTCCCCGAATCAACAGATATCCCCCGGTCTGAAATGATATGCCCCAAAAATTGAACCTCCTTCAGCCAAAATCCACATTTTTCGTACTTTGCATAAAGCTCGTTCTGATGCAGTGTCTGCAAAACCTGCCTCAAATGCTCGGCGTGCTCCTCTTCTGTCTGGGAGTAAACCAGAATGTCATCAATAAAGATAATGACAAACTGGTCTAGGAACTCTCTGAATACCCTATTCATCAAGTCCATAAATACGACTGGAGCGTTGGTCAGGCCAAAAGGCATAATCCAAATTCGTAGGAACCATATCTCGTCAAGAAAGCAGTCTTCGAGACGTCCTGTTCCCTAATACGCAACTAATGGTATCCCGATCGCAGGTCAATCTTTGAGAAGAAGGAAGCTCCTCTCAACTGGTCGAATAAGTCATCGATTCGGGGCAACGGATACTTATTTCATATCGTGACTTTATTCAACTCCCGGTAATCTACACATAATCTCAACGATCCATCCCTCTTCTTTACAAACAACACAGGGGCACCCCACGGCGAAGTACTCCTTCGGATAAACCCCTGACCCAACAACTGCTCTATCTGATCCTTTAGCTCTCTTATCTCTGTTGGAGCCATACGGTAAGGTGCGCGGGCAATTGGCCGAGTACCATGCATTAAATCGATCACAAAATCTATCTCTCTACTCGGAGGTAGTCCAGGTATATCCTGAAATACATCAGCAAACTCCCTAACAACTGGAATCAAATCGAGTGGTAATACCACTTCCTTAGAGGTCTCCTCCTCTATATATTACAAGTGGGTGGACGATCATCCTTCAGGGCGAGGCATCGCCACTAAAAACATCTCTTGCCCGGGAATGGCAAAAAAAATACTCCTACTAAAATAATCAATCATGGCTCGGTACGCAACTAGCCAATCCATATAAATAATCGCATCGTACTCATTCATCTCTAATACTAACATATCAGCGGGTAAAGTAAATCTCCCGATCTCTATACCCACACCTCTACAAATAAGGGAAATCACGGAACCCCTACTCAATGATGAATCTACACAAGTAATCGTGCTCTCTGCAATGTCTAATAAACCCAAAGTGCGTGCAAATCTCGTGGAAATGAAACAGTGTGTGGCCCCCGTATCAAATAAAATACGCCCCATAGTCCCCTGAATAGAGAACATACCCTTAATAGCAGGTGGATCCTGCGGGACTGCGACATGCTGGAGTTGATCAACTCGCACGTACTGAAGCTATCCCTGCTGGACTAGGACTGCTGGGATGGGCGACAAAGCTGGCATCTGTGGCGGTGCTGGGAGGGCGGCGGGAAACATAGGTCTTTGGGGATCATGCCGAGCACCCTGTTACTGCTGTTGTGGGGTCATGCCCCTATCAGGACACTCCTGGCGCTTGTGGCCAATCTTACCACAAGTGAAACATTTCCCCAGAAAATTTCCCCCTCTCTGACCCTGCTGCCCACGACCCTGGTGGCCATTGCCATTCCTCCCCTAGCCGTTCTGGCCCTAATGAAATTGTTGTTGTTGGCCATACTGGCCGTGCTATCCCTGTGGGCCGTGCTGACCCTACTGGCCCTGACGAAAACCTCCCTGACCATTTCTGAAACCCCCAGATCTGAACCTCTTAAAATCCCCTGCTGGGAACCCTGATCTTCTGCCTATGCTGACCTTGAGCAGATTGTTCCCCACTGGCAACGTTTCCCCTGGCCTGCCCTGATGGCTGGACTCTCCTGATCGCTTACTCTCTGACATGTGAAAGTGGTGGTCCTGGCAGTGAAGCAGTGCTGCGTTAACCACATCAGAATAAGTAGCCAATGAGAGGTTACCCAACAAGTGCTGACGGATCCTCCAAGTCAACCCATCCATGAATTTCTGAATCTTTTTCTCCTCGGTTGAAATCTCATCGGGAATGATGTTCAAGAGATTAGTGAATTCAGCCTCATACTCGGCTACGGTCTTCCCCTCCTTCTTGAGGTTCATTAACTTCCTCCTCATTTCGGTGTGAACAGCTGATGGAAAATATTTGCGGTCGAACCGCACCCAAAACTCCTGAATAAAAAGGATGTTTCTCTCCTCCATGGTGGTAATGGACTCCCACCACTACAACACTGATCCTACTAGCTTAAAAGTAGCCAGTATCTGCTTCTGTACATCCGTGCACTCGTACATCCTTAAGTGCCTTTGGATGTCCTTCTTCCACTGACTGGACACAACGACATCGGAGCTACTTGCAAACTCCAGAGGGTGTGCTTTCTGAAAAGCATCACGAACACGTTCCCAAGCAGATGGGAATGCATGAGCCTGAACTGGTGCTACTGTCGGCACCAGGGGTGGTGCCTGCTGCACAACTGCGAGGGCGGCATTTATCGCTTGGGCTATAATAGCGGCAACCTCTGCGGCATTCAGGGTGCCCTGGACTGGTGCAGGCTGTGGCTCGGGCTGAGCATCCCTGGGAACTCGCTGTGCACGTCGTGGAGGCATCTGAAATGAGAGTAAAGGCTTATAAGTTCGCAGTTATTATCTCAAAATAGCTGAAGAGCGAAACATACACAATAGAGTACAACAATCCTAAAATATAGGGCTCTATATCAAAGAAAGCTACGCGGAAACATAACAAGCCGTACAGATCCTAAGGACACTAGAACCTGATGCTCTGATACCACCTGTGACACCCCGACTAATTAAATACCGGGTAGTTACTCCTTTATTCAAATTAATACAAAATTCCAAGTTGGTTCAATTTACAGCATCACTGTCGAAAATATTTTAATAATTACTAGCCACCTAATATTTAAAAAGTGAGTTCTCAATTTTAACTGAATTAGATTAACATACAACCAAATTAAATCATGAAATACTGATACCACAACCACCATACAGCCACAATAGAAAGCAATGTAATAAACTGAATCTGGAGGAATACTCCTCACAACAATCCGAATACTGAAATAAACCAAATACAAAGCCTAAATCATTAATTTAACTACAACACAAAATACGAAATAAAAACTGAGTAAGTAAGATGTCTTTGAAAGGAAAGGGGTGACATGCCCTACAGATGAATAAGTCTGAAGTAGAGTCAAGATAGAAAGTGGAGGCTTCTACTACCGAGGTCCTGTAACTTCCACAACAGCTACAACACGTCACTAGGATGGAGCTCCTATTCTTGGTGTCCTTGTGGGTGGGCACCTAAAAAGGTTTTTGCAAAAATAGATTTGAAAGCAAACGGGTCAGAGCCCGATTGTGAAAACAGTTTAAAATACAGCAAGTGTTTAATATAATTAAACAGTGAATATAAAGTACATAATAGTGCGTGCACTCACATGAGTTCCTCACCTCTCAACTAATTGTGCATTCCTATCGTACCCGTACCCGTTCTTGTTATTCCCATATCTAACTAGTCCAATACACAATCTAACATTTCTAAAAGATTCACGATTTAAATCTCGACATCTTAATTTAAACAGAGAGTTTTACTTTTCTTCTTAGTTCCCATATTAGTCATGCTAATCACTAGAGAATTTTTCATTTTTAACTCTACTAAAATGTTGTTATTATTCACACTTACATTTATTCATGACAGTTCATTTCAATTAGCAGTATATTATTCTCATCATAAATATACAATACTGGCACCCCGAGACTAAGCTGAGGTGCACACATACTCTGCTATCCAATCTCGGTACATCACGTACATAAGTACCATGTATTCCAAATCTCTCAGGAATCGTTTTCAATAAACAACAACCACACATAATGGAGGGGAACATAGTTCACATCACATGGGTCATGCACATACCTACGCTCCCATGATCAGCAGACTTATTAACTTCTCAATAAGTCCTTCTCTGACCTATGTCCTCGAGGTACCAATCTAAATCCCCCCGTAGGCACACAAAGATTAGATGGCCCTGATCGAACGCCGACCTCCCGTGATAGTAAGTATGGTAGGTATGTTATACACAATTAACTACATATACCAAGCATTCACGCATCTTCGGTATCCCATAATATTAACAGAGGAATATTTCTCTTTCCTATACCGTTATTTAATGTTACACGTTTACAAGTCCCCGATTTATATACGTTAAAGTTATTAACTCTTCTCACGTCAAAATTTTAGTTACTTATACCCTAGCCCATAGATGTCGTCTGATTTACTACTTAATTCTAAGTTTTAATCTTCAACGTACTCAATTCTCACAACTAAACTCACTGGTCAACATGGTAAGGTTATCACTCAATTAAATATGTCTACTAAAGGTTGGAAATAAAATCAAGCCTAAAAAGGCCATTTTGTCAACCCGTTAGAAATTCGAACGAGGGTTGTTCGAACGAAGTCTTCGAACGAACTCGTTATAAGGGATACTATCATCTTGTTAGAAGTATCGTTCGAACGACGTCGTTCGAACGACCTGGGCAGGTCTTCTAACGAGATGGCAGAATACGCCCAGAAAATTCCCAATTCGTTTTTCTCAATTTTTCTCTTCTCTAAATTCATCGTAAGATCATCCCAATAGCATTTTAATGTTCTTAAACTTCTCTAAATCCTCTTAGGTCGTTTCTTAACATATTTTGGGGTCAAATCCTCCTAATCAACATGTAATTATCATTAATCCCCAAAATTTATCCTAAACCCTATGAACATGAACCCAGAATTTTATTATGCCTAATTACTCAACATAAATCCGTTTTTAAATCATCATATTTAATTTTTTGCATACTAAATTCGTCCATAGTCATTCTACATGCAATCCCTAACCCAACTTTAGAGTTTCTACAACAATTTCATTATGTTTTCCTCAAAACTTTCAAGACAAAACAGTTCCTGCACTAAACATGGAAGAAACATTCAATGCACTTAAAAATGTCAAATCACTTGCCTTAGATTCGTTCTTCAGATTGTTGTCAATGATTCAAGGTTGATTCTCTCCTCTTTCCGGTCACAAATCCTTTCCAATTTCTGGTGATGGGGAATTGTTTGGTATAGGTTCTCTAGCCTTTCTTCTAACTTCTCTCAAAACTTTCGTAGCCCACTCTCTCACTTTTGGCTGATAATGGCCTTAGTGGCTTTCCAAATAATATATAATTAACTTCTAAAATTCGTGAGTTTTAATCCCTTAATTTTTAAAATTATCAAAATACCCTTCTAGGTTGCCGGTTTGGCCTAAAAATGCCCCGGGACCCAAACTAAACCCCCGGCTAGTGTTTTCTGACTATTTCGACCCTTCCGGACACGTTGGCGCACTCAAAATGACCATTTGGTTGATAAAAATATAATTCACTTTTTAATTTAAATAATTTCGTTTCTGACGCGACTGACATGCGCGTCCCAACTAAGTTTCCCAAATTATCGTATTTCTGACTCGCGATAATTTTAATATTTTCAATACTCATATATTACCATATATATTTAGAAATATTAAATTTTAACATCATAATCAAATACTAACGCACATCTCGCTAGTATTTATATCCGGATTAATTCCCAATTAATTCTCATTTAATTTAATTAATCCCTTAAATAAAAATCAATAAAATTACGGGGTATTACAATACACCCTAGTTCAACTCATGTATGTGTGTGATATGGCAATGATTGCTACATATGCAACAAGATTTTTTCTTTATGAGCTCTTTAAAGGTTAAGTAAAGCACAGGTAAAGTCTCTCTAGCCTCCTAAGTTTTCAATCAAGAATAGGGTACAAAATAGTATGATGTGTTCCCAAATATTTTCAATCAACTCAAACCGTATCTATCCATAAAATACAAAAAAAAAAACTTTTAGTATTTTTGTAAATTATTTAAAGGGAAAAAAAAATTAAATGACACAAAATAAATAAAAAAATCATTTTGAAATTTCCATTTATAAAATCGAAACAAAATAAAAGGCAAAAAAAGTACATATAGTATATATCTGGGTAGGATATGAATATAATGCAATCAATGTAATTTGCAAGAATCCTAATTTAGAAAGATAAAAGAGTCAAGTGGCATCGGGATCGGGATGAGCTACCTCATCCTTGTTCTTCTATATCCTATGCCTAGTCCTTCTCGTAACAATAACCTCTTGGCAGGAGAAGATTTTTTTAACTCATCCATGAGTTTTTGAAAAGTCTTAACTAGATTTTCTAAGCGTTCGTGTAAATTCCCAATCGTTCCAAAATGAAGATTATGAGATCTACCTATGTCTTATTCTAGTCATAAATAATACTCCTTAAGGAGACTCTTCATTTTACTGTAAGTGCAAGATATGATTGAGGTGTTATCACCTTCATTGACTTGGGGACATATCTAGGTGTGGGTTGAGTTGGCGTCAACTTGGGACCTAATGTTGATCTTAACTTTAGGGATTGACTCTAAAGTCTTATCATGGCCAAGGATGATCTTGTTATTTGAGGATAAAATTGGTGCCAAAAGCATCATTTCAAGTTTTTCACATTTATCCTCAAGGTTAACCACAAGTTTGAAAGACACCTCCGGGTATTTTTTTAGCCTACTATTTTCTTCTTCAAGCAACGTTTGAGTCCTGGATATATCAAGTAATGCTCTCTTTAGGCTCACGATGTTCTCATATAAGAGATTTCTCTCTTTATCCCATTCTTTAAGCTTCTCAATAAGAGCAACCTCACGGTCCTCAAAAGTTCCAAACGTGTCTCTTTCTCTCTAAGGGCACAAATCTTATCCTTATACATCTTAATCTTGGAGCCTAGATTAAGGTTCACCTAATCCAGTTAGAGATCCATCTCATAAAGCTCGGAATACGCCCTTTCGATGTCATACTCATCCTCTCCATTTAATTCTAAGGTGTTCTAATCACGGGATACCATGGATTGGGATTCATTGCCAACTTCCTTGACTTTATCTTCAATAAGGGAAGATTCGGGACTCGCTTTATCTTATCCAAAGTGGCAACAAAGACGGTAAAGTTAGTCTCACGGTACTACTCATTGTGATCAGTTTCTGACTCACTATTACTAAGGGTGGACTTTAATGCCCTTTTTTACCCTCACGTTTAAGTTTCATGGAATACGCAAATGACTTATGGACTGCACCCTTATACTCATAACACGTACCTAAATCTTATGCTTTTTATCCCGAATACTTAAAGATTTTTCAACCTTATTGGTTTTGTTTTTCTCAAAATTTGTAGATTTAGATAATTTGGGTTTATTTTGGGGAAATTTTCTAATTTTTTTAAAACAAAATAAAAAAAGATTTCTTACTTTCGAATTCATCGTCGGCATCAATTTCATCCTCCTTATGGACCTTAATAGATGTGCCATTTCCCTTTTTGGGCAGTCTACAATGTTCTAACTCAAAATTTTAGAGCGAACCTATGAATTACTCAACCTTAATCATTCAAATGTTACCTAAAACATTTAAAGGAGTGGCGTCTGATTAAAAAAAACTAGGAGATAAACAATCAAAATTTTATTCACTACCTTATCATTTAGAATTTTCTTCCCCAAATAAAAACACGAGTTCACTATATCGAACAATTTAGCACAGGACTCATAGAAATTCTCATTTTCTTGCATTGATCACATCTCAAACTGAGTGATAAGATTTTGTATCTTTGAGCCACATACGGTATCGATACCCTTGTGGGTAACTTGGAGTATCTCCCATTCCTCCTTAGATCTTTCATGATTCATAAGTTGATGAAACTCGTCCGCTGTAGCCACACAAAATAAAGAACTAAGTCCATAGGAATTCTAGTTACATAACCTATGCTCATATTCACTCCAAATTTATACGGGTTTAAAGCCGAGTGTGTATCTAAACTTAGTTGTGGTATGTGTCCACCCCTTTTCTACGGTTAACACAACCCATTCATCAAGGGATTTAACAGAAAATTTCATACGCATTTTTCAAAACACGTAATTATATCCATCAAATAATGCTAGTCCAGAAAAATATTGACCTTCCATATAAAAATCTCCCGGAGTCATGCCTAAGTAAAGCTCTGATACTAGTTTAAAAATACACAGGTCTTACTATGGATCGATAAATTAAATTAATCTCAAATTGATTATTTTTAATTTTAATCCCGATTAAATATTTATTTAAGGTCAATATATCAATTCAGAATTTAATTAATCAAAATAGGGTAAATAGTGTGAAAATGAAATAACCTATATTTAATTTGTTCCTAATTAAATTAGTTAGGTCAATTTTACAATTTACCAATTTATTAATTAGGTCAAAATTTCAATCGAGGTGATAGTAATTAACAATGGAAGAAAATATGCAATCACACAAATAGAGATGCAGTCATTTAATATAAAAACCGTCTTGGAAAAAATTACATGCACCCACCCAAACATAAATCCATTTGTACATAAAGTCTTAGGGATTACAAAAGGACATACATGACTTACAACCCTTGATTTGGTCACAACTACAAGTAGTTGTCATTTTGAACCTCAACCTCTGCAATACTAGTTTTGTCAATCTCCACAACAACTTTGACCTGACAACCACAACCCTTGGGCCTCAATATCCCCCAATATATGAAATAGACATGTCGACTCGAATCCCCATCGCAGTTTTATTTCCTCGCTCACTAGACTCGCAAACGTGTATTGGATCGCAATACAAATCAATCGGCTTACCGATCTTGAAAACTTTATAAATCCTTGATTACATCCAAAGCCAAACCTCCATAGAGTTTTATAACGAAATAACTATGGGAATTTATGTTTTATAAGACACTATTGAAATATGAGATTTAGTGTGCAAAAGTTTTTTCTAAAACATATCAAATGAACCAAATACCAAGCAGTATGGGAACTTTTTAGGATTAAACTCTAAAAGGTTATGTGCGGAGAAACCCAAAAGAGGACTTGTTCAAAAAGACTCATATAAATCTCCTTAAATAAACATTAGAAGATATGTTTAATAGGAGTCCAACCGGTTTAAAAGATTAAACAAACAGTTAAAAGACGTTAAAAAACAACGTGTAAACTAAGGAAACCATCAGCTTAAAACCACCACAATCTAACCCGCAAGATTTCTAGCTATAGATAATAGACACCTATATATTGGCTTATCTACGGCTGTGATGGTTGCAAACTACACCATGCTTATGGTAATGTGACATGCAATCACACCAATTGAGTCTACACTTGCAGTTTGGACACTGTCCAATCGCGACGTGCACTGGATGGACGCATATATTTTCACGTTTTTGGAGTTTAAAAACCACTATAGGTCGTAAAACTATTAGGCAATCTTTTAGGTGTCGCTAAAGGAGTATCATTATAAATATTCGGCACCAAAAACACTTGGAAAAATCCTTTAAAATTGATTTTTCCCATATATACTACTTGTTTATGTGGCTTGAATTTTGGTGTGGTGGATATTTATGTTGCACTGATGTCATTGTGTCATTGATTTGGAACCTGGTTGGGTAGATAATTTTTATTAAAAATGACACAAACCTAAAATATGCTTTGGATAGAAAAAAATTGACAATAAGGAGAACTATGTTCTTTCAAATCTCCTCATTTGTCAATTTCGGGACAAAAAAATGACAAGACGTAAAAAAATAAAGACATCAACCTACTAATCAATTTCTACATAATCCCCAACCCCTCGAGACTCGATTACCTGATAGGATTGATTCGTATTCAAAATATACTGACGAAACTTTAAACATGTCACCTGCAAATGTAACATATATCGAGTGAAGTACGAAAGATATAAGATAGATATAAAATAATCAAGATGAGTAACTAAACATATAATCTATGCACATTAAAATATGACTCCCCCTTAATATAAAATATCGAAAAATATATCTCTCCTAATCTAAAAAATCTCCCCCTTTTTGTCCCGAATAAATAAAGGGAATTGCGAAAGGAAAATAATGAACGCCATAAATAATTCATTAAAGTGCGAATACAAAGGATATATACTAAGGGCTAAATGAAATGTTTATTAACCTCGACTAACCTAGAAACACTAATCATATGATCATGCAATCTTAAAAATGCTAGAATAGGAATATAAGAAATAAAATAAATGTAAGTTGAAGAGGTGAGGAGGTGTGTCACCTTCCTAGCAGGCTTCAACCGATGCAAAATTTGTGTATGAAATTATTAAACAATTATTAAAACTTTTTATCTAACCTCTTGGCAGGCCCGTAAACCTACATGTGTCACTTCAATGAGGGTGCTTGAAAATGCTCGACACCCCATCTCGTCATGCTAAAAATAAATGTCACTATTGATTGGTATATTTTTAATGGTGAGATTGGATCTCCCTTCATACATTGGCGATACTACAAGGAATTGAATTTTGCAGGTATGGGACAGAGGATGGTATCTGAAATAAAAATTCATCCTTCCATATATCCTCTCTAAAGGGGGTTCTTACTCTTCACCAAGTCTCCTAACTTATTCTCCACCCTTTGGATGGAACTTTTCCATGGATTCTTATTTTTAGGATGGTTGTTCCTAGATCCTTATTTCATAAATTCTCCTCATCTCCTATTGGTTAGGATATAAGATAGATGTTATGGACTAACATAGGCCAAACCCTTTGAAGTCAGTATTCTTATATGATTCTCGAGATGTTGTCTCATATCATAATGACTATGAGCTGTAGGACGGACACAACGTCTGGGTCCTAGTCCATCTAAGGTTGAAGTCTTTGTGGGTATGGTGAAGGCACTTACCCTCTACTAATACAGGTCACTTGTCTAGGCTACTCATATTTTCTTTGAGATGTTAGATGTCTTACCATATTAGAAGGATTGGTCTCTACTTTTTCATTGTGATTTAGCCTTTACTTCATCCCTTTATACGAATCGTCTTTCATCACTTGGATACTCTCCTTCGTATCTCATTTTAAGTTGGAGGGATCCTCCAAAATCCTAATTTTGACTCCTGGTGGCCTGTCTTTTTTTATGCATAAATAAATTATTGTGGGGGGTTTCGAATACCATTTACTGTCGGAGTACGAGAGTTCGTCACACCCTTTCATGCCCTTTTGGCCAACATGTGAGAAAGAGAGGAAATTTATGATTTCATATTCTCCTAATTGGATATCATTATTCTTCATGCTCTGGTGAGCTCAAACATATCTGAAGGTGGATCTCTACTTAAAGCATGCATTTTATCGGGTTGTGGTAGTGATGGTAGATCTGATGACATTTTTGGTCAACAAATTTGTGGATCAAATATGGATCAAATAAGAAAATCTACCTAAAAAAAGTTGAATAAGATGATAAAAAATGATGACGAAATCTAAAATTATAGGTTTAATAATTTCACCAAAAATAAAATATCTAGATAATAAACATAGATGAAAATGACCCGATTATGATTATAGGATCAAATCAACAAGAATATGATTATGAATAGTAATTTCACCTTGAATTGCACCTAGGTCAAGATTAAACCTATAAAATACCAAAAATTAAAATGGGAATAAGTGTAGGGAAAACCCTTAACTCCAACCCTCAAATTACAGATACATATCTGAATTAACTCAGATTTGTACCCATAATTAGGTTGTGAGCGAGTTCACCCAGAGGAAACGATTAAGTTTCTAATTAATTTCCCACAAAGATGCCAAACTGATGTAAAGCAAAAATGCAATGATCAAGATAAAGTATGGGCTCAGCAAAATATTGTATGCGAATGAAGAGTAAAAACACAACAAACAAGAAAAGAAAATAGATTTACACACAAAGATTTATGCGATTTAACCGTTTGGGCATACATTTACTGCAAGGTAACTCATTCTTCGCTATTTCAAGATTGTTATACAGGTTATATATTGTAATTTCTCTCTCTAGAGTGTGTTTAAGCATAGTTTCAGTAAGTTATACAATAATATCTAATTTAGTCTAATTAATGAAGAGAAGGGTCTATATGGGGGGAGCTTAGGGAGTAATGTGCACCCCAAGTCACACATTGCTTGTGGATTGATATGAGTCTATTAGGTGATGTCGCCTATTCTTATAGAAGGTGTACAAAATGCACTATTATTCCTTAATATGAAATATTGATTTCTTTCACATGCTTATGTAGGTTTGAAATGCCTAAAATGCCCTTTATGTTGAAATCCGCACTTTTTTATCCCTCTGTTGCAATTAGGATGACCTTATTTTGGATGACCCATTTGAGCCGACCTTAAGAGGCTGAAGGTTCCTAAACTGAAGGTTATAATATGTTTAGTTATACATGAGTTTATTTCCAGGATTATCACTGACTATGTCTTTATCAAACTCTCGATTTAAGGAATTAACAAGTATAAACAAATTTTAAATTAAAAATTATTGTGTCAAAGGATGAAAATGAAAAATAATAGTGAAAAGCCCAAGTTAGAGCCACATGCAACTCAAAAGGGACCACAATAACTTGTACGAAACCGATTACATCCTTATAACTCCCGGTGGATGGGATTGTTAATCATTATTTTATTACATATATTTAATTTATTTTACATGTATTTGAATGTATGTAGTAATACACAAGGATTATAATGTATGCGTAGTTTTCATAGGCCTAAATTCGGGTGTATACAATTTCTGGCGTGCAATGTATGGACATGTTAATGGATACCTATGAGCCATATATTGATCTACGTTGATACTTATCTTAGTTTTTTATGTTCGTTTTATACATTGGCGACCGGGGTGGGCTTATTTGTTATTGTGGTGTATTCTTTAGTTTTTCCTAAGTTGAGAGATGTATTCTTTTATACTTGTATGAGGTTTATGCTTTAATTGGCTTATGTATATTATCGTTAAATTTAAGTGTAAGTAGGTTTTATATTTATAGGTTCTCTAGAACATTAATATAATAAACAAAACTTTAACAATTTTTTCTAAAATATTAATACTTACAATGCTTTGATATGTATTAGAAATTTTGTTTATTCTCAATAAGCTAGTATCTTCACATTTGCTAATTCAATGTCCTAATTTAGGTATATATAAGTAGATTTATGGAACCGTTGTTTCTTCAGTGCATGTCCTCATAAACGAGATTGTTTTTAATATGATTATTAACTAGTGAAATTGGGAGGAGGGAAGTTGGATAGAATTTTGGATTTTTGGTATATTTTGTTAATGGTTAATAATATGTGTTTGATTCATGAAGAATTCAGAGGGAAGATGAATACATTTTGGTGGGTGGAATGTTCGTTGGAATTTACGGTGTTTTATTTTGACAGTGGAATGACTAGTTTACATGTGGTATATTGAAATGATATAGCTAAAAAAATTTAAAATAACTATTTTTTACTTTAGCAAAACACAAGTCATCATAAAAGCCACAATACTCACCATTTTATGACACTAAATCTAAAATTACAATGGCTAAAGCCAAAAAAAATATGCATGTTTTACTATCCTTTTTGCGCAAAGGGTGTAAACTTAGGATACTTTTTTAAACCTTTTATGTCGAGCGTTATATGATTCTTTTTAGATCCAAAAAGAATTGTATATGATCTTTTATGAGGCTTTTTAGCCTTTATAAAAGGGCACTTTCTAGTAGTGATCAAAATTTTGAAATCCAAAATACAATCACAAAATCCGTCATCATTTATTTTTATTTGGGTTTTAATGGCCAAGGTTTGTCAATTCGCCTGCCATCAGTGGATCAATTTTCATTTTCCCACCACTAATGGGATGGAGGAGGGGAGGGGTTGGTGACAAGGGGAGTGGTTCATGGGTAGGGTTGGGGGCAAAGGGTTAGGGATTTGGGTTTCCTTTAATTTAAATTTAATTATCTTTTTACTTTTTAGTCTTTTAGGTTGATGAAGTATTTTAACTAAAAATGTCACGTGGTAGTTAAAGTTGACTATTTTTCTAATTATTTTGGGTAAAGTCTAATTATTTTTTTTAAATTTATATAAGTCAAAATCCAAAAATTAGAAATGTATTAAAACTAAATAATATCTATTGATATATAAGATGTTTTATGAGTGAAAATTGATATTTTTGGACCCTGTTTTGACCCACGGAACCCATCACACGTATCATGTAGACATGACAAAAAAAATCATATTTTTATCTAAAAATAACGAGACCCATTAAAAACACTAAATGACACAATTAACAACAACAAATTAATTAAATACAATATGACACATAAACAAGAGTAAAAACATGAATAACATAACAAAGATGATTTATAATTTGACAAGAAAGTGAGCCGACTTTTTGTCAAAAAAATGACATAAACATGAAATATCGTGTCATGTCTAAATCCGATACTCATAGGATGGGGTCCCCTCATATAAGCTTGGATAATAATGGTACTTGTATTATGAAGATAATAATAATATAGTTATTTTAATTATGGATACTCTACTAGTCTATAAGTATGATGAAAAATCTCATAATTTCTTAAAAGGTTTTCACAAAATATTATAAAAATAATTTTCTAGTACTATACTTTCAATTTGAAAACGTAACAATCAATACCCTTATATTATCACACACTTTGTCAAATGTTGAAATATAATAGAGCTTAGTACAATGTTAGAAAACAAAATTACGAATATAACTATTTAAAGGTTATATTACCAAACATTTATTATTATATAATATTACTAGGCCACATGGTAAATGATATAAGTATTGACACTCACTACAAATCATACCCTGCGATGGACCACTAAATTTTTTTTAATTAACCAGATAAATAAAATTTACATGCACCCGTGATCAAAATTTCAATTCCTCTATTGATATAATGATTATTTCCATTTTGGTTTTCTTACCTATGGATAAGTTAACTTAATTCTCCAACATTTTATAAATGACACAAAACTTTAATGTGGTAGAATTTTTACTACACTTTAATAATAGAAGAACATCTAGAATGTTTATTAAACTAGAGGGTATTATGGACATTTGCCCTCATTGGGGTAATAAAGTGAGACAAACCTCGAACTTAACTAGAAAAAAAAGTATGCTCCCTCATTACCATTAAAAATGATTTTCTTTGTAATATTCAATACAAATATGTTACATTTTAGTTTATAATGACATTTAATGAATACGGTCATTATCAATCTATTAAATTCTCCGTTCTAGAAATAATCAGAGCAACTACGAATCCATCAAAATCTATAAATATAAATGACTCGTATATGTGAATAATAAAATTATATATCATTTGGATTAACGACCATGAAAATTTTGATGTTGGAGAATTATTATGCAGTTGAGGACAAATATTTTTTTTATAAAACTCTGCAGGGAGTATACAAGCTTCACATATTAATTTAATTTTTAATGAACTATACTTATTAACTTGATTAAGTTATGACATCCAGAACATAACTCGAACTATTACTTTTGAGAGATTGGACATGTTCTGTTTTTTATTATTTATACCTTAATTTCATGTAAATGGTTATTCATGAGGATGAAAGTGGTTAATATCTCAACCTCACCAGATTGTCTTCTAGGAAGTGGAGGAGGTGAATAATAATAATAATAATAATAATAATAATAATAATAATAATAGTGGTAAAGGATGTATAGTGGTTTGGTGGCTCTCTTAGGTACCTGCATACACTCTAAAGGTGTTTCTCTTTTGAGTATTATATATAGTAATGAATAATGCAAACATGACCAAACTTAGGTTTTTGTTAAGGTAGTCTAAATTAGTTTAGGATCTTTGTAATGAGCATAGAACTTGGTGAGAGTAACTTGTAGACTCCTTAATTTGATTTTAACTCACTTAGGACTCTTGAAACAAAAATATGTCCAAGTCAAACATGTATAATGCCCACGGTACGATATAACAAAATAAAATGATCCTTTTACTTTAAAAATATGAGAGGTACTAGCTTTCGATCACATATGTCTTCCCCTAAGTATTCATTATATACATAGCCAATTGGACTGGGGAGATGTGTCGTTCACAATATGGGTGACAAATGAGAGGTAGAGTATTGGAAGAAGAAGTTGCAGGTCGATATTGATAGTTGTTAGGAGCATTAAATGTCCTTTAATTTATTAGTACAAACTGCATATATTAAGTTAATGTTAGTGAAATAGGGAGAGTAATTTCTCACTAACTTGATATTGGAAGGGAAACTTCAGCTTGGATATTTGTTGGTAATACTGACCCCTAAACTCGAGGTTAGCAAATTAAGTTCTTAAGATACCTCGAGTTTGAATGAGTGAGGCTAAGACTCGATAAAGTTTAGGGAGAATTCTTGAGATATATTATGTAGTAGAGAAGAGTGAATGTCCCTTCACCCAGGTATTTTGAAGATGATGAAGCCCCTAGTGATATCTAAAGACCATGTAATCTTTTAGAGATGGTTTGTGCCTCGTAAAATGATGTTGATGTTATAAAAATGTGAATCCAGCCTTAGCATTTGAGCGGAGGTCTAGTAGAGAATTTGTGCATCTAAAGTAACATTTGGTATGGTTCATAGAGTCCCCAAGTTTGATATGTAGGGTATGATGTGCTTGTGAGGCCATGAATAATATGATTGAGGGAGTTTTCTTTTTATTTTGACACTCAGCTTACGGGTTTAAGATCTTTTTCCATATACTTAGGTTCGATATAACACTTAGTATTATTAATAGTCCCATATTGCTTATTTCATAACATAAAAGGGGAAATAGTTAGGAAACTAAACTAAATATGTATTATAGTAATTTACATGTAAATAGTGATACCTAGTAGGAAATCAAGTCATTAAGTAGATAATGTGAGGAGTCCATATGATTAAACAGTTGGCCTACTTGGGAGGAATAATGTTCGTTACTTCTCAAGCCTATAATTACCTAGATCAAGCCCTGGGTTTTCTTCACATTGCCTTATAAATTAAAATTCTTAAACTCTTTTATTTTCCCCTTGCTCACCATATTATCTTATTTTCACCTATTCTTTGCAATATCCATGGTCCCTAATAAGTCTATCCCTAAAGTTCTAAACCCATTTTCCATTTTGAGGCCACTAGATTAACCCTTGAGGAATTCCCTAGTATAATTATGAGAGAAAGTAATGGTAACAACCCGCCCTTTTGGAGACGATTAAATTCCATAATTAAATATAAATTGGCAATTTGGGGAATTTCCCTAATTTGGGATTTTCGAGGATTAAATGATTTTCGAAGGATGTTGTGATTATTTTAGGGACTATATAGGTCGAAATATTTTAATTATATGTCACCGTTGAGTAAAGCGACATGAGGTAAGATTTTTAATTGGAAAACCCGCAATTATTTATTTTGGGTTGGAATAGTGATTTGCGGTCAAATACCTCGGATGGAAATTTCAACTGCACCATGATTCTCGAAATGGCCGAGATAGTCGAAAAAGAGTGTCCGATTGTCGAAAATGAGTTTCCGGTAATTTTAGAGGTAAAAGTAACTCGTAATTGGGTAAACGAGTCGTTTTTGGGTTTTAAGGGGTATAACCCTTTTTCTTCTTATATAAAGAGGGGGATAGGGAGAAAAGAAGAAAGAAAGAAAGAAAGAAAGAAAAGAGAGAGAAGAAAGAGAGGAGGAGAGAAATGGAGATCTCGGGCCAAACTCCGCCGGATTCGACTGGAGGTCGTCGGATTTTATCCACGAGGCAAGTGTTCACCTGCTTTATTTACTTTTTTCATAAATATTTCATACCGTAGTTTGGTATAAACAAACCCTAAAGATTTTGGGTTGGGTTTTCGTAGATAAAACGGGTTTTTGGGAGTTAAAACAAACAAACCCCTTAAAAAAATTTATTTGGAGAAACTTAGAAATTAATCGAAATAAATTGGTGGTCTAGGGTTCTAGGATGTTTAGAACCCTTAATATATGTGTATTTGTAGTTGGGTGAGGTTGTAGGACGTTGGGTGAGGCGAAAAAAGCTTGGGAGAAGCTTTAATGGCCGAAATCTTCTCGAAGAAGATGATGAATAGTAACTCGTGACTTTAGGGGGCCATTTTGGCCAGGAAGAGAATTGATTTAGCTCTCGAGCAAAACACGAAAGTTGTAGATCTTTTTGATACGGTCGCGTGGGGGCCAACCGCGTATTTTTCTAATTTTTTTTCGATTTGATATGATTTTTACAAGATGGCAGCTCCGGGTTGAAATCATCAAATCGGGAATTGGAAAAATAAAGGCTAGAATAAATCGTGTAGATGTTCAGGATAATTTTCGGTGTAGTTTAGAAACCCCGTTAATGAATTTGGATTGTTGGATCAAGGAATTGAGGGATTTAATTTTAGGAGACTTGGTGTAACCGGTCGATCGCGCCCCTATGGCCGGTCGACCGCGTCAAGGAGAAATGGCTTACTGCTTTATTTCTTAGGCTTATTTGCAACCCGCGGTCGACCGGGGGTCCAGGACCGGTCGACCGGTGCCCTGTTTTAAGCCCAAGATTTTGGAGATTAAGATTACTTCTCCTCTTTGAGTTTAAAGTTTAAGGACCTTCTAAATTAGAGTATTATAGAGGGTTATGTCCTAAAGGACTTGGTGAATTGGGAATATAAATATATATATTCACTTAGAGTGAATTAGTATATTTGGGGATATCCGCTAAATCCGTAGATGGGATTAAGGAATGTATTACTTATTAAAGTAAGAAAATACTTTGGGTTTAGTATCATACGTATATGAAAGCATGATTATGATTCTTTGAGAGAATCCTTGGGATTAATGGTCATCGCTATATGTAATTGGAAAATATGGCCATTATATATGTATTCTAGGAGGAATATATGGTATATGTATATACTATGTGATTAAAGTATATATATATATAGTATGATGTAAATGATTTTGAAAATGTAAAGATAAATGTTTTCAAAATGGAAAGATAAATGATTTTCATAATTGATAAATTATGGTTACACACCTCCCTAAATCACTATCATAAGGGAAGTTGCGTGCGTATGGTGATGCTCCCTGGCTAATGAATGCAGGGTGGATATAGTCCTAGGCCATATGAGCGATTATATTTTTACTGCGCTAGTTAGGTGATTCTGGGTGTGGTCATGACTATCCCGCAGGCATATGACCACTTCCCGACGTTGGTAGGTTCCCAGGTTGTCTTGTTTGATAGGCCCTGGAAGATGATAGCCATTTAGGGGCGCGTCCAGTGGGGAAACCCGGAGGGGCGGTCTTAGATTTGTTAAAGCAATTCATGATAATGGATTGGCTTTAATTACATTTCCCGGATATAGGAAGGGAAATGGGTTATATGTTTGGCTTTGGTAACACTCCCGGATGGAAGAAGGGATGTGGAAGCATATGATATGGTAAAAGCATTTTTATGATAATAAAAATGGCTTTTAATTACATTTTCGGATATGAGAAGGGAAATGGGATGATTTAAAAAGGAACAACATTTTTCTGATAATAAAATTGGCCTTTTAAAAGTATATGATATGATAAAGAAATTCATGCTAATGAATTGGCTTTTAAAATACATTTCCTGGATATGAGAAGGAAAATGGAAGGTTTTGATACGAGTATAGATTACACCTCAGTCCGGGAGGTAGATCCGGATGTGTATTATATAGATGAAATTTAAAATTGGTAAACCTCAGTCCGGGAGGTAGATCCGGATGAGTATTATAAAGATGATAATAAGTAAACCTCAGTCCGGGAGATATTATCCGGATGTATATTGTAGATGTATATATATGTATTTATACATTTGTGCGTGCTACGGGCCTAATTGATCTCTACCATTAACCCTGCCAAGTAGTAGTGTATCGAGGGGGTTCCTTGTTTGGATTTCGCTTTGCGAGACACCCCATGCACGAACTTAGTGCAGTGTTGAGAATTGAGGGAAGTTTAGCCCTCAGCACTTGGACTATCTAGGGTAGATAGTAGTTGGGTGATTAGACTAGTTAGCGGGGTAGCTTGGCTAGGGTGTGTTATTAGGGTGCGTTTTAGGTGTGCACTATTAGAGGAGAGGTGAGGGGTATCTCATGGGAGTACGATACCAAACTTAAATATGAGATAAAACTATTTTCTAAAAATAAAGCATTTATGCAGTTGCAAAATATTTTTAAACTCGGGCTCTGACCCGTTTATCTACTTTTCCTTTCTTGCTATATATATATATATAGGTGTCCAGCCACAGGGACGCCTGGATGACACTTCCTTCGAGTCAGACGTCAGCTGCAGCAGCTGTGGATGCGTGCAAGTTTTTGATAGCCGCTTCCATCATTGTACTCTAGATAGGAGGTAATGTATAAACATTCGAGCCAATGGCTCAATTGCATATAGTTACTCTTTCAGCACAGCATTCGATATGGTTGTATAATTTGAACCGAGTGTTCGGTTATTTTATTTCATTTCATTTTCCTTTCAGTTTCATTTACACTTAAACTGTGTGTATGTTTTGTTTATAATTGTTTAAAAAGAGTAGTTAAGTAAAAAATTTAATGCTCGCCTAATAGGATATTAGTAATTAAATGGATTTTCGACAGTGATGCCAAGAATGATCCATATGTGACTCCTGTTTTAATTTGAAATAGGAGTGATCGCCCGGTATCCCATTAGGCGGGTTGTTACAGATGGTATCAGAGCATCAGGTTCTAATGTCCTTAGGAATCTATGCGGACGTACTATGCTTTCAGCGTTGCTCTTGATTTGTTATAGAGCACCAGGATTAGGATTGTTTATTTCTCTTGTGAGACTTCGTTCTACTGTCATAGCACCATAGCATAAGATTATAGTAGTCCGTTGCGTGCTAGGAGGGCCTCGGGGAGGACAGCAGGAGGCGGAGCTTAGCTGGGGCAACTGGTAGAAGTCGGGGGATTAGGACCGCCGTAGAGGTCACTCCCCTTATGGAAATTATTAAGGATTGTTGCAACGACTACTAAAGTATAGTAGTTATGAGCATCCAAGTACTGCTATAGTAGTAAGTGGTACTCAAGTTGAACTACCCCGTGGAGATAAGGGTTCGAAAAGGGTCTTTGATAAGGACCATATATTAAAGTTGGGGTTATACAAAGTGAGCATGGCACTACCTAGTGGACGCTGAAGGCTCGGGAGCTTTGGCTTAGAGCAGGGTATGGAAATACCCAGATGTGAAAATTTAAGGAAGATTTTTACTTGTAGGGAGAATGTGGGTGTGTTCAGGTGCCCCTGGGTGGACATCCACATGGGGAGATTTGTTGAAACTGGTAGTGTACTTTCCTTTTAACGAATAGGTTAAGAGGATTAGTAAGGTGATTATAAGGAGTGAGGTTATAGAGTCAGATGGTGTTGACAACTCTATTATGGTCAGGAAGACCAGTGATGGAAATGATATTGTGGAGTGCGGAGCCACACAGTTAGTATTTTCCCGATAGGAATAAAGGACAAGGTTAGGGTGCCCAGATAGGGCCTAGAGTAAGAAATTCTAGTAAGAGGTGTTGCTAGATGAAGTTGTGTTATTTGTTGGCCTTAGACTCGTGTGTGTAAATTGAGTTGTGTTGGTCTCGATAACATAATAATGTAGGCTTATGTGTTTTTCGCGGTAGCGGAATTTTATTTTCTTTCGCTCGTCATAGAGGCGGGTGTTTATATTTTGTATATATTGTATAAGATTATGGTATTATCGGAGCGATAGCAGGCTAATAATGGCATGACTATCGTGTCCACAGTTCCTGGAGGGAACAGGTTGTTGTTGCGATATCTCGCCTGGATATAGGTTGAGTTCGCCTTTATTGTTATGGGTAGATGGAACTTCGATGAGTAGAGGTTTCATTATCGTGATTTGTATATGTGGAAACCTTATAGATATAATTTAATACCAACGGGATTATTATTGAGCTGTAAGATTAAGCTCAATGCTGGTTTGCGCGAAGACTTAGAATTAGTGCGAGCGCTGGGTGGTGTGACTCTTAGTTAGAGATAGGAATTTAGATCACCTTTTGCTAATAAGGGATAGGATTATCCCGGTTGCATGTTTGAAATAACGGAACTCCATGACCGACGAAGTCAAGTGTCAATGTGTGGAGGGGTTCCTTGTTTGGATTTCGCTTTGCGAGACGCTCCACACATGACTCTTAACGACGTCGGGCGTGGAGAGCTGTTATGGGATGCAAGGATGTTAGTTTGGTGAAAAGTCGTATAGTGTGGATTAACCACTATAGACTATGAGCCCTGTGATGGTTGTGTGCTTATGGAAATATTGTGCTATGGAAAAGCACTAAAGGGGTCCTCTCACCACAAGTAGTTGGGTGGAGTAGGACTTAGAGAAATTGATTTGAGGTTTATGGTTAGGCCTTAATGAAAAGGCAAATTTTGAGAAGATGTGATTTGGGTATGATGTACGTAGTGATCTTACAGAGATTGGGCACTTCGATTAGTTAGGTTTCCTTTCGTATGGGCGGAAGTATAGAATAGTAGGAATGCGTTCGTAGGCTAGCGTGGTAGGATTTAGGATGTCCCACTGTTGTGCCTTAGGTCGTTATATCTCGATGACCGACAACGCAAGGGAGTAGTGTAACGGGAGGGTTCCTTGTTTGGATTTTGCTCTGTGAGACGTCCCACGCACGAAACTGAGCAAATGTTGGAAGTCGAGAGAGGCCTTTGACACTAGGGATATACTTAGGATTATACTCGTTTCACGTAGGTAGGGTAACGCTTAGACCGTAGCATTTTTAGGATGTAGGTTAGATATAGTTAGTGGCACCGAGGTTAGGAGAATTGAAATTTCGCGGGTCGGGAGGACCCATAGATGAGTATTACACCGAGGAAAGGAGACCCTTATTGGGAGAGAGTGTTACGTGTCAGACTTTCACTACGGATGTGAAGATTTGCACAAGTTAGAAAGGTGTATGGGCACCTTGGTAAGATGGTTTTGTATACCGCCTAAGATGGGATGGGCGTAGTATATAAAGTTAAAGTTTATGTCGTGAAGCGCTATAGATGATGGGTACAATGTGACGTATTAGAGTCACTTTATGATTGCGATAGCCGCATAGTATATGGTTGGGAACCGTTGGGTTAGTATCGTTTCCCTTGAGGTAGTAGAATTTGGTGGTGTAGGTTATGCCAGAATTTCGAGAACGAAATTTCGTTGTAAGGGGGGGAGTATGTAACAACCCGCCCTTTTGGAGACGATTAAATTCCATAATTAAATATAAATTGGCAATTTGGGGAATTTTCCTAATTTGGGATTTTCGAGGATTAAATGATTTTCGAAGGATGTTGTAATTATTTTTGGGACTATATTGGTCGAAATATTTTAATTATATGTCGTCGTTGAGTAAAGCGATACGAGGTAAGATTTTTAATTGGAAAATCTGCATTTATTTATTTTGGGTTGGAATATTTATTTGCGGTCAAATACCTCGGATGGGAATTTCGACTGCGCCATGATTCTCGAAATGGCCGAGATAGTCGGAAAAGAGTGTCTGATTGTCGAAAATGAGTTTCCGGTAATTTTAGAGGTAAAAGTAACTCGTAATTGGGTAAACGAGTCGTTTTTTGGTTTTAAGGGGTATAACCCTTTTTCTTCTTATATAAATAGGGGGATAGGGAGAAAAGAAGAAAGAAAGAAAGAAAAGAGAGAGAAGAAAGAGAGGAGGAGAGAAATGGAGATCTCGGGCCAAACTCCGCCGGATTCGATTGGAGGTCGTCGGATTTTATCCACGAGGCAAGTGTTCACCTGCTTTATTTACTTTTTGCATAAATATCTCATACCGTAGTTTGGTATAAACAAACCCTAAAGATTTTGGGTTGGGTTTTCTTAGATAAAACGGGTTTTTGGGAGTTAAAACAAATAAACCCCTTAAAATTTTATATTTGGAGAAACTTAGAAATTAATCGAAATAAATTGGTGGTCTAGGGTTCTAGGATGTTTAGAACCCTTAATATATGTGTATTTGTAGTTGGGTGAGGTTGTAGGACGTTGGGTGAGGCGAAAAAAGCTTGGGAGAAGCTTTAATGGCCGAAATCTTCTCGAAGAAGATGATGAATAGTAACTCGTGACTTTAGGGGGTCATTTTGGCCAGGAAGAGAATTGATTTAGCTCTCGAGCAAAACACGAAAGTTGTAGATCTTTTTGATACGGTCGCGTGGGCTCCAATCGCGTATTTTTCTAATTTTTTTTCGATTTGATATGATTTTTACAAGATGGTAGCTCCGGGTTGAAATCTTCAACTCGGAAATAAAATCGGGAATTGGAAAAATAAAGGCTAGAATAAATCGTGTAGATGTTCAGGATAATTTTCGGTGTAGTTTAGAAACCCCGTTAATAAATTTGGGTTGTTGGATCAAGGAATTGAGGGATTTAATTTTGGGAGACCTGGTGTGACCGGTCGACCCCGCCCCTATGGTCGGTCGACCGCGTCAAGGAGAAATGGCTTACTGCTTTATTTCGTAGGCTTATTTGCAACCCGCGGTCGACCGGGGGTCCAGGACCGGTCGACAGGTGCCCTGTTTTCAGCCCAAGATTTTGGAGATTAAGATTACTTCTCCTCTTTGAGTTTAAAGTTTAAGGACCTTCTAAATTAGAGTATTATAGAGGGTTATGTCCTAAAGGACTTGGTGAATTGGGAATCTATATATATATATATATATATATATATATATATATATATGTATGTAAATTCACTTAGAGTGAATTAGTATATTTGGGGATATCCGTTAAATCCGTAGATGGGATTAAGGTATGTATTACATATAAAAGTAAGAAAATACTTTGGGTTTAGTATCATGCGTATATGAAAGCATGATTATGATTCTTTGAGAGAATCCTTGGGATTAATGGTCATCGTTATATGTAATTGGCAAATATGGCCATTATATATATATTCTAGGAGGAATATATGGTATATGTATATACTATGTGATTAAAGTATATATGTATAGTATGATGTAAATGATTTTGAAAATGTAAAGATAAATGTTTTCAAAATGGAAAGATAAATGATTTTCATAATTGATAAATTATGGTTACACACCTCCCTAAATCGCTATCATAAGGGAAGTTGCGTGCGTATGGTGATGCTCCCAGGCTAATGAATGCAGGGTGGATATAGTCCTAGGCCATATGAGCGATTATATTTTTACTGCGCTAGTTAGGTGATTCTAGGTGTGGTCATGACTATCCCGCAGGCATATGGCCGCTTCCCGACGTTGGTAGGTTCCCAGGTTGTCTTGTTTGATAGGCCCTGGAAGATGATAGCCATTTAGGGGCGCGTCCAGTGGGGAAACCCGGAGGGGCGGTCTTAGATTTGTTAAATCAATTCATGATAATGGATTGGCTTTAATTACATTTCCCGGATATAGGAAGGGAAATGGGTTATATGTTTGGCTTCGGTAACACTCCCGGATGGAAGAAGGGATGTGGAAGCATATAATATGGTAAAAGCATTTTTATGATAATAAAAATGGCTTTTAATTACATTTCTCGGATATGAGAAGGGAAATGGGATGATTTAAAAGGGAACAACATTTTTCTGATAATAAAATTGGCTTTTTAAAAGTATATGATATGATAAAGAAATTCATGCTAATGAATTGGCTTTTAAAATACATTTCCTGGATATGAGAAGGAAAATGGAAGGTTTTGATATGAGTATAGATTACACCTCAGTCCGGGAGGTAGATCCGGATGTGTATTATATAGATGAAATTTAAAATTGGTAAACCTCAGTCCGGGAGGTAGATCCGGATGAGTATTATAAAGATGATAGTAAGTAAACCTCAGTCTTGGAGATATTATTCGGATGTATATTGTAGATGTATATATATGTATTTATACATTTGTGCGTGCTACGGGCCTAATTGATCTCTACCATTAACCCTGGCAAGTAGTAGTGTATCGGGGGGTTCCTTGTTTGGATTTCGCTTTGCGAGACACCCCACACACGAACTTAGTGCAGTGTTGAGAATTGAGGGAAGTTTAGCCCGCAGCACTTGGACTATCTAGGGTAGATAGTAGTTGGGTGATTAGACTAGTTAGTCGGGTAGCTTGGCAAGGGTGTGTTATTAGGGTGCGTTTTAGGTGTGCACTATTAGAGGAGAGGTGAGGGGTATCTCATGGGAGTACGATACCAAACTTAAATATGAGATAAAACTATTTTCTAAAAATAAAGCATTTATGCACTTGCAAAATATTTTTAAACTCGGGCTCTGACCCGTTTATCTACTTTTCCTTTCTTGCTATATATATATTATATATATATATATATAGGTGTCCAGACACAGGGACGCCTGGATGACACTTCCTTCGAGTCAAACGTCAGCTACAGCAGTTGTGGATGCGTGCAGGTTTTTGATAGCCGCTTCCATCATTGTACTCTAGATAGGAGGTAATGTATAAACATTCGAGCCAATGGCTCAATTGTATATAGTTACTCTTTCAGCACACCATTCGATATGGTTGTATAATTTGAACCGAGTGTTCGGTTATTTTATTTCATTTCATTTTCCTTTCAGTTTCATTTATAATTGTTTAAAAAGAGTAGTTAAGTGAAAAATTTAACGCTCGCCTAATAGGATATTAGTAATTAAATGGATTTTCGACAGTGATGCCAAGAATGATCCATATGTGACTCCTGTTTTAATTTGATATAGGAGTGATCGCCCGGTATCCCATTAGGCGGGTTGTTACAGATGATATCAGAGCATCAGGTTCTAGTGTCCTTAGGAATCTATGCGGACGTACTACGCTTTCAGCGTTGCTCTTGATTTGTTATAGAGCACCAGGATTAGGATTGTTGATTTCTCTTGTGAGACTTCGTTCTACTGCCATAGCACCATAGCATAAGATTATAGTAGTCCGTTGCATGCTAGGAGGGCCTCGGGGAGGACAGCAGGAGGCGGAGCTTAGCTGGGGCAACTGGTAGAAGTCGGGGGATTAGGACCTCCTTAGAGGTCACTCCCCTTATGGAAATTATTAAGGATTGTTGCAGCGACTACTAAAGTATAGTAGTTATGAGCATCCAAGTACTGCTATAGTAGAAAGTGGTACTCAAGTTGAACTACCCCGTGGAGATAAGGGTTCGAAAAAGATCTTTGATAAGGACCATATATTAAAGTTGGGGTTGTACAAAGTGAGCATGGCACTACCTAGTGGACGCAGAAGGCTCGGGAGCTTTGGCTTAGAGAAGGGTATGGAAATACCCAGATGTGAAAATTTAAGGAAGATTTTTACTTGTAGGGAGAATGTGGGTGTGTTCAGGTGCCCCTGAGTGGACATCCACATGGGGAGATTTATTGAAACTGGTAGTGTAATTTCCTTTTAACGAAGAGGTTAAGAGGATTAGTAAGGTGATTATAAGGAGTGAGGTTATAGAGTCAGATGGTGTTGACAACTCTATTATGGTCAGGAAGACCAGTGATGGAAATGATATTATGGAGTGCGGAGACACACGGTTAGTCTTTTCCCTGTAGGAATAAAGGACAAGGTTAGGGTGCCCAGATAGGGCCTAGAGTAAGAAATTCTAGTAAGAGGTGTTGCTAGATGAAGTTGTGGTGTTTGTTGGCCTTAGACTCGTGTGTGTAAATTGAGTTGTGTCGGTCTCAATAACATAATAATGTAGGCTTATGTGTTTTTCGCGGTAGCGGAATTTTATTTTCTTTCGCTCGTCATAGAGGCGGGTGTTTATATTTTGTATATATTGTATAGGATTATGGTATTATCGGAGCGATAGAAGGCTAATGATGGCATGACTATCGTGTCCACAGTTCTTGGAGGGAACAGGTTGTTGTTGCGATATCTCGCCTGGATACAGGTTGAGTTCGCCTTTATTGTTATGGGTAGATGGAACTTTGATGAGTAGAGGTTTCATTATCGTGATTTGTATATGTGGAAACCTTATAGATATAATTTAAGGCCCACAGGATTATTATTGAGCTGTAAGATTAAGCTCAATGCTGGTTTGCGCGAGGACTTAGAATTAGTGCGAGCGCTGGGTGGTGTGACTCTTAGTTAGAGATAGGAATTCAGATCACCTTTTGCTAATAAGGGATAGGATTATCCCGATTTCTTGTTTGAAATAACGGAACTCCATGACCGACAAAGTCAAGTGTCAATGTGTGGAGGGGTTCCTTGTTTGAATTTCGCTTTGCGAGACGCTCCACACATGACTCTTAACGACGTCGAGCGTGGAGAGCTGTTATAGGATGCAAGGATGTTAGTTTGGTGAAAAGTCTTATAGTGTGGATTAACCACTATAGGCTATGAGCCCTGTGATGGTGGTGTGCTTATGGAAATATTGTGCTATGAAAAAGCACTAAAGGGGTCCTCTCACCACAAGTAGTTGGGTGGAGTAGGACTTAGAGAAATTGATTTGAGGTTTATGGTTAGGCCTTAATGAAAAGGCAAATTTTGAGAAGATGTGATTTGGGTATGATGTACGTAGTGATCTTACAGAGATTGGGCACTTCGATTAGTTAGGTTCCCTTTCGTATGGGCGAAAGTATAGAATAGTAGGAATGCGTTCGTAGGCTAGCGTGGTAGGATTTAGGATGTCCCACTGTTGTGCCTTAGGTCATTATATCTCGATGACCGACAACGCAAGGGAGTAGTGTAACGGGAGGGTTCCTTGTTTGGATTTTTCTCTGCGAGACGTCCCACGCACGAAACTGAGCAAATGTTGGAAGTCGAGAGAGGCCTTGGACACTAGGGATATACTTAGGATTATACTCGTTTCGCGTAGGTAGGGTAACGCTTAGACCGTAGCATTTTTAGGATGTAGGTTAGATATAGTTAGTGGCGCCGAGGTTAGGAGAATTGAAATTTCGCGGGTCGGGAGGACCCATAGATGAGTATTACACCGAGGAAATGAGACCCTTATTGGGAGAGAGTGTTACGTGTCAGACTTTCACTACGGATGTGCAGATGTGCACAAGTTAGAAAGGTGTATGGGCACCTTGGTAAGATGGTTTTGTATACCGCCTAAGATAGGATGGGCGTAGTATATAAAGTTGAAGTTTATGTCGTGAAGCGCTATAGATGATGGGTACAATGTGACGTATTAGAGTCACTTTATGATTGCGATAGCCGCATAGTATATGGTTGGGAACCGTTGGGTTAGTATCGTTTCCCTTGAGGTAGTAGGATTTGGTGGTGTAGGTTATGCCAGAATTTCGAGAACGAAATTTTGTTGTAAGGGGGGGAGTATGTAACAACCCGCCCTTTTGGAGACGATTAAATTCCATAATTAAATATAAATTGGCAATTTGGGGAATTTTCCTAATTTGGGATTTTCGAGGATTAAATGATTTTCGAAGGATGTTGTGATTATTTTAGGGACTATATAGGTCGAAATATTTTAATTGGAAAATCTGCATTTATTTATTTTGGGTTGGAATATTTATTTGCGGTCAAATACCTCAGATGGGAATTTCGACTGCACCATGATTCTCGAAATGGACGAGATAGTCGGAAAAGAGTGTCCGATTGTCGAAAATGAGTTTCCGGTAATTTTAGAGGTAAAAGTAACTCGTAATTGGGTAAACGAGTCGTTTTTGGGTTTTAAGGGGTATAACCCTTTTTCTTCTTATATAAAGAGGGGGATAGGGAGAAAAGAAGAAAGAAAGAAAGAAAAGAGAGAGAAGAAAGAGAGGAGGAGAGAAATGGAGATCTCGGGCCAAACTCCGCCGGATTCGATTGGAGGTCATCGGATTCTATCCATGAGGCAAGTGTTCACCTGCTTTATTTACTTTTTGCATAAATATCTCATACCGTAGTTTGGTATAAACAAACCCTAAAGATTTTGGGTTGGGTTTTCGTAGATAAAACGGGTTTTTGGGAGTTAAAACAGATAAACCCTTTAAAATTTCATATTTGTAGAAACTTAGAAATTAATCGAAATAAATTGGTGGTCTAGGGTTCTAGGATGTTTAGAACCCTTAATATATGTGTATTTGTAGTTGGGTGAGGTTGTAGGACGTTGGGTGAGGCGAAAAAATCTTGGGAGAAGCTTTAATGGCCAAAATCTTCTCAAAGAAGATGATGAATAATAACTCGTGACTTTAGGGGGGCATTTTGGCCAGGAAGAGAATTGATTTAGCTCTCAATCAAAACACGGAAGTTGTAGCTCTTTTATATACAGTCGCGTGAGCGTTGACCCCGTATTTTTCTGATTTTTTCTCAATTTGATATGATTTTTACAAGATGTCAACTCCGGGTTGAAATCATCAACTCGAAAATCAAATCGGGAATTGGAAAAATAAAGGCTAGAATAAATCGTGTAGATGTTCGGGATAATTTTCGGTGTAGTTTAGAAACCCCGTTAATGAATTTGGGTTGTTGGATCACGGAATTGAGGGATTTAATTTTGGGAGACCTGGTGTGACCGGTCGACCGCGCCCCTATGGCCGGTCGACCGCGTCAAGGAGAAATGGCCTACTGCTTTGTTTCGTAGGCTTATTTGCAACCCACGGTCGACCGGGGGTCCAGGACCGGTCGACCGGTGCCCTGTTTTCAGCCCAAGATTTTGGAGATTAAGATTACTTCTCCTCTTTGAGTTTAAAATTTAAGGACCTTCTAAATTAGAGTATTATAGAGGGTTGTGTCCTAAAGGACTTGGTGAATTAGGAATATATATATATATATATATATATATATATATATATATATATGTTAATTCACTTAGAGTGAATTAGTATATTTGGGGATATCCGCTAAATCCATAGATGGGATTAAGGTATGTATTACTTATTAAAGTAAGGAAATACTTTGGGTTTAGTATCATGCGTATATGAAAGCATGATTATGATTCTTTGAGAGAATCCTTGGGATTAATGGTCATCGCTATATGTAATTGGCAAATATGGCCATTATATATATATTCTAGGAGGAATATATGGTATATATATATACTATGTGATTAAAGTATATATGTATAGTATGATGTAAATGATTTTGAAAATGTAAAGATAAATGTTTTCAAAATGGAAAGATAAATGATTTTCATAATTGATAAATTATGGTTACACACCTCCCTAAATCGCTATCATAAGGGAAGTTGTGTGCGTATGGTGATGCCCCTTGGATAATGAATGCAGGGTGGATATAGTCCGAGGCCATATAAGCGATTATATTTTTATTGCGCTGGTTAGGTGATTCTGGGTGTGGTCATGACTATCCCGCAGGCATATGGCCGCTTCCCGACGTTGGTAGGTTCCTAGGTTGTCTTGTTTGATAGACCCTGGAAGATGATAGCCATTTAGGGGCGCGTCCAGTGGGGAAACCCGGAGAGGTTGTCTTAGATTTGTTAAAGCAATTCATGATAATGGATTGTCTTTAATTACATTTCTCGGATATAGGAAGGGAAATGGGTTATATGTTTGGCTTCGGTAACACTCCCGGATGGAAAAAGGGATGTGGAAGCATATGATATGGTAAAAGCATTTTTATGATAATAAAAATGACTTTTAATTACATTTCTCGGATATGAGAAGGGAAATGGGATGATTTAAAAAGGAACAACGTTTTTCTGATAATAAAATTGGCCTTTTAAAAGTATATGATATGATAAAGCAATTCATGCTAATGAATTGGCTTTTAAAATACATTTCCTGGATATGAGAAGGGAAATGGAAGGCTTTGATATGAGTGTTGATTACACCTCAGTCCGGGAGGTAGATCCGGATGTGTATTATATAGATGAAATTTAAAATTGGTAAACCTCAGTCCGGGTGGTTGATCCGGATGAGTATTATAAAGATGATAATAAGTAAACCTCAGTCCGGGAGATATTATCCGGATGTATATTGTAGATGTATATATATGTATTTATACATTTGTGCGTGCTACGGGCCTAATGGATCTCTACCATTACCCTTCCAAGTAGTAATGTATCGGGGGGGTTCCTTGTTTGGATTTCGCTTTGCGAGACACCCCACGCACGAACTTAGTGCAGTGTTGAGAATGGAGGGAAGTTTAGCCCTTAGCACTTGGACTATCTAGGGTAGATAGTAGTTGGGTGATTAGACTAGTTAGGGGGTAGCTTGACTAGGGTGTGTTGTTAGGGTGCGTTAGGTGTGCACTATTAGAGGAGAGTTGAGGGGTATCTCACGGGAGTACGATACCCAACTTAAATATGAGATAAAACTATTTTTCTAAAAATAAAGCATTTATGCAGTTGCAAAATATATTCAAACTCGGGCTCTGACCCGTTTATCTACTTTTTCTTTCTTGATATATATTATATATATATAGGTGTCCAGACACAGGGACGCCTGGATGACACTTCCTTCGAGTCAGACGTCAGCTGCATTAGCTGTGGATGCGTGCAGGTTTTTGATAGCTGCTTCCATCATTGTACTCTAGATAGGAGGTAATGCATAAACATTCGAGCCAATGGCTCAATTTCATATAGTTACTCTTTCAGCACAGCATTCGATATGGTTGTATAATTTGAACCGAGTGTTCGGTTATTTTATTTCATTTCATTTTCCTTTCAGTTTCATTTACGCTTAAACTGTGTGTATGTTTTGTTTATAATTGTTTAAAAAGAGTAGTTAAGTAAAAATTTCAACGCTCGCCTAATAGGATATTAGTAATTAATTGGATTTTCGATAGTGATGCTAAGAATGATCCATATGTGACTCCTGTTTTAATTTGATATAGGAGTGATCGTCCGGTATCCCATTAGGCGGGTTATTACAGTAATAGAGGAAGAAAATCACTTTTCCAATCTTTTCCAAATTCCCATCACCTTCAATTCCTTTTGGTTTTGTGGTGATGACCTAATGAGGTCCCCTGAATAATAAATTTTATGGTGGATCACATGAGGCCTCAGTTATCACCAATACAGACCTCATAATCATGAGAATGAGCTATCAGATTCGAGACTTTATGATTCTGAGGCTTAGTGAGCTCTATGAGAAGGCTTATTCAAGAGTCCAATAATATATTTTCTTCAAGGATCACTTATTAGAGTATTGGGCTTTATTTATCCTTTCATCTTCCATCAGTATCCTATTTATTAATTATGGTTGGACTCCCTTCCAATTTATTATCAATTCTTAGAGATGTTGATATTGATGTCCCTAGCTTATAAATATATGAGTGAAGGAGAGCATGACATGAGGCTAACTCGGTTTTTCATTTTATACTTATTTTAAGAACAAAATAAGAAAGTCAACAGTGGATTGGATTAATTATCTCTTATGGGTAAGTAGGATTTTATGAAGGACGAGAATAATGCCACTATTTGGTGGAAGATATTTTTCCTTTGTTGGTGAAAACTAGGTTGATAAGAACGATGTTGGCATTAGGATCTTGATTCTCTATAGTGATCCTCCTTTTATTAACTATTTCTCCATCACTTCTCATAAGGTATTTAGGACCCAAACTGACTTAGGTCTAGATGAGGTTCCCTTTGATATCATGGTGACCCTAGAGAGACTCTTCAAAGTTAGTTTAGGTCCTAGCCCTAAGATAAAATTCATATCTCCCATTATTTCTATACCCTTAAGGTGGGTAGACCCAAGTATAAACACTAAATAATATCAAACATGTGATTGAGGCCTTATGGTTAATAAGACTGAGTTTTATGAGGTCAGTGATGATGAAGAAGGATCTACTAGAGGTGAGATAAAATTTTATTTGGACTTCATTGATGTCATCAATAGCCTTGTTAACCATCTTGGTACCTCTATTATGACCTTTGAACCACAACTCAATAATTTCTTCCATATTTTTTAGCTTTATGTCAATTTTCTTGTAACTTCACTTACCTTTTTTATTTTTTTAAATCTTAGGATAGATTGGAAGATCTATAAAAAGAAGAAAGCCCTCTAATTAAACACAACATGGTTTTTTAGTGGAAATAAATGGAAAAAGATTAAGACACTCGAAGAGACTAAAAGTCACTAACTAGGATAAGGCCCTTGATGCTGAAAAGAACAAACAAAGGTATCACCCATGGATACTAATAAGAAGACTGGGTCCTTTAGAAGTGCTGAGCTAACCACTTATCCTAGTATTAGAGAATTAACCCAAAGCCAACCTCTGTAGTAAGCATTTATAGAGATTGTCTTCCACTTGAAACCTATAATCTCAAAGGATAAGAATGTTGATGGACTTAGTCCTTTGGTTCGGACTTTTGAGAAGGATCCACATTTGCTATATTTTCCTTTTAAGGTTGTTGAGGGGGATAAGTCTAAGTTGTAGATATTTCCTTTAGTTACGAGAAGGTTGTTGTTGTTGAGAAGGTCCCTAGTTACCATTTAAAGGATAAGGGGAGATTTATGGAGGAGGAGAAGGAGAGCAATGTCGATCAAAACCCTTATAGATTTTTAGAGTCCCACTTTGCCTATAACACCACCTCATGAGTACCCGAATGCCTATGCATTCACAATCGATGCCTTGAACACCACGATCAAAGTGAATTTCCTTCATATGGATGATACAATAAATGGGAGGGGTGTTGAGTTTAATGCAAGATATTTAATACGTATTGTAATACATATATACATGTATCATATGATACATGTAAACATGAAAGGTAATATGATACATGTATCATATTACCTTTTTATGGCCCTGTTTGTACATGTATACATTGAGAGTGCACCAGCAATCAATGTCAAACTTATTTAATTAAATTCCAATTTTAGTCCTAGCAAGTCTTTAACTCTTGCAAACAAACGTGATTGAATAAAGAAATAATCTAAGCATGCAAGACAATCACGATTGAGGAAAAAAATCCCCCACAGGGGCAAAACCATCTTATTTTCACTATAATTTTGTAAAGAACGGTTTATACGGATTACAATGAAAATACAAGTAGTGACATACGAAATACCCTCAGTCGTCGGTTTTGATGTCATTGGCAAGAGTTCCCGCAAGAGCTCCAGAAAGTCAGCAATGGAAAAGCTTTGTCTTCTCCACAAATGTACTCCAAATGAGTAGTATAATATTCCTTGGGGTTTAGAGGATTCACATAAATAATTGGGAAATATTTGTTAATCAAAAAGATATTGAAACCTTAAAATATGAAGTCTGGAAACAGGGTCTGTTTTGCAGAAACGAAGATATGCTGACTTGGAAAAACGTGTAGCACGAATACTATTTAAATAGGAAGTTAAGGTCGTGCGTCGTTCGAACGAAACACGATGTCGTTCGAGCGAGATGGCATCTCGTTCGAATAAGATACGACGTCGTTCGAACGACATCAGTGACGTGTCACAAAAAAACTCCTTAAAATTTTTTTTGCGTGATTATCATCTTCCAGACTTTGAAAATTTATTTTAAAAAAAATATTCCCAACTATTTATGCGAATAATTAAACACTCCAATTAAAATTATTTTTTACCATAAGTACCTGGAGTAGTGGGAACTGTTGAAGTGTACGTTGTTTGACATGATGCACGTACGAAGATGATGGATGCATGAATTTGGATCGAGGTCGTCGAGGATGATCGTTGAGACGTGCCTAATGTAGTGGTATCAGACATACTTAATTATGATCTAGGACACTTGGAAAATTCCTAGATTCTATCCTGGACATTTATAAAATATGTCCTTACAAATCTCCCCCTATGTCTATGCCGGAATATCCAAATTATGCTGCCCAAAATAAACAAACTGACATACAATCTAATATCCCCATTAAACCCGAAAACTGGAAATAGTAAATGTGTGTCTTCACAAATTCGACCATATTCAAATCTTTAACTCTTCAAACTTTATTTGTCATCATCAGGGTGTGCAAAAATGATTCTCCATTTGAATACCTACACACATGAGATAAGAAACAAATACCCGTGACGTGCAACAGTTTGAAATATAATGATAAGCAGAAACAAATTTCAATTATGAGCAAGCAAATCATAATATAAACAAACAAGCAATTCTCCCATATAATTCATTCTCCCCCTTTTTATGATGTCCCCAAACAGATATGAAGACCATACACAATGCAAATGGAGAATCTCACATGGAAATAAACTCTCTTTTTGAATTTTTCAAATAAAAATTTAAAGCAAACAAAATCACACCATGAAAGAACACCAAAACAACCAAGTCCATGATAGCAGAAATGAAGGGATGTGAGCAAATTTAATAGGAAAATCAATACATATAACCATAACATATGTGCATGATGAATATTGGATATTTCTAATGAATAAACTCAGCATCTTCCTTTGGTGTAAAAATTGTGGAATTAGAAGAATTGACTCAATTAAATCAGCAAATCAAAGCTCAAAGTGATTTCCACACCAATAACGTCCAAAATGATTTCATGCATTTTCAAGACTTTTTAAGGACGTGCAAAGGCATTTTAATTCTCCAACCAAACTCCCTTATATATATTTTCTTTTCGAGGTGATCTAAATTCTCAAACATTGGAGAATAGGTGTATAAACCTAATCGCTCATTATTGGCATATATTTCTTTTTATTGCCATTCAATATTTTTGGGCTTTTTTAAACCTCTTTGGACCCCGGAGAATTAAAATTTCTCAACTTTTAGGTCCAATTTAAATGGAGACTTAATCGCAAAGGGTAAATGTGTACCTTTCATAGCCCTTCACCGTTTATAAAATTCACACAAACTCACGGCAAATGGTATAAAACATGCACACCTCTTATTATCTTGTTTTATCACATTTGATTCGTTGTATAGATAGAATTGAGATGAAAATACTCAAGCCAATATGTGATAGACAAGTACAATACTCAAATAATACCGTGTATGTGTGCAATAAAGGATATAAGGAGCCAAACATGTAGAAGATATCACGAATCACATCTCAAAGACTCCAATCAATGTAAAGCACATGGATGAATTGATGTAGCATCTCGAAGCACTATCAAACAGTCACATGAAATATGGAATGAAGTTGTGACTATGGTTATCTTAAATGTTCATCCATAAACGATGTAAACAGAATACAAAACTATTTTTATGTTTTCAAAAAAAATTATAAAAATAAAATCTTTTTGGCCTTTTCTAATTTAAAAAAAAGAATAAAAAATCAAACAAATAAATATATAAAATATACAATCTAGAGATAGGAATCAAAAGATATGATCAAAGAAAAATGTATCCTACACTAGACCTGGTGACCACCCCTCAGTCAACTGTGCAAATTCCTAAAGACTTTCTAAGACTCTCAAATCTAAGGGCATCTAAAGGCTTCATGAAGATATCGGATAACTGGAGGTTGGTAGATACAAAACTCAAGGAGGTTTGCTTCTTGCTCAACCAAGAGACAAGAGCAGAACCAAAAAAGAAACACCCACCAGAAGTGCTCCTACATCCATCTGCATCCCCGACCCAATCGGCATCCGAATAGGTGGATAAACAGTCACTGGTATCAAACGAATACCAAATGCCAAGTGAGAGAGTCTTACTCACGTATTTAATAATACATTTAAGAGCGAGTAAGTGTGACTCTTTTGGGGACGCCTGATATCGCGTACATTCTCCAACACTAAAGGCTATGTCAGGACGACTGGCAGTCAAGTAGAGAAGACTACCTATCATACTCTGATATAAGGTTTGCTCTACGTCCCTGCCTGAAGTGTCCTTGCTAACCTTAGTTGAGGTACTCATGGTGTACGTGCATGCTTAGTGGAATCTAGACCAAATTTCTTCACAAGGTCTCTAGCATACTTATATTGGGAGATGAACATCCCATCCTCTAGTTGACAAACCTGGAGACCAAGGAAGAAAGTAAGCTCACCAACCATACTCATCTCAAACTCACTCTTCATCTCCTCCTTAAAGTGCTGAGCATGTTAGAAGCACGTGGATCCAAAGACTATGTCGTCCACATAGACCTGGGCAACTAAAATAACACCTTTATCTATCCTGATGAATAATATCATATCAACTCCTCCTCTTGAAGCCATGGGATAAGAGATAGAAAGTAATCCTTTCGTACCAAGCACGGGGTGCTTGCTTCAAACCATACAAGGTTTTCCTCAGATAGTAGACGTGATTAGGGTTCTTAGGGTCTTCAAACGCTTTTGGTTATTCCACATAAACCTCCTCCTGTATAATGCCATTCAGAAAGCATTCTTGACATCCATCTGATATAACTTGAAGCACAGATGACATGCGATGGTGAGTAGTAAGTGGACGGACTCAAGCCTCGCAACAGGAGCGAATGTCTCGTCAAAGTCCACACCCTCAATTTGTGTATAGCCTTGAGCGACCAACCTAGCCTTATTTTGAATAATGGTACCATTGTCATCCACTTTATTCTTGAAAATCCATTTGGTGCCTATCACATTTATCTCACTAGGTCGGGGGACCAGGTCCCAGACGTGATTCTTTCTGAACTGAAGCAACTCATCCTATAGAGCACATATCCAGTATTCATCTTTGAGTGCTTCCTTATAGTTCTTAGGCTCGCTTTGGAGACATGGCTAACAACGTTCTCTAGCTGAGCACGAGTCTTGACCCCAAGGGTGGGATCTCCTAATATAGTAGAAGGATCATGACTCTTGTGAACCCAAGCAGGAGTGTCCCCTAAGTCAGGAATGGGATCCATACTGGGTGTGGGAGGCATAACGGGATCATCAGTAGGAGCATCACCCTCACCCAAAAGGTTGGAATCAATAAACGCTGGTGGTTCGTCATCTTGCACAGTGATGTTTATTGACTCTATAACCTTAGAGCTATTCAGGTTATACACCCGATAAGCTCTTCTAGACGATGAATAACCTAAAAATATCCCCTCGTCGCTCCGGGAGTCAAACTTTCCTAATTGCTCTTTATCCCGTAGGATGTAGCATTTGCTCCCAAAGACATAAAAATATAAAAGGTTGAGCTTCTTTTCAGTCCATAATTCGTTGGGCGTCATAAGAATGTGTGGACGAAGATATACCTTATTCACCGTGTGGCATGCGGTAGACACCGCCTTTGCCCAAAATCTTCTTGTAACATTACAACCTAAAAGCATAGATCTAGCCATCTCCTGAATCATCCGATTATTCCTCTCAACAATCCCAATTTACTGACGAGTCTTAATGGCCAAAAAATCGTGTTTGATTCTAAGGCTATCACAGAAAAGATCTAATTTTTCTTCTTTAAACTCAGTGTCGTTGTCACTACGTATTCTATTGATAGTGACACGGTGCTAATTTTGCAGGACACGGCACTTGGTCATAAGAAAGTCCACAACATCGGATTTTTCTCGCAGAAAACCTACAATAGAGTAGCGTGAGAAATCATCTACCATCACGAGAATGTACCTCTTACCACTTAAACTCTCAATACGAGTAGGACCCATAAGATCCATATGTATCAACTCAAGGATGCGAGAGGTGGTAATGGAATTCAACTTCCAATGGGGGCTACGAATTTGCTTTCCTAACTGGAAGGGTCCACAAGTTGTGTAAGTTGGCTTTCCAAGTGATGGTAAGCCACGTACTAGGTCCTTTTTAGCTAACTTTTCCAAATCTCAAAAGTTCACATGACCTAGGCATTAATGACACAAATCCATGCAAGAGATCGTGGTGTTGTTGCAGACAAATGAGGACTCGGGCATGATCCCATAATAATATTATTGTCTTTAGTCCTTACCCCTTGCAATAGAAGTTTACAGGTTTGATCATAGACGTGGCATTTATTCTGGTCAAACTTTACTACAAAGTCAGTGTCGCACAGCTGGCTAATGCTGAGTAAATTTTCCTTCAATCCTTTGGCGTACAACACATTCTCTAGATTAGGAAATCCTGGTAACTCTACTATACCTCGTCCTACTATGCTAGACTTTCTCCTATCTCCAAAATTGACTTTACCTTCCTTATGATCCTCGAGGGAGGTAAACAGAGAGACGTCACCAGTCATGTGCCTGGAGCACCCACTATCGAAGTACCACTGTAGGGAATTATGTGATTTAAGAGCAACATGAATAACAAGGGCTTTTGCGTTGTGTTTAGGCACCCTAGTAGTGCTAACCTTATATTTACCCTTGTCATTTTTTACTTTAGTCGGGATTTTAGAAGTGTACATTGACGGCATAGAAATCCGTTGAAACTCTTCTACTATACTCTGAGATGTGGCGACTAGAAACTCAACTCGCCCTCTAAGACTCTCAAAATTAGTAGTGGCATGTGACGGAGTAAGAGTACGTCGTTTCCGACCCAAACTATAGCAAAACTCACGAGGTGGATACATCGTGTCCAACCCAAACTATAGCAAAACTCACGAAGGTGGCCCTTTCTTTTGCAGTAAGTATAGAAATATGTAGACTTAGGCCGACTTCGATTTGCTTTTCTTGGCCAAACTCTCTTCTGGTTTTTAGGGGGTGGCCATAAGGATTTGTAATAAACTCGGGAACCGGTTCTAATATCGTATGAGACGTAGAAAAACCATCAAAACCTATTCCCGACCTCTCACCTAAACCCAAAGAAAAGACGAGGAGCATCTTTCCCATCTTACCAGATCGGTCCTCAATTCTTACATTGACTTCCCGAGCTCTCTCAAGGTCCTGAGTGAGTTGGGTTACAAGGGCTTCCAATTGCTTTCGAGTGTCCAGGGAGGAATGAAGCTCACTCGTCAAATCAGCCACTTTCTTAGTCAAGTCCCCTTTTTCTTTCACAAACACACTTTCTCTCTCTCCAAAAACTTTATCTCTCTCAACACAGGCGGTCTCTCTCTCTCTCTCTCTCTCTCTCTCTCTCTCTCTCTCTCTCTCTCTCTCTCTCTCTTTCTCATCTCTCTTAATTCCTTCTCTAGAGCTGCAATCCTAAGAGTTAACCCTTTGTTACGCTTTTTGGTTTTGAAAGTATCAGCATATAAATCATCATACACGCGTCGGAGATCACTCTCGCTCTCACTTGCATCTTCCTCCCCCTCACTCACACTGCTATCACTATCGAGGTGTCCTTGTGAGCTTGCATCCTCATCGTCATGAGGAGCACTGACAGTACTCACATGACTAGCCATGAATGCGGTGAAGTTACATTAATACGATGACTCGTCTTCAGATTCCATCTACTCGACCTCGCTATCGCCACTAAGGGTGGTATTTAACGCAGATTTGGATTGTTCTTGACGTTTCAAACTAGTTGCACACTCAAAACCCCAATGACCTCTACCGACGCACTCAAAACATCTTTCACTTTCTTTCTGAGAGGTGTCCTATTTATCTTTCTCAAATTTCTTTTCAGATTTATTTTTCTCAAAATTCTTTTTATCTTTAAAATTTCCATTTTTCTTAAATTTGAGAAATTTCTTGAAATTTTTAGTAAAAAAGACCAAATTATCTAAGTCAAAATCAGAATCAAACATCCCTTCCTCTCTTTTCTTAGACGACTCACCTCTCTTTCACCCCTCACTCTTTCTGGCCTAGGCTTTAAGAGCTACTCCTTTATCTTTTGATTTTATCGTGTTAGGGAACATGTCAATTTCATATGTCTGTAGGTCTCCAACTAACTCTTCTAATTTCAGCGTATTCAAATTACCTAATGAATTTAACACAGTGACTTTGGGGATAAATATCTTAGGGAGTGATCTCAAAATTTTCTTAACTACCCTAGCATCAGGAATGTGATCTCCTAAATTAAAACTAGTGTTCACGATATCAGATAAGCGTGCATAAAATTCATCGAAACACTCATTTTCATGCATGGAGATAGTTTCAAACTGAGTAGTTAAGTTTTGCAATTTAGATTCTTTCATTGCATTTGTGCCTTCATGGGTAAGTTGCAGAACATCCCATGCTTCTTTAGACGTGGTACACGTTATGATGCGTCAAAACTCGTCAGGTGTGACGGCTCCAGAAATGGCATTAAGCCCACGTGAGTTAAATGTGCTCCATTTAAATTCATCCTCAGTCCATGCAGTCATAGATTTTAAAGTAGTTACGTTTTCTACAGTGACAGTGGGAGGCATCCACCCTCTTTCACACACAACCCATACATGTTCATCAATAGCCTTTAGGTGAGATTTCATGTGTGCTTTCCAATAGACATAATTTGACCCGTCAAAAGTTGGAACTTTATTATATAATTTATCCATTGAAATTGCGCTTTTTCAAAAAATTAATTTTCAGAACAAAATTGATATCAAGAAAAAAAAATTGCGAAAAAAGTACACGGTAAGTTTGTGTAAATGGCTTTGATACCAATTTGAGAGTGCGCCAACAATAAATGTCAAACTTATTTAATAAAATTCTAATTTTATTCCCAACAAGTCTTTAACTCTTGCAAACAAACGTGATTGAATAAAGAAATAATCTAAGCATCCAAGGAAATCACGATTGAGGAAAAAATCCCCCACAGGGGCAAAACCATCTTGTTTTCACTATAATTTTGTAAAGAATGGTTTACACGGATTATAATGAAAATATAATTAGTGACATACGAAATACCCTCAGGCGTCAGCTTCGATGTCATCGGCAAGAGCTCCAGAAAGTCAGCAATGGAAAAGCTTCATCTTCTCCACAAATGTACTCCAGATGAGTAGTATAATCTTCCTTGGGGTTTAAAGGATTCACATAAAGAATTGAGAAATATTTGTGAATTAAAAAGGTATTGAAACCTTAAAATATGAAGTCTAGAAACAGGGTCTGTTTTGCAGAAACGGAGATATGCAAACTTGGAAAAACGTGTAGTACGAACATTGTTTAAATAGGAAGTTGAGGCGGTGCATCGTTCGAATGAAACACTGTGTCATTCGAGTGAGATGGCATCTCGTTCGAACGAGATACGGCGTCGTTCGAACAACATCAATGACGTGTCATAGAAAAACTCCTTAAAAAAAATTGTGTGATAATCATCTTCCACACTTCGAAAATTTATTTTACAAAAATATTCCCAACTATTTATGCAAATAATTAAACACTCTAATTAAAATTATTTTTTACCATAAGTACGTGGAGTAGTGGGAACTGTTGAAGTGTACGTTGCTTGACATGATGCATATACGAAGATAATGGATGCATGAATTCGGATCGAGGCCGTCGAGGATGATCGTTGAGACGTGCCTATTGTACTGGTATCAGACATACTTAGTTGTGATCTAGGATACTTGGAAAATTCCTAGATTCTACCCTGGACATTTATAAAATATGTCCTTATATACATGTATCATATTACCTTCATATGGCTCTGCTTGTACATTGTTTTGTTGACACTTGTGTTTTCATGTTTTGTTTTCTAGGTTAATCATATCTTTAAGGTTCCCATAGCCTCTACCCTTAAAGGTGAACAAGCTTGGCATTTTTTATCATTTACTTTTGGTTGAAATAGCATTAAGATAGATTGGGAGAAAGATATTGATGACCAAAGGATTGATATGGAGGCACTTTCACATGAGAACGATACAATAAAGGCTCAATTTTAATCATTAAAAGAAGATCTTGGGATTCATGATTCTTATGATTAGGACTGAAATTTCTGGTTGAATATTTCCGATGGAGCTTAAAGGACCTGAAGAAGTTTTCTTATGAGCTTCTTAAGAAGTAGAGGTAAATCCACACAAATCTATTTTTCAATTATAATAATTAAAAGTTGAGATATGAGGAGTTAAAGGATAACTTTATTGAGATGTATATTAAGAACCATAAGATTCTTAAGTCCATTATTTACATGGTGAAATTGAAGTAGTAGAATATCTTTCAATCATAATGAGTTAAGATTGAGCTATGAGGAATTAAAGGATAACTTCATTAAGCTGGATATTAAAAACCATAAGCTTTTTAAGCCCATTAGAGACCTGGTGAAATTAAAGACTAAGATGGATCATTTGGAGTGTATTAGGATCAATACTTTGTCCAAATTCTAGATCTCAAATGGAAACTATCTAATATCAATGACAATATTATGGAGTTGTAAAACATAATGGATAACACCGTTAAGCCCAAGCTTTTGGCTTACTTTAATTCTGAGAATTACATGAGCTTCATTAATTATCCGTATGCTATTGGTTTTAAGGATCGTAAGTCTAAAGTCAAAGACACATATCTTGAACTTGATGTTTCAAGTATCTTTCTAGTATATTAAGGTTCAGATGAAGAAAATGGTGACTTTAGTGATGGAGCCCAAGTTCAAGATAAAACCTATAAAGCTTGTGAGGATATTGAGAAGTCCACTTATGAAAATGATAAGGATGTTTAATACTATGCATTTTTTCTTTTTATGATGACTTTGTAATCTCCTCGTTTGAATTTTAAAAGAAGAAAACTCTTCGCATAATTTTTTGTATCTTCAAGTTTCTTTATTCTAATACTTGTGATTTGTCAAGAAGAAATTGAGAATTTTCATTAAATTTTTCTGCGTTTCAAAGTTAGTATGGCCCTTATCCCCTATTTGTTTTTTTCAAAGTAATTCCCTTTTTGTTTTCAAAAATTGATTACAATTTTTTTTTCTCAATTGGAATTAAGGATTAGATCATTAAAATTCCTATAAAATGCTTAAGTTCATGGTGGTCAAATCTTATAACCTTTTGAGATAATGATTGAAGTTGTGTAACTTTGAAAAATAATTTGAAGTTCATGGTACTTGGACCTCTTAACCTTTTGAGATAAGTATTAATCCTTAAAACTTACAAATAATTTTAAGTGTAGGGTACTTGGACCTTTAAATCTTATGATCTAAGGATCAAATCATTAAAACTATGGAAAAAATAAGTGTAAGGTCATTGGACCAAATGTAGAGACAATGATTAAGTCTTCGTAATCCTGAAAAAAATATGATGGTCTAAAGTGATCAATCCTTATGATCCTTTCAAAACTAGGTATTTAGTCCTTATAATTCCTATAATTTTAATAAGATCATTTTAATTATACCTTATATCTTATAGTTTGATGTGATTTAACCTCAGGGCTCGGGCAGAATAAAGGCTAAAATACTTAGAAATTACTAAGAACTTTGATTTCAAAGTCATTGGACACTTAAAGATTTATATATAATGATAAAATCATAACATCTGTTTAAAAGTTTAAAGTCAAGGGTAATTCGACCTTAGGGTTCAAATCCTTATAATTCTATAAAAGTTTATACTTGGACCTTACAATAGTAGAGACAATGATTAAAGCCTTGAAACTATCTACAAAATTTAAGTCAAGGGGAATAGTGCATTATGACTCTAAAGACAATGATTAAACCTTACAAACTCTTTCAAATATATAATCCAAGGCTAATTGAACCTCAGGACAATAAAGTTGAGGTTAAGAGTCTTGAAAAAATTTAAACAAAATAATTCAAGGGTACTTTTACCTCAAGACTACTAGAATTATGGATGAGGGTCTTGGTGATCCAGAAAAATAAACTTCATCCAAATTGGCATGGGTCGTACAAAGTCACAGAAAAAGTATTTCCAAGTACAATGATTGGGAAAAAACTCCATGGGGCAGAAAATGGCGTTTGTTTTATAATATAATACATGTGCCCTAGATTTTATCTATTTTCGTGTAAATCTATATTTATAAATGAATATTGAGATTTAACCATTATCGTGGCCTTCATACTTGCCGAATTAGAAATTTTTATGACTTATTTCTATAGTGGAAAACTGAAGTAGTTCAAATGAGGAGCATGTCGTTCGAACAAGTCGTTTGAACGAACTTCGAATGACTGAGATAATGGTCTATTTCCCTCGCTCTTTGGAATATCGTTGGAAGCTTACGTTCGAATGAAGTCCCTTGTCGTTCGAACTAAAGGGGGTTTCCATTTGAACGACGTACTTCTCGTGTCCCATTTAAACCTAAATTTTGGCCTCGTTAGTACCTTGTTAGATGTCGTTCAATCGAATAAGGATCTCGTTAGAACGATGTAATACCCTGTATTTTTATGACTTTTAAATTTTGAGGATTTATTAAATTTAATTAGAGATATTAATTTAATATTAATCCAGCAATCATTTAAATATTTACTAGCGTGATGAGAGTTAGTAATTATTGGAATTTTGTGATAAATAACTTTATGGGTAAAGTAAGATGTGTAATTAAATTTAGTAAAATTATCACGAGAATCTAACTTGATAATTTTGGAAATTTTATCGGGACGCGCCTGTGTTGTGTTGGGATTAAATTCGAATTATTAAAAGTGAATAAATTATAGGTCACCCATATGGTCATTTTGAGTGCATCAATGTGTCCTCTAGGGTCGAGATAGTCAAAATAATGTACCCGGGGGTTTAGTTTGGGTCTCGGGGCGTTTTTAGGCCTAATTAGCATTCCGGGAGGGTGTTTTAGACATTTTGTATTTTTGGGCATGGAAACCCACGAATTTTCTAAGGCTTTATCAGATGTTAGGGATTGTCTCCTAGGGTTATCATAACCAAAAACCAAGAACGGCCATTGAAGAGGAAGAGGAAAAGCTTTCCAATCAGTTCTATGCCAAGAACTCCACCGTTTGCACCGCCGTCACTGCCAAATTGTAGATTGCGCGACGAGGAACACAACCACACCCATTTCTGCCACAAATCATAGATAAAGATTTCCAGGCAAGTATCTATCTTGATTTATTTTATTTAATGCTTCAATTATATTAGTCTAGGGTTGATTAGAACTAGTTTTCGTGAAAGAAAATCATATTGGAGACTAGAATTTACATGTTGTAGAGGTGAAAATCATATTCTGGAAATCTATTTTATATGTAGAGGTTGAAACACGAATTTGCATTGAGTTAGAAGGAGAAAATCTGGAAAAAAAGAATGGGAAGAACTAAATTATAGAAAGTATTAGGGTTCTTGAGATTTATATAGATTTTGCCTTTTTAATTCGTTATACTTGATGAAAATTCACATGTCTTACGTAGAATATTATTCATTTGGGTATATAACACTTGTAGTATTATTTGTTGGGAGTTTGGGAGTCAAAACTGATGAATTGGATGAGTTTGGAACAGGATTCCCGTAACTGGTATTTCTGCAGTTTCGCCATAACTGTTGATCGATCGATCGACCCCTCCTGAAAAATTCATATTCCTCCTTTAAGTAGTTTAGTTCGATTAAAATGAGTGGTAACCTTTGAACATTATTGTTAGAACATTTTGGGACATAAAGAGGACCAGTAGGACTTTGTAAAAATGGAACATTTAATGTAAAGACGAAATTAGTGTTAACGGGGAGTGATTTACACTTAAGGAAAAATGGGAACGTGTGTCTAAAGGAGTGAGACTCGTAAGAAAGTTACGTCGTAAAATAAGAGAGTACTTACTGAAATTATACTTAGGGAGATTGGATACTACGAGTGATACGAAGTAAGTTTGGAATAATCCCATAAATAAGAATCCAAAAGACGAGCCGTTATACGGGATAATCTAGTAATGTGTATAAAGAACGAATATTATAAGTATGGGTTGTGGGTGTACCTAATTTAGAAATGGGAATGGTATTATACATATATATGACTGTGTTTATGCATATATTATATACGTGTAAAAATCATGCACGCGCTACTTGCTATCACTGAGGTTACCGCATCGGGACAATCTTATATCGATGGGACCTTTATGGGGGATATTGACTTGTACCCTAGAACATAGGAATCCTTGGTATAGGCTATCTGATCGATAGTTAGATGGTCCTAAGAGACGTGAGGGTATGTGCTGACCTCTTAGTGACTTGGAACTATGCTTCGCCTCAATTTGTATATGTTTTGTGTTAATACAGTTCGAGAGTGATTCCGAACTAGTATTTCCCTTAGTACGAGTAATACGGGGACTTGATAGCAGAGTATGCCAGCACCATAAATTTTATGTGGGGTGCCGATAGTATATATATATTATATGAGTGGTTAATATATATATAGACTAAAAATTGGGAATTTTCTACTGTGACTAAGAGTAGTTAAGTAATGAATAAATATTCCGAATTTTTAAGTGTTTGCAATGTTTGAGGTAATACTGAAAGACTTTATAATAAAATGAGATTTATGTGAAAACTTTGCTTTCAGAAATTAATTATCTTAGCCCTATTAATTGTCGGCATGAAACCTTATGAGAAATTTAAGATAAGCTAAACTTGTGGGGATTAATAGTGTGGTAGGTGTGCACATTAGAAGAGAGGTGATAAATATCTCAAGAGAGTGTCGCATACTAATATGATTGTTGCATTAGCCGGTAAACATTTTAAATAATTGCTAAACTGAATTTTTAGACTGTTTTACAATCGGGCTCTGACCCATTTCCTGTTATCTCTTCTCTCTTGTATATATATGTATATATTACAGGTGCCCAGCCACAGGGGCGTCATGCTTAGGATCCTTTGGAACGAACGTGTTGCAGCTTAGGTGGGAGTTGCAGGCCTTTTGCTTAGACGACCTCATTATTGATTCCACTCCGACCTCATTATTGATTCCACTCCTAGTTCTGTTTTATCCAGTTGGGTATGTGTCGCCCTTTTTCCTTATTCAGTTGATTTTGTCAGAGATTGTGATTCATTTACTTTCAGTATTTTTCTTTTGGGATTTGTTACTGTCAGGATTTTTTCCCTTTGAAGTTTTAAAGTTGGAATTAGTTATTTGAATGCTTAAATTTCTTGGATGATCTTTTCAGTCTAGTTATTTGTGTGACTCTTAAACAATGAATTATGAAAGGTTTTTATTATTGGGCTTAAATTAAATATGGAAATAATGTTTTAAATGGTTTTGACACTTAGCTTAATTATTTAGGGTGTTTAATTTGAAAAATTATTTTGCGACAGTGATGCTAAGAATGAACCAACCGTTCACCTTGGTTATAATTTAATAAAGGACTGATCACCCAATATTTAATTAGGCGGGGTGTCACAGGTGGTATCAGAGCATCAGGTTCTAGTGTCCTTTAGGATCTGTACGACTTATTTCGCTTTCAGCTTAGCGTCCTTGATATAGAGCCTTATTTTAGGATTGTTGTATTCTTGCATTTACACTTACGTCTTCAGCTATTCGAGATTTGTTAATAACTGTAGACTAATAAACTTACTTCTCGTTTCAGATGCCTTCGAGACGCGCACCCAAAGACAGACGTGCCCAGGCCGAGCAGCCAGCAGCTCCGTCTCAGGGAGTAATAAACGCAACAGAGGTAGCCGCTATCGTTGCCCAGGCGGTAAACGCCACATTAGCAGTAGTGCAGCAGGTTCCACCCCAGGTTCAGGCAGTAGTGCCAGTACCAGCACAGCTTCCATCTGCATGGGAGCGGGTTAGGGATGCCTTCCAGAAAGCACATCCCCCAGAGTTCGCGGGTAGTTCAGATATCATCATAGCCAGCCAATGGAAGAAAGATATCCAGAGGCATCTACGTATGTACGAGTGCACGGACGAGCAGAAATAGTTATTGGCTTCCTTCAAGCTAGTGGGGGTCCCTTTGCAGTGGTGGGATCCACGACCACCTTGGAGGAGAGGGACATTATCACTATTCAGTCATTTTGGGCACGGTTTGACCGCAAATACTTTCCATCTGCCGTGCAGACTGAGATGAGGCGGAAGTTACTGAATCTGAAATAAGAGAATACTACTGTTGCTTAGTACGAGGAGGAGTTCACTAGACTTCTCACTATAGTGTCAGATGAGGCACCCACTGAGGGGAAGAAGATACTGTTGTTTGTGGACGGGTTGGCCTGGAGGATCTGTCAGCACCTCATAGGAAATTTATCGTTCTGTACCTACACGGATGTACTCAATGCTGCTTTGTTACAGTGCCAGGATCACCGCTTCCATCTGCAGGGAAGCAAACGAGCAGGAGAGTCCAGCCAGCAGGGCAGGACAAGGGGTAGTATTTCTGGTGGAGCACCGTCATCTCAGGGACAGACTCGTCATAATGAGTTGAGTCCCCATCAGGGGGACCCTGCCAAGTGGTTACGATCAAGTGACTTCAGGCAGGGATTTGGGGGATTTAGGCAGGGCCAGCAGGGCCAACACCGTCAGCCACAGGGTCAGCAACAGGGCCAACAGCGTTTTTAGCAGGGCCAATGGCAGGGTGGTAACGGCCAGCAGGGTCGTAATCAGCAGGGACAGAGGGGAGGAAATTTCAGGGGGCGATGCTTCAGGTGTGGTAAAAATGTCCATAGGCACTAGAATTGTCCAGAGGGAGATAGGGCCCCACAGCAGTAGGGAGCCCGTAATGAGGCACAGAGACCACTTTTTCCAGCCGCCCTCCCAGCACCGGCTCAGTTACCAGCCCTACCAGCCATCCTAGCAGCTCCAGTACAGCAGGGGCAGCTGCAGTACGGATGTGTCTATAACGTCCACCAAGCAGCAGCTCCTCAGGCACCACCCACAACTGAGGGTACGTTTCCTATCCATGGTACTATGGGTTGGGTTTTATTTGATACTGGGGCGACACACTGTTTTATAGCTACTCATTTTGTGAAGGCCTTAGGATTATTAGCCACGGCAGAGAGCACTGTAACATGCGTAGACTCACCATTGGGAAATGGGTCGTTGATTTTCTTTATATGCCGGGGTGTGGGAGTAGAGATTGGTAGCTTAATCTTACCAGCAGACATGTTAGTCTTAGATATGCATGAGCACGATGTTATTATTGGCATGGATTGGCTCACAGCATACAAAGCCATGATAGATTGTTTCGGTGGGAGTATTATCTTTGCCATTCCGGGGCAAGTGATGTTTCTAGTGGTGATGCCTCGCCCAGACGGAGGCTCTTTCGCTCATTTGTACTACATAGAGGAGGATACCTCTAAGGAGGTCTTGATTCCCTTAGACTCGATCCCAGTTGTTCGTGAGTATTCAGATGTATTTTAGGAGATACCAGGCCTACCCCCAGTTGAGAGATAGATTTCGTCATAGACTTGTTATCGGATACTCGACCGATAGCACACGCTCCATACCGTATGGCTCCAACAGAAATGAGGGAGTTACAAGATCAGATAGAGCAGCTGTTAGGTCAGGGCTTCATTCGTAGGAGTACCTCACCTTGGGGCACTCCAGTTTTGTTTGTGAAGAAGAGAGATGGTTCACTGAGGCTATGTGTGGACTACCGGGAGCTGAACAAGGTCACGATACGAAACAAATATCCGTTGCCTCGAATCGATGATCTGTTCGACCAGCTGAGGGGAGCAACTTTCTTTTCGAAGATAGATTTGAGGTCAGGATACCATCAGCTACGGATTAGGGAGCAGGATGTTTCGAAGACTGCTTTCTTGACGAGATATGGGTCCTATGAGTTCAGAGTGATGCCATTTGGACTCACAAATGCTCCAGCCGTATTCATGGACTTGATAAACCGAGTGGATCAGTTTGTTATCGTCTTCATAGATGAAATTATGATATATTCACACACTGAGGAAGAGCATGTTGAGAACTTAAGGCAGGTTCTTTAGACTCTACGAGAGCATCAGCTGTATGCTAAGTACGAAAAGTGTGGATTCTGGTTACGGGAGGTGCAATTTTTGGGACATGTTGTATCTGAATTGGGGATAGCGGTTGACTCGAGTAAAGTATCAGTAGTGAAGGAGTGGGGATAGCCCACGACACCGATAGATGTGCGTAGTTTCTTGGGATTAGCAGGGTACTACAGGAGATTCATCTGAGGGTTCTTCAAGATAGCGGGTCTATTGACGAACCTGACTCGTAAGGGGGTACCATATGTTTGGGATGATGCTTGTCAATTGGCTTTCAATGAGCTGAAGGATAAGCTGACTTCGGCACTAGTCCTTGCTTTACCCAAGCTGGGAGTGGAGTATCTGGTTTACACCGATGCCTCCTTATGGGTACTCGGAGGAGTACTTCAGCGGGACGAGAAGGCTATAGCTTTTGCCTCCCGCAAGCTTAAGCCGCCCGAGAGAAATTACCCCACTCACGACCTAGAGTTAGCAGTGGTCGTCTTTGCATTGAGGATATGGAGACATTATTTATTAAGGGAGAAGTTCCACTTATTCCCAGACCACAAGTCACTGCAGTACCTATTCACTCAGCGAGAGCTGAATATGCATCAGTGCATGTGGTTAGAGTTTGTGAAAGACTATTAGTTCGACATACAATACCATCCGGGGAAGGCTAACGTAGTTGCTGATGCGTTGAGCCGTAGACCGATAGACGACGTAGCTAACGTCTGGAGAGAAAAGTGGAAATAGTTGGGTCACCAGGACGTGGTAGCCCATTCCTTCATATCTGTCATGATAGTGACACCCGAGATTGTTACGAGAGTAATACAGGCACAGACAACAGACTCATTTTTCTAGGAGAAGATTGTACGGACTTTAGCTGAGGGTGCTGAGTCTTATTCAATTGGTTTCGATGGAGGTTTGAGGTTTAATGGGAGATTAATGGTCCCAGAAAGAACAGACTTACGTCATGCAGTAATGACACAGTCACACGGGTCCAGATTTGCGGTACATTCGGGGGGAGATAAGATGTACCAGGATATGAGGCGATAGTACTGGTGGAGTGGGATGAAGAAGGACATCGTTGAGTTCATGTCCAAGTGTTCTACTTGCTAGATGGTAAAGGTAGACCACCAGAAACCGTCGGGGTTGCTTCATCCATTGGAAATACCTACGTGGAAGTGGGAGAGTATTTCCATGGATTTTATTACTGGGTTGCCTACATCATAGCGGGGGCACGACTCCATCTGGGTAATTATGGACCGTTTGACCAAGGTGGCTCATTTTCTGCCAGTACGGACAGACTATACCGCGGGCCAGTATGCTCAGTTGTTCATTGTTGAGATTGTTAGACTATATGGGTTGCCCCTGGATATTGTGTCAAACAGAGACAAGATTTTCGTGTCACGTTTCTGGGAGATCTTTTAGGAGGCAATGGGCATAGAGTTGAGATTGAGTTCAGCTTATTACCCACAGACAGATGGACAAACAGAGCGTACCAATCATTTGTTGGAAGATATGCTACGCATGTGTATCCTTGATTTTGGGGGAGGATGGGAGCCACACCTTCCACTGGTGGAGTTTTCTTATAATAACTCCTATCAGTTCACGATTGGCATGGCTCCATTTGAGGCATTGTATGGCGGGCCTTGTCATTGTCTGACTTGTTGGCTAGAGGTGGGGGGCCACAAGTTGCTAGGACCATAGGTGATTCAGGAAACCTCTGCTAGGATTGATCTTATCAGGAGTCGCATTCGGGTAGCCCAGGACAGACAGAAAAGCTACGCCGATGCAAAAAGATTTTTCAGAGAATTTAATGTGGGGGACCAAGTATTACTACGTGTATCTCCTATGAAAGGAGTGATGAGATTTGGAAAGAAATGGAAACTGGTCCCAAGGTACGTGGGACCATTTCCCATTATCGAGAGGATTGGGTCGGTAGCATACAGATTGGGACTGCCAGAGCATTTACACCGAATTCACGATGTATTCCACATCTCGTCATTGAGGCGATACCTTCGGGATGACATGGCCCACACCCACATCGTGATTGAGGAGATTGATTTACAGTCCGATAGCTCTTACGAGGAGAGGCCAGTGGCTATTCTAGACCATAGCAAAAGGAGATTCAGGTCGAAAGTAGTCCCACTTGTACGGGTCCAGTGGGAGCATCATAATGTGGAGAAATCCACTTGGGAGCGTGAGGCTGACATGCTTGAGAAATACCCAGAGTTATTCTTACCATGTATACCTTATTTTTCGAATTTCAGGACGAAATTCCGTTATTAGGGGGAAGTATGTAATACCCTGTGTTTTTATGACTTTTAAATTTTGGGGATTTATTAAATTTAATTAGAGATATTAATTTAATATTAATCCAAAAATCATTTAAATATTTACTAGCGTGATAAGAGTTAGTAATTATTGGAATTTTGTGGTAAATTACTTTATGGGTAAATTAAGATGTGTAATTAAATTTAGTAAAATTATCACGAGAATCTAATTTGATAATTTTAAAAATTTTATCGGGGCGCGCCTGTGTCGTGTCGGGATTAAATTCGAATTATTAAAAGTGAATAAATTATAAGTCACCCGTATGGTCATTTTGAGTGCGTCAATGTGTCCGAAAGGGTCGAGATAGTCAAAATAATGTACCCGGGGGTTTAGTTTGGGTCTCGGGGCGTTTTTAGGCCTAATTAGCATTCCGGGAGGGCATTTTAGACATTTTGTATCTTTGGGCATGGAAACCCACGAATTTTCTAAGGCTTTATCAGATGTTAGGGATTGTCTCCTAGGGTTATCATAACCAAAAACCAAGAACGTCCATTGGAGAGGAAGAGGAAAAGCTTTCCAAGGAGTTCTAGGCCAAGAACTCCACCGTTTGCACCGCTGTCACCGCCAAATTGTAGATCGCGCGACGAGGAACACAACCACGCCAATTTCTGCCATAAATCAGAAACAAAGATTTCCAGGCAAGTATCTATCTTGCTTTATTTTATTTAATGCTTCAATTATATTAGTCTAGGGTTGATTAGAACTAGTTTTTGTGAAAGAAAATCATATTGGAGACTAGAATTTACATGTTGTAGAGGTGAAAATCATATTCCGGAAATCTACTTTATATGCAGAGGTTGAACCATGAATTTGCATTAAGTTAGGAGGAGAAAATCTGGAAAAAAAAAATGGGAAGAACTAAATTATAGAAAATATTAGGGTTCTTGAGATTTATATAGATTTTTCCCTTTTAATTCGTTATACTTGATGAATATTCACATGCCTTACGTAGAATATTATTCATTTGGGTATATAACACTTGTAGTATCATTTGTTGGGAGTTTGGGAGTAAAAAATGATGAATTGGATGAGTTTGGAATAGGATTCCCGTAACTGGTATTTCTGCAGTTTCGCCATAACTGCTTGATCGATCGATCGACCAAAGAGCATTGATCGATCGATCCACCCACTTCCATCGATCGATCGACCCCTCCTGGAAAATTCATATTCCTCCTTTAAGTAGTTTAGTTCGATTAAAATGAGTGGTAACCTTTGAACATTATTGTTAGAACATTTTGGGACATAAAGAGGACCGGTAGGACTTTGTAAAAATGGAACATTTAATGTAAAGACGAAATTAGTGTTAATGGGGAGTGATTTACACTTAAGGAATAATGGGAACGTGTGTCTAAAGGAGTGAGACTCGTAAGAAAGTTACGTTGTAAAATAAGAGAGTACCTACTGAAATTATACTTAGGGAGATTGGATACTACGAGTGATACGAAGTAAGTTTGGAATAATCCCATAAATAAGAATCCAACAGACGAATCGTTATACGGGATAATCTAGTAATTTGTACTAAGAACGAATATTATAAGTATGGGTCGTGGGTGTACCTAATTTAGAAATGGGAATGGTAGTATACATATATATGACTGTGTTTGTGCATATATTATATATGTGTAAAAATCATGCCCGCACTACTTGCTATCACTGAGGTTACCGCGCCGGGACAGTCTTATCTCGATGGGACCTTTATGGGGGATATTGACTTGTACCCTAGAACATAGGAATCCTTGGTATATGTTATCTGATCGATAAACAGACGGTCCTAAGAGACGTGAGGGTATGTGCTGACCTCTTAGTGACTTGGAACTATGCTTCTACTCAATTTGTATGTGTTTTGTGTTAATACAGTTCGAGAGTGATTCCGAACTAATATTTCCCTTAGTACGAGTAATACGGGGACTTGATAGCAGAGTATGCCAGCACCATAAATTTTATATGGGGTGCCGATTGTATATATATATATTATATGAGTGGTTAATATATATATAGACATAAAATTGGAAACTTTTTACTGTGATTAAGAGTAGTTAAGTAATGAATAAATATTCCGAATTTATAAGTGTTTGCAATGTTTGAGGTAATACTGAAAGACTTTATAATAAAATGAGATTTATGTGAAAACTTTGCTTTCAGAAAATAATTATCTTAGCCCTATTAATTATCAGCATGAAACCTTATGAGAAATTTAAGATAAGCTAAACTTGTGAGGATTAATAGTGCGGTAGGTGTGCACATTAGAAGAGAGGTGCGAAATATCCCAAGAGAGTACCGCATACTAATATGATTGTTGCATTAGCTGGTAAACATTTTAAATAATTGCTAGACTAAATTTTTAAATTGTTTTACAATCGGGTTCTGACCCGTTTCCTGTTATCTCTTCTCTCTTGTATATATATGTATATATTATAGGTGCCCAGCCACAGGGGCGTCATGCTTAGGATTCTTTGGAAGGAACCTGCTGCAGCTTAGGTGGGAGTTGCAGGCCTTTTGCTTAGACGACCTCATTATTGATTCCACTCCTAGTTCTGTTTTATCCAGTTGGGTATGTGTCGCCCTTTTTCCTTATTCAGTTGATTTTGTCAGAGATTGTGATTCATTTAATTTTAGTATTTTTCTTTTGGGATTTGTTACTGTCAGGATGTTTTCCCTTTGAAGTTATAAAGTTGGAATTAGTTATTTGAATGCTTAAATTTCTTGGATGATCTTTTCAGTCTAGTTATTTGTGTGACTCTTAAACAATGAATTATTAAAGGTTTTTATTATTGGGCTTAAATTAAATATGAAAATAATGTTTTAAATGGTTTTGACACATAGCTTAAATATTTAGGGTGTTTAATTTGAAAAATTATTTTGCGACAGTGATGCTAAGAATGAACCAACCGTTCACCTTGGTTATAATTTAATAAATGATTGATCACCCGGTATTTAATTAGGCAGGGTGTCACAAACGAGTCTTTCGAACGATCGAAGGTGAACTCAAAAATTCTGCATATTTTTAATGTGTTGTTAACACCATAGCCATTGAATATATGAGGTGTCAACCTCTTGTGCTTCAGATCAAATAAAACGTGTTTGGCATGCTTGGATTTGGTTTTAAATTATTTCTTTTAGGGTTTGTGGGTTATTTAAGAGAGAGATAGAAAAGTGGGTTCTTAAACCCATTTTGCTATCAGACATGGCTTCTCTCTCTCTCTAGTTGAAAGACCACATCCTCTTCCCCAAGCTATTTCCACCATAGCTACACCAAACCTCCATCTTTATACACTATTTCCACCCCATCCCCAAGATTTACTATCCCTTTACGAGCTTTCTCAAGGGTAGAAATGGGTCGAGTCAAGCAATTAGGAGTATCTAAGGTAGCTTTGGAGTGTTTTGAAAAGATTTTTGGAGTATTTGGATTTTGGATCTTCCATCTTCATCTTCTTTTTGTTCTCCTCTGCAAACCTTAAGGTAGGGTTTTCTCTCTCTCTAAGTTTCAAGGTTTAATTTATGAAAAATATGTAAAGTATATGCTATAGGTGACTTATTATTAAAAATGATGATATTTTCTAGTATGTTCAAGACTTGCAAAAATGAAGTTTTAAAAAAACAAAGTCTAAATGGATTTTTTATGCTAAATGATATTTTAACCTTGAAATATAGAGATAAAGCATGAAAAATAAAAACCCATGATTTATATCTTGTTTAAATGCATATTTGAGGATTTCTAGGCTTGAAACCCTCCTTAACATGTGTAGAAACATGTAGTATGCTAGTGGAAGACATTTTAGACTTGATAAATAATGCTGAAATGGGTTTTATAAGATAATAATGAAGTGTAAAAGAACATCCCTAAAATTGTGTTAATAATATTGTTAAGGATGGGGAAAAATAATATTTTAGGTTGCATGTGATAATAGGGCTAGTAGTAGTAGACATTTTTCTAAAATAGCATCCAAACAATTAAATGTATTTTATGCAGTGAAACATAAAATAATGAAGTGTGATTTTTAGTCATATATTCATAAAGGGGTGGTTTAAAAGGAAATGTTGATTTTTTGTGCTATAATGATTTAAATATATTTTCTCAATGTTATGATGAAGAAGGGGTAAAATAGTAATTTTATTAAAATTGAAGGTCCTAATGGTTGAACTTCCTCCTTAGACCTTATCGGTCAGTTTTTGTGAAAATGGATAAAGTGGACAAAATGGCATGTTGAAAAGATGAAAAGGTGCTATAAATTGTATAAATGATAAAAGCGGTAAAATGATGGAATAATGTGAACATTAGAAACAATGTTAAAATACATTAATATGGACTCGGATGACACCGAAAATAATTAAGAAAGGCCCGGAGCCCCCCTGGGGTGAAAGACCCAAAATCACTAGCCAGAGCATATGGTAGCATAGCCGGCAGTGTGGATCCCATTAAAGTATGCGGATATTAGAAGATTCTGAGAAAAGATAATGGAAAAATGAAATGATATTAGCCGTTCTTGAAAATGTGCAAGTAAGACAACCTAATAAAATGTGATAAAAAGGAGACTGATGAATAAAATATGATTAATAGTCTCTAGACTCGATAAAGGGTGATATGAAATGATTAAGTGTGAGTATGTCGCTCGGGTGCATAGCATGGTAGTTGCATTAATACTGGCTAAATTGTTAAACGTTTTTGAAATTATTAAAATACACGTTATATGTATAGTATTTTTATAGAAAACATATAGCTTAGTACTACCCACCCTGCTGAGCGTTCGTTCACCCCTACTTTTTATGTTAAAAACCCCACCCCCACTCCAGGTTCTTTGAGTAGGGACGTTGGGAAGGACGCGGGTAAGGCCCTAGAGGGCAGTCAACGTCGTTAGTGGGTTTGTAATTTTATTTAAATTATCTTTTGAAACATTGGTAATTGGGGACATTTAAAATTTTATTCGGGCCTTTGGCCATGTGCTATAATAATACATGGATGATTATGGTTTATTCTTTATTTAATTAGTATTGTGGATTAAATCGGATTTTCACTATTAAACCTTGTAAATTAGCTTAATCCCTTATAGTGGTCACTCATTTTGTCCCATTAAAATCGATAATTTAATCTCTAATAAATGGTGCAATTAAAGGATTTTTATTAAATAATAAAATTGGACTTCCCCGCTCCCCTTAACTCCTTAATTCGGTGCAGATTGACCCAACGGTGACCCAAACCCGGGTTGAAACGTTACATATAATGCTTTGTGCAAGTACATACATCTAATTCCTTAATGGTGGAATTATGATGCTTAATAATACCTTGGAAAATATGTAAGAAAAACTTATCATTATCTCAAACTCCTTTGACATGTGTTTGAACATCAATATATACTATCATTATAGCACTTAATTCTATATTTCTCCAATCGTCTCCCACTAAAGCTTCAAATATACTAGTCAATGAATTAATCCAACATCATGGTTTTCTAGCTTTTTCAAATATTACAAGCATTTTAGTTAAACATCCTGCACTGTGATTTAGTATGCTACCAGGGGTTAAAAAATCCAATTTTCACATATACTCCTTTTTAGTAAATTAACATGTATGTATAAAGTAAAAAAGTATTACAAAGAATATGATGGAATGCACTATAAAGTTGGGACTCACATAATAGTAGGTTGACCAAACTACCAACACTACACAAAATACCTAAAATGGTCATGGTTGTGGATTGTGACCTCATTGATCATAGGAAATAACTGACTGTTTACACGAAAAAATGGCACCAACTTGGTCACGACATTGGTCATTGTCCACAACCATGACCCCCTGTCAATGATCGTGACAATAATGTGTGAAAAGGGTCATGGTTGAGGATCGTAACCTCCATCCGTGATAACCCTAGGATTCAAAATGGTCACAATAGATGGGTAATAGTTCCCGACTGTGACAACCTTCCTTGACCAAATAGTGGGTTACAGTCATGGATCGTGACAACAATGAATGATCATCACCGAAGTTTTTAATTCAAAATGGTCACGGTCTGTGACGCAATGTCAGGTATAAATAAACCCATTAGTGTTATTTCCACTAATTTCTTTCACTTTCAATCTCATTCTCACACTCTCTACGGAAATCCTCTAAACCACACTCTGACTACCACCACACTATACTCCGATCACGACCACACCCTCTCTCTCTCTCTCTCTCTCTCTCTCTCTCTCTCTCTATATATATATATATATATATATATATATATATATATATATATATATATATATATATATATATATACCCTTGTATATGTATGTATGTATGTATGTATGCATATACATTTGTGTATGTATATCTTTGTGATGAAAAAAATTCCTAATACATTTATGAAGAAAAGCTAATATAATATTGGTTTTAATGGAGAATTGCAAGTACAATTATGTATATATGTTTATGAACATATGGGTCGTATCTAAACCTAAAATAATATTTTGGGCTTTCATTGAAAATGATATGTAAATATGGAGTTTTGAATTAGGTATATGTATGAAAAATTGAGTATATGTATGAACAAATTGATATGAAAATATGAAGTTATTAAATTTTGAAGTTTAAAAATACAAAATTTTAATTGGACACTCATTAATGTAAAATATCACATTTGGAAGGATTGTTAATCATTTTAATGACTAATTGACGAGTTGACTAGTTAGACATGTTATGAGTAATATGAATTAAATCATACACAATACAAATTCAGTATATATTATAGATATAGAGTTTAAGCACAACATGGTATAACACGACACGAACTATCAGCGCTCTTAACCAATTATGTATGAGTATAACAATATTTGATACGAACCCATTCTAATACGACATAACCATTAACATGCTTACTTAAAAATGTTCTAATACTACACGACCCGCATCTTAAGAGTGCGGACTGGACATGTGTCACTTGGCGGTGAGCCCAGAAAAGAGAGAGAGTGTGTCTATAATTTAGGCGATAATTTCTAGGCGCACGGTTAGGTGACAAATGTCCGGTTCGCATTCTTAAAATGCGGACCAGTCTGCACAAGAGAATTATTATTATATATATATATATATATATGTGTGTGTGTGTGTGTGTGTGTGTGTGTGTGTATACACACATATGTAATTAGGCCTTGTACATTTTTTATAATTAATTAAGATTAATTACTTATTTGTTAATATTTTTTCTTATTGCAATTTTACTTTTGTTAGCATTTTTTCTTTTTAATAGAGATAAGGAACTTGAACTCAAAAAGTGGAAAAATACATTATTTTCATTTCAATACATCGAGTGATTACAATATATTTCTTCCATTCTAGTTAGAGTTCCATATTCGAGTTTTCTTGAGCCTTTTTCATTTTTACATTTGATTCTTGAACTGCTACTGAGGTTCATGGAGTGCATAGGAGGATTTTTTATGCATCTACTTCTTAATTTAATTCATTCCTCAGTTATCTAGTAGAGGTATGAGAGTTTCTAAAGACTTCGGTGACCTCTTTGTTTCACATAGGTGATCAGAATGACAAGAAATATTTAATGAAAAGGATGATGGCGCTTTTTTTCTTCCTCCTTCGAATCCTTCCTAGAATGATCTGAATTCCTTCTTTCTTCCAGTATATGATTTACCCAAATTAAGCATTGTGTGTGGGCACTTTCGAAGATAAAATATTGGTGAAATATGTGAGAAATTAATTTCTCTCTCCTAACCCCTTCACAAAATTATGAATAGTGTTTTCCCTATACCTCTCTTACCATAAAGAATGTCTTATGAAGCTTAAACTCCTTCACTTGACCTATATAAATAGGTACATGAAATGGGCTTGGGAGAATTATGGTTTTTAGAGAGTTTGGGCCTACTACTTGGGTAATGGACTATACTAAGGACCCAAGACTAATAATTAAATTGGCATCCAAATAAAAATATAAAAATTATATATTAGTACATGTAATGTATTTTCTTTCCCGTTTAATTATAATCAACTCCACTAAATAATAATAATTGCAATCTAACTTAATTATCTTAGAATTACTTGAATAATGAGGTATTGTTTGTAAAGTTAGATAATACATAATATAATTTCCCGTATAAAGCATATAATACTCACTTGGTAAAATTCAATCCGTGCTAATTGATTTTCACTAACATCTTATGTGTTCCTTGATCTCAAACTTAACTTATTTGATATTCTACCAAATTACAAAATTCATCGGTCTGGTTTATTAGTAAAATTAAAACCCATAGTTCATCAAAGGGATATCAAAATCCTGGGTATCTCCTCATATATTGATTCTTCCGGAACATGATCTCATACATACCCACACAATGATTGCCCGACTTGAGGAGATTTAGACTCAATAAATATAATTACGATAAACTGATCCCGCCTTAAAGATAAACGTGTACAATATTGGTCCTGATTGTAAACATGTTTAGTCGAAGGCCCATTACAGGTTTTTATAGTACTTAAGTTTCCAAATATACACTTTTCATTATAACCGATTAATGAAAAGTTAGAAAATGCATGGGGAAATAATGACAAGACACATGTCCAATACCGTTTATGGTATGTAAGATTATCTCCGCGATTTTAGCCAAGCTTTTATTTGAATAAATATTCTTCCTTTTCCAATCTTACAATTCTATTAGGATACTTATTATTTAGATCTTCATATTCAGTCTTATTTAACAAGTTGATGATGAAAATGGATCATGTTATATGTTTTGTCAAGCATGGTAAATTGAATGTTATCGTATTGATATGTCATATGAGGAATTTATTAAAAAATCCGTTTGATATGGGAAAAGTTTGGATCCATAACATTTTATATGAGATATGAAGTTTCTAGTAATCCATGTTGCATTCTAGATGATGCAATTTATTTAAAGAACATTACTAGATATATGTATATCGTAATTGTTTGGGTAGGGTAGACATTACAATGAGTCTCGAAAGGAATGAATTTGAGTCATGTGATGATGTATCTCCCTATATCAAAATTAATCGACAAATGAATTACCCATCATGATATTTGCCATCATCATTTACTCCCTTGTCAGTGTTGTTAGCTTTAACCCCAACTTCAACTCTAGGTTTAACATACTTTGATTTCTTCCTCTTCAACTACAAAATCACATCGATCAATACCAATGTTATATTCAAACTCTAAAATTGAAGATAATATTTTAAGTAATTAAATATAATAAAAAGTTATGGATAGAAGGTAAAATTTTAAGGACCTGTTATGGTCGAATAAGGCTAATTTGGCCTTCATTTTTCTTTAATATCTTATTAAGCTCTAGAGACCACTTCAAAAACTGAGGCTCTTTGAATGGAGATGTTGGTTTTATGATATTTGTTTTCTCAAATAACCACAACTGAAAATTAGAAATCATATCAGTAAAATTTAGATTTTAAACTGTGAAACCAAAAGGATTTTGTATGATGAGAACACAATTGATATAAGATGAAAACTTCACTATCTTATCTCTAAATGTACTCGAGATTAAAACAAACACTAAATAATTTATTAGATATGTTACTAGGAACACATCATTCAAGCATCCATGTAATCATATACATGCAATATAATAAAGCATTTCAACCAAGACAGTGAAGATCATAACCAAGACAATGAAGATCATAAGCTATTCAAAGTAAACTTAAATCTTGCATCAAACCCTATAGCCCAAGCCTCAAGTATTATTTAGACATCAACCAATCAAACAAGCAAGTTCCATCACATACCACAACCTATGGTGATGAAACTCATGCAAGCATCACATCACAAGCCCACAATTATTGATTCGAGCGAGTAAAAGAATACTCAAATGCCCAGTTGATTATTACTTTATTTTGTTGTAATTTTGGAACCATTCTACAAAAGTAAAGTAACATGTTTTACTTGTATATGATCGAAATCTATACACCTAACCCACCTTAGATCTCCATAAACCTTCCTCAAAGCATGGACCTAAAACCAATATCCTTTTACCCCAAACCTAGGAGTTAGTTGACTAAACCTTTGTTGTAGTCAATTGAAAGTAGTTTAACCGACTAAATTTTTTTACAGTCAACTAAACCTTTGAGACAACCAACTAAAACCCAACCAAAAGGAGTTTTAATTGATTAAACCTAACTTTTAGTCGACTAAAAGTCCCAGATTTCTAGAAATAATTTCGGTAAAATCCTCTAACCTTTTATCCTAATACCCTAACTCTTCCAACCGGATTACCAAACATTGTATCAACATTTGGTTGCCTCCTAGAACTATAAATAAATCCCCTCACTTCCATTCCAATTTATATAAGTTCACAACAACGTTACTTTGAGTAAAGTTTCATCATCCTAACTTATGTTATTCCATCTTTGAGTTTCTAGAGAGAGATCAAGAAAACCCATTTGAGATCTTCAAACCCTAAACCTCCATTTGAGTCTAAGCATCAAGAAAACCCACTTGAACCTAAAGCTTCATCCTCAATCCCTTTTTAGAAAAGTTACAATCCTAATACCCACTTATGCTAAAGCTTTATCCAAAAACCCATTTGAGCTATATGTTTATAATAATTCTTTACTTGTATTTTTAGAGACAGAGAGTAAACTAATTACTATATTATTTATGTAAAGCAACTTTTCTTGACATTTTGGTCACGAATATTATTTTTGTGACTTAAAGTTAACTTCATTGTATCTTATCGGTCGTTAGTGTCATTGTTGAAAGTAGTCAAGGCATTTAAAGACCTTGGGCTATTATGTGGGTGCCTCTTGGGTAAGGACCAGTTTAACATCTTGTTAGTTACAATTTGCAAGATAGTGTTCCTTATGAGGTATTGGTTCCACCATAAATGAACAGGATATAGTGGTGTTCTCGAATATTGTCTCGAGCGTGGACATAGCCAGAAGCCTAACCATGTTAAAATATCGATTTGCAAAGTTTCATTTATCCCTCTCTTTTAACTGCTAATATTTATAGTCAATTAATTGATTACTTATAAGTTGATTTATCATATTGCAGTAAATCATTACATTTTAGTTAAGAAAGTTTCAAATTTTCCACTAATCCCTTATACCCAATTCATCCCCCTGGGTATATTTTTGCAGGCCAACAATTAGTATTAAAGCCTAGATCACATATAATTATTTTTTAAAAAGTATATCTTGATAATAAAGATAAAAATTGCAATTGTACGCAATATCTCCATTACAGAAGGATAATCAACAAACCAACCCCCATTTTTTTATGGAACTAATTATGGTTTTTGGAAAAATAGAATGCAATGATTTATTCAAGCCTATGACTATGAAACATGGAGAGATATGGTTAATAATCCATGAAAATTGTAGATAAAATTTCCATCCCTAAAGATGAGATGGAATTCACGGAAGATGATTTTAGAAAAGTTGTTAATTCTAAAGCAGCAAACACACTTGTATCCTCACTTTCTATGAACGAATATAATAGAGTTTCATGTTGTATATCCACTAAACATATGTGGGACACTATTAAAATCACACGCGAAGTCACATCAATTGTTAAAGAAGATAAATTAGAATACTTATACAGAGTTGTGAATTATTTCAAATGAAAGAAGGAGAAACATTTACAAGAATGTATAATAGATTTGATAAAATTTTAAATAAACTTCATAGTCTTGGTAGAAAAAATTTTAACATTGAAAAAGCTATAAAGATCCTGAGGTCCATGGCAAAGAAGTGGGATTCTATGAAGATAGTTCTCCAATCACATATTCAAACGGGAGACGTGTCTTTAGAAGAAATAAACAGATATATCTTCACATATGAAATGGAGATAAATGAGAGAGATAGAAGAAATAAAAAATGATCCAAAGAAAAGTCTACCCCTTATTGGAAATCAATAAAAAGAGATTGTTCCACAAATTAAATTATGGCCCTTTTACCAAAAAAAAAATTCAGAAATTTCTCAAATATTAATGAAAAGATGGTCATAGAAAACCAAACTAAAACAGACACCCTTTGACGATCATCAACCCCAAGAAAAACTGAAATGTTTTGGGTTCAATGCATAAGGCCATTTCGTAGTGGATTGTCTAAAAAGAAGAACGAAATGAAGGAAATAAAAAATGGAGCAGAATTAAAGAAAGCCATGAAAGCATCACATAGTGATTACGATGATTCTCATTCCAGTTTTGAATTGAGTGGGTTTGACGAAGCAAATCTATATCTTGTGGGATTAGACAATGAGGTATATTCGTATTAAAACTCCTATTATGACTATACAAACTTTTTTAAATCTCTTAAAAATTAAAAAAACTATGAAAAAAAACATGAACAATAAAATCAAAACTCTTTTATCAAATATAAAAAGGCATTAAAAGAGATAGATAGAATGAAGAAAAAAAATGAACTACTTAAAAGAAGACTCCCTCACATTAAAAGCACAAAAGGTTATAAGATATTACTAATTGAAAAGTTAACAAAGAAACTAAAAGAGGAACTAAAATATCTAAAGACTTCTCAAATAAATTCAAAATTGAACCCATAATTGGAAAAACAAGTATATTCTTCCAAAAATAAAACAATCCTTAAACACGTTTACCATATAAGGAAAAGATCCAAACTACACCACAATATAAGATCCCCTTCCATAAAATACTTAAGTCCATCTTCTAATGAATTGTTCTTTTTGGATCCTAGTTGCTTATCATCACACACTAACCTCAATGGACCCAAATTTCAAGGGGATCAAAAGTAAAACTCTTTTGTTAACTCGTGTAGGTATGCATGAAGGCATCCGCAAATGAATGAAAGTGGTATCTTGATAGTGGATGCTCTCACCAGCTGATCGTTGACAAATCATAATTTATTAATTTAGTCCCTCGTAAAGGAGGGAAAGTAGCTTTGGTGACTATTCAAAAGATAGAATCATTGGTGAAGGACAAATTAGCACACCAACCTACACCTTTATTGATAACCTCTTACTTGTGGATGGCCTGAAGCATAACTTAATTAACATCAGTCAACTGTGTCATAAAGGATACCAAGTCATCTTCGACTAAAAACACTACCTTGTTAAAAGACCTTTGGATAATGAAATATGTTGTGTAGCTTATAGAACCTCAAATGTCTACACATTGGATGTTGACGTTCTAACCTATAAAACTAAAATACCTCACCGATATTGACAATTGCTAATGGTTATGGGATAGAAGAATTGCTCGTGATAATATGGAACATATTCATAACTAATGTAGTAAAGAAATCATAAGAGGAATCCCAAAAGCTAAATACACAAAAGATATAATCTGTGATGCATATCAGTACGGTAAACAACACAAATGTCTTTCAAAAGGAAACAAGATGTTACCTCCACTATACCCCTAGACTTTTCCACCTCGATTTATTCGGTCTAAACCCGGTTCCCAGCTCAAACAAAAAGGTATATGTTGATGATGACATTTCAATATTATATTGGGCATTATTTCTTTCAAACAAAACTTAAACCTTCGTTCTTTTCATATAATTTTGTAAAAGAGTTCAAAATAAAAAGGTGCAACCCTCAAACATATTCGGAGTGATAGAGGGAAATAATTCACTAATAAAGATATCAAAGAATATTTGCTACAATCAAGGTTATAGCCATAATTTCCCATCCCCTAGGACCCCTAGACAAAATGGTGTAGTTAGAAGAAAAAATCGATCACTACAAGAAAGGCCATACACTAGGCTCAATGAACATAAACTTCCTAAATATTTCTGGGGTGAAGCTATTAATACCACATGTTATGTAATAAATGGAATATCTATTAAAAATATCATCAACAAAACCCCATATGAAATATGGAAAGGAAAGAAACCAAACATTGGGTATTTCAAAGTATTTGGATGTAAATGTTTTATTCTACATGATCGCGAAAACTTCAGTAAATTTTATACAAAATTTGACAAAGGAATCTTTGTAGGATACTCCATCAATAGTAAAGCCTATAGTATTTACAAAAAATGAACCCTAGGTAATTCAAGAATCTATCCATGTCACTTTCGATGAATTCAATCTCTTTCTACCTCACTAATTATATGATAATGAAGACAAATAAACCATTCTATAACAAAAGATATAAACTATTTCCATTAACACCCCCGAAGTTTCTTTCAGAGACACTTCTGATCCATAATGACACACATCATAATCTACCAAAAACATAAAAATTAATCACCGATTACCCTAAAAACCAAATGATTAGTAAACCCTCCCATAGTATAGTCCCTCATTCTAAATTAAAGTGCATCCAACAACTTTGCCTTCATCACAAATATAACCTAAACTATAACTGAAGTTAAAAAAGATGAATAATGGATGTAGGTTATGCAAGAATAATTAATTCAATGTGAATGAAATCAAATGTGGACACTTATACCCCCACCTAAAAATCACACCATTATAAGCAAAAAATGGATTTTTAAAAATAAAAAAGTACGAATCTATATCATTCATAAAAAAGTACATCTTGCTGCTCAAGGTTACAAACAAGAAGAAGGTATTGATTACAAAGAAACATTTAACCTCGTAACCCGACTAGAAGCCATATGTATGTTACTTGTTTTTGCATGTTTTAAAGATTTTAAACCATTTAAAATGGATGTAAAAGTTTCTTTTTAAACGATTACATTGATGGAGAAGTCTATGTAAAATAACCCATTGGTTTTGAAAACCAAAAATTCCCTAACCATGTCTTCCAACTTACAAGAGCACTTTGTGGTTTAAAACAATCCCCACAACCATAATATGAATGTCTAAGCAACTTTCTCATCTCACATGGTTTTATGAGAGTATTATTTGATACTACCTTGTTTATTAAAATCCCAAAATAGGTAATTCTCCTCATTCAAGTTTATGTTGATAATATTATATTCGGATCCACGAACAACCAAATGTGTGAAGATTTTGCCTCATGCATGCACAAAGAATTTGAAATTATCCGAATGTAAAAACTCACCTTAGGTTTAGAAGTCAAACAAACCAAAATAAGAATTTTCATAAACCAATCAAGATACGTCAAAGATATAACTAAAAAATTTGGACTTAATCATGCAAATCCCTTTAACACACCAACGGGGTTTTTAAACCAAAATTGATAGTGAGGAATCTGGAAAAGATATTAATAAGAAACTATCACGTGGCATGATTATAAGCTTACCTTATTTAATTGCTAGCCGTCCTGATATAATGTCTAGAATTTGCTTATGTGCTAGATTTCAATCCCAACTAAAAGAATATCATCTTATTGTCGTTAAAAGAATATTTTATTACCTATTAGGAACCTCTGACTTAGGAATTTGGTATCCTAAACACACTTATCTTGATGTTATAAGTTACTCAGACACTGACTGGGTCAGTTGTCAAGTAAGTCAAAAAAGTATAAGTGAAAGAAAAAACAATCGATTGCTTTATCCATGACAGAAATTGAATACATTGTCGTTGGTTATTGTTGTGCTCAAAGTTTGTACATTAAACAACAATTGAGAGACTTTAAAAATATATTTTTCAAAATACCAATCATGTATGATAACACAAGTGCAATTTTCCTCACCAAAAACCTTGTTCAACATTCAAAAACGAAACATCTTGATATTAAACATCACTTTTTACGATATTACATTCAAAAAGGGGATGTAGAACTACGATTTATTTCTGCCGAAAAATAACTTGCGGATATTTTTATCAAACCACTTCCCGAAGATCATTTTTGTGCCATCTATTGAGAAGAGGAGTGTTATTGCAACCGGCTAATTGCACCGTAATTAGCAACCGGCTGACATGGCTATATGAGTTGGCACTAGCAACTCACAAAACTCAACAATCCTTTATCTAGCTGGATGGGATCAAGATGGGTATAATTGCAAAGGTTTAAGTTTTTAGTTTTTTTTTCAATTTTAATTTTAAACAAAATATCTTAAAATATTCTAAATTCATTTCCAAATATGAATAAGACTCAATTAAAACGCGACACAATACAATTTTTATATTATTTATCTAACACAATCACAATATATTTTTTTATTAGTTGTGTTCGTATTAGTTTAAAAAATAGAGAATTAAGGTAAATGCCGTGTTCCTTCTTATATTTGAATTTTTTGAACAATGCTTTTCAAGTTTATAAATCTAGTCCATGTGGTACAATAACATTTATTTGTGTGGTCCCTTTAGAGTTAGGAGTTCATTTTTTGGGTCCCTGCCAGCGGCACCATTTTTCATGGTGTTTTTAGTACAGGGACTAAATTTATAAAATTACGTGGAGTGTCATGTTTTTATACACTTTGAGAATTATGAGGACCTTTTCCCAAAACACTCTTAAAAGAATATAAAGGTCATGCTTGTGTGCGTATTAGATAAATAAAATCAAAATCGTTTTGTGTCACATTTTAACGAATCGATTAAATACATTTTAATGTATTTAGCTACAGTTGATGTGCCACATATGCCACATATGCACACGCAATATATAAAATTATGTTTCATGTATTTTTTTAGCAAAATACATTTTTTAAACTAGTTTGAACACAAAAAAAAATAGTTTTTGCTACAAAAAAAAAAAGCAGTTTGATCAAAAAATTAAAAACATAAATGCACAAAACCGGTGCAATTATTATTTTTCAAATAAAAAAGGTTTAAATTTTTTTTTAACATGTTCAACATCATTTTTTTTCATAAAATGACATTTGATTGGAAAAACAAAAATAATTTTTTTATGCCGACTCATGATTTTTATGTGTCGATCGCGACACTGGTTATATTATGTGTCAATAAGCCAAAGCCAAAGTCAGAGCCAAGGGAAAAGCCAAAGCCAAATATATTATGTTGCTATTGTCTACAAAAAAAATGGTTAGTGTCGTTGGCGCGAACCCACATTCATTAAGAGATATGGGTCCGCGCCAAGAACACTAACCAATTGTGATAAAAAGAGGCACTAAAAAAATATTTTTAAAAAAAAATCCTAAGTTGTTAAAAAAATATTTTTTTTAGTGCCGTTTTTTACCGCAATTGGTTAGTGCCGCTGGCGCGTACCCAAATTCATTAAGAGATGTGGGTTCGCGCCAGCGGCACTAACCAATTGCTATAAAAAGCGGCACTAAAAAAATATTTTAAAAAAAAATCCTAAGTTGTTAAAAAAAATATTTTTTTAGTGCCGCTTTTTATCGCCATTGATTAGTGTCGCTGGCACGCACCCACATTCATTAAGAGATGTCGGTCCGCACCAGCGACACTAACCAATTGCGATAAAAGCGGCACTAAAAAAATATTTTAAAAAAAATACTAAGTTGTTAATACCGCTGGCGTGGACCCACATCTATTAAATGATGGGAATCCGCGCCAGCGACAATAACCGATCGCTGATGTATATTTTGATGTATAATTTTGTCGTATATTTTTTGACATACGTGATGTATATTTTGACGTATAATTTTTTCGTAAGTTTGTCAAAAAATATACGTGATGTCAAAAAATATTTTAAAAATATTTATATATAGCGTGTATTTAACGTATAGATTTTAGCAAAAAAAAATTTTAATATTTTAAAAATCGATTTGTTAGTGCCGCTGGCGCGGACCGACATCCATTAAATGATGCGGATCCGCGCTAGCGACAATAACCGATTGTTGATGTCTCAATTGTTAATAAATTGATATATACAAATTATTTTTTACCCTAAAAAAATCTTACCACAAAATAGTTATTAAAAAAATAGTTTCTAAAAAAATAATTTTTACACTAAGCCAACTTATAACGGGAAAAAAGTTATTCTTAAAAAATAGTTTTAACAAAAAATGAGTTTATAAAAAAAAACATTTTCAGAATATAATTTTAAAAAATAGTTTTTCAAAAGAAAAAGTAAAACAATTGACAAATGTAACAATCCGCACACACAAAAAAAGCCTCCTCATACCTACAACGCTGCCACCTCAGCAGCCACCTAAGCCGTTGGATGAATCCGGTTGCTTTCCCCCGGTACCAGAAGCATTATTCCTATTGAGAACTTGGAATAACCACTCTTCATGATATAAATTAAAAACCCTTTTTCTTATGGACCTCTTCTTATGAAGTTCGTTCCTTTGTCCCTCTATATTCATGTTTGCTCATCCCATTCTCTTGGTAATTCCTAACATTATCCAAGATATGTCGGATTCAAGAACGCATTCCTTTTCAAAAAAAAAACCACCCTTTTCGATAATGACAAAGGGGGAGAAATATGATACAATAAAAAGCCGGTATAATGAAAATATGCTACAACTAAGAGGAGAAAAATATTAAAAAAAAACAAGTCTCATAGAAAGGGGGATAATTTAAATCATTTTTCAAACTATATCAAATATATTACCACCATTAAAAATGGGGAGATTACGAAACCAAGTGTATTTAAAATAAAAGGATTTTGTATGATGACAACACAATTGATATAAGATCACAACTTTACCATCTTCTTTCTAAATGTACTTGATATTAAAATAAGCACTCAATCCATTATGAGATATGTTACCATGAAAACATCATTCAAGCAACCATGCAATTAAATCCATGCAAATACAACAAAGCCTTTCAACTAAGAAAATAAAGATAATGACCAAGACAAGGAAGATCACAAGCCATTTAAAGCTCACTTAAAACTTGCATCAAACCTTAGCTATCAAGCCTCAAGCATTGTTCAGACATCAACTAGTCAAACGAGCAAGTTCCCCTATATCCCACAACCTATGGTGATTAAACTCATGAATGAATCACATCACACGCCCGTAATTGGGGATTCAAGCAAGTTAAAGAATCCTCAAAAGCCCAGTTGATTATTAATTTCTTTTGTTATAATTTAGGAACCATTGTAAAAAAGTAAAGTAACATGTTTATCTTGTATATGCTCAAAACTTACACACCTAAACCCACTTTAGATCTCTATAAATCTTCCCCAAAGCATGGACCTAAACCCAACATCCTTTTACCCTAAACCTGGGAAGTTCAGTTGACTAAACCTTTATTTTAGTGGATTAAAAGTAGTTTAGCTAGCTAAACTTTTGACGACCAACTAAAACTTTGAGACAACTAACTACAACCCAACCAGAATGAGGTTTAGTTAACTAAACCTAACTTTTAGTCGACTAAAAGTTCCAGATTTTCGGTAATAATTTTGGTAAAAACCTCTAACCTTTTATCCTAATACTATAACCATGCTAACCTGATTACCAAACATTTTACGAACATTTAGTTTCCTTTTAACACTATAAATAAATCCCATCACTGCCATTCCAAATCATATAAGTTCACAACAACGTCACCTTGAGTAAAGTTCCATCATCCCACCTTGTGTCATTCCATCTTTAAGTTTCTAGAGAGAGATTAAGAAGACCCATTTGAGATCTTCAAACCCTAAACCACCATTTGAGTCTAAGCTTCAAGAAAACCCACTTGAACTTAAAGCTTCATCCTCAATACCTTTTTAGTAAAGTTACGATCCTAACACCCACTTGTGCTAAAGCTTTACTTGAAAACCCATTTGAGTTATATACTTGTGATTATTGTTTACTTGTCTTTTTAGATGGAGAAAGTAAACTCATTATTCCATTATTTCTGTAAAGCAACTTTGCTTTACATTTTGATTACAAATCTTATTATTGTGACTCATAAATAACTTCATTGTATCTTATCGGTCGGTAGTGTTGTTATTGCGAGTAGTCATGGCGTTTAAACACCTTAGGCTATTACCACTACACCAAATCTGTCGAATTGTCAAGGTCATTGACCTTGACAACTTTAGCTTGTCAAGGTCAATGACTGTGATAATACTGGGCGAGATAACTTTTTTTGTCATGGTCATTGACTGTGACAAGTTCGTTAGAATTGTCACGGTCGTGTCACGGTCCTTGATCGCGAAAAGATTTGTTACGGTCAAGGACCGTGACAAGCCCGTGACATTCTTTAAAAAATTATCACGGTCAATGACCGTGACAATTCTGGGCAGAATTGAAAAAAATTCTGTTGGACAGTATGGCCACTACCACTGCCCAACAGTATATTTGTACCTGTTATAGTAACGTTGTACCTGTTCAAACATCATATATCCAAATAAAATAGAGATAATGCAAATATACATTCAAAATAGAGAGAATATGCATCACCATATAATCCAAATATAATTCAAATGTAATAATTTAAAATAATTCAATTCAAACTTAAATCAATGTCACTAAATGTCTGGGGTATGGTTAACGCTGAGGAGGTGAGTAGGCCACACGATATACGAATTAACACATCCACTAATATACGTCGTGCCGCATTATTTGCGCAACCACAATTGGGGGTTCTCCTTCCCAGGCATCACATGCGTGACGAGCACCCTGGACTCGATGTCTTGAAGCTGACGTCCATGAACTAGTGCACCCTGGATGATATTCGGGTCCCTCAACCCCCGCCCTATCCGCTGGCCATCAAATATGTCTATTATAAACACGCTCGGCCAACCAGGTGTCGACATCGGTCTGTTGAAGGGAGCCAAATAGGGAAGTGGATCATTAAAGTCCGCACGTCTCGATAATGAAGCAGCGAGGTCCATATCCTCGTCCTCCCACACCTCCTCCCGTACCGCCTTCTCCTTCCCTTTACCCTTACGGTTTCCGCCCAACGAACGCTTCACGAATGAGTACATATCCTGGACTGTCTCCTCCAAACGGGACAGCCTCGCGTCATGTGAATTCACCGTTTGAGTCAACCCGGTGTCACTCGTCTCCAATCTGATGATCCTAGATTTGGCCACCCGCGAGTTCACCCCCCTTGTCCTCCCCTTGCGATCAGAGCCAAGCACTTGGCTGAGTGCGTCTGTGGACAAATATGCCTTGTCGGCATCAGACTGCGACTCATGGACTTGCTTAAGCTTTGCCTGAAACGACAAAAAGCACATGATTAGTAAAATAAGTAAATTAAAAAAATTATAACGTAATTAACAAAAAGTAAATTATTGGATTACTTATAATCATGGCCGCGACGCTTGGGGACACCTCCTTGTCCTTCTCCTTCTTCGTTCGAAGAGCCACATAAGTATCGAGCCTATATGGCCTACTCCCAGGGCCACTCCCTGTCCCCTGAAATAAAATAAAGTAAAATTAGTATCGGCCCCGCAAAGTAAAATAATGCAGAATAATATATTTTATGTAGTTATAGAAAAATTAAATCTTACCATCATCCTATGCTCCACCTCGGTGTAAGATGTCCGGCCGGAGTAGTGCACGTCCGTCTTTTTTGCTCGATTTTTCCTTCCCGATTGGCGAGATGCCAATTGTCTCTCCCCGATCTCATTGTCAATGAACCTTTGCCATTGTGCCAATGAGATCGGTTCCTTCGGCGGGACGAATTCACGCCTTTGAATAATGGACTCTCGTGCCTTCCCAAAGTACCGGGTCCGCATATTTTTCTTCCACGTCTTGTGTTGCTCCCTCAACTGCTCCAAGACGAAATCGCGTAGCTTTGGATCCAGGTTGAATTGTTCCTGTCCAACAAATACAATGTTAGTTGCAAATAAATATAAAATGAAATTGAAATCGAAATTGAAATTGAAATTGAAATATTCATATAAATATAAATATATTACCTGTAGTGCCACCCAAACAACTAACTTGAGCTCATATGGCACCTCCTTCCAACTAATGTACCCCGGACCGATGATCGTCTTTACCAGCTCGAGGGATCTCGCTAATAGCTCGGACTTGTTCTCGATGGGATCCCCAATTTGCCATATTTGGGGAGACTAGGGACCGAGGAGCCCTCGTCGCCTCCGCTACCACCGAGCCAAGACGACATCATCATAACCAGCATCATCATCCTCGCCTTAATACCTGAAGGAGACATTTGCTGTAAAAAAATGTTATTAGTACATATCAAAATGAATTAAAAGAAGACATGCAAATATGTACAATTACTACAAATAAAAATGAATTGTTACTGTTAAACACCTCAATTCTGAATTCCAAAACAACAACATCTAGCTCATAATATGTACAAGAGTGAAACATCCCCACCCCCACCCCTACTGCCCACACACACGCACACTACACAAGAGTGAAAATGATAAAGTGCAAATCAATTAAAAACATTAAAAATTGATGTTTCGGTACAAATTGGAATATTTATTACAAATTGAAAAATTATTTGAAATTCGGGTTATCATCAAAAATAGATTTATAGTATGTTTCATTTAATTATGTCTTATTTATATTCAAATTCAATTTATAATAGAAATTTATATTTCCTCCATCTCTTCTAAAGGGTGAGTGGTCCTATCCCATTCAAGACCGCATTTTTCTGTAATATACTTAACAGCTCATGCACATTGTTACAATTTGAAAAAAAATCGGCAGCATATCCCCGTAGTTCTCCAAGTACACAACGTAGATTGACAAGTGTGTGTGTTATTTTAATTGATCAATTGAAATAATAGTCACACGTGTCAATCTAGTATGTACCCAGAGAACATTAAGATACGACTACAGAACTTCCTCCAAAAGTAACAACTTTAAGCCACTAATAATATTATACAGAAATTATGCAGTCCCAAACTGTCCAAACGGGACAATTCGAGAGATCTCATTACAGGGATAATGACTCTCGAACGGGTCTAAGGGCTATTGAACGCGTACGCATAAGAACTAGAAGGCTAGTATCTATGCGCACTATATGTAATTTCAAGTATGTTTCATTTAATTATCATACTATATATATATATTATTCGATATACAAAGTAATTTTTAAAAAAAGTTGAAAAAACCCACTCCCATATGGACAATAATCCAGTGGTCATGCCACTTTTAAAATTAACCAACCCAACATCGATCCACTATAATCCAACACCAATGTCAACAACAAATGTGTATCCCATACTCCTTCTGATTCATCTACTCAATTAATTATTTTCATCAATTAAACTAACAGTTAAAGTATACAATTATTAATTTATTAATTTACAATGAGGGACAATCAATCAATTCGTTTACAAGGGACATCACGCACACTACACACACATATACACACGCGCGCACATACACACACACACACACGTAGCCCCCCACCCCTACCCCCCACCCATCCCTTCCCCTCTCCCTTCCCCCCCCCCACCCTGCCCCACCTCCTCCCCCTCCCCACCCCCACCCACCACACACATGCACACGCACACACACCACACATACACAAACAACCCCCACCCCTACCCCCACCTTGCCCCACCCCCTCCCCACCCCACCCCACCCACCACACACGCACACACACACACGCACAACCCCCCCTCCCCACCCCCCACACACGCACACACACATACACACACACATGCACATATATACACACACACATACAGATATATATATACACACACACACACACACATATATATATATATATAAATGGAAGAGAGAGAGAGAGAGAGAGAGAGAGAAAGTAACCTGAAAGTAGAGAGAGAGAGTGCGGCGTAGAGAGAGAGAGAGAAAAAATGAGGGAAGAAACGAGGGGGGAAAAAGAAGGGAAAAGAGTTTTTTTACTACGACATTTGTCACAGTCGTGTCACGATCATTGACCGTGACAACATTATAAGTATTGTCACGGTCAATGACCGTGATAATCTTTTGTCACGGCCTTGTCACGGTCAATGACCGTGACACAAAATGCGTGTTTTTTTTATCACGGTCAATGACCGTGACAAGGCTAAGCGCTGGAAGGGTGCCAATTTACCCATTTTGGTGTAGTATACGTGGGTACCGCTTGAGCAATGACAGGTTTAGCATTTTATTGGTTGCAGTTTGCAAGGTATTATTTTTTATGAGATTTTGGTTCCACCATAAGTGAATCGGAGATAGTGGAGCTCTAGAGTACTGTCTTGAGCGTGGACGTAGACAAAGGCTGAACCATGTTAAAATATCGGTTTACAAAGTTTCAATTATCCTTCTCTCTTAACCACTTATATTTATTGTTTATTAATTACTTACTTATATGTATATTTATCATATTGAAATTAATCATAACATCTTAGTTAAGAAAGTTTTAAATTTACCGTTAAACCTATATACCCAAATCACTCCCCATTTTAGGTATAATTTCAGGCTAGCACAAAAAATTAACATTACAAACTTAAAAAATGTACATAATTTCATACCAACAATGTAGGTAAGAATCCTATCACTCTTCCAGGCTATTGATGCTTTGCAACTGATTCCATCATAAAATCAATCATCTCATTTGTCGAGTTTTAGTTTTTAATTTTACTGAGGTTAGTTACATAGCTAACAAATCCCCATCCAATTGTTATCTCTGATGTTGTAACAAGGTAGTTGCTATCAGGTAAGTTGTCAACAACCTGACAACATCCTAAATGTCATCTTTTACTGTAGGGTTTATTCTTTCTTTAATTTTCTTCTTCAGGTCTAGTTGTGTTATCCATTGTTCATTAATAAAACTTCTATTTATGAACTCATTATCCTTTAGCTTAGGTTGATGTTTGCAATTTTTCATGGCCTGTTTTCTATGGTCAATCCTAAATTATTTTTCATGTGATGGCTTTTAAATTTCAATGTAGAATCACCAATCAAACCCTTTTCTCGCGTCGTTATATGTTTGAACTAATTGGCATATATCTTCATCATAATTCCTCAGTGATGCAACTGTTGCTTTTCCCTCCCGCATCTCTTTGAAAATCTGATGGAATGGTGTTTTTTGTAGGGAAACTTTTTGTTCATTTGTAAGATTTAGCTTGTTCATCACAGTTATTGTTCTAACCAACGTTTAACCGTAGACACGTTTTAAGCTCTTTTTTCTTTAAAGCTTTTGATTTTCTTCCGCTGTTACATATTATTTCACATCATTATAGTTGAAGTGTAATTTGATATTTCACACTTATATTTCTCATTTCATATCGAGGTGCGATTTCGAACTGTAATTTTACAAAGTTATTTCACATTGACAAACATTTACATTTTCGAATGATAATTCGCATTACAGTTTTCTTAAATCTAAATAGAGATATCAATCAAATCTCATGACAATGACTGACATTATTAACATTAGAATGTTATCAACGCATTAAATAAGTTCTTACATTCGATCTGAATGTAATTCCAGATGAACGCAATGATGACAAGCAGTTTAATTCCTAAACTCATCGAGTATGATATTTTATATTATCAGTTGGTTGTTTCTATAATGAATCTGATTTAGACACAAGTGTCAATTTCTTTTTGTCCTTGCCATTTACTAAGATGAAAAAAATATAAAATAATATTGATATTCAGCACCAGATGAACATGATAAATAGGGGAATGAGGAATATATTAGGAACTTACATTTTAATCTTCAAACAGAACAACTCGAAGCTTGTACTAAAATGGTATTGTCAACTCGAAGCTTGTACGGGATAAAGATTTTGTTATGATAATCGATTATTCCTTTTGAGTTGTCAATTTTAAGTTAAATGTTACACGTGTTTCAAAAATATTTTAATATATAATATTTATTAAAAAGAGCTTTAGATTAAATATATTCTAAAACAAGATTTTTAATTTCAAAAGTTTTATGAGATAGTATAGATATTAGGTACTTGATAAATGCTTGTTCAACTATCTCCCCCGAGGCCAAAGCTGACAAATAAACAAAAAATAATAATAATTAACTAATGACTTCGTGACGTGACCCCGACCCCTTCCATTCCTTGAATTGAAATAAATATCCATCATCCACGTTAGCCTCTCTCCTTTTCTTTGAAAACAAACCCAATTCAAATCTGGAATACTAATTTTTTAATCCAAATTCCCAATAGGAAAAAAAAATCCCATCTTTCAATTTACAGCCATGACAGAGGTCCTCAACTCACCCCCTTCTTCTTCTTCCTCTTCCTTACCTACACAAACCCAAAATGACACATTATTCCAACCACAATCTCTTGTCGAAGAAGAACAAGAACAAGAACAAGAAGAAGAAGAAGTGAAGGAGAGGGACAACAAGGATAGTTTTCAGTTATCACTTTTGGCATTTTTGGTGGCCCTTTTCAGGAAATCTTTTTGGGTTACTACTTGCAAGACGGGTACGGAAGAGCTTTGTGCCATGGACATTGGCTGCCCCACTGATGTGCGCCATGTTGCTCATGTTACCTTTGATAGGTTCAATGGCTTCTTGGGTTTACCCCTCGAGTTTGAGCCTGAAGTGCTCAGGAGAGCTCCTAGTGCAAGGTACATTCATTCTTGCTACATAATAATCTCACAATTGGTTTTTCTTCTGCTGCTAGGAATTTTTTAAATAGGGTCTCTTTTTCTCATGACAAAAGATATAGGATTTATTGCTTATCACTTATATTGGTTTGTGCATTTTGTGTTTGTTGAATTTGGTTTGGTATAGGCAATGGGTCGGGTTGTGTCGGTTTCGTGTCGGGTCTAATCGGGTTCGTGTCAATATCACCTCTACACAAACCCAACCCGTTGAGCATTTTGTGTGTACCGTGTCGTGTCTTATCGGGTTCGTGTCGTGTTTGGATCATGTTGAAGTCGTGCATTAATGAGTAATGTATATGTGACTCCAATATACCTCGTTAACGAGTCAGGAATACACACACACACATGTATATGTGAGTTAGTATCTCCAATATACCTCATTTATGTTAATATATCTAGAGAATGCGCTTCTACTTTTCTGGGTAAATGAATGAATTCTTTGTTGAAATTTGATCGAGATGATCTCTATTTGATCTCATCATCATGGAGTTTATTTCCACCAAATTTCATCAAAAAAATCAACCATTTAGTGGGTGAAATAAAAATTGGATATATAGGGGCAATTCGGCCGTTAAAACTTTGGATAATCATCTCACCTACTAAATGGTTGAAATTTGGCTTCGTAGTGGGGAAAACATCATTCTAGACCAAAGTTCGTCAAAAATTCATTCATTTACCCTCTAAAAAAAGAAGTACGTGCTTTGGGTACGTTACATGAGGAACTACACCAAATTTCATCCAAAAAGTCATTCATTTACCTCCAATTAACCCCAAACAATGGATGTATGTTGCTTGGATTTGTTAAATGAGGTATGTTTAGGAGCCTTATTATATATTGTTTTTCTGAACTCTACATGAAATAATAGCAGTGAGAGATTTAATAAATGGCATCTAACTTATTTTGTGTCAACCAACTATTTAGGGATTGAAACCCTTCCATTTAATAATGAAAGGATTTTGGTCTGCTCTGTAGTTGGTTAAAGCTGTAGGCCACTCTTTAGGAAGATGTTGATTTGGCACCGTGTGCTCTCTAACGGCTATGTCTTTCTTTGCTAGATCTATTGTCGCCTAGAAAATTGCTGCAATTAGATAGGAAATTTGTCTGATGTTCAGGAGTCTAGAAATTCAAACCGTTAATTTGGAGTTGAGAAGTATATGGGTTTTTGGAGTGGTTGGGTGGTTGATTTTAGGTAGAAGTTTGGGAAGGGGGTTTCTTGTACCTAGTGTAGGTCTCTATGTTTTCTTTTTCTTTTGTTTGTCTAATGTACTGGGCTGCTGCATCCTTTTGGTGCTTTCTTATATATTTTTATTCATAAAATAATCTGACTTTTGGAAATGCTGATAGTTATATGTTTGAGATTGAGGATTATGATAGTTTTAGATAAGGATAAGATGTAACGTTAGCTGTCTTTGGTTGCCGAAAAATTGATGAGAGCCGCTGAATGTTTTGATCATCGCAATAGCCATTTAAACCAATTTGCATAACTCTTCTCTGTTCTCTATTCTTTGGGAAACTACCACACCAATGTTTTGAATTGCGGTTGCCCAAGGTATCACATTTTGACCTCAGGGTTGCGTCACTTAAATAGCATCGCGTAAGCTATTCGTGCATTTGATTATTATAATTAAATAAATACAAAAAATCTATATTTAATTCACAAAAATTCATAAAATCATCTTAAACATAATACTACATTCCTAGTAAATACAATCATCTTAAACATAGTACTACATTCCTACCAAAGAAAATCATTCAAATAAAGTCATGAAATCATAAAGCAAATTATTCTAAACAAAATGCTAGACAACCCAAATAAATCCATACAATTATTCGAAACACATTAAAATCCAAAATAGTAAACTGACAAGAAAATAAGAAATAAAAAAAGCCCCCCTTATCCAAACATAAAGGGAATTGAACACGAAAAAAGAAAGTAAATTAAATTCAAAGATGCAGTCCCATATAAATTAAATAAACAAAAACTATAAGACCTTAACCCCACAACACAGATATTGCGATTCATGTGAAGCAACGTGTAGCTAAACAGTAAACTACATATAAGCAGAGATGCGAATGTTAAAAAAATAAAAAATGACGTAAACCACCTGTCAAAAGGCTCCTGAAAATATCTAACATACACTTAGAGAGAGAAATACTCTTTTCTATTCAAAATTCAAGTCTACCTCAAATGAGGCTTACAAGTGGGTATTTAAAGAGAATGAGTAGCTTAGGATCCAAGCTAAGGCCCTAATTACAAAAATGCCATTACTACTCCAAGCCTTTAAATACTAAAGCAAAACAAATGAAAATACAAATAATAAAAGAAAAGAAAACATACAAGAAAATAAAATGACTAATAAAATCCTAAAATATGGCCCATTTCCATCAAAAAAATAAAAACTTACAATGTATGCAAAAATAAAAATAAAAACTTACAACGTATGCGACTATTTCGATAGATGGGGAGGGGGTCTCTTTTTTTTTTTGGCCTCGTGTGCTCGACTCTTTTCCTTTGAACGAGCGTGTTTTGAAAAATGGGCGTAAACATAAAAAACGTAAATAGAGGAGCAATTGCGTGAAATACTGCACGCTTTTTATGACAAACGCTATTTTATATGCTCAATATCGCGTTTGAGTAGCGCAAAATGCAATAGCATGCAATTTAAAACACTGTACCACACATTCCAATTTCACTGAAGTCTGTTTGCAATCCCCTATATGGTAGGATACAAGCTGTCAATTTTGGGGAATTTATTTATTTTATAAAATAATATTTTACTTCTACGTGAGATAATAGTTCTATTCTATTTTAGAGTATTGATATGAACGGTAGTTCATTGACATATGGTGTACATGATCGCAGAGTTAGGATCTGAATTTTACTTCTCTATTGGAGATTACTTATTTAGGTATCCCTTTTTAGTTCTCCTCCTATGTATCTACTTCCGATTTGCCGTCGATATAATGACACATAGGACACAGCACATGCATACAATGGGGCACAGTCACATTGACACAACGATAAAGATATATATTTTCTATATATAAAGTCTAAACAGAGATTGTTCTCTACAAGCTAAATGTAATATCATATGGTTATAATGTGAAGTGGTAATTATGAATCATAATAATCAATTGAACTGCTATTATGTGAACTATGAAATTAGTACAGAATACTTTTATCTGAGGTTGTGTATATATATATATATATATATATGCTACCCCGATGCAAATTAAGTTTCCCGTTTTCAGTCTGTCCCCAAAGTAAGAGTCTTGTTTCTATAAATAGTATATAAAACCACGTGAGATTCCAAAGCTACCCATTTTGACAATACCCATGAGAGAGCAATGATCCAAGGTGCATGTGTTGCATTCCATAGGTATTCATAATTCTTAGGAGAGGATCAATTCGGAACGTAATAAGTTTTAAGAAAACGTTTGACTTTTCATACGAGGACTCTTAATTATGGACAGCGTGAGTAATATACATATATATATAATCTGAAACTATATCAATATTGAACTTTGGACATATAATAGTTCCGAATCGAATCTCGTTAGAAAGATCTTTTGTCTCATGGTAGCCTGCTCCAGTCCCCTTACGAAACTCGTTATTGGCTTAGCCATACACTTCACATGTTTCTAGCGATTCACATGGCATCATCAAATGATACAAGTCTTGTATGAGAATCTACAATGCACTAGAACGCCCTTGTTGACGATTTGTGTATATATATATGTTGGTTTTGGCTCTCCTATTTTTTCAGTTTTGGTTTATTTACAAATTTGCCATTTTGGCTCAAATCTATAAATACAAGTGTTATTTCTAGGTTTTGAGAGAGGACAAGTTTGAGAGCTATTTTGAGAGTTATCAAAGCTAAAGAGAGATAGAGCTCCCATTTGAGGGGTGAGTTCTTGTGAGTGACTTTCTAAGAGAGATAAATTGTGTGTGTGTATAACCTTTGGGTTTCTCCATTTATCTATAGAAAGAAGAAATCCTCCTTGGTGGATGTAGCCCAAATTTGGGTGAACCACGGTATATCGTTGTTGTTTTGCTTTGATGATTGCTTGTATGTTCTTATTGTTTCTTAATTGATGCTTGGTTGATTTGATTGGGAGTTTGCACGATAGTTCATTTTCGGAACAAGGTCTTGGGTGTTTTCCGCACACCAAGTGTTTGATAAAATTCCCGAGTGAGTTTTATCGTCTAAGTCGCTAGAGATAGTCTTGCTTTAGCGCAACAATATATATATATATATATATATATATATATATATATATATATATATATATATATATACGCATCAAGGTTCTAAAAGGCGCGAGGTGTGGTCAAGGCGTAGAGGTCAAGCCTCAAGCCTTAGGAGCCTAGGCAAAGCTTAGGCGTAAAAAGGCGTTTTTCCTTTTTTTATTATTTTAATTATTCTAAAGCTAATAATATAATAAAATAATACATACCTTGAATTTTAAAAATATATCCGTATGTTTGGTAGCCATCTTTCTCATATTCATGCTTCATAATCAATATATAAAATATATTTTGATTGTTTTGGACGAGATATTGGTTCGATTTGTAAAAAAAGGTCTTTAAATGGCGATATCATTTCACTAAGGCATCTTTGTTTTAAAAAAAAGTGCGACTTAAGCTTTTTACCAAGAATAAGGTGTAATAAGGCGTAGGCGATGCGTTTCTCTCAAGCCTCAAGTCTAGGCGCGCCTTTTAGAACACAGATATACATGCATAATTGCTCTCGTAAGGACTTGAAAGTAAGGATCATGATCATCACCATTAGATGCATTCTCTCTCCTCAATTATAAATGCATCTAGTAATGGAAAACATGGTCATTATTTTGGGTCCTTACAGGAGCATTTGGATTCCCCAATATAATCCCCATCAGCAAACTCATGCAGGGGTAACAGTTAACCTTCTCTTGTCTGCTATAGATGTTGATTCTTTTGTGAGAAAACATGTTAGGTTAGTTTACATCATCATTTGGCTGCATAGTCATGTGTTACTGATCTTGGATTTCTTATTTGATCATTTGGTGTCACTAGTATATCATACTCCCTGTGTCCCAATTCAAGAATCCCAATTCAAGATTCCCGATGCGATTTTCACATTTATTAAAGATGCCACTAATCAATGGCCAAGATCAAGACATATTAGCTATTGTGACATTTGGTCCATCAATGTTTGACTAAAAAGAAAAGGGGACTTTTAATTTGGGACAACCAAAAAAGGAATAGTGGACTCTTAATTTGGGTTCGAGAGAGTAGATTTCTAAGTAAATTTAAATGCAATTTGACTTAAGTTACTTTAACACCCTTCCATAAGATTCATTATAAGTTGGTAAAACTTCACTCAAGACACACACAGGAACTTGTTCATTGGAGTTTCAGAGCTTATTTACTTATATTATATTTTACATTATGATGGTTGCATATATTTTGAAGTTGTGGGCATGTTTGAATTGTAGGATAGCTGCATTTCTAAGACTTTGACATGGGTTTTATTATATCTGTTGCAGTGCCACTGTTTTTGGAGTTTCCACAGAATCCATGCAGTTGTCATATGATCACAGAGGGAACAGTGTTCCCACAATACTCTTGCTGATGCAACATCATTTATATGCTCAAGGAGGCTTGCAGGTGCATCATTGTTTTCTTCCCCCAAAATTTCTTTCTCATTACCTAATCACATACATAAAATTCTGAGATATGGTTTCTGTAATCAACTCTGAATTGTCAAACTTTTAAAAATGCATTCCTGTTTACATCAAAAACCTCCATTTGAATGGGGGTTGGTATGTGAGATGTGTTAGTATAGGGATGTTTTCTACATTTAATAAAAATGATTTTGTCTTTTTTTACACTTTCCTTTTTATTTAAGGGCCTTGTCCGAATTCCCCAGCTATTAATAGGTATCTGGTGTACTCAAATTCCACAACAGATTGAAAAGAAAAGTTAAAAGAAAAAGCAGTTTATGTAGTCGCTGGTTAGGCATTGATCACGTGATAATATTTTGTTGGACTGTTCCGAACCAAGTTCTGATTCTGATTGTATAGGTGCAATTGCGGAAAATCAAGGAAAAAATGGTGGAACCCTGCTAGAAGTTGAAATCCAAAAAAGATTTGAAACTATCTTTTCTGTCACTGTCTTTGACTAACTTGACATGGGTCCCCATAACTAATATATTATTATAAAAGTTTATATGAATTTTAGTTTTGTCAATTCAATTCGACTTGTATTTAGATGAACTTCCTCTTCAAATGCATTGAATTAGGATAATATTATGATTTAATCAAACTTCTTCTGATTGAATTTAAGCTCTATGATTTTCTAATTTTGGATGATTACTGTAGACCTTATTATCAATATTTCGATTTACTTGTGCAGGCAGAAGGGATTTTCAGAATCACTGCAGGAAACAGTCAGGAGGAGTATGTCAGGAATCAGCTAAACAGGGGAATGGTTCCAGAAGGCATTGATGTACACTCTTTGGCAGGTCTCATCAAGGTATAATGGTTTTGCAACACCACGGAAGTTCTCTTTAATAAAATCTTTTTCTTGTCACATGCATATGCAAATAGTGACGTCACAATTGGATATTTATTTGTTAGAATATTGATCACGAACTCACCCAGGCTCGTCTGTTCATTTCATTGCATCTTCTTGTTGTAAACACCATATATACGTGTTTCATCCCCATTTGGCGTTGCATTAACCATATGCTAACTCATGAAAAGAATAACATAAAGATGCCTATTTTGATTCTTCCCCCTATCTTATTCCCACCTTTGCTGTGGATCAGCAATTGCCATAGAGTGCAGTCCAACAATTCCATATCTTCTATTGTCCCTTACTAATTATAAAGGGTTACTCCAAGTAATTGGCCATCATATTTCAGTGAGAATATGCACAATGATGTCGCTATGCCATCCCTATGTTGATGAGGAATACAATAATAAGAAATTTAGACACTTGGGAATTTTGTGTGGATTTTATTTAGCACAACTATTTAACCATGATGTACAATCACTTTTGAGCACATTATGTTGTTGGCCGTTGGGACGTAATTTTTTTGGTGCCTTTAGCAGCTGCCGTTATATTTGGGAACTTCTTTAATGGTGTTTATAAGATTGGATTGCGATGGATGTAATTTTGGAAATTGAGGATTTGAGGGTCAATTAAGTCTTGTTCTAGTATCAGGGTACTTTTGTATTTTAGTTAGACTTAGGCTTTTTATTTCGATTATAAATATGATGTATGTAACATTGAGTGAATTGAACAATGAGTGCCAAAATTCCTGCTGGAATCTCTGTTCCTTTTCTTTCCAATTGGTTCTGTGTGACATCTACGTGTCCCCTATGAAAAGGCTACTGATTATCAGTCCTCTTTTTGATAGACAAAGCACTTCCATATAAAAGGGACAAGGAACCTAAAATAAGGTAATTACTCCCAGTTCTCCACTACATACCATCTATATGGGGTATTTTGGAATTTTTAGATTGGTGCCATCTGATTGAGAGAAAGGGGGAAAAGTAAAGTGTATGGGAAAACTTGGATGTTATATCCATTTGATCCTGAAGCAAGTGAGCTTCTTTTTACCCCTTATATAGCTAAAACCTCAGCTTTTTGTCAAGCAGTCTTTAAGTCACAAACACGCGTCATTAAAATTTGAAGTGCAGATCCAAGTCACTCCACTGACCTGCAATTATCGCCATTCAGATGCTCCCTTCATCCCATATTATGAGTTCCTATCTAAAATTCAGAAATTTTAAGGAAACAATTTTGTTTTTTCAATTATAGCCTGCCACCTTAGATCAACATATTGAGTTTCTACATCTTAAGCGTTGCTAAAATTTCATATTATTTTTATACCGATATTTTTCAGAAACAAGACTCCTCATTTGAGATGGCCGAAAAAAAAGCATGACTCTTAATTTGGGACGGAAGGAGTATCTTCAAAATATTTGCAATGGTGTATGTTGGTGGTTGAAATTGGATTATGACTGTAACTTGGGTTACAAATGGTTGGCCCATGTAATCCCTTCATACTGATTTCTTTCTTTTGTACTAAATGACTCAAAGTTATGTATTAGATATACATGGACTGTATGTGCAGACTACAAAGTCTACATTGGATAAGCATATACTCAAATTTTTTCATGATAATTCGCCTCATTGTATGCGAATTGTACATTCAAACTTCCTATATTTAGCGTATCTAATTAATTACCTTTTCACCTCTTATCATAGTTGAAAATGTAAAAGATAAAACAAATTGGTCCTATCTTTTTACTTACAATTTTAAATATTCATCTAGAGCTGCAAGTCTATTATTTGCATTTGATAGTGCATTTCAAAATAATATCCGTATATAAATTTGTATTGGGTCAATGAAGTGGGAAAACTATGGGCTCGGTCCATTTTATATGCATTAAGAACTGTTGAGTTAGGGTCTAGATTATAAATTGATGTGTGAGAGTGAATGCTCTAGGTTTCACCATCATGGAGCAATAGTGAGTTACGAGCATCTCCAATGTAAATATGGACATGTCTACATAATTTTGTCCTATGTGGTACAAAAAAAATTCTTCATAGACAATGAAATAAAAAAAACATTCTCTAACATCTGCAATGAATCTGGATCCTACATGGCTTTATATTACCGTCTTCATTTCTGCATTGGAAAATGGAATATTTTTCTTAAGTTGTACTCTTTTGTTGACCGCGTTGACAAGATAATCCTCTATCCGTCTACATGTGCCATTCTCAAAATGTCTTCCCCCATTTTCGGACGCAAGTTTTATTATTTTTGGTCTCAAAATCTATGGGATCCTATGCGGCACCATAATTTTACCCAATTCGTAAGTGCATATGAATGATAAAGATTAAGTTTTATATGACTGTAGGCTTGGTTCAGAGAGCTCCCAAATGGGGTATTGGACCCCCTTTCAGCAGAGCAGGTAATGCAGTCTCAGACGGAAGAAGAATGCTCTGCGCTTGTGAGGCTTCTACCCCCAACGGAAACTGCCCTGCTGGAATGGGCCATCAATCTGATGGCCGATGTTGTTCAACAGGAACACGTAAACAAGATGAATATCTGCAACATTGCTATGGTATTTGCCCCAAACATGACACAGGTGAGTTTCAACTGGAAATTTTGGTGTTGAGAACATGCATGACATTCCTGCTTCACTGTACATCATATGTTGGAATGATAAAATAATCTCATCTCCTAAGTAGGATGATTTATCTTACAAAATACAGAATAAGAAGCATACTTGGAGATAAATTTGCGATGTTATATCCCACTCCGAGTAATTCCAGAATAAAGATATGATAAAATTGCCATGTCCAGCTCTGTCATTGAAACCTTATTGTTTAGCATTTTTATGCAATATTGGAATTAAACGGGAGTTGACCTAGTTCAATGCATTTCTTACTGGGTTTGAAATGAGTTCATTGCATGTATACTTACTCGGTCAGTTGTAACTTAGGATGAGGAATTAGTGTTCTGACTGCTTGAAGTTCTCTTTTCCTCAACTCCCCCTCCCCTCTCTCTCACGATCCACCATAAACATGTTACGTATTGATGTGCTCCTAAAATTACTGCAATAACCTTCATTATAGAACTAAGCATATATCAAATTAACTAAGTAGTATGTAGTACACTACTAAAATAGAGAACTCTTAATGTATTAGTTCTAAAATTACTACAACTAGCATGTAACCACCGCGATGCGCGGGGGCGTATTATAATATTACTTATAAACTATAATTTGAAAAGACATAACAAAACAAATAAATAATAATTATAAAATAAATGCTTCCAAATAAAACGTTTAGAGGAGGATCAATAAATCATAAATACAAAAGTCACAATGAACAATCCAAACCCATATAATGATATAGTTAAGTTTGAATAAAAAAAACACAGAAAACGAATCTCTCACCTTGTTAAGTAAGTTGTATACGCATACATGTTTACATATTGAACGGACATCACGAATCCAAAATTCATAGTGAACAATCCAATAAACAGTGCAAACACTTCCTTAACCTCTCTAGTTAAATTCTTAAAAGTATAATTAACAATTAGGTGTTAATGAATACCCTTATAGAGAGGTTGATGACAAAAATTTATCCAAATTCAATAAAAAGTGGGAATGATTATATATCATCATTCTTAAGCAAATCCAAGATTGTTTTAATAGTTGAGCAAAAAATAATATTCTTTCTACCTTTAATGTGTTATTGAATTTCTTAAAAAATAAAAAGAACTGCACATTTATATATGGAATCAATTACTCCGGTTAAATAGTATGGTAAGGCTTTTACTTGATGTAAAAAAATGAAGTTAGTATAATCTGTGTTATTATTTGAATAGTTTGATAAATTGAAATTTTTAGATACACATTTATTCTATTTTTCAAACTGTATATCCATGATGTTCTTAAAATATTATGCCTCTTAGTTTAAGACACAAAAAGTATGTGTTTTACTTCTCTCTCCTTTTAATGGCACAATATGTTGTACATTTATAATACTTTGGTAATTGTAAAACAAAATTACTATTATATATTTGTGCCATGATAAAGGGATAAATAATGCAATAATTAATAGTTTCATAATTTCCTTTAAAAAAATAGTTTCATGATTTGAAGGGATTGTCAAATTTCATTTAAATTGTATTTTTATTCTATTTATAAAATTTAAATTATATTATCCAATAAATAAGATCCACAATTTCTAAAATTGAATGCGCCGATGACTTCACCACAAAATTCATTATACAGTTTAAAAACATGTCTAAACTATATAATAATAATAATAATAATAATAATAATAATAATAATAATGATAATAATAATATAACTTTTGATTTCTTGGTAGAGAATCACTTACTCAAAAAATATTTTCTTTTCATTATTGAGAAAGTTAAATTAATTCCTAATTGATCAAGTCAAACATCACTTATATATTTAAATTTTGTATAAATTGGAATAAATATAATAAACCGGATATATGCAAAATATACTTCTATACAATATATAGAATATCAATGTAAACACAATACCACCGCATTAATGGCAAACTTTAATAATATTACCATATTATTTTAATTGAAAATCATTCAATTATATTATGTTCATATAATACAGTACTTAGAATAGATAAGTAATTTATTATGAGCAAATTACTATTACTTATTCACGTAATTGTATCAGTTAGTACTGCATATTTTTTAAACTATATTAGAGAATAAGGATACAACCATAGTTGTCAAATCGCGAATCGTATCGTGAATCGTTTACCCCCCGAATCGCGAATCGTGAATCGAATCGTGAATCGTATCGGTCGAATCGGAACCAAACGATAAAAACGTAGTAAAACATATGTAAATGGAATTTAACACTATAGAATTGGTAATTAAGCGTAATATGACAAAAAACTAATCATAGCACATGATAATATACCAAAATATATCACAAAAATTAACCGTAGTACATGTTCTCATCCATTTTAAGCTTAAAAATGTAAAAAACAAAAATATTTCATAAAACAGCCTACATATTAATTTAAAACACCCTACATAAAACAAATATATATATATATCATAAAGAGCCTATATATTAATTTAATGTAAAAAAATCGCGAAAAAAAAAAAAAAAAAAAAAAAAAAAAAAAAAAAAAGTGAATCGGACCGAATCGTGAATCGGACCCGAATCGGAAGATTCGAATCGTGAATCGCCGATTCGGTCCGATTCTTTAGACATTTGCGATTCGAAGGTTGATCCGAATCGTTTTGGTAGTGAATCGAATCGAATCGTCCGATTCGAATCGCGAATCGGACGATTTTGACAACTATGGATACAACCCTATTATAACTAGGTGTACATCCCATCTACACTAAGACCGACCCAAAATAATGATAATAACTTTCTACAAGTCCCAACTTTCATTTTCCCAATAAAAAAATTCTACATACAACCTATACTGTCAATTTCTTTACCTATCACCTCCATATGCTCTATTCTACCAATTGGAGAACTTCCCCATGTTAGACACTAGAGCACAACACTCTTTAATCCCCATTTATATATTCCTACAACACACGTTTCATCACATCTCCGAACTTCTTTCTCACTCTGTCTCTTTCACCTCAGTGTGCCTTACACACCTCAAAGATAAAAAAAAATACACCCATTGAACAACCTTAGTTTTTCCAAAAACTGCTGAATTCAAAGTAAATATTCTTAAACGTAATCCGTTAAATTGGGGGGGAAAAAAGGAAACATGGAAGGAAAAGAATATAGAGAAACAAAGAGGGAATAGTCGTTAGTTCTCACTGACAAATTGCCTAATGGCATCTATTAGACATTTCAGGGGGTGCAAAAAAATATTTATAATGCTGTAGAAGGAATGAAGAGATATCTGATATAAATGATGGCAGAATATGTAAGGTTGAATTATTTCCTATGAGCCTGTCATGAACTGTTAAAGACTAATAGGTCAGGTGAGTGGAAAGGACAAAATATAAGGTCAAGAAGAGATCGGTAGAAGTCGATAGACCAACAAAAGGTTAAAGGACTTGAATATTGATTGCAAAGTTCCGTTTTTAAGTATTAAAATAGATATAGATATAGATTTAGAGGAGATGTAAAGAGATGTGAGAAGAGAGGAAAAACAAATGATGAGTAAGACAACGCTTGGATGTTGGGGGTTGTTTAGGATTAAATGATATTTAAACGACATATACACCTCTAATACTATTGTATTAGAGGTATAATATAGATAACATAAAAATGTCTTATATTAGTTCTTTTATATATGATAAAATTTTAAAAATAACCACTTATATTTTGTCAATTATACATAAAACAGTATATGTATATTGTAACCAAAATTTGATAAAACTGCACATGCATCCAGTCTTCCACATTTTCTGGTAACATGTTATGGGTGTAGATACAAACACGTTGCATATGAGGGATTTGCACTAAACCAAATTTAATGAAGAATTGGATACGTCCAAAAACTGATTTGTGAACTGTCCTCCCTATGCTACATTTTTTTGTTTGTTTAGTGCAAGCCTTGTGTGATCATTTTCTTTCTCCACCTTTTTTGCAGATGGCAGAGCCATTGACTGCACTGATGTATGCCGTCCAAGTAATGAACTTCCTCAAGACACTTATCTCAAAGACACTACGAGAGAGAGAAGATATTGAAATAGAAACAGCTCCTGTCTCCCACCTAGAGCCTTCTGATGAAAATGGACCTCAGGATCCTTCACAGCCATGTTTAGAAGTTAGTGTTGAAGAATGTGAAAAGACAGATGAGGCCTTTGTCGCTGAAGAACCCGAGTTAGAAAGTCTTTCTGAGTCTAGTCGATTAGATAGCATGGCAGATGAAGAATATTTCAATTATTCGGCTTCAGAAGAGGAATTTAATGAAGTTGGGTGGTCTGGTGAAACGGAAGCAAGTGTGAATGATGGTCCAAATGATGCTCAGGTTGGAGAGAACACCCATAGGAGCAAAGTTATCGAGCACCAAATTGTGGTTCGAGCAATGGGACCTGTTGATAAGAGCATGGGAGTTAGCAATTTGAGTCTTATAAATTCAAGGACAGAGTGGATTGAAGCCTGGCGGTGAGGGGAGGTCGATAACTGATTCTGAGGAGATGTGACTGGTTTTTCTGTTTGATTTGTAAGCTGTGAAAATTGTATCTGTATTCCGTAGTGGTGGGTGGATGGTTTGCTTAACATTTTGCAAAGTAATTACACTTTTAACAATATTCTTTTAACAACAACAACAATGTGGTTTTCATTTGTTTAGTGGTGGGTGGATAGTTGCTTTTAACATTTTGCAATGTATTTGTACTCGTAACAATATTCTTTTAACAGCAACAACAATAATGTGGTTTTCATGTGTATAGTTACAAGAAGTTTACAACCCTCACAATGAGGATGTTTTATTCTTTTTTTCCCCTTCAATTATAGATTAGAAATAGTACAGAAACACATTTTTTTAATGTTACTTTGAAGTGATCTTAATGAATAAACTTGTCGATTATTAATTAGACAATTGGTTTTCAATTGAGAGATGACTCCCTGTATTCTATGATTCATTTATAAATTATTATCACGTCACTAAATAAAAGTGTCTCATAAAAACTTAACAGCATAACACGTGCCGAATAATTGAGCCTGAGACGGTTTAATTGTGGGTCAATTTAAAGTTTTTGGCAAAAAAAAAAATTTAATATTAACTCAAATACTTAATCGGTAGTCATCAAATATAAATTCAATAAATATAAACTTGATATTCAAATATTTAGTCTTAAATATTCAATAAATTACCCAATCATCTTTTTACAGCAAATGCTCGGTCACCATAACACAAATTTCAATGAATAATTAACTATTTAATCAATTATCAAATTTGCACCTAAAATATAATAAAAAATTGAATAAATATTCAATATTTTAGGAAATTAAAAATCTTGCAAGATAGGGTTTATCAACTACAGAGTCAAGATAGAAATATTTCAAGAATAAGTCTACACTACTCGGGTGTAAACACCGGGGTGGTACCGGGTTGCACATTTGGCACTATTTTGAATATAAATAATCAATATCTGATGGATGAGATGGCAATATTTAACAGTGATAAAAAAAACTTCTTCAGCTCACTGATTTCTTCCAAAGCTTTTCCCTCCAAAATCCCCAACTCCAACTCCACCAAATCACACAGATCTTCAGGGGACTTTTGTTTATTTCTTGCATTTTATCCTTTTGTCTTTCTCCTGCACTCTTTCTCTTGGTATATATAGATATACATACATTCATATTTACTCACAAGCACTATTTTAACAAAAATCAAACATGTGAACTCATTAAAGGAATTAGTCATTAAAAAAAATCAACCATCTGAGCCATTTATACTAAAAAATCAACGATTTTTTTTTCACGTTTAACTCATTTTTTTTTTTTTTGTAATATTGAACTAATTTTTTGGTAATATTGACCAGATTTCTTTTCATGTTTAACTGATTTTGTGGTAATGTTGAACTGATTTTTTTTTTAATATTCAAATAGGTTTGGATTGTTTTTAATGGAAGAAGAAATTTCTAGTGGTGATGAATTAATGAATGTTGATGAAACAATTGAGGAACCCATTATTGGAATGTTTTTTAATTCATTGGATGAGTTGAATGATTATTACAGAAGATATGACAAACAAATGGGTTTTGGCACTTGTTTAAAATCTTCTAGTAGAGATAAAAAGGGAGAATTGAGATATGTGACACTACACCAAAAAGAGCAATTTGGCACACCCTGATATTAAAAATTTGGCACAGTTTAAAACTGTGCCAGATTTTGACACGGTCTAATAGTAATTTGGCACACTTTAAAACAGTGCCAAAATTTGGCCCTGTTTTAAAGTGTGCCAAAATTGAGTACACGTACTAAAATATATAATACCAAAAAAAAAAAATTTCTAGATCACTTTTCATTCCCGCTCTCTTCGGTCACCCACTTCCCGCTCACTCTCTCCTCGTTCCAGCGCACTCTCACTCTCTCTTTCTCCGGCGGTCTGCGGTGCGATCAGTGCTAACTCTTGTGCCGACGCTCTCTCTCTCCGGCGCTAACTCAATCTTTCTCTCTACGGTCGGCGCTCTCTCTCTCTCCGGCCCACTCTCTCTTTCTCCGGTCACTGCATTGTTCTCTCACTCCACTCATCCCAATCAGGTATTATTTTTTTTAACCTAAGTTAGGTATAAGATTTGATCCTAGAGTTTATGATATGCGTGATATGATTCGTGCTTGCTTTTTAGGGTTTTATATATACATTTTTAAATATTTATTGTTTTTTTAAAGTGTGAGTTTTTGGTGATTTGATAATGAAAAAAATAAATCATTGGTTTTTGGATGGACCTTGGAATCTTTTAGTGGTAATCTATGTTTTTATGTTCTTACCCTTCTATTTAAAATTTATATTTGATCTGATTCGTATAGGTTACAGAGTTTTAAGAAAATTTAAGTGCTAAATATTCAATAATAATGTAAAAATAACAAATTGAAAAGTAGACACACCACTAATTAAATGGATAAATGAGATTGTGTTGAAAATTTAAGAAAAAGCTAAAAAAAACTATTTAAATAGTAAGTAGACATTAAACATTCAATAATGATGTTACACATGTAGAAAAACCTTAGACCCGTTCAAGAGGTCTCACTATGACTATGTTGAGAACTCTTGAATTGTCCCTTTTTGGACAGTTTGGAAATGCAAAAGTTTGTATTGTACATAATGTTTATGCATGTCCTATTTTGAAAAATTCGGTGGTATCTCTTTATGTTCTTTGGGTGCATACTAGATTGATGTAGTGTTTTGTGTTTTCTTGGTTGAAAAACTTAAGTAACACATGAACACTCCCAATTTGAGTTGTGTACTTGAAGAACTGTAGGGAGATGCTGGCGAAATTTTTCAGATTAGGACATGGCATGAGACATTATAAACAATACAAAATATGCATTTTCGAATGGGATAGGACCCTTACCCTGTAGAGGAGATGGAGGAAATATAGGAGCTCAAATATATACATATTTGCACTTGAATAAACTTAAATATATTTATAGTAAGCATTTATATTATAATGTGTGTTCTTTAAACTATCAGGATATCGTCGGGAATCAACAAAGAGTGGATAAATGAGAAAAATATTGAGAGCGATACATATAGAGATGGGGTGTTACAGTTTCTACATTATGTGCGTAGTAATAGTTTGAATGCTAAACATTCATGTCCCTGTAGACGTTGTTGAAATAGGGGACACATTGTTATAGATGATATATTCGTTCATTTAATGACATATGGTATGGGCATGAACTATACATTATGGCATTTTCATGGTGAGACATTAGTTGTTGATCAAGTCCAATAACCACCGCAATCTGTGATACCGACAGAACACGCTGATGTGCACAATATTCCAACTTTGAATGCTCTTGTGAATGATGCTTGTGAGATTTTTATGGGTGAAGTGGAACCTAGTGAACCTAATTGTGTAGGCAGTGATGAAGCCCCCCCAACTTTTGAGGTTCCCAATGATTCGCACACACATAAATACAAAGGCAAGAAGTATGATCGTTTACATCAACTCGCACAGGAGCCATTGCACCCAGCTACTGGTTCTTCGAGTCATACCACAATGTATGCTCTTATAAAGTTGAATGATTTGAAAACACAATTCAATTTATCGGATGGTGCTACAGGTGGAATTTTTAGATTGTTAAATGAACTACTTCCTGAAGAGAACAACTTGACACCTAGTTATACAAAAATGAAAAACACCGTTAGAGATCTCGGTATAGATTATGTTAAGTATGACGTATGCATTAACAACTGTATGCTATTTTGGAAAGAGCATGAAAAATCTATTAGATGTATAAAATGTGGTTCTTTACACTACAAGTTTACTTGTCTAGACGAGGACGGGGTAGAAATTCAGAATACTAATGGAAAAAAAGTACTCTAGGGTTCCTAATAAGGTAATGGGATATTTCCCTCTAATCCCTAGGCTAAAACGGTTATATACCATAAAATGGATAGCAGAGAAAATGACTTGGCACGCTCGTGCAAGATCTTGTATAGAATTCTTGCGTCATCCCCGAGATTCAGCAAAATGGGTAAACTCAAACATTATGTGGAGAGATTTTGCAAAAGATATGCGAAATATTCGACTTGTAATAGCAACTGATGGTTTCAGCCCGAATAACATGTTTGGTCGTAAGTATAGTTGTTGGCCAGTGATAATTCAACCTCTCAACCCTCCTCCTTCAATGTGTATGAAAAGTGAGTTTTCAATGTTGTCTGTATTGATTCCTGGACTAAAGTCACCATCGAGTAATATTGATGTCTTCCTCCAACCGTTGGTTGATGAGTTAAAGATCTTATGGTCTGGAGTTGAGGCTTGGGATGCATACAAAAATGAGAAATTTCAGTTAAAAGCCATGCTGATGTGGGGTATACATGATTTTCCAACTTATGGGATGTTAGCAGGTTGTTTAACTCAAGGTTACAATGGGTGTCCTATTTGTTCTACAAATACACCTTCTCAATTTCTTCCTAAGTCAACAAAATGTTATTACCAACGATCTCGTATATTACTCTTTAAAGACCATCCTTACAGGTTTGACACATCAAAGCAAACATTTAATGGTAAAATAGAGGATGCTATGGCTCCAAGAAAGTTAACAAGTGTAGAAGTTGAGTAGATAGTATCACTTATTGCTCGAGTCACTCGAGAAGGTGTTCAAAGAGAGGGAGAGGGAGACAAAAAGGGAAAGGGAAAGGGAAAGGGGAAGGGGAAGGAGAAGGGGAAGAGGAAGGGGAATGAGAAGGAGGATGTCGTAATGGAAGACAATGATTATCCAAGTGAGGGTGACAATGAGAATCTAGCGGGTACCGAGGGTTTTTCAAGGAGGTCAATTTTCTTTGACTTAGAGTACTAGAAGGATCATGATATTAGACATAATTTAGATGTTATGCATGTTGAAAAGAATGTCACAAAGACTCTTTTAGGTACAATACTCTCGGTGAAAGGTTCATCAAATAAAGATACGGTCAAAGTCCATGAAGACTTGAAAGTTCATTTGAATCTTAAAAGGAAATTATGGATGAGAGATGTTGAAGGCAGTAACAAAAGGCCTTGAAAGTTCATTTGAATCTTAAAAGCCCATAAAGACTTTCGCATTAGGAAAGGAAGAGAAAGAAGCCTTTTTTGTACACTAAAAACATTAAAGGTTTCGATTGGATTTTCATCAAATTTCAGCAACAATGTTAACCTCGATCCACCTGGATTTACCAATCTCAAGTCCCACGATTATCACGTCATTATGCAACGGTTGCTTCCTGCGTTTCTTATGCATTCATTTTCGGATCATAAGACTTTGTTTAAAGATATACAATAGATAAGCATATTCTTTAATGTGTTGTGTGCCAAAGTGATATTTAGGGAAATATTTTGAAGGCTAAAAACGAATTGGTAGAGGCACTTTGTGTCTTTGAAATATATTTTCCACCTGCCTTTTTTGTGGTGATGATCCACCTCATGTACCATTTAGCCGATGAAGCTTTGACAGATGGGCCACGAAGATATCAGGCGATGTGGTTATTTGAGAGAGAAATGGGAAGATATAAAAAGTGGTCACGAAACAAGAGGTACATTGAAGGGAGCATTGTTAATGCATATTTGTTACATGAAGCTTCTTTGTATGCCATATAGTACATATCGAAAAGTGGTGACGGAACTCATAAGAGGAATCTTGAGGATTTTCTTAATGATGAGTTTGATGACTCGGAATGCCAACGAGCATTGGGTAAAAGTAAAGAATTGATGTTAAATAATGTACAATATGAGCAAGTGCGAAGATGGGTTTTATCTCAATACGACGATGTTGATGAATGGAGAAGGTACACACTTAGTTCTATGTTAGTTCATATTAATTGATTGTAATGTGATATTTCTTAATTTTGAAACTAATTTCTTGTAGAAAATTTGTGGTAACTGAGACTCAATCGAGGCATAGAATTGATGATTTCATCCCTTGACCAAGGAATGAGGCAAGTATTTATTTATACATGTACTTCTTTATCAACCGTAATTATTTTTAATGAAACTCTAAAAAATTAACAATTCCTTACGGGCCTCAAGATTTAATGATACGGGAATTTTGCCATATGCCGATGGTCCGCTCCATAGGGTTACCAGTTATGAGAAATTTCAATGCAATGAGTACACATTTTGTACTCATGGACATGGAGAGAATCATAACTTTCATAGTGGTGGTGTATCCACTAAGGCCTTTAATAAGAAGGGGATTATGACAAGCTTTTATGGAGTTATTAAACAAATACTCGATCTCAATTATATTGAGTTCACACATACTGTCTTTTATTGTGATTGGGTGGATGTTGATGATAAGAATGCTTGCAAAGTGGAACCCACCTCAAAATTATTGATGGTGAATCTTAGTAAGCTCGTGAGTAAAAATACCATTCACGATGATCCGTTCACCCTTGCATCTCAAGCCAGTCAAGTATTTTATTGTCAAGATGTAAAGCTGAAGGGGTGGTCAGTTATTTTACACTCTCCCAAGAGAGTGACAAAAGAAATAGATGCGATTGATATTGATCGTACGATGTATGACTCCATTCTCGAGGAAAATGATAAATTGCTGGAGCTTTTGGACACGGATTTCTAGTGCAATGATTTAGTTCTGAACTTGTTTTTGAATACGCAATATTATATTTTTTATTATTTTGAACGGGTAATATTCTATTTATTCCGTTTGTTGTTGTTGTTTGAACATTTAATACATGTATGGATGTTTGAACTTGTAATTCTATGTTTACTGATGTTTGAACATGTAATATATTGGTGTCTATTTGAACATGTAATCTTCTTTATATTGCTATTTGAACATGTAATATTCTTGTAAATGTTTATTCTGATTATTTTGGTGTCCAATAGTCACTTTTTTCCAGATAAATGTCTCATATTGGTGATACTTCACAACCGTCAACAAATGGGGAGACACCTATATCAACCTCTCGTTCTAAGGTTGCTTCGGGTGCTTCAAGAGTAGGTGATGACTCTTTCGCTAAGAAATTAAAATTTAATGAGCACGGCCTTCCAGTTGGTGAAGATTCATATAAAGTCTCAACCAGGTTGGGAGACTAAGCAAGGACACATGTTCCCATTTCTTATACGAGTTGGAAACAAGTGGATGTGAGATATAAGAACTTAGTTTGGTCATCATTAATGGTATACTATTCCTTTTTATTCCAAAGAATGTAATAGTTAGTAAATTCAATTATGTGATGTTTTAATTTTATTTCTTCATATATTGTAGAAAGAGTTCCCAGATGTGCGCGAAAGTCAGAAGCAAATTTTTATTCAAAAAGCGAACGATGCTTGAAAAAAGTTCAAGTCAAAGCTAAGGGTTAATTTGAAGGATGGTGATGTTGGAAAGTGGAAGGAGAAAGTGCCACAAAATGTCAGATCTGAGGACTGGGAGGTGTTTTGCAATAATGAAGCTTTAGAGGTTCAAAAAACTTTGCGAAGAAAGAACAAAGAGACTAAACAAAATTGTGTGAGAAAGACAACTCATAACACAGGTCATTATGGTTATGCCCGAGCTTCAGAGAACTGGAGAAAGAAGCATGGGCGTGCAACCACTCGTGCTGAATTGTGGTTGGCAACTCATATAGTCAAAGGAGGTGTTTATGCCCCTGATGATAAAATATTTGAGGTAATTTAAATTTTTTAATGTTCGTTTTGTCTAAAAAAAGTATCGTATCATCAAACCTAATGTTAATATATTTTTGTACAGGACCAAATTCAATTGCTTCTGGATGTATACAAAGCGAGTGGTCAGGAGGAGACCTTGGATACTGGGTCTATTTTTGAGGTTTTCAAAAAAGATACGCGAGAACGTGTTCATTGTGTTGGGTCCATAATTTCTAGAACCGCTATATTAGGGTCGACATTTGCTAGAGAAATAATTGAAGAGGTGAAAGAGGACACCGAAAATTGGAAGGATCATATTGATCACCTAAGGAGTGACATAGAGGGGATAAAGTCCTCATTATCATAATTCATTAGTGACTTCAAAATCGGGAAATTTTCATGTGTTGGACACAACGTTCAGGAGTTACCTACTTTAGGCACTGCGGCTCCTTCATGTTCTCTTTCCTCCCCTGCATTCGAGGTTCCGAATTTCACCTCTCTAATTGAATGCAAAATACTATCCCATACTCGTGAACTTGTTGGTTATGGGAGGAAAACGCAACCAGGAGTCGTCTTGACCGTTCACTTCCCTACGTTGAGAAAGAATGAAGTGCGAGTTTTACTCGGATGACATCAAAGTGCCCGAGTATCCAGTTTGGGGTGGAAAACAAGCTCATTGCGAGAACTTGGAAGATGTTGGTAAAAATGGAATTATGTATTGGCTCGATGACCTTTCTCCTCCCATTGGTGACACCGACGAATGATGTAATTGAGTCAACTTTTGTAACTTTTGTGGTAATGTGTTTGATGAACATGGAGCTCTTACATCGTTAAAATAGTTGTCTTGGTGCTAATTAAGTATTGCATCCACTTTTGTAGTCACAAGTGTAAAAGTAACTATCACTTATGACAATATAACTGCTATCTTTATTTTTTGTTTGTTTGCATATTATATTTGCTTTTGTGGTGTTGGGATAAAATATTATTATCACTTCCTTTGTTTCTTTGCATCAAATATTTTTGTCATGGATGATGATTATAGCTTCAGTAAAATGAGCATTCGGGACTCGATTATGGATCACTTAAAGAAAGGTTAGTTTAATTTATGTTGGACGCTAACATCTATATTTTCCAATTTAACATTTAGTTATTAATTTTTAATTTTATTTCTTGTGAGGTACATATATGGTTAGGACGGATGCGGACAAGAGGATTCTCCACAAGAAACTCTTCCACCTACGCTACCTTGCTTCGAAGTACTTCCCTCTAAGGTACAAATCTGTAAAATCTCTACTTATATTCCTAATTTATGCTTCTATAATCCTGCTCCACCACCAACTATCTCGTTTGGCATATTTGAGGTGATTTGAATTTGTTAGATAGATAAAATTACTCAATATGCATACTAAAAAATCTCAATATGGGCTATCTAAATTCAGAATCATAACAGTTAAATATAACAGTTATGCGTTATATATAACAGTTATGAGTAATATATAACAGCAGTATGTGGGTTATATATATGCTTGCATCACTGCCGCTAGTACGGGGGTTTGTTTCGCAATAGGTGTATACGATAAATAATGTTTTTATTGGAAGAAGCAACGCGTTTTGAATTGCGACATGGGCACAAGAACAGAGCTAGAAGAGGTGTGATATTAAATTTCGATTGTCGTTGCAAGCATGAGTGCCTATTGGAATTCACACTTCAAACAAAATAAAATAATCTTGTGGTGCGTGTAGCAGCAAGCTGCATTCTGAAAATACTCTCGATTTCATCATCATCAGCAGCAGCGATTTTCAGCACCACGACTTATATCAGTTCCCCTGCCCCCTCACCCCCTACTACTACCACCACCATCAGCAGTAGCAGAGATTTCAGGGAAGTTTCGTTACAAAAGTAAGAATTAATTAGGGCAGCGATATGAACTCGAATGCATTACTCAATTCACATCTCTATGTCTAACTTGCACATTTCCTAAACACTTCAAATTGGCACATTCACTTGCTTGACTGCATCTAACTCATTCGATTCCATGATATCTTTAATATGAAAAGCATGATATCAAGCATTCTGTATTATTATATCATTGTTTACTTCAGCAATTACCATATGCTATTAGGCTTGAGAATATGATGATAATTTTAAAATATTTAGATTAGGCTTGAATATAAGCCGTTGAAGGGTGAAAATCCAAACCAGCCCCTAAACGGCCCCGTAAGAGGCACGAACATCTCGCACGGGACCAATGTAACTTGTACGAACTGACCGCGTAGTCACGGGTCTCCTAGTTTGAGAATATGACGATAATTTCAAAATATGTAGATTAGTCTTGAAAACAAGCCATTGAAGGGTGAAAACCCAAACCAGCCCCCAAACGGCCCCGTAAGAGGAACGAACACCTCGCATGGGATCAATGTAACTTGTACGAACTCACCGCGTAGTCGTGGGTCTCCCGGTTTGAGAATATGATGATAATTTCAAAATATGTAGATGAGGCTTGAAAACAAGTCATTGAAGGGTACAAACCCAAAACAACCCCCAAACGGCCCCGTAAGAGGTACGGACACCTCACACGGGACCAATGTAACTTATACGAACTGACCGCATAGTCTAGGGTCTCTCGGTTTGAGAATATGATGATAATTTCAAAACATGTAGATTAGGCTTGAAAATAAGTCGTTGAAGGGTGAAAAACCAAACCAACCCCCAAACGGCCCCGTAAGAGGCACGAACACCTCGAACGGGACCAATGTAACTTGTACAAACTGACTGCATAGCCGCGGGCCTCCCAATTTGACATGATGATGAGAATTTCAAAATATGTAGATTAGGCTAGAAAATAAGCTGTTTGAGGGTGAAAACCCAAACCAGCCTCCAAACGACCCTGTAAGAGGCACGGACACCTCGCACGAGACCAATATAACTTGTACGAATTGACCGCATAGTCGCTGGTCTCCCGGTTTGAGAATATGACGATAATTTCAAAATATGTCGATTTGGCTTGAAAACAAGTCGTTAAAGGGTGAAAACCCAAACCAGCCCCCAAACGACCCCGTAAGAGACACGAACACCTCGTACGTGACCAATGAAACTTGTACGAGCTGACCGCATAGTCGCGGGTCTCCCGGTTTGAGAATATGACGATAATTTCAAAATATATCGATTTGGATTGAAAACAAGCCACTGAAGGGTGAAAACCCAAACCAACTCCCAAACGTCCCCGTAAGAGGCACGGACACCTCGTACGGAACCAACGTAACTTGTACGAACTGATCGCATAGTCGCGGGCCTTCCGGTTTGAGATGATGACAATATTTTCAAAATATGTAAATTAGGCTTGAAAACAAGCCGTTTGAGTGTGAAAACCCAAACCAGCCCCCAAACGGCCCCGTAAGAAGCACAAACACCTCGCACGGAACCAATGTAACTTGTATGAACTGACCGCGTAGTCGCGGGTCTCCCGATTTGAGAATTTGATGATAATTTCAAAATATGTGGATTTGGCTTGAAAATAAGCCGTTGAAGGGTGAAAACCCAAACCAGCCCCAAACGACCCCATAAGAGGCACGGACACCTCGCATGGGACCATTGTAATTTGTACGAACTGATCACGTAGTCGGGGGTCTCTCGGTATGAGAATATGACAATAATTTCAAAATATGTAGATTAGGCTTGAAAATAAGCCGTTGAAGGGTGAAAACCTAAACTAGCTCCCAAACGGCCCCGTAAGAGGCACGAACACCTCACATATGACCAATGTAACTTGTACGAACTATCACGTAGTCGCGGGTCTCCCGATTTGAGAATATGACAATAATTTCAAAACATGTAGATTAGGCTTGAAAATAAGCCGTTGAAGGGTGAAAACCCAAACCAGCCCCCAAACGGCCCCGTAAGAGGCAGGAACACCTCGCATGGGACTAATGTAACTTTTACGAACTTATCGCGTAGTCACGGGTCTCCCGATTTGCGAATTTGACAATAATTTCAAAATATGTAGATTAGGCTTGAAAACAAGCCGTTGAAGGGTGAAAACCCAAACTAGCTTCCAAACGACCCCGTAAGAGGCATGAACACCTCGCACGGGACCAATATAACTTGTATAAACTGACTGCATAGTCGCGGGCCTCCCAGTTTGAGATGATGATTGACACACCCCAACCCAGTTACTTATAATTAAGTTTGAAAGTCAAAGTGAGTCAAACCATAATTCATTTAACCAAACCAAAAAAATTTGATTTTTTATTTCAGAGTCATCAACGTAATTCCATATAATTAAAACCTTTTTACACCAGTACACTAGTCATACTTATACAAACTTTCTTGAATGATAATTTAACTTAATTACATCATTTACATTTACACAAAATCATAGTTTCTCCCATTCCTGGCTAACCCAACCCGACCTCCTAGATTTGGCAGTGACATCGTAGTACCTGAAAAATGTGAACATAGGAACCGTGAGCAAAATAGCCCAGTGAATGTATCACTACTATACTATTGCATGAATTTAAATGCAATAAATCATGTCCGTATAATTATGTATTAACTTATCCGGCTCATTCATAATGAATGACCAACTTTTTCGAATCATGATTCACATATCCTGTCTAAATAGACAATTCTCCCCCATTCCTGGTCGAGGAGTAACCCCTTGTCATTAATAGACAAATCTCCCCCATTCCTGGTCGAGGAGTAACCCCTCATTTCGGTAAACCGAAATGAACAATTTTATATTCATAACATTATGATCACATTCGTAACAGTATACAAATACATCATTCCAGTGAGTACACTCACCTTGGGTTGTCAACTACGTATCTAAGTTTCCTTCTGGTGGAGCTGAACTGGTTTTATTAGACCTTACACCTGTCAATCCAACTAGATCAGTACTGAAACTAAATCATAAATATTATCCTAACATAATTATGTAATTTTCCATGACGATACATCAACAATATAATTCCAATTAAGTCACATTCCATAAAACATAGGTAAAGGCAAAACAATGATATACATGTTGATAAAGTTACGGACATTCAACCGTAGGAAATACCTTATGAGGAATTTATAACCAAAGTCAAGTAAACATGAAATTATACTCCTCAATGTATATACACATGAAACATGAACTCAAAGTACCCTTTGTAAGGACGAAATACAAACATTCATTCAAGGGTTACCCAGTATGGCCTGAAATTATGGTCTTACATACTTAACCATCCTATATTCCTAAATTGTACAAATACAGGGGTCCAACCTCATCAATATGAAAACATATATGAATATACTATCTATTACAAGTGACGGTGTAATTTTTCAAGCTTCCTAGGGCAAGTTATGACCATTTCTCTACAACACAAGAAATCTGCCCTACAAGCTCCTCTATTGTTCCTCCAACTTCCATGAATTTTCATAATTTTTCTACAGAACAACTTTCCATGATTTTCAACACACTTTCAGTAGACATACTGAATAGTACATAATTAAAGTTTCATAATATTTGGACTTCATTTGCTATCTCAAAATCTTGACTAAACTCAGGGCATACCGAAATCAAGTATACAAACAGCAACTATGTACCAACTTGAAATCATAATTACGGCCTAACCACAAGGAGATAAATTCTAATTTTCAGATATTATATGCATATATGAGTCTACTTTCATTTCCAATTGGAATTTCTAAATTCCAGTAATCACACAAAGAGATATGCAAGTTTGAATACAAGGGATTTCAATACAAGGCAATTTTAAGGGTTTCTACATTCAACTTAACATAAACTTGCATATAATCACACATACATATAAAGGGCTGAAACTTTCGTAAAAATGTGATGATTTATATCATATAAATCAGTAATATGAGATAAATAACAAGAATTACAATTAGGATTACCTTCAGGGATGTTTACGTAATTTCTACGGATTTTTCTACACTTTTTCTCCTCACTTTTCCTTCCTAAACTTCTACTTCTCTTTCCCTAAGCTTCAAAACCTTTCATGGCTGGTTTTTGCTGAAGAAATATGTTAAAGGGAGGGTTTTAAGTCGGCCAAGGCTGCCTCCCAATCCAACCAATCAATTTAAAACATTTGGTTTAATAAAAGACAAAATACCACTTAAGGGAATTGACATATTTGCCCCTTCTCGTAATTTCGACCTAACTTCTTCCTCGAGCATCCGTTTGATGCACCGTTTGTTGTGTTGTGACCCTAACTCACATGTCTACAACTATGTAGTTTTCACCTCAAGTCCATTGTAATGTTACAATGGTCAAAACTAGTCTTAAACAGGAACATTTCTATCGAAAATAACCAAATCTTGTGTTCGTACGTAACTCGACATTTCATGATTTATGACAGTAGGATTAGACTAAACATAAGCAATTAATATTAGATATACTAATATCACATTATTCATATCACATAAGATAAGCATGATTTAAATATAATTTATCATAATTATATTCGGGTTGTCACAATGATGATAATTTCAAAACATGTAGATTAGGCGTGAAAACAAGCCATTTGATGGTGAAAACCCAAACCAGCCCCCAAACGGCCCCGTAAGAGGCACGAACACCTCGCACGGGACCAATATAACTTGTACGATCTGACTGCGTAGTCGCGGGTCTCCCGGTTTGAGAATATGATGATAGTTTCAAAATATGTCGATTTAGCTTGAAAATAAGTCGTTGAAGGGAAAAGACCCAAACTAGCCCCCAAACAACCCTGTAAGAGACACGAACACCTCGCACGGGACCAATGTAAATTGTACGAAACTGACCGCGTAGTCGCGGGTCTCCCAGTTTGAGAATATGATGATAATTTTAAAATATGTTGATTTGGCTTGAAAATAAGCCATTGAAGGGTGAAAACCCAAACCAGCCCCCAAACGGCCCCGTAAGAGGCACGAACACCTCGCACGGGACCAATGTAACTTGTACGAACTGATTACGTAGTCGCGGGCCTCCTGGTTTGAGATGATGACGATATTTTTAAAATATGTAGATTAGGCTTGAAAACAAGTCGTTTGAGGGTGAAAACCCAAACCAGCCCCCAACGGCCCCGTAAAAGGCACGAACACCTCGCACATGACCAATGTAACTTGTACGAACTGACCGCGTAGTCGCGGGTCTCTCGGTTTGAGAATATGATGATAATTTCAAAATATGTCAATTTGGCTTGAAAACAAGCCGTTGAAGGGTGAAAACCCAAACTAGCCCCCAAATGACCCCGTAAGAAGCACGAACACCTCGCATGAGACCAATATAACTTGTACGAACTGACCGCGTAGTCGCGTGTCTCTCGGTTTGAGAATATTATGATAATTTCAAAATATGTAGATTAGGTTTGAAAATATGTCGTTGAAGGGTAAAAACCCAAACCAGCCCCCAAACGGCCCCGTAAGAGGCACGAACACCTCGCACGAGACCAATATAACTTGTACGAACTAATCGCGTAGTCGCAGGTCTCCTCTTTGAGAGTATCACGATAATTTCAAAATATGTAGATTAGGCTTGAAAATAAGCCGTAGACGGTTGAAAACCCAAACCAGCCCCCAAACAGCCCCGTAAGAGGCACGAACACCTCTCTTGGGACCAATGTAACTTGTACGAACTGACCGTGTAGTCGCGGGCCTCCTAGTTTGAGATAATGATGAAAATTTCAAAATATGTAGATTAGGCTTGAAAATAAGCCGTTGACGGGTGAAAACCTAATCCAGCCCCCAAACGGCCCCATAAGAGGTACGAACACCTCGCACGGGAGCAATGTAACTTGTACGAACTGACCACATCGTCGCTTGTCTCTCGGTTTGAGAGTATGACGATAATTTCAAAATATGTAGATTTGGCTTGAAAATAAGCTGTTGAAGGGTGAAAATTGAAACCAGTCCCCAAACAGCCCCGTAAGAGGCAGAAACACCTCGCATGGGACCAATGTAACTTTTATGAACTTATCGCATAGTCGGGGGTCTCCCGGTTTGAGAATATGACAATAATTTCAAAATATGTAGATTAGGCTTGAAAACAAGCCGTTGAAGGGTGAAAATCCAAACTAACCCCCAAACGGCCCCGTAAGAGGCACGAACACCTCGCACGGGACCAATGTAACTTGTATGAACTGACCGCATAGTCGCGGGGCTCCCAGTTTGAGATGATGATGATAATGATAATTTCAAAACATGTAGATTAGGCTTGAAAACTAGCCATTTGATGGTGAAAACCCAAACCAGCCCCCAAACGGCCCCGTAAGAGGCACAAACACCTCGCACGGAACCAATATAACTTGTACGATCTGACTGCGTAGTCACGGGTCTCCCGATTTGAGAATATGATGATATTTTCAAAATATGTCGATTTAGCTTGAAAATAAGTCGTTGAAGGGTAAAAACCCAAACCAGGCCCCAAACGACCCCGTAAGAGACATGGACACCTCGCACGGGACCAATGAAACTTGTACGAACTGACCGTGTAGTCGCGGGTCTCCCGATTTGAGAATATGATGATAATTTCAAAATATGTTTATTTGGCTTGAAAATAAGCCGTTGAAGGGTGAAAACCCAAACCAGCCCCCAAACGGCCCCGTAAGAGGCACGAACACCTCGCACGGGACCAATGTAACTTGTACGAACTGATTGCGTAGTCGCGCGCCTCCCGATTTGAGATGATGACGATATTTTTAAAATATGTAGATTAGGCTTGAAAATAAGCCGTTTGAGGGTGAAAACCCAAACTAGCCCCCAAACGGCCCCGTAAGCGGCACGAACACCTTGCACGGGACCAATGTAACTTGTATGAACTCACCGCGTAGTCGCAGGTCTCTCGATTTAAGAATATGATGATAATTTCAAAATGCGTAGATTAAGCTTAAAAATATGCCGTTGGAGGGTGAAAACCCAAACCAGCCTCCAAACGGCCCCATGAGAGGCACGAACACCTCGCACGGGACTAATGTAGCTTGTATAAACTGACCGCGTAGTCATGGGTCTCCCAGTTTGAGAATATCACGATAATTTCAAAATGTGTAGATTAGGCTTGAAAACAAGCCGTTTGAGGGTGGAAACCCAAACCAGCCCCCAAACGGCCCCGTAAGAGGCACAAACACCTCGCACGGGACCAATGTAACTTGTACGAACTGACCGCGTAGTCGCAGGTCTCCCAGTTTGAGAATATGATGCTAATTTCAAAATATGTCGATTTGGCTTGAAAACAAGCCGTTGAAGGGTGAAAACACAAACTAGCCCCCAAATGACCCCGTAAGAGGCACGAACACCTCGCACGGGACCAATAACTTGTACGAACTGACCGCATAGTTGCGTGTCTCTCTGTTTTTGAATATGATGATAATTTCAAAATTTGTAGATTAGGCTTGAAAACAAGCCGTTGAAGGGTAAAAACCCAAACCAGCCCCTAAACGGCCCCGTAAGAGGCACGAACACCTCGCACGGGACCAATGTAACTTGTACAAACTGACCGCGTAGTCATGGGTCTCCTAGTTTGAGAATATCACGATAATTTTAAAATATGTAGATTAGGCTTGAAAACAAGCCGTTGAAGGGTGAAAACCCAAACCAACCCTCAAACAGCCCCGTAAGAGGCACGGACATCTCGTACGGGACCAATGTAACTTGTACGAACTGACCGCATAGTTGCGGGTCTCCCAATTTGAGAATATGATGATAATTTCAAAATATGTAGATTGGGATTGAAAATAAGCCGTTGATGCGTAAAAACCCAAACTAGCCCCCAAACATCCCCGTGAGAGGCACGAACACCTCGCTCGGGACCAATATAACTTGTACGAACTGACCGTGTAGTCACGGGCCTCCCAGTTTGTGATAATGATGATAATTTCAAAATATGTAGATTAGGCTTGAAAATAAGCCGTTGACGGGTGAAAACCTAATGCAGCCCCCAAACGGCCCCATAAGAGGCACGAACACCTCGTACGGGAGCAATGTAACTTGTACGAACTGACTGCATAGTCGCGGGTCTCCCGATTTGAGAATCTGACGATAATTTCAAAATATGTTGATTCGGCTTGAAAATAAGCTGTTGAAGGGTGAAAATCCAAACCAGCCCCCAAACGGCCCCGTAAGAGGCACGAACACCTCGCACGGGACGAATGTAACTCGTAGGAACTGATCACGTAGTCATAACTTGCGTAAGATTTTCAATTTTAGAATATAATAATAATTGCAACTCCTATATATAATATTTTAGCTTGAGTAAGCTTTTATTATAAATTACTTGGTTACTAATATCGTATCTTTTTTGTATCCTATTTTTTTTGCAGGATAACATTTTATCGTTTGCATTTATTCACGTGGAACACACGAAGAACTCAATGTTTACAATAAGGGGTTTATTCATGATTCCATTTTTTTGTGTTATGGCCGTGCGGGCTTTTGTAGTTTTATTGTTAACTTTTATGACCGTGCGGGATTTTGTAAGTGTATTGTTATATTTTGGGGCTGTGCGGGGCTTTATGTTACACAGGTTTTATATTAGCAGGGTTTAGAATGTCCAGAAAATAGAGGAAACTCTGCCCAATTTTTTTTTGGTCTGTGAACTACTAAAGACTTGTAATATTTTGAAGTTTGTATGTACATTAGTTTATCAACGTGTAAGATTTGCAATTTGTGAATTTTCTTGTTTTCAAATAATTTTTTTTTCTTTTATCCAAAAATTTAGCACAGTTCAAAACCGTGCTAAAAGTGTATCAAATTTTGGGACGGTTTTGAACTGTGCCAAAAGCTTATCAAAATGTGCTCAATTTGGCACAGTTCAAAACTGTGCCAAAAGTGTGCCAGAAATATCAAATTCTGGCACGATTTAAAAGTGTGTCAAAACTGTTTCTGTTTGGTCAAATCTGGCACACTTTTAAACTGTGCTAAAAAAAATGGCCATTTTGGAACACCTGATTCTGACACTGTTCAAAATCGTGCCAGATTTGATCTGGCACGATTTTAAACCGTGCCAAATTCCTATTTTTGGTGTAGTGTGACTCTTACTTGTGGTCGTGAAGGAAAAAAAGAAGTAATGGTAGCAATCCAATTAACCCGTACCCGGTTTCAAAAATGCAATGCAAGGCTAGGATATGTGCACACTTCCGCATTGATGATGGAAAATGGGTAATTAATTTCGTGGTACTCGAGCATAATAATGATTTGAGCCCATTTAAATCGAGATATTACAGAGCCAACCGAGTAATTTTACCACATGTGAAGAGGAAACTAGAAATGAATGATAGGGCTGGGATTCGAATGAATAAAATTTTTAATTCTTTCGTCGTCGAGGCCGGAGGACACGAAAATCTATCATTTCAAGAGAAGGATTATAGAAAATATATTGATAAAGTTCGACAGTTACGTCTAGGGGAGGGCGATGCTGCTGCAATCCACAAACATTTTTCAAAAATGCAAATATGATAATTCTGATATTTTTTACATGATGGATTTGGATAACGATGGTCGATTGCGAAATGTATTTTGGGCTGATGCAAGAAGTAGGGCAGCAATGAAGGAGTTTAGGGATGTCATTACATTTGACACAACTTACTTGACAAATAAATATGATATGCCATTCGCTCCTTTCGTAGGAGTGAACTATCACGGGCAATCGGTGTTATTAGGTTGTGGATTGATAGGTAGTGAAGATGTTGACAGATTTGTGTGGCTATTTCAATGTTGGCTTATTTGTATGTAGGGATCCCATCCTAAAGCAATTATTATGGATTAAGACAAAGCCATGAAAAATGCTATAGAGATCACGTTTCCTAATACACGACATCGGTGGTGTTTGTGGCATATTATGAAAAAGTTGCCAGAAAAATTAAGAGGGAACAAGCATTATGAATCAATCAAAATTTCGTATTCAAACGGCTGTTTATGATTCATTAACGCCTGTCGAATTTGAAGAGAGTTGGTGTAGGTTTATTATTGAATATAACCTTGAAAACAATGAATGGTTATGTGGATTATATTCAGAGAGATACCGATGGCTGCTGACACTTTTGAAAGATACGTTTTGGGATGGAATGTCAACCACACAATGAAGTGAGAACATGAATGCTTTTTTTTTTTCGGGTATGTCAATTTCAAAACCTCGCTAAAACAATTTGTGGAACAATATGATAATGCTTTGCGTAGTAAGGCCGAAAAAGAAAGTCATGAAGAATTCAACTCATCCATTCCTTGTGTAACTCTTTATGATATGGAGAAGCAATTTCAATGCTTATACGATAACAAAGTTTAAAGAGGTCCAAAAAGAATTGCTAGGAAAAATGTATTGCGAGTGGAGGTTTTCGTCATTTATGGAAGGGGTGGGCATGGAAGAATACGAAGTTACTGAAGATGTTAGTTTTGGTGGACGTATGCAATGTGCTTCTTTCAAGGTTTCCTTTCACAAAGATAATGGAGATGTGGATTGCAATTGTCGGTTGTTTCAGTTTAGGGGAATTTTGTGTCGGCATGCCATTAAGGTGTTAATTCATAGAGAAGTGCATATTGTACCAGAGAAGTACATCTTTAAAAGATGGGATAAAAGAGTCAAAAGATGTCACACAAAAATAAAGATTAGTTATGGTGATTGGTCTGCAAAACCCGAGTCATGTCGATTTGATAAAATGTGTAATGCTTTCTATGAGGTGGCAGATTTGGCAAACAATTCCGAAGATAGGTGTATAAAGGTTCTGTCGTGGATATGTAATTTAAAAGAGGATTTGGTACTTGAGTCGTGTGAAAGAAACGAACCTCTCTCGAGGAAGAGTGATATTGTTAATACAAAAGAAAGTAAGATGGTACATTCACCTTTGGTGGTGCGAAGCAAAGGACGACCACCATCTAAGAGGAGACAATCTTTAGTTGAAAAGGTTGTTTGGGGAAAAAGCAGTAGTCAGAAAAAAAGGAAGTTCCTCCTTCCAAGGTATGTTCTTTATTTATTTTCCTTAGAGCTCGATACTTCTGTTGGATTGTAGCTGAATTATCACTTAGTGTTAATCTAAATCTTTTAGGAATGTCGCAAGGAGGAATACATGAGCGTTTCACCTACACAAAATTTTATTGGAACACAAGAGAGTTTTACATTAAAGGTAAAATTTACATTACATGTTTTGATTTTACATATTATCAAATTAAACAGTTTTTTTGGTATGTGTATGCTTTAGGATTTTGAATTGCAAAACAATGTTAGAGGTGGACATCAAGACCTTCCCAATCAACCAAATTTCTGGCCAATGAATGCGTGTGGGCAATCAACGATGCTAACCAACATTTAATGACATGATAACCATGATTCCTACGACTTTTACTCAACTAGTTGGAGCGAATGACGAAGATGCTATAAACTCCATTTTGTAAATTTTTAGACATTGGTAAGATTTAAGAGTATGCAGTAATATGGTGCTATTTTTTAGACATTTTTTTGCTGTTTTTGTGCAGTTATATGGTACTGTTTTGTGCAGTTATTTGGGGTTGTTTTGTGCAGTTATATTGGGCTATTTTGTGCTGTTATATGGGGCTGTATGGGGATGTTTTGGGCAGTTATATGGGGCTGTTTTGTGCAGTTGTATGGTATGTTTTTTTGTCAAAAAACAGAGATATATGAGTGTTGTTTTTTAGTCATAAGAGTGATATTGATTGCTCTTTTTTTGCAAGAAACAAATAATGATATATGATATTTAGTGATGTGCTATTTGATGTTTATTGCTATTTATTGCTGTATGATATTTATTGCTATTTGTCAAAGTAGTGTTATCTGATGTTTTTTTTACAAAACAGAAATATTTGGTGTGACTGACAGCATGTACACTGATTTTTATTTATTTTTAGTTATACGCATTATACGTATTTTATAAAAATTATACGTATAAAAAAATGGGAAAGAAGAAAAATGGTATGTCTTCATGGTGTACAAAAGCATGTACATGATTGCTAATTGCTACATGGCTGCTACATGTAGCAATTGTTCAAAAGCACACGCTGTTAAGCACACCAAAATAAAAATGAGAAAGAAGAAAAATGGGATATGATATGTCTTCAAAGTGCTTTGTCAGCAGCCATGTAGCATCCAAATAAGCAAACCGGTACTAGCCATGTACTAGTACCTGGTGTGTCTAGCAGTTCTAATATTTCAATTGATAAATAAAATTTATTGAATAAACAATTGTAGGTGATTGACTTTAAATGAGATCGGATATGCTGTTTACGTGACATGTATCAAAATTTAGCCCTGAAATCAATTTAAAAATTATTAAACATAATTTAAATAAACACTCGATCAATTTCAAGCCTCAATCACAATATTTATCACTAAAGCAATAATAAAGTATTCAACATACATAATAAGTTTTAACTAAAATAAATAAAATAAAAATAATTTATGCTCATCTTTCACTTGATAAAATTACACTAAGACTCCTATATGTTCCGAAACTACTCTATATAATTTAGAAAAAAAATCAAAATCAAAATTTCGGTGGGGGCAGGCCGATAATGTAAGGACGCCACTGGTAAGAGAAGAATTTTCGCGAGGTAAAATTTACACATTGGGTCCGTTTAATTCGGGGCAAAATATGTTTCAACGCAGTGAAAAGAAATATGATAAAATATGTTTTCACCTATTTAGAATTAAATTTTCTTCTATATTTTTGTAAAGTTTCATAATTAAAGGGGGTGCACTTATTCACAATGTCAACCTAATAAAAATATAATTTTAAATATGTGAAAAAGCATCTATCATTTTACTTCTCACCGCAGTTAAAATTATTTCATTCCGAACCAAACAGACCCTTACAATCTTCAAAAAGTATTAAATATAGAGCATCTAAGAAATATCAACATCCGTTGTGTATACTTGAACTTTGTTTCAACATATACACTAGATATTGGTGATATTGTTTACCCAAACTCTTAAAGAATATTTTTTCTATTTAATTTATTTTATATAACAAAAACTCAAGTTGGTTAGAATCTTGCGAGGAATATTTGACATGGTCCACCATCCTGTATATCTTATCATTTCAAGATTTCCCAAACTAGACTAGACATCAAAAAGGACCAAATGAGAATATACGTGTGTATTATTCTAGTTTGAACTATATGCCAATGAAAATTCACCCAACGAAATCTCATACGGCTCAGTGTAGCTAATATGGGAAATGTTTCAAGGAGAGGGAAAATTGTGGATACGTCAAGAGCTTACTATCCTGGATTTATATTTTTCCTGTCACCTCAGTACAGTATGTACATCACCATAAAACACAATGTGAGAAAATTGTAGAGACCATGAATCCCTTTGGGAGATATATAGTTAGTTGTAGCCAATACAGTTAAAGTCTGATTGTATTTATCTAATTTTGTTTTGACTAATTATGACTATACTAGATAGTTTTAGATTTTAAAGATCTGGCGAGTTTAGTAAAGAATAAAACTTTGATAAGAATTTAGTATCTGCCTTTCGATACTTTCAAAACTTTAAGCCATATACATGTCTACACGGGCAGAGGCAGAATATTTGCGGAAGGTGGGCAAACTATAATACCAACAGTTTATCTAGATGTTAAGGTGAACATAATCTCAAATATTTTCAAAATTTGAGACGTTTTCTTCAAAAATTTCCCAATTTACATTAGTAATATTTAAAATTGTCTAAGACATAAGGTGGGCAATTGTCCACCATGTCTTCTACACGCATCCTAACATTATCAGTTATGGGTTTAGGAGGCATACTTTTCTATTATAAATCAATCCCCATCTTTGCTGTTCTTGTTTTTAGTATTCTAAAGATATCAATACTATCCTTGTTGTGAAAATTCGTAAGAGCAGCACAACGCTAGCTATCGAACCTTCGACTTTTTGGTCATCGGTTTTCGAAGCTCTGGTTGAGAAACAGTACTGTAATATAAAAAAATAAAAATAATTTTTAACTACTGTAAATTATACTTTAATTAAAGAACACTTGATTAACTGATAAACATTGTTTACTTAATCTAAAGCAGTCATGCAATTTTTTTATATCATAGAATATTGAATCATCATAAAAATTACATTTTTAGCCTATATAGGAGATCAAGAATACTTGCCTTGATCCATGGTAATAGCTCTCTTGAGATTAGGTGAGAGATTTAATGAGCCTTGAATCCGAGTGCCTTGAAATTGTTCCTTGCTATTTTTCAACACAATTAAACCTCGAGAACGTTGGACTTCTCTCCCTTAGGCTATAATTTCGTTATGTTGCCTTTTTAGTACGTCTGAATGATGAAAACTCACCCCACCAATGTGAAACGAACAACTACTTTATATGTTTCAAAATACCCATTTAAAAACATTCTTTTTACCCCTTGTAAACTTAAAACTCTTTCTCTAACTTTTTATAGGTGGTAAAGTCCTACTAGTTATGGTTCAACACAAAATCAATCGAATTGAAAATAAATCATGCACAAGAACAATATTTATGTGGTTCGACAACGTGCCTATATCCATGGAAAGTTTTCTCTTTTTTATCAATCTGAATCGAATGGTTATGATTACATTCCTTATTCCCCTAGGGCTAGGGTTATATTTATAGGAAAATAGATGATTTAGCATTAGACGACTCTATTAACTGTGTAAGTGAAATTTTTCACTAGGGTCAATTTGTATGTATATCGACTTTATTCTGTTTGGACAAAACTTATTTGAGTCATAGGTTAGGATTTGAGTCGGTTGTCTTTCAAGCCTATGATGTATGATTGGAGACTGTAGCGGCCAAGCTAAAGTTATATCGTGTTTCGTGCTGAGTTTCGTATTCAACATCGAAGAGATATCAATAAGGTATTGTGGGGGACACTATTAAGTTAACACATGCCTTTCACGTGCTCGCCATAAGCGCCTAAGATTCTTGCGCACCAAGTTATTGAAGAGCCCAAGTTATGGAAGACTCCCACGTATCCATCACTTGGAATAGTTCAAACTGATAAGGGATAGGTTCAAACTTCTAGGGATAACTATTAATGGAGCTTAGAACTCTCCTAAGCTTCTCTATAAATAGAGGGGCATGTGATATTATATTGTCGAGCAATACTACAACTTTGTCGACCAGTTTTCTGAAATTAATAAAAGAATAAACCCTAAATTTCGTGGATGTAGGCATGTTACTGAACCACATTTATCTTGCACCGTGTTTTTATTATCATTCTTTATGAATATCTCTCTTAATTTGGCTTGTGCGCATTGAATACTAACATTGTAGAAAATTACCACCTACAATTCAAGCCATCTGTGGGAATTGATCTGAGTTCTTTGCCACTAGCTATGTTCCTGAGATAACTTACTCACCCAACCAAGATCATATGAATGTCAATGACCAGGAGGTTCATCAATAACACGATTATGGAGACCTAGGGGGCTATCACCTTGACCATGGTGATCACGACGACTATGAGGGTCACCAACCAACCCCTCCCCATCAGAGGGTTAGATTCGATATTGGTGAGTATTACTAATCCTCTAATGCTCATTATCATCCTCGAGAGGATAAAACGGTGAATAATGACGAGATTAATCGATCTAACCATATCTAAAGGCTCATTGACAACTATAAGAAGCACTTCTGAAATGAAAGTTCTACCAATAGGCTCCAATAAGAGTAGAACATCGTGCTCCAAAGGCACCTAGAAAAGCTAGAGAAGGAAGCCCACAAAGAGAAGCACAAGTGTGGATGCCGCTCATGAACTCCTATCCCTCAGCCGAGCAGAGCTCACAACCGAGGAAGGAGTACTCAGCAATAAAAGGAATTCTCTCCTCATCGAAGGTCTCCTGAAGGGAGACTATGCCCCGATGATCGATAAGGAGACAAAGAGCTTTATAACTTTATTAGAAAGGAGGTAAGTGACACAAAACCATCAAAAGGTCTCGCACTACCCAGGAACTTACTAGAAGAGCAATTTTCTATCAAATAAAATCATATTTTAGTCGACCTATAGAAGAGTTTGAGCCTTCCAAGAAGTTTACTCCCCCATGATTCAAGATCTATGATGGTAAGACTAATCCCACCGATCACGTCAGGAAATATTGTCGGATGATGATGATATGGAACACTTATGAAGGATTTATGTATCGAATTTTCCCCTCAAGTCTTGGAGACATTTCCCATAAGTGGTTTGAGAAGTTGCCATACCGATCGTTTCCCTCCTTCAAATAACTATCCGAGTCCTTTACGACCAGATTCATTACTATTAACACCCATCCCACTCTGTGAGTATGCCAAAAGGTACTCGAAGGTGTACAAAAAGGTAGAGGACTGTATCAAGCAAGTTACGGTGGTATCTTTTAAAATTGGTATGTCGAGTAGTTGCATGCCTTACCTATCCCTCACTAAGAAAGAGGCCATTACAATCGATGAACTCATGGTAAAGATCGAAAAATATGTCATGTTTAAAGATACAATAATTGGAGTTAGTCAGGATGGAGACTGACAAAATCAGTCCTCAACGGGGGATAACGAGGGGTAAATAAGAAATGAAGGGGAAAGAAAAATAAAAAGCTAAAAGGAGTCGAGAAAAAGGATCCCAAAAAATCATTTAAGGCCATTAACACGGTGCTCTCTGAACTGATCTACAAGATATTTTACAAGATTAGAGGTCGATAATATTTAAAATGGCCCGGGAAGATGTTCAACGATCCAAAGAGGAAGTGTTCCTACCATAAATATCATGGTCCCAAGACCGTAATTGCAAGTCACTCACCTCGAGGAAATGGTCCAGACTAGGAACTTAAATGACTTCTTAGAAAAGAAAGATGGCATAACACAATTTGTGCATGACCAAAGATCGAACAATGTCCTGAAGAATGACATGGGACACGAATTCATGGTAATCAATGGTCCCCCACGACCAGATTGTATCTTGGACGAATGTTTGGTTCAGGAATTCACAATAAATCATGGAGAATCAAACACAAACCAAATCAAGGGGAATGCCCTAATGATGGAAGTAAAGAAACTCACAGTAATCATGGAAGCATTTCAGATAGACTTTGATAAACCCATTATGGGCAAACGCCAGCGACCTAAAGGTATTAATTATATGAAGCACGTCATTTTTCACCAATGATGATTTAGTCCGAGTGAGGAATCCCTATCATGACGCTCTCATAATCATTCTTAGAGTTGCTAACTGGGATGTGAACAATCTATTAGTGGATTAAGGGATCTCTAAGGAAGTGATGCACCTCAATATGTTCAATCAGTTGAACCTGTGTATAGAAGACCTGTAGGAAGCCAGTGTTACTTTGGTCAGCTTCGAGGGAACATTGACTTTGCCCTTAGGAAAGGTAATTATCCTTGTCCATGTAGAAGGAATCTCTAAGCTTATTGAGTTCCTCGTGGTATATATTGGTTCCCTATACAATGTTATCCTTGTTAGAAGATGCATGTCATAAGGGTTGTGTCATCTACTTACCACCAGAAGATAAAATGCATCACTAACAAGGGAGTAATAGATTTACGGTGGAATGAAGCCTTAGATAAAAAATGTTTCATAGCAGTCATCCGACCTAAGTAGGCAAAAAAGAAGGAAAAAGACGTAGAGCTAGAGAAAGGCTCCATACCCTCCAAATAACAGCAAGAGCATGGGTGACCTGGTATTGAGGAAACTAAAGTTTCCTATGACGACCGTGTTGCGGAACTCCTTCAAGAGGTAGCATTTGATGATAATCGTCCAGGAAAGAAGTTCTTGATCGATAGTTCACTCATAGAAGAAGATAAAAAATAACTTGTTATTTTCCTTAAAAGAAACCAAGACGTATTTTCCTCTTAATCATATGAAATGCCAAGAATATATCCAGAATTAATGTGGTATAAGCTCCACATGGAACCATTACATCCACAAATGACTCAAAAGCATGATGAATCGCGTTGAGAAGGCCAAGGATTTTGAGAAGGAAATGGGGAAACACCTAGAGGCATAGTCCATAAAGTAATTTCAATTTCCTTAGTGTCTATCAAACCCAGTAGTCGTGAAGAAAATCAATGGGAAGTGGAGAGTCTGTATAGATATCACTAACCTAAACCGTGCATGATAAAATTATAGTTTTCCTTTGCCTAAGATATGTTAGTTGGTCGACGCCACCACTAATCATAAACCTATTAGCTTCCTTTACGCATACTCAGGGTACTATCAAATCCCTTTGTTTGCCCCCGACTAGGAAAAGACTTCCTTTATCACCACGCTGGACTGTATTACTATAGGGTGATTCTACTCAGATTAAAGAATGTATGGACGACCTATTAGAGACTTGTGACGAAGATGTTCAAGAAGCAGTTAGGAGACACTATGGAGGTATATATAGTTGACATGTTTATGAAAATCGAAAGGAAGGGGGATCACCTTATAGACTTAGGAAATTTTTTTGAAGTCTTTCATTATTATAAGATGAAACAAAAATGCGGTGAAGTGCTCCTTTGGGGTACAATCGAGAAAGTTCCTTAGATACCTAGTCACTCAAATAGGTATTGAGGAAAACTCTGACTGGATTGAATCCATCAGGAAGGTGCATCTCCCTAAAATAGTGCGTGAGGTATAAAGTTGACTGGCATGCTAGCCGAAGTCAACCGCTTCATATCCAGATACTTAGAGAAGTACCGACCTTTCTTTCAAGAACTTAGGAAATAAGGAAGGAAGCATGGAATGACGAGTGCACCAGGGCATTAGAAGAAATAAAGAACTATTTTATCAAACCACTACTTCCAACCATTTTAGATGATGAGGGTCCTTCGTACTTGTATCTGGCATTGTCCAATAGCACTGTTAGTTCAGCCTTAGTTCGCGAGAAGAATGGGGTTAAATCCAATTTATTATGCAAGCAAAACATTACTCGATGATGAAAAAAGATACCTCATATGAGAAAATCTTGCATACGCATTTATGATAGCCTCTAGGAAGTTGAAAGATTACTTTGAGGTGCACACTATCATTGTTTTAAACTCCTTCCCTCTGAAAGTAATGCCCAAGAAGGCTGACCTATCGCGACGAATGTCCAAGTGTTTGGTAGAACTTGGAAGGATTTATACAAAATTTTAGCCTAGAACCTCAGCCAAAGGGCAAGTCATAACATACTTCATAACTGAATTTTCTAGTTGTCAAGAACCAGTAGAGATTGACAACGAAAGTAAAGAGCCCATCCTATAGTCGATCGAAAAAGGTAATAAATGGGTATTGTATATTGATGGACCCTCAAATTCCAAGGGGGAAGGAGTTCGAATAGTACTAGTATCCCTAGAGAAAACTATTCTCGAATAGGTAATTCGCTTGGGATTCGAAGCCTCCAACAACGAAGATAAGTAAGAAGCCTTACTCGGTGGATTGCATAAAGTACTTTCCATAGGATCTTGTCACCTTGATGTTTTCTATGACTCAAAATTGGTATCAACTCAGATATCAAGAGACTACAACACTAGGGATGAGCGCATGGCCGCATATATTGAAGAAGCCTAGCACCTCGTCTCCCAGTTCGAGCGTGTACACGTGCAATAAATTCTAAGAGGGAACAATAGTCATGCACACGCGTTAGCCGTACTTGCCTCAGCTGCTAAGGGGGATAAGAAATAGAAAATTAAAGTAGAATACCTTGACCACCTTATTATCCGTAAAGAAAAATTTATCAAGCAGGTTATGGTCATTAATAGGACTCTAAGTTGAATGGATCTAATCGTGAACTACCTAAAGGAAGATACCTTGTCAGTTGATAAAAAGGAAGCACATAAAATACGGGAAAAATCTGCTTGCTTTCACTTAGCAACAAATCAAAATCTTTATCGACGCTCTTTTTCAGGACCTTCCCTCCAATTTGTGCACCCAGACGATGTCGAGCAAACCCTTTATGAGTTTCATGAGGAGATATATTGGATCCATGTATAGGGAAAGTCGCCAGTGTTTAGAGCAATAAAAGGGGGATACTGCTATCCATATATACAAAAGGACATAATGGGGCTTGGCATTGTCGGCCCATTGCACCTTGCATCTGGTAGTAAGAAGTATATGTTGGTAGACATATACTAATTCTCTAAATGGGTTGAAGGGGAGCCTTTGAAAAACATCCGAGATGTCGATATGACCAAGTTCATATGTAAGAACATCATAGCATAATTTAAAATCCTTCGAATTATCATCACAGATAACGAAACTCAGTTCGAGATCAGCCTTTTCCAAGATTCTGCAACGAGCACAATATTACGCACTACTACAATTTAGTGGCCTACTCTCAAAGAAATGGGTAAGAAAAATCCTCTAACAAGATAGTCCTTGGCGGAATTAAAAAGCGATTGAAAAAAGGAAAAGACGCATGGGTCGACTAACTCCCCCACATTATTTGTGCATTTCGAACAATACCCAGGCGATCAACGAGGGGAAATACCATTTACCTTGGATTACGGGATAGAGGCAGTCATCCCTCTTGAGGCAGGTCTGCCAAGCTTGAAGTCCACCCTATTCGATCAAGATCTTAACAATGACACAATCAACGCAGAGCTTAACTTAGCCAATGAAAAAAGATAATTGGCTCTTATAAATTTGCCTCCTACAAGTAGCAGTTGGCTAGGTAATAAAATAGGGGGTTCAAGGCGAGAAGATTTAAGGTTGGGGATTATGTACTGTAAGGACATAAATTTCTAATTGAGTCCCTGTATTGTTTTGACTTAATTCTGTGAACAATACTGTGTTTGTAATATGTCATAGGGAGATTTTTATTTTGTCACGATCCCACTTGGTCTATGACGTATTGAAGAAAATTGAAGACGTTATGACAAAGCTTCAAAGAATTAAATCATGCCGATGTTTAATTGGTACAAGTTTAATCGTCTTCAAAGTTAATTGCTATCCGAGATCACTCAGGTATGAATGCATATAATTAATGGTGCTCGGAATTGTTTTTATAAAAGATAAGGATGTATTTTTTATAAAGAGAAATGTTTTAAAATGTTTTTAAAAGTGATTTAAATGGTTTACAGTACGTTTTATTCTGATATACTCGAAATATAGTTTGACTAATTTGGATGTCTTTTAAAAGAGACGTTTTAAACAAAAAGTTAAAGAAAGTCAAACTGATGTCAGCTCGCTCAAACGACATAAGGATCTCGTTCTACCGAGATGCCTATCTGGCACGAACGATGTGGAATTATAGTTCGAACGACACGTATTTCGAGCCAGCACTTAATTGTTATTTAAAGCGTGTTTGCGTCAGAGTTTCGTAAGTGTGCATCTGGAAAAAACAGAATACATTCCAGTACGTTGTTTGAACATGTTTTCTAAGGTTTACAAAGAATAAACACATCCTTAGAGTTTGCAAAGATTCGAGAAATCATTCTTATATGTTTTAGTGATCTTGCGGCTCCAAGAAGTTTGTTCTATCATTGAACATCAAGTGTTTTGCAGTGAAGAAAAGAGAAGGACTTCTTGTTCGACATCGTAAACGAATCAAAGCCAATCGGTGGACACCGAGACATACGTGGACGCGTGTGTTGTGGACAGGTATAGTGGAAGATAGAATTTTTGCGTGGGCACTAATGAAGAACGGTTGAAGATCAGAAGGAGTATCAAGACCCGTGGGGATCGAGTCATTGAGTAAGGCTAATATTTCTTTGTATAACCATTGCTCATAGTGATTGTCTGGCTTGGCCCGTCCGAGATTATTTTCCCATTTTGGGGTTTTTCCTCATACATTCGACATTGTGAGTATTCTTTGCTTTATTTTACTTGCTTTACTCACTAGATGCATGTTTAGGATTAATCAAGATAAATTTGGTTTAAAGTAAGAATTGGGTTTTCACAACTTGGTTTGGTGCATAATTTAAAAGTTGGATAATTTTTGGAGAAAATTGGTTTTGTTTAAAAACACACATATTGGGAACTCTTCAAATTGGTATTAGAGCTAGAAAACAAATTTATTTGTTTTGTGATCCCGTGTGTTTTCAAAGATGAATTCTGGATATAATGAATTTTATCGAACTCCTATTTTTGATGGAACTAATTACACCTATTGGAAGATGAGAATGAGATGTGCATTAAAATTTATTGATGAGCGTGTGTGGCTAGCAGTTGAGAAAGGTTGGACACCCCCTTTCACTATTGTAGGTGAGGTCACTAGTTTAAATCCTGTTGAGTCATGGATCGAAACTGAACAAAGACTTGCACATTATTACTTCACATGTCACACAGGATGAATATAATAGAATTATGACTTGTGAAACATCAAAAGAGGCTCGGGATATTTTGTCTCTCACTAACGAGGGCACTAACACGGTTAGGGCGTCAAAACTTCAAAATCTCACTACACAGTTTGAGACCACTAGGATGTTAGAGGGTGAGACTTTTGATGAGTTTTATTCTAGGTTGTCCAATATTGTCAACTCGTCGTTTAATCTAAGTGAGAAAATTCTCGAGAACAGTGTCATTAAGAAAATCCTTAGGTCGTTGCCTAGTAGGTTTGATGTGAAAGTGACCATTTTAAACTCCTTGGGTAGGTTAGAGTCGACGAAACTAGAAGAGATTGTAGGTGACTTACAAACCTATGAAATTGACATGATTACCTCCAAGCAAGTGCCTAAGAAAGAAAAGGGTATTACTTTGAAAACCCAGAAGGAGGAAATTAAAGTTTCGGATTCCGATTTCGATTCCGATTTTGAGGATGTTGCTTTGTTGGCAAAGAAATTTAAAATTTTTATTAAGTTTCAAAAGCAATCGAAAGATGCCAAGAAATTTGAAAATTTCAAGAACAACAAAGTAGATCCCACCTCTAAGGATAAGTTTGACAAGCCTAAGAGAGATTAGTCGAATAAGTATTTTGGGTGTGAGGGGTAGGATCACAAAGTTAAGGAGTGTCCCACTAGACTTAAGAAAGAGGGAAAGCAACCCATTGTCTATAATGACACCTTAAGTGATAGTAATCCGAAAGAGGGAGGGAGTTCCCCCATTGATCGTAACTTTATTGCTTTTATGGCATGTCATGTGAGCGACGACGATTCTCATGTGCATGACACTTCTGAGGAGGTTTTTAGTGTATCCCATGTTAGTGAGGGTGAAGAGAGTGATGAGGAGGAGGTAAATGTGAAAGAGTTGCAATGTGCGTTTAATGAGTTGTATGTCGAAACGGTGAAGGTGAAAAAGGCTAACTCAAAAGTGCAAGCTAAGTTGAATAAGCGTGCCATAGAAAATAATGATAGTTTGATTGAGGATCTTAGGGCACGAGAGAAGAAGTTTAGGGAGAAACTAGAGTTTATGGAGAAAGGGAGATAATCTCCATGGTTTGATGGAGTCCTTGAAAAAGGAGATTTTAGAGTTTGAGGAGTCTAGGCGTTTGCTCGAGTCTAGGATTCATAAGTTGGAGGAGAGATTGAGAGACTCGTCTAGAGTCAAGCTTGATTTGGAGGCTAGGTCGGAGAAGTTAGATAAGATCCTAGGCACCGTCCAAATTAAGGTAGATAGGGGAGGTATAGGTTTTGGTGAGAGAGTTGTTCCCATTCCCCCCGCACGTGTGAGAAACACTAGGAAGATTAGAAAAGGTCCACATATAAGTAATCATTCCCACCACCGCTACACTTGCTCGTTTTATGGTAGGAAAGGTTAGCTTCGGTGTTATTGTTACGACCTTAGACAAGCTCCTAGGAAGTTTAGGAATAAAGTTGCCCCGGTTCCCAAAACCCCCACAAAACGGATTTAGTGGCTTTAGGAATTAAACTTCATGATTCTCGTTTGGGTGCACTTAATTCTTCCCATGCTAAATCTAAAGGATGATAGTGTTTCCATGTTTGTCATATGCTAGTTTGCTTCAAGATTTATTCATTGCTAGTATTATGACATGTGTATCATTTTGTATTATAGTTTTCATTTGTTTGAGTCCTATTAAAAAATACAAAAAGATTTTATTTTTTAGAAAATTTTTGAAAAAACCAAAAAGATTTTATTTTTGAGAAAACTTTTGAAAACCCAAAAAGATTTTGTTTTTATTTGAGTCAAAATATGAAAAGCCAAAAAGATTTTCGGTTTTTGTTTTGAGTTTACATGTTTAATGTGGCATATTGGTGTGCTTGGACACCCCCCCCCCCCCCCATCGTTTCATTATCCATGTGTCTAGGACATTTAGTCGTTATTATCGATGCTTAGAATGATCTTAACCATTGTTTATATAGGGTTGTTTCGAAAACGATATGCATTTTAATTCGACTTTGTATATACGCCAACATTGCACACATGCACGAGTTTATATGGGTGTTTGACTTCTCTTGCATATTTGAATTTGGTGAGGCATTCTTATCTCAATCTTGTCATCTATGCGTACGTAGACTTAAGGAGAAGTGTGCATGTAAGAACTGTTTACGGTGAGGATTTGAATTAAAAAATGATGAGTGATTCACTGGAAAGGGCCGCGAGAGTTCAAAATTAACTCGTCATGAAAGCCACCGTTTAAAAGAGCCCAAAATAATATGCAATATGCTAAGAAAAGGGCCAAATTTGTTTAGTTCATTCCAAAGAAAACATATTATTATTGAGGGAGTTTGGATGGATTAAAAAATTTAAACGGGTTTGCACAACTAATTCTAATGTTGAAACATTACAATTTGACGATATTGTTTGTAGAATAGTCAAAATTCTAGATTTGTGTGCATGTAGTATGCTTAGTTCATCAAGCTCACACTTTAATTGTCATATGGCTATGATAAAGTTTGATGATTTATCGCTATCAATTAGAGCTTCTTGATCATTTCGATGTGTTGGAGTTATGACTCATTTGTTGTAGTTTGACGCCTATTCATTCCATAACCATGTTTGAGCACATCGGTACTATGTTTACATTTAACTCACATTTTTAGTTTTTATGAGTTTTTGTGTTCTGTGTTAAAAGCCTACTATTTTAACACTGTTTTGCTGCTGTCAGGCACTTCCTGGAATTTTTTTGTGGAAATTTTTTCACTGGGCAATATTATATAATATTTTTGGGAATTTGGGAAATTTTGGCAGGCCGCGAGAAGTCATTCAAACAATATATCCATGTCTCGCGAATGAGAGTTGTACTTCGTTCGAGCGACGTCCCTGGCTCGTTCGAACGGCAGCCTGATCTCTTGCTTCTGATTAGTTTGCAGTCCTCTGGTTAAAATTGATATTTTTTGGTACTGCTGGAAGTGTTTCTGGACTGACTGGTTTATATGCAGGATTTATTGGTTCTAACTTGGTTTTTTGCATATAGTCTGTTTATCACACCTGATTAGATTGGTATTTTTGTGTGATTCCTTGGTTTACTAGCTACTGATTTGTCATTACTTGATCATATTTAGCTGGTTGTTTCATGATTATCTAGAGATTTCACATTGATTCACATTGGTTTATATTCTCATGCTAGATATTTTGATTGGTTTATCTTTTCACCGAATTGTCTATTCGAGACAAAAAGGGGGAGAGATGTATGTGATGTAGGGGGAGATTTGAGCATGTTTTGGTTTACATATGTTTACAAATTGGTATCTGAAATTGGTATTACACACTGGTATCATTTTTGTTGCTCAAATTGTTTAACAAATGATTTTTCAGAGATTATTCATATTGGTATCTATTATTGTTTAGTATCATTTGGATAAATATATTGGTTTCATTTGTTCCTCCATACTTCAATGGGTATTTGTTTGTCTGTTTCATGTGTGTAGGTATGCTTCAGCGATTTGAGATTTCAAATCTACATCACATTCAAACAGTTTATGCTCACGGGTGCTACATATTCTAGTCCATGTCCTGTATTTTTGATTTTGGGTTTATGGGATGGGATTTAGGCGTCATACGGATTGACGGCCCGTCTTAGGCATTTCACTGGTTTAATTTTGTCCCGGAATAGTCAAAGGGGGAGATTTGTAAGGACATAAATTTCCAATTGAATCCCTGTATTGTTTTGACTTAATTCCGTAAACAAAATTGTGTTTGTAATATGTCATAGGGAAATTTTTATTTTGTCACGATCCCACTTGGTCTATGACGTATTGAAGAAAATTGAAGACGTTGAGACAAAGCTTCAAAGAATTAAATCATGCTGATGTTTAATTGGTGCAAGTTTAATCATCTTCAAAGTTCATTGCATTCTGAGATCACTTAGGTATGAATGCGTATAATTAATGGTGCTCGAAATTGTTTTTATAAAAGATAAGGATGTATTTTTATAAAGAAAAATGTTTTAAAATGCTTTTAAAAGTGTTTTAAGTGGTTTACACTACATTTTATTATGATATACTCGAAATAGAGTTTGACTAATTTGGATCTCTTTTAAAAGAGACGTTTTAAACAAAAAGTCAAAGAAAGTCAAACAGACGTCAGCTCGCTCTAACGACATAAGGATCTCGTTCGAACGAGATGCCTATGTCGTGCGAATGACATGACATTGTCGTTCAAACGACACATATTTCGAGGCGGTGCTTAATTATTATTTAAAGCGTGTTTACGTCAGAGTTTCGTAAGTGTGCATCTGGAAAAAACATAATACATTCCAGTACGTTGTTTGCACATGTTTTCTAAGGTTTACAAAGCATAAACACATCCTTAGAGTTTGCAAAGATCCGAGATATCATTCTTATATGTTTTAGTGATGTTGCGGCACCAAGAAGTTTGTTCTATCATTGAACATCAAGGGTTTTGCGGTGAAGAAAAGAGAAGGACTTCTTGTTCGACATCGTAGACGAATCAAAGCCAATCGGTGGACACCGAGACATACGTGGATGCGTGTATTGTGGACAGGTATCGTGGAAGATGAAATTTATGCATGGCATTAATGAAGAACAATTGAAGATCATAAGGAGCGTCAAGATCCGTGGGGATCGAGTCATTGAGTAAGGCTAATTTGTCTTTATAAAACCATTATTTATAGTGATTATCTGGCTTGGGTCGTCCGAGGTTGTTTTCCCGTTTTGGGTTTTTTTCTCGTACATTCGGTGTTGTGAGTATTCTTTACTTTATTTTACTTGCTTTAATAACTAGATGCATGTCTAGGATTAATCAAGATAAAATTGGTTTAAAGTAAGAATTGGGTTTTCACAACTTGGTTTGGTGCATAATTTAAAAGTTGGATAATTTTCGAAGAAAATTGGTTTTGTTTAAAAACACACATATTGGGCACTCTTCATGTACTTAGAAAGATCGTGGAAAGTACTAAAAATCCCTCAGATAGAAAACTTGGGCCCAACTGGGAAGGCCTATTCAAAATCATATGAGACACTACACCAAAAAGGCTAAAATGCCACCCTTCAGCCGGCCAGCCTTATCACGGTCATTGATCGTGACAAAAAAACATGGATTTTTTATCACGTTCAATGATCATGACAAGTCCATGACAGGTTTTGCCACGGTCAACGACCGTGACTACTGTATTAAGTTGTCACGGTCAAAGACCGTGACATGTCCGCGATAAGTGTTTTAACTAAAAATCCTAAGCGCTATTTTTTCCCCACCGTTTTCATTTCCCTCTATTTTCTCCCTCTCTCAGTGTATGCTCTCTCAGCGTATTCTCTCTCTCCCTCTCAGGTATGTTTTTCTCTGTCCCTCTATTTCCTTTGTGTTTGTGTGTGTGTGTGTGTGTATGATTTTCTCTAGGTGTATGTGTGTGTGTGATTATATATATATATATGTGTGTGTGTGTGTGTGTGTTAGATTAATTATGTGTGTCATTTTTTCTGTACATGTGTGGGTGTGTGTGATTAATTTGGTGCTTATAAAAATTGGGCATAAATTTGAAATTGGACCCCCTTTATTGTGTAAATATGAAATTGAAATTGGGTATAAATTTGAAATTGGACATATTATTGTGTAAATGTGAAATTAAAATTAAAATTGGGTATAAAATAAAAATTAGGTATAATGTTGTGTAAATATGAAATTGGGTATAGTGTTGTATAATTGGGTATGATGCTGCACATATAAATATATAAACACATAGAGATTGCTGAATTGTTTAATTGTTGAGTTGTTTGGGATTCTTGAATTGTTGTTGACTCGTGGATTTGAATATTTGGATGGCCATTAAGTTAGCTCGCCCCAGGAATTTCTAATAAAAGACATTATTATTTGCATTGTTGTTTTGAATTCTTGAATGGTTGTTGACTAGTAGATTTGAACACTTAGATAGCCATTGAGTTGGTTGGCCATAGGCATTATCTAACATTTAGGGTTGTGATGTAAAATGAAACACAACTATGTAAAAATCGAATATAAATAAAATGAAACATACTATAAATTTTATACAACAAGTAATAAGTAATCATGTATTCACATGAGAATGCATGCATGCATGTATCTTGCAAAGCAAGTGTTATATAACAAGTAATGAGGGTAAAAGGTAATAACGGGAACTGCAATAGATAGCCCATGTGTAAATTTACATTAAGTCAACTTCTTATATAACACTTGCTTCGGGGGTGCATGCCTGCATGTATTCTCATTTGAATGCATGACATAATGATTCTGTAATATTTATAACTAATTTAAATTACATATAGTGTGGATAGATACTTGCCTTATTGTTCTTATTAGTACGCATTTAATAGACCTTAGACCTGTCCGAGAGTCATTACCCATGTAATGAGATCTCTCAAATTGTCCCATTTGGACAATTTGGGACTGCATAGTTTTTGTATAATAATATTCTTAGTGGCTTAAACTTGTTACTTTTGGTGGAAGTTCTGCTGCCGTATCTTAATGTTCTCTGGGTACATACTAAATGAAGCGATGTTAAGTGTTATTTCAATTTATAAATTGAAACAACACTTACACTTGTGAATCTATGTCGTGTACTTGGAGAACTATGAGGATATGTTGCCGACTTTTCCTCAAATTGAAATAATGTGCATGAGCTGTTAAGTATATTACAGAAATATGCGGTCTTATATGGGATAGGACCACTCACCATTTAAAGGAGATGGAGGAATAGGAATTATATTGTTTTTATAATATAACACCGAAAGATGATATGTTAATCTTGTAGTAAATTATTTAATGGGAACTAATTGTTCACACTTTTGTTTATACTAATCCATGAATATATGCTTCTTACCCATAATAGGTTATTGTTTGTAGTATTTATGATGGGATATCCTAAATTCAAAGAGTGGATGGGTGAGACAAATAGATTGGGGGATGTGTTTCGTGGAGGTACTAATGAATTTATGAAATACGCAAAGAGATGTCGTAAAGATGAAGAGTTCACGTATCCGTGTGCTAAGTGTAAGAATGGTAAGGTGTTTGAGTGGAAAATGTTGAACTAAATTTGTTAAGATGGGGTATACAAGATAGTTATCCATTTTGGAATTTTCACGGGGAATTGAAAATTCCTTTTGTCCATGGGAAACCTTCACAACAACCATCAACAAGTAAGATAGATGTATAAGGGGGATAATGTAGATCATAATATGCTAGAAGATTTAGTTGATGATGCATATGGAGTTTATGAAGTGGAAGAAAATGAGGTCACATATGATGTACAAGGTTCAGGTGCTCCTGAAAATATCGGGATAAACCTTGATGATGACTACCAAAATTTAAAATTGAAGGCGACCCAACCATTGTACTATGGATGTGAGAAAGATAAAACAACTTTACATTCCATGGTTGGTTTCCATAGTTTGAAGACCCAATATAGTTTGTCTGGAAATAGCGTGACATGAATTTTAAATTGGGTGAAGGGCTTGCTACCCAAGCAGAATATGCTTCCAAATAGCCATCCTACTATGAAGAACAGTTTGAAAGGTTTGGTAATGAAGTATAAATCAATTCATGCTTATGTGTATGACTGCATGCTATTCCGAAAGGAGTATGAAAATCTTAATCGGTGTCCAGTATGAGATGAACCTAGATATGTCCAATCTACTGGAAAGGAAGGCACAAGCCCAAAAGTGCCACAAAAAGTGTTGAAATATTTTTTCGTTGGGCCTAGATTACAGAGGTTTTTCATAGTCCCATGGATAGCGGAGGTAATGGCTTGGCATGCTAGGGAAAAAGTAGAGGATAATCTCATGTGTCATCCTATTGATTCTACAGCTTAGAAGAGGATGAGTTTTGAGCATCCTGATTTTGCTCGAGAAAAGCGTAACATTCGTTTGGTATTATTAACAGATGGTTTCAATCCATTTAGAAATCTAAGCGCCAATCGGAGTGTATGGCCAGTGATCCTAGCCCCACTCAACCTCCCTCCTTCACAGTGTATGAGATATGAATTTTCGATGCTATCTTTGTTGATACTTGGGCCAAAGGCACCAAGTGAGGACATCGATGTCTACCTGGCTCCTTTGGTAAAAGAATTAAATGAGTTGTGAGAAGAGGGTGTGCAAGTATTTGACTCTTTTTAAAAAAGAAGAGTTTACGCTTAAAGATGTGTTGATGTGGGAACTTCATGATTTTTCAGCTTATGGGACATTATCCAATTGTGTAGTACATGGTTATATGGGGTGTCCTTTGTATGGAGAGGAGATTAAATCTCTTCGTCTCCCTGCTAGCTCAAAAAAGGTATACCATTGCCATAGGAGGTTTTTCCCCCCACTCATAGTTTTAGATTTGAGAAAGGTTCTAATTTTTTACCGGGCGCGATTGAACATAGGCTACCTCCTAGAAAATTTCCAGGTTCAGAAATTGAAAGTAAATCTTTTGATTGTGGCCCTAATATGCCGTATAAGAATCCTAAATTTAATAATGTCAAGCATAAGAAGACCCCAGTTGGGAATAAAATTGGGACAAGAAAGGGATGGTCTAGGAGGTCAATTTTATTTGACTTAACTTATTGGAAGAATAACCCAGTGCGCCATATATTGGATGTGATGCACACAGAGAAGAACATCGCTGAACATATTATGGGCACATGCCTTGTGGGGAGTCATTCGAAGGATGGATAAAATGCACGAAAAGACCTTAAATCGTTGAAACTTAAGCCACAACTATGGTTGAAAGAAGATAGTAGGGGAAGGATAATAATTCCCTTTGGTGCGATTACTTTGACGAGTGAGGAAAGAAAGGTGCTTTTAGACACAAAATATAGTTTGAAGGTTCCATCTAAGTTTTCATCCAACTTGCAAAGGATTGCAAATTATGCTACCCATGATTTACATAAGTGTAAGTTCTACGATTGGCATGTGATCACGCAATTGGTTCCTCTATTGTTTAAGCACTATTTCTCCAAGCACAAGGATTTGCGAAGGGATATTATTAAAATTAGTATCTGCTTCTCACTTTTATGTGAGAAGGTAGTCAATCGAGATCACATAGTGGCAGCAAAATTAGCGGTGACCGAAGCGATTGTGTGTTGGAGAAGTACTTTCCCCCATAATTCTTTGACATAAGTGTTCACTTTTTGGTACACCTATGCGATAAGGCACTTCTTTGCGACCCAGTTTGATATCGGTAGAACTATCCGTTTGAAAGATTCATGAAAGTTTTCAAAGATTACGTCAAGAATACATGATACATTTGATAAGCATCCAAAAGTGTCTATTTTATACCCCAAATAGATGCATTTTAGTCACTCATTTTAATTAAAAATGGACTTATGTCGTATTTTATTATTTTTCAGGTCAATCATCGGTTGCAACATCAAATAATGCTAAATCAAGCCAATTGCGACACAATAGCGGTCAAAAGCGTGCACCGAAGAAATTAAAAAGAGACTGCGGCGTCAGAAGTCCCATTGAGCTTGCCTAGATGAGTTTCAATGCCCCGAGCCTTTTCTCGTACTAAACCTAAGCCTCCACCGTGCCCAAACCATCACCCGAGCCTGTGTGTGTTGAGTTTGTACCTTTATTACTTTGATTATTTTTATTTTGTGTCATTTTATTTTTAGGATTTATTTTAGATTTATGTAGAAATTTTCTAAGTTTTATTTTCTATTTTTCTAATTTCTTTTTAATTAGTGTATTTTTATTTATTTATTAGTTTTTAGCTTTTAGTTATCTTTATTTTTTTTAGGATTAGTTTTTTTAGGATTTCATTTATTTTTAGTTTTTACATTTTTTTTAGGATTTTAGTTTTAGTTTTGATAGAGTTTTATTTTTATTTTCATTTCTTTTTAGTTTCATTTTTAATTGAGTCTTTATTTTATTTTTAAAGTAGGATTTTATTTTTAGATTTTTAGTTTTATTAGTTTAATTTTTTAGTGTTATTTGTTTTTTTAAGGGTACAAATTCAACACACACAAACACTATCACTCACTCACACTATAATTCCCATACACACACACACACAAAAAAAAAAAAAAAACTCACCCTTACCATTTCACCATACACCCTCACACACTTTAAAACACCCCACTCCATATTCTTCCCCCAAACACCTCTCACTCTCTCTCCTCCATTACACACACACCACATTAAACCATAAATAAACAAAAAAAAGGCCACAACACGCCGATGACCATACCCGCGCTCAGCCCCCCTTCTCTGGCGAGATCCACAAACCGAAACCAAACAAAACCGGCGACGCCCCCTTCCGCGGCTAGCCGCCTGCTCCAGCCAACCTGAACCTGGAAAATCCAAACCCGCGACTTATACCCGAAAATCACATGCCATGACCAAACCCATTTCGAAATCCCTTTACCCGAACCCCTCCAAACCGGACTGCCATAACCCGAGCCCCTGCCTCAACCAAAGTTCCCAACCATCAAATCCCACAAAAATCGAAACTTTCACTAGCCAATTAGCTGCCAAAAAAAGAAAAAAGAAAAAAATTGCCTTTGACTTGGATGAAATTAAACCCCACAAAATCTCTCCAAACAAACTTCGTGGGGTATTTAAATAAAGAAGGCATCTCATTTCAAAGGACTCTCATATCATACGCACAAACGGGAGAGAGAAAAAAAATAGAGAGATAGTGTGTATATTATGTACATAGTAGGTACATAAAAAAATCCAAAAAAATTAGTTTAGCATTAGAATAAATTTTAGGTTCAATTTTTATTTTTATTTTTGTAATGAAGTACCGAATTTGTGAAAACATTGGGACACATGTGCATGAACGCGATTTAAGGAATCAATTCAAAGGGAGACTTTTGTGTATTGTATTTCTTGCTCTACTCTTTAGTTTGTTGTTCCATGTTTGTGAATGTGATTAATTATTTTATTATGCTTAGCTAGTCACCCTGTTCAAGGGTGCGATGCACTGCGTAGGATATTAATTTAGTTAATTGATTTCATTAATGCTATATATCTAGGAAAATTAATTTTTGAGTGTTACCAATTAATTTATGTAACGAAAGTTAGTAAATTAATTGTACAAATTAATGTTTGAATTTAGGAATCGAACTAGAGATAGGTTTTTCTGAAATTTGAATTTGAATTTTGTGTTGAAATTTGGGAATTCATACTGTTTTTATTAAATTGATCCTAGCGGGTAATTTTGTTGAAAATAGTATAGTTCTTAATTTTTCATCGTGTGACATTTTTAAATTAGTTTTCTGAAAAAGATATTATTCAATTTATAATTCTAACGAGAGTTAGATTATCGATTTAATATTATCTCGAAATATTTTAAATTAACAAATTGGGAATTTAAAATAATTGATAATGCGGTGTAATCCCATCTCTTGACATCCTCACATTTTTCACACTCGATTGCACATTATTTTTCCTTATTTAATCATTTCATAATTTTTAGCATTTATTAGTTAATTCTCCATTGAAATTGTTTTTAAAAAAAATTAAAAAAAAGATTTTAATAAAAAGAAAACTGAAATTGCAAGTTTTCACATTAATTGTTTCATCTTGAAAGTTGAATTGATACTCGTACTTACCGCATTATGAGTTGTTTTAGACAAGTTTTGTAGGTACTCAAGAGAATTTTGAGGTTGACTTTTGAAGACAACGACCATACAAAAAAAAAGCTAGTTATCAACATTGAAGGATCAATTGCAGATAAATACATCACCGTCAAGTTATCAATCTACATTGGGAATGGATGGCGGTGATGAGTTCATCGATAAGGGTGGTCATGTGATGGGAAAACGAGTGAAATTAATGGGTTTGCAACATGAACAAGTAGCTCGTTATCTATTTAACACACATGAAGATGTCTAAGAATGGAAAAAGTAAGTTTAAATTATTTTAACTTTTACATTTTTTAATTTTTATACACGATTAATTTTATAATACATTCATCACGATATATGCATAAAATATGAAGCAAGTGGAAAAAATAAAAGACGAAAAACAATGGCACAATAAGCAAAATTTTGGTTGTGGTTGTCACACGAGGTAATTATAATGAAAATGTTTGTTATTAAATATCACATTATAAGAAATCTTTATAACTAACCTAATTAATTTATCTATATTCTCACCTCTTAAAGACGAGACATGCGACATCGAGGCTTGTTCGTCTAGCCATTGGACCCATGTTTATGGCACAAGAGTACAAAAGGTATCGATTGAACGGTTACATATTCGGTGCAAGGGTATAAGAGAAAAATACAAATGTACAAAACTCGGGCATTTCATATATGGATCTTACTTACTTTCGAGCGAGTGCGAAAGATGTAAGAATAAATTTTCTATCATTGTTCATAGCATAGCGTTAGGCTAGTGTGGCATATCCCGTTACAAATCATCACGTAATGAGAAGACGAACCGAACTCAAGCATCTTCAAGGTTGGAGACTTCCCGACATCCTGAAAGGTATAAAATGAATTTAGAGTTTAAATTAATTCATGGAATTATATTTAGGATGATTGGTTTTCATAAAAAATAATAAACATGAATTTTTTCTTTGTGAAAGTAAGTTTTTCCTAAGTCAAGAGGCAGAGTTTTAAAAAAATATTTTTTTGACATAGGTATCTCGGGCGATGTCCTCGTTCGAGCGACATCACATCTCATTCAAGTAACCTAGTTTTTTCATTCGAGCGCCGCTGCCGCCTTAAGAATTTTGTTTTCTTATAAATACTTATTTCATGGACCAGTTTTGTTTAAGACCTTTGACGAAAACATTACTGCACATCGGGTGCAACAGTTCTTCAAGTTTTTGTGTTCCAAAACACTTTTCAATTCACAACAAAGCATCCTTGAATATGATTCTAGTGAATTAGTTTAGAACCTTAGAAAGTTTTGTATCTCTTGCATACACCTTGGTGAAGAGGTACTCCATTGCTGATTTGTGATACCTATGGGGAATTTACTGGTGACAAAGGCTGAGGCTAGCTGACGACTGCGTGTCATTGGGAGAACTTGTGGGTGTTCCTGGCTAAAGACAGAACTGCATGTTCTTATGGGTGTGCTGCGATTAATCCATTGCAGATTTCATTGTGTACTTTATAAGTTTCGATTTACTGTCCATAGTGAAATAAAGCTTTTACTCGAAAGGGATTTTTTTCCTGAAACTTGGCCTTGTCATATTGGAGTGTTTTGATTTATCTATTTTATCACATAATTGCATGATTAGGATAAGCATGATAAAATCGGTTTAAAAAGTCTCTTCCGCATAATTAAAATTGGTGTTAAATATTTTTATTGAAATGACCCTTTGCGAGTGTCCTCGCTTTCTCAAATTGGTATCAGGGCGGGTTATGCTAATTTATCGCGTTTGATCTGGTTTGCCTATTTTTGGGTGATTATGTTTTCATCGTTCTTGTGCATGTTTTTACTCTCGAATAGATTCTCTTAGTTTTGATGATTTAAATAGTTTAAATTTGAATTAGTGAAAATAATTGATTTTTTGGCGTTTTAAATCCGCTATGGATCTTTTGCAAACGGTTCAAAATCAAAGAGATTTTCATCATGAGAAATTTGTTGCCTTAGACCATGACTTTATTGATTTAAAATTTTCCAAAAAGGAGAGTTATGATAGAGTCCTCTTTTTGGAAAAAGAATTGGAGTACTTCAAAAATTCTAGGGTTTATGTTTGTGCCAAAGAGGATAAAAATATTTTAATCGACGACTTTGTGGCACGTGAAAAGACTCTTCGGGACAAGTGTACATATTTTAAGGGAGAATGTGATAACCTTCTAGGAATAATTGAAAATTTAGAGAAGGAGTCCGTAAAATTGAAAGAGTCAAATTCTTTGCGTGAGTAAAAATTTTTGGAGTTAAAAAATGATTTGACAAACTCGAGTAGTGTTGGTAGCAATGGTAATGGGTCGTCATCTTCTAATGCTTCCATTATTAATGCTAAGACCATTGTTTATTTTAAAGGGTTAACTAAATCTAAGGACTTTAGAAAAGGTCAACCCATGGGTACCATTTCTCCGTGTCTATACATATTCACACTGTGGTAGGAAAGATCACCTTAGGTATTTTTGTTTTGATCTTAGAAGAGGTCCTAGGAAGTTGAATTCCAGTGTTCTGTCAGTTCCCGAAACCCCTATTCAACATTTCACACCTATTTGGGTTAAGAAATCACTCTTAGAGGCACTAGATGGTGGACTAGTTGATTCTTGTTTGCTTGCACATGATTCTTCTCTTTCTATATCATATAGATGATTGTGTTCGCATGTTTGTCATACGCTAGTTGTGCTTCATAATATATATTTTGGCTAGTGCTATGACATGTGTACTTTTGTATTATATTTTTCTTATCATATTCGAAAAGGACAAAAAGATTTTTGATTTTATATATTTTTTTGAAAAATTCAAAAATATTTTCAGTTCTTTTTGTATTTTAGTTTTACAAATTATATGTGGCATATTCGTGTGTTTAAATCGAATTCATTCCATTCTTTCCATGTGTCTAGGACATTTGGTTATGGCTTTAGATGCTTATATTGATTTTAACCATGTTTATGGAGTTGTTTCGAACTTGACTTGCTTTATGGATTCGACTTTGTATATGCCTATACACACACATGCACGAGCTTATTGGATTTTGACTTCATGATGTTCATTTGAGCTTAGTGAGATGTTCTCCTATCAATCTTGTCATCTACATATTTATTTGACTGTGAAGGATTTGTGCATGTAAGAACCATTGCCCGTGAGGAGTTTGTTTAATATTTAAAAAATGATGAGCGCACGGAAAGGGCTACAAGTGAATAATAATCACACTGTGAAAGTCATCGTTTAAAAAGAGACGAAGAAAAAAAATTAAGGCAATAACAAGAATAATATGCCAAAGATGGGCCAATTTATTTAGTTTGATATATTCATTCAAAAATAAAGAAAAGAAATATTTTGAGGGAGTTTGGATGGAAATATCAACGGGTTTGCACAATGACAATGTTTCCTAGTTAAGCTTATTTTGTCATGACGCTACTGATTTGTAGAATCTGCATTATGCTTATTTTGTTCATTAAGTTAAACTTTAATTGTCACTTGAGGATAAAGCTTAGTTTGATAAAGTTTTGCGGTCAATTATAACTTCTTGAATATATTTGAGTGTTTAGGTTATAATACTTTTGTTTCTAGTTCACACCCATTCATTCCACCACTCAACATTTTGACACATCGATACTATGCTAGTGTGTATGACTTACGTATTTTGTGTCATGATTTGAGGTCATTTATACCTATATATCTGTTCCAGATTTGCATTGATATATTTTGCATATATTATATATGGTATGTTTGTTGTATTTATGAAATTTATTTTTATTTAAAAAATTGAATTTTTTTAAAAATAGTTGGTGAGTTTTCCTTTGAGATGATCATTACACATGATTGATTCACATCTTTTGTGATGATATCTTTTCTTCATCGTGATGCTTAGCGCTTAATGTTTACTGTTTCTACTTCTTTGTATATTTGTCCACTTCGATAAAAACAAATGGGGGGAGCAAATTAAAATGAAGTTTTATTGAGTTTGAATTATGGGGGAGAATTTATTTATGTTTACATTGTTTCAAACCCAATGTTTCACGAACATATATGTTTGTTGTCTCATGTGTGTAGGTAACTATTTACAGATTTCAAGACACATGGATGAAGACAGTGTTTGGATAAAGGGAAGAAGATGAAGTTTGAAGACAAAGAGACTCATGTCATTCCATTCTAGGATTGAGAAGGGAGTTAGTACTTTTTGTAATTTATAATAGTAGATTTTGATTTTAGTTTGGTGTTCGGCCATTTTTTTTATTTTGTATTGGAATAGCCAAATGGGGAGATTTGTAAGATCAATTTTTCTGTCATTGTTCATAGCATATCGATAGACTAGTTTGGCGTATCCCGTTACAAATCATCACGCAAATGAGAAGACGAACCGAGCTCAAGCATCTCCAAATTTGAAGACTTTCCGACATCATGAAAGGTATAAAATGAATTTAGAGTTTAATTTAATTCATGGAATTATATTTGGGAAGATTGGTTTTCATAAAAATAACGAACAAGATTTTATTCTTTATGAAAATAAGTTTTTTCTAAGTCAAGAGGCGAAGTTTTAAAAAATATTTTTTTGATGTTTGGGTCGTTCAAATGACATTTAATGTCGCGCGGAGCACTTCAAGCGACATAAGCATCTCGCGTGATGTCCTCATTTAAGTGACATCACATCTCGTTCGAGCGACCTGGTTTTTTCATTCGAGCGACGTTCCCTCCTAAAGAATTTTGTTTTCTTATAAATACCCATTTTGTGGATTAGTTATGTTCAAGACTTTTGACGAAAATGTTACTGCATATCTGGTGCAAAAGTTCTTCAAGTTTTTTTATTTCAAAACACTTTTTAATTCACAACAAAGCATCCTTGAATATGATTGTTGTGAATTAGTTTAGAACCCTAGAAAGTTTTGTATCTCTTGCATACAACTTAGTAGAGAGGCACTCCATTGCTGATTTGTGATACCTGCGGGGAATTCACTACTGACAAAGGCTGTGTCTGGCTGATGACTGCGTGTCATTAGGAGTACTTGTGGGTGTTCCTGGATGAAGACAAAACTATGTGTTCTTGTGAGTTTTCTGCGATTAATCCATTACAGATTTCATTGTGTACTTTGTAAGTTACGATTTACTGTCCATAGTGAAATAAAGGTTTTACCCGTCATATTTGAGTGTTTTGATTAATCTGTTTTATCACATAATTGCATGATTAGGATAAACATGATAAAATCGATTTAAAAAGTCGCTTCCCCATAATTAAAATTGGTGTTGCAATTTCTTTTATTGAAATCACCATTTGCGAGTCTCGTCGCTTTCTCAAAAGATAAAAACCTCGTTGAAGCTGAAATGACTTACTATGGTGTAATTCGAAATATATTTGAATTGGACTATGTCAACGTCAAAGAGGTTGTATTTTACTGTGATTGGATAAGAGTTGAGGATAAAAATGCTTGTAAAGTTGATCCTGGAACTAATTTGATCATGGTTGACTTGTCCAAGTTGAAGAGCAACGAACACGTGAGCGATGAGCGATTTGGTTGTGCCTTTTAAAAGGTCAAGCAAGTGTTTTATTTGGAATATATCAACAACGATCCTTGGTCAATCATCCTACATGCGCCAAAGCATCTAAACATTAGTGTGGATTGCTTGGTTGTTCCTACCGAATATCAATCCATAAATAATTTTTAGATTTGTAATAATTATTCCAATTATTTGTAATGGCCAGTGCTTGTATTATTCTAGAGCTTTATTGTTATCGGACAACAATTTAATGCTTTTTATTCATTTGTACTTCATCAGTTTAATGCTTGTAATAACCAGTAGGTGTATTCTTCTAGTGCTTTGTTATTATCTAATTTAAATTTAAATTGGTTTCATGGTTAGTGAATATGTTAATTAGGATTTTAATCAGTTTAAGCATGAATTTAAAGTCCTTGACATGACTTGATATTAAAACAATATTTAGATTTATAATGTCGTTAACTTGTATTCTTCCAGTGCTTTGTTATTATCATATTTGAGCATTAATTCGAAGTCCATATACATGTATGTACTAATAATAACAATTTTGCATAAAATGCCATCATTGTAGCGCGGTAGTGGAGGCAACGAGAGCTCCTTGGCCACTAGGCCCCCAAAATGGGGAAAATTGGGGTCCGTCATTGAGAATAAGACGACATTATTGGCTGGATCCCAAGAGTTGCTGAAGGCAATCATTGGCTCAGGGTACAATAATTGGAGGGTCGTACCGAATGAGCTTAAGATGGGCATCTGGGGAGCATTATAGGTAGTGTATTTATATTTATATTTATATTTATAAGCAACTAACACTTACTTTCTTTTTGGTTTGTATTTGTTTGACATGATCAATTCGGCCTGCCCACACATGTCCGCTGCTCCATGTTGGAACAGTTGAGGGATCAATATATGGTACTTTGGGAAGACCCAGAAGTCCATTCTGAGAGTGCGTGACACCATCCCCTCGAAGGAGTCGATCTCATTGGCATAGTGGCAAAAGTTTGTCGACAATGAGATCGATGAAAGGCAATTGGCATCTCGTCAATCAGGGAGGGAAAACTGGGTAAAAAGTTGGACATGCACTACTCTAGGCGGACGTCTTACGCCGAGGTGGAGTGGGATGATAAGTTTTTATTTTTCTTTAGCATTACTTTGCGTTACTCTTCTGCATTATTTTATTTCAGGAAACGGGGAGTGGCCCTGGGGTTAGGCCACATAGGCTCGATGCTTATGTGGAAACTCGAACTAAGAAGGGAAAGGACAAGGAGGTGTCCCTGAGCTTCGCAACCATGATTGTAAGTTATAAATTCTTAATTTTTTTAATTACGTTATAATTTTTATTTACTTAATTAACTAATCGTGTACTTTTTATCGTTTCAGGCAAAACTTAAGGAAGTGCATGAGTCATAGTCTGATGCTGACGAAGCATCTTTGGCTATGGATGCACTTTTCCAATTGCTCGGGGTGGATAAAAAGGGGAGGACTAGGGGTGAGCTCGCGGGTGGGGAAGTCGAGGATCATCGTAATGGAGACGAATAACACCAGGTTGGTTAATAAGGTGGACAACCATGATGATAAGCTATCAAGATTAGAGGCGAATATCCTAGATATGTATGCCTTTATGAAGCGTCAGTAGGGGTCCACCTCCGATGAGGGAAAGGGAAAGGGCAAGGGCAAGGGGAAGTGGAAGGATAAGGAGGTAGACGAGGAAGTCACTACTTCATCATCGATATGCACATACTCTTCGCCATATGATCCATTTCCCATCTTAACCCTCGTCGATCGGCCTATGTCAATAATCAGTTATCCGAGCGTGTTTTTACTCAACATATTTAGTGGGGAGACGATAGCGAGGGGGTCGAGGGACTCGGGCACTCTCTCAGGTATGGTGGTTCTTGGACGTCCCCTACAAGACATTGAGGCAAAGGTGCTCATCACGCATGTTTTTTTCCGGAAAGGAGAACTCACCGTTGTGGTTGCACGAACAATGCGGCTTTCAGCGAATTAATGGGTGTGCCAATGCATATGTCGTGAGGCCTTCCTTCCTTCTCCGACTTGTTCAAGACCCTATACCATCACATTATTTTCTATTTATTTTATTTGGATATTGGATTATATTTGTATTTTTTTGATTTGGTAGATATTGGTTTGGATATGGATATGGATATTTGTATTTGGTTATTGATATTTACATGTTGGTTATGGATATTTGTATTTTGATTTGGTTTCTCTATATATATTCAATTTTAATAGGTACAATTTTGCTATAACAGGTACAAATATACAGTCTGTGATAAATTCATTTGTCACCCCGAAACTTGTCAAGGTTTTTGACCATGATAAGTTGGAAGTTTTGGTGTAGTGAGATGACTTAATGGGATTGTACCCCTTAGAAACAATGGAGGGCAGAGAGGTTTCGCGATCTTGGAATACATCTAATTTAAAGAAATTTTACTTTTAAATTTATTTCGATGGCTTTAATTTTTAATTATTTTTTAAGTTCTTCTAGACCTCTTGCATTTATCACTATGCATTGGTTCAACTAGCAGGCATATGAGTACATAATAGAGAAGATAAGTTAGTTGAATGCGTTTTCTTTAATAATATTACTTATCACGGTGATGAGTATCTTCTCTCAAATGTCTTCTTTTAAGAATGACTACTCAAATGATCATAAATCAGACCAACTCTGAATAGAGGTCTGCGTGTAAGATTAAATGGTCGCTCGGTCAGCGTAAAGAGTTTTGGCGAGTAACAAAAGATGAACAATGGACATAGTCGATAAAAGGCCTATTGGGGAACCCTAGGCACCTATGACCAATTGGGTTACAAAAATTCTTGTTGAGAAACGATCACATAAACATGTGCATTTTTGCCTTTTTGGTTCTAGGCATAAGGTTAATGTGACGACATAACCTAAAAGGTAAGACCACAAGACAACACATTATATAAGTAAGTAAAATGAATTAAAAATCCATTAACACTTCAATTAGTACAAGGAAATTGAAAAAAAGCAAATAATTTACAACAAAATGATAAATACAACTGGATCAATTGCACGATTGGGATGGCTTGTTCGTTGAACTCCCAACTCCAGCAGGTGGAACATTTAGCACATAAGGAGTAACGGTCACAGATCTCTGGTCCTAGACACCCCCCAGGACTCATCCTATTGACCAAGTGTTAAGTACAGTAGAGTTCATAATATCCATCAAGGTCCTAATTGTCGAGGTACTTCCTTATCAGGTTAACTGGAATGGCATCCATTGGGATCCATAAAACATAAATCTTATAAGGAGGGTTTTACTGATCAAGGCAACTTGGGCCATACCGATACCACAGCTCAGAATCATGTGGTACCTTTTCCATTGTGAGGGCATTAAGACAACCATTTTTGTAGCCAATATTTTGAGCATCATTCAGGGCCTAATCCATATTAATAAGAGCCTTGTTGTAACCATATATTCATACCTAGCGAGGTTGTTTGTGGAACTGGAATGTGAGATGGTCAATCTTCTCAGTCAGGGTTTTGATGATCGATAATTTATTAAGCAAAGACTTCTCTAGCTCTTCTGCTAGACGACCATCTTTCTTCTTGTGGGGGATGGATAAACCTTTTGCAGTTATAACTTTCTCATTTAAAGAAATATTGAGTCTTCTTTAGTTCCTCTCTCAGCTAGGCATTCTCTTCTTTTAAAAAATAAGTGACCTCTCTAGCATGTTCTCTTGATCTAGACTTATTAAGTCTTTCAGGATCAACCCTCAGATAGTTGTTCTCCATCTCGAGAATAGTGGCGACCTCCCTGGTGCCCACTGAATTGACACGCAAAATGAAATTCCTTGTTGAATTAGCATTTTCAATGGCATTGAGTCTCTCATCAAGTCCACCACCTCTTATCAGGTCGACAAGATTTTATTCGAAGTCGACCATCAGATTAGCTAACGACTCCTTATGATTACCTTGGGAAGTAAAAATAATGTCATCTAAAGCGGCATTATCTATAACTGCTCGAGGGAAGAGGCGAGAAGATCGAAGTATGCCTATTTTTCTTAAGTGGACGCCTCAAGACCTAAGTGCTGGTCAAGATCATTGTCCTCTACATCTTCATTATGACCAACAATGAACAGTCTTCCACATCTTTCCTAAAAATATATTTTAAGCGGTGACTAGTGTTGCAAGTCTTACGTTAAACCGCATAAACAAGTGGTTGGATATATAACTGAAAGAGTACGCATGCGTCGAAATAGAGATATTATTTAATTAAACATAGTTTTTATCAATTAAGTCCTAACCATGCATCTAGGTGTGATTGAATAAGATGATGAAACAAGCAAGAACATTCAAACACACACATGTGAGGAAAAATCCCCCAAAGGGGCAAAACCATTTATTTTCATTATAATATTGTAACATACAATTTATCGGATTACAATGAAAATACAGTGACACAGAGTTACCCGCAGGTGTCGGATCTGTAGTCGATGGCTGGAAGTTTCCCTTTCCAGGAGGGCAGCAATGAAGAAGAAGGACGGTCTTCTCCACAAGGGTATGAATAGACACACGATTATGTTCTTGGGTTGCAAACAGATTCACAAGGGTTTGGAAAGTTGTGTGAATATAAACATGAGTCTTGAAACTCATAAAGGTGAAGACTTAGAGTTTTTGGACTTTGAAAATCGTCTGAATAAGTCTTTCTAAACACATCCCCGAAGTTGGTTTATAAAAGAAAATACTGGGCCAAAAAAATCTCACCATGATCTGGTAGAATTTATCCCAGGTGGACCGATCCGGTATGGATGCGAATCGGTTCGGGGTCGGACCGGTTTGTTTTTGAAAGACCCCTCTTCGGTTTGAATTCAATCCGGAGTATACTGGTTTTTTAGCAAAGCGGATCGGTCCGGGTATAGGGCGTATCGGTCCGAGGCGGACCGGTTCTTTTTCCAAAAGGGGCGGATCGGTCCGGGGTGGATCGGTTCCTTTTTAAAACAGGCGGACCGATCCAGCTGTCCAGAAAATTGATTCCCTGATTTCTTTGATATTCGGATCCATTGATGACAATGCAAGCTTGAATGTCTTTAATGGTGAAATGGCGTACAACATATAATGATAATGGATAAAAATGTCCTTATAAATCTCCCCCTATGTCTATGTCGGTACATACATAAAAAAAAACATCCAAATTATCTAATATTAAAGTGCCTATACAAATCTACCCTTCCATGAATCCAAAACTGAAAAGGTACAAATGAATAAGACTTCATCGTTTGTTCTTCAACTCTTCATGAATCTCAACGCTTTTCTCATCAGGGTGTGCAATTCAGGGATCATCAAAGTAGTACCTACACACATGAGATAAAGCAAATACCAAGTGACGTATCGAGTTTGAAATGAGATAAATAAAGATATGATTAAAGCATATTTTATCAAATCAATCTCCCCCATAAAATGATAATTCTTTCTCCCCCTTTTTATGATGTCCCCAAATAGACAAAAGAGAAGAATAAATCAAACAAGCAAGGTCGGGGTGTCACAAGGAATAACCGACTATTTTTGATTTTTTTTTTTTTAAATTTGTTCAAACATAACCAGCAAAAATCACATCATGAATGGACACAAAACAACCAAGTTGATGATAGCGTAAATGAAGAGGTGTGAACAGATTCGATAGGAAAATCAATGCATACAAACATGACATATGTGCACGATGAATATTGGATATTCCTAACGAATGAACTCAAAATCTTCCTTTGGTGAAAAAAATGGAAATATAAGACATTGACTCAATCAAATCAACAAATCAAAGCTCAAAGTGATTTCCACACCAATAACGTCCAAAATGATTTCATGCTTTTTCAGGATTTTCAAGGAAGTGCAAACCCGTTTAAATTCTCCAACCAAACTCCCTCAGATGTATATTTTGAATAGAGGTAATCTAAATTCTCAAACTTTAAAGAATTGATGGTGAACCCTAATGGCCCATATTTGGCATGAATTGCTTTTTATTGCCTTTTAATTTTTTCAGGCTCTTTTAACCTCTTTGGACCTCGGATAATAAAATTCCTCCATTTTTTAGGTCCTTCCCCGTTTTCAAATAATCACACAGTCTCATCAAAATGGTTTTTACATGCATTCCAAACTTGTCAAGTTTTATCGCATAACGTTGTATAGACAGAATTGAGATGGAAACACCCAAGCCAATATGTGATAGACAAGTACAATAATCAAATATATCCATGCATGTGTGCAATAAAGGAGATAGGAGTCAAACATGTAGAAAGATATCACTAATCACATCTCAAAGACTCCAAACAATGTAAAGCACATGGATGAAATGATGTACCGTCTCAAATCTCTATCAAACAGTCACATGGATAAATGGAATGAAGTTGTGACTTGGCTATCTTAAATGCTCATCCATAAAGGTGTAAAAAAATACAAAAATCTTTTTGATTTTTTCTAAAATTTTTATAAAACGAAAATATTTTTGGATTTTTTGAAAGAATAAATAAATAGCTGTACAACCAAACAATAATACATATAAAACACACTAGCAATAGGAAGCATATGATATGAACATGAAAAAGCATCCTATCTTAGACACAGACCAAACCCTCAGTCAACTGTGCAAATCCCCAAAGACTTACTAAGACTCTCAAATCTAAGGGCATCAAAAGGTTTTGTGAAAATATCGGCTAACTGAGGGTCGGTGGGTACGAAACTCAGGGATACGACTTTCTCCTCAACTAACTGACGTATAAAGTGCTCGCGTATCCTGATGTGTTTTGTGCGCGAATGCTGGACTGGATTATAGGATATGTGTATCGCGCTCGTGTTATCACAGGAAATGATCATGGTGTCCTGTGAAATTCCAGAATCTTCCAGCATCTGCTTCATCCACAAGAGTTGCGTGCAACAACTCCCGGAGGCTATGTACTCAGCCTCCGTAGTGGACAAAGAGATGGAGTTTTGATTCTTGCTCAACCAGGAGACAAGAGCAGAACCAAAATAGAAACACCCACTAGAAGTGCTCCTACAACCATCTACATCCCCGGCCTAATCATCATCTGAATAGGCGGATAAACGGTCATTGGTATCAAAGGAATACCAAATACCATATGAGAGAGTACCACTCACGTATTTGATAATACATTTTAGAGCGAGTAAGTGTGACTCTTTTGGGGATGCCTGATATCGCGCACAGACTCCAACACTAAAGGCTATGTCGGGATGACTGGCAGTCAAGTAGAGAAGACTACTTATCATACTCCGATACAAGGTTTGATCTACATCCTTGCCTGAAGTGTCCTTACTAAGCTTGACAGAAGTACTCATGGGTGTACGTGCATGCTTAGCGGAGTCTAAACCAAATTTCTTCACGAGGTCTCGCGCATACTTGGATTGGGAGATGAACATCCCATCCTCTAGATGACGAACCTGGAGACCAAGGAAGAAAGTAAGCTCACCTACCATGCTCATATCAAACTCACTTTTCATATCTTCCTCAAAGTGGTGAGCATGCTGGGAGCACGTGGATCCAAAGACTATGTCGTCCACATAAACATGTGCAACCAAAATAGCACCGTCATCTCTTCTGATGAACAACGTCATATCAACTCCCCCTCTCTTGAATCCACGGGCTAAGAGATATGAAGTAAGCCTTTCATACCAAGCACGGGGTGCTTGCTTCAAACCATACAAGGCTTTCCTCAGATAATAAACGTGCTCAGGGTGCTTAGGGTCTTCAAACCCTTTTGGTTATTCCACGTAAAACTCCTCCTGTAGAATGCCATTTAGAAAGGCACTCTTGACATCCATGTGATATAACTTGAAGTGCAGATGACATGCGATGGCGAGTAGTAATCGGACGGACTCAAGCCTCGCAACAAGAGCAAATGTCTCCCCAAAGTCTACACCTTCTATCTGTGTGTAGCCTTGAGCGACCAACCTAGCCTTGTTTCTGATTATGGTACCATTTTCATCCATTTTATTCTTAAAAATCCATCTGGTACCTATCACATTAGTCTCACTAGGTCGGGGGATAAGTTCCCAGACATTGTTCTTTTAAAATGAAGCAACTCATCCTGCATAGCAGATATCCAGTGTTCATCTGTGAATGCTTCTTTATGATTCTTGGGCTCGACTTTGGACGTGTAGCAAAAGTATCTAACGACGTTCTCTAGCTGAGCACGAGTCTTGACCCCTAAAGTGGGATCACCAACAATGGCAGAAGGGTCATGACTCTTGTGAACCCAAGCAGGTGTGTCACCTAGCACAGGAGTAAGGTCCATAGAGTGTGGGTGAGGGACAAGTAAGTCACTATCAGAAAAGTCCTCATCCTCACACTGAAGGTTAGGATCAATAACCGTCGGAGGTTCGTCAACTTGCATGGTGACGTTTATTGATTTCATAACCTTAGAGCTCTTCAGGTTAAAAACCCGGTATGCTCTACTATTTGATTAATATCCTAGCAAGATTCCTTCGTCACTTCGGGAGTCAAACTTTCCTAATTGCTCTCGATCCCATAGGATGTAGCATTTACTCCCAAAAACACGGAAATATGCAAGGTTAGGTTTTTTCCGGTCCACAATTCATAAGGTGTCTTAAGTGTGTGTGGATGTAAGTGAACCCTATTCACCGTGTGGCATGAAGTAGACACTGCCTCTGCCCAAAATCTTCTAGACACACTACGACCTAGAAGCATAGATCTAGCCATTTCTCGGATCATCCTGTTCTTCCTCTCAACAATCCCATTTTGCTGAGGAGTCTTCACAGCAAAAAACTCATGTTTGATCCCAAGGCTATCACAGTAAAGATCTACCTTTGCTTCCTTAAATTCTGTGCCATTATCATTACGGATCCTATTAATAGTGACTCCGTGTTAATTTTGTAGGACACGATACTTGGTCGTTATAAACTCAACAGCATTAGATTTCTCCCTCAGAAAACCTACAATCGAGTATCTGGAGAAATCATCCACCATCATGAGGATATACCTCTTACCACCCAGACTCTCAGTGCGGGTTGGACCCATAAGATCCATGTGAATAAGCTCAAGTACACGGGAGGTGGTAATGGAATGCAACTTCCTATGGGGGCTACGAATTTTTTTTCCCAACTGACAGGGTCCACAAATCGTCAAAGTTGGCTTTCCAAGAGATGGTAAGCCACGTACTAGATCCTTTTTGGCTAAACGAGATAAGTCTCTAATGTTCATGTGACCTAGACGCTGGTGCCATAGATCCATAGGAGTGATCGTGGCACTGTTGCAGACAAGTGAGGATGTGGGCTCAGTCCCATAGCAATTATCCTTAGTCCTCACCCCTTGCACTAAAAGTTTACTGGCTTGATTATAGACATTACATGCGTCCCGGTCAAACTTTACGGCAAAGTCAGCGTCGCACAGGTGGCTAATGCTGAGAAGGTTTGCTTTCAAACCTTTGACGTATAAAACATTCTTTAGCTTAGGAAATCCTGGTAACTCTACAGTACCACGTCCTACAATGCTAGACTTTCTCCCATATCCAAAGGTGACTCTGCCATCCTGATAATCCTCAAGAGACGTAAAAAATGAGGCATCACCTGTCATATGTCTGGAGCACCCACTATCAAAATACCACTGTGAGGTATTATATGCTTTGAGAGCGACATGAACAACAAAGGCCTTTTTATCTTTCTTAGGTACCCAAGTAGTGATGACCTTTTGTTTACCTCTATTGTTGTTGGTGTTAGCCGTAATGTGAGAAGCATTCACTGAAGGTAAAGACATCCGTCGGAATTCCTCCATCAAACTCTGTGATGTGGCAGCTAAAAACTCAACTCGCTCTCTCAGACTGGTAAAATCATTAGTATGTTATGGTGGAGCAGTAGTACGTCGTGTCTGACCCATACTATAGCAAAACTCCCTGAGGTGGCCTTTTCTTTTACAATAAGTACAAAAGAACACAGTCAAAGGCGGTTTGCTTTTCTTGGTCGAATTCTCTTTCGAGGTTTTTGACGATGGCCATAAGGAGTCGTAGTAAACTCAGGAACTAGTCGAGGTAAAATTTGGGACGGGGAGGCATCACCATAACCTATTCCCTGCCTATCACCAAAACCTAAAGCAGGGCCGAGGAGAATCTTTCCCATCTTCCCAAATCTGTCCTCGATTTGTACCTTGACTTCCCGTGCTCTCTCCAGATCATGAGTAAGCTGGGCAACAAGGGCTTCAAGTTTCTTTTGAGTCTCCACGGAGGAATGGAGCTCACTCGTAAGACTAGACACTTGTTTAATCAAGTCCCCTCTTTCTTTCTCAAAACAACTCTCTCTCTCTTTAAAGGTAGTGCAGGTGGAGGACTCTCTCTCTCTCGCTTTTCCTAAATCTTCCTCTAAAGAGGTGATCCTAAGAACTAACGCTTTGTTTCGCTTTTTAGTTTTAAAGGACTCAGAATATAGCTCGGTGTAGGCGCGTTGAAGTTCACTCTCGCTCTCACTTGTGTCATCCTCCCCCTCACTCACATCGATCTCACTATCTAGGAGTCCCTGTGAAACATCATCCTCAACATCGTGAGGAGAACTAGAAGTGCTCACATGACTAGCCATGAATGCAGTGAAGTTACAATCATGCGGTGACTCGTCTCCAGAATCCACCGACTCGACCTCACTGTCATCACTAAGGGTAGCATTAAGGACAACTTTGCCCTTTTCTCTGTTTAGCCTAGTAGCACACTCAAAAGCTCTATGGCCCCTACCATCGCACTCAAGGCATCTCTCACTTTCTTTCTTAGGAGGATCTTTAAAACCTTTTTCATTTTTCTTTTCAAACTTATTTTTCTCAAACTTCTTTTTATCATTAAAGTTACCATTTTTCTTGAATTTGAGAATTCTCTTGAAATTTTAGCAAAAAGGGCCAAATCATCTAAGTCAAAATCGCACTCAGAATCTGATGTATCCGTCTCTCCCTTTTTAGATGACTCTCCCCTCTTTCTTGACGACCTCTCACTCTTTCTCTCTTGGGCATTAAGTGCAATTCCCTTATCTTTAGGCTTAGCAGTTTTAGGAAACATATCAATTTCATATGTTTGTAAGTCGTCTACAAGTTCTTCCAATTTTAGCGTATTTAAATTACCCATAGAATTTAGCTTAGTGGCTTTAGGGATAAAACTCTTAGGCAGAGAACGAAGAATCTTTTTAACAACTCTAGCATTAGGAATATGTTCACCAAGATTAAAGCTAGTATTAACAATGTCAGAAAGCCTAGCATAAAAATCATCAAAACATTCAGTTTCATGCATGGTTATGGTCTCAAATTGAGTAGTTAAATTTTGAAGTTTAGACTCTTTCACAGCATTCTTACCTTCATGGTTAAGTTGCAAAACATCCCATGCCTCTTTTGACGTGGTGCACGTCATTATACGTCGAAACTCGTCAGGTGTGACGGATCCGAAAATGGCACTTAACCCTTTAGAATTGAATGACGACCATTTAAATTCTACTTCAGTCCAAGAAGTGACAGGTTTTAAATTGATCACATTATCAACAGTGACGGAGGGAGGAGTCCACCCTCTTTCAACTAAGATCCAGACACGTTCATCAATGGCTTTTAATGCAGATCTCATGCGAGCTTTCCAGTATGCATAATTTGTTCCGTCAAAAACTCGCATTTTATTATATAATTTCTCCATTATGAACACACTCATTTTCAAAAATTAATTTTTCAAAAAATTGATATCTTAGAAAAATTTTGCGGAAAATTACACGGTAAAGTTGTGTAATTGGCTCTGATACCAATTTGAAAGAGTGTGCATGCGTCCAAATAGAGATATTATTTAATTAAACACAGTTTTTATCAATTAAGTCCTGACCATGCATCTAGGTGTGATTGAATAAGATGATGAAACAAGCAAGAACATTCAAACACACACATGTGAGGATAAATCTCCCAAAGGGGCAAAACCATTTATTTTCATTATAATATTGTAACATACAATTTATCGGATTACAATGAAAATATAATGACAGAGAGTTACCCGCAGGTGTCGGATCTGTAGTCGACGACTGGAAATTTCCCTTTCCAGGAGGGCAGCAATGAAGAAGAAGAACGATCTTCTCCACAAGGGTATGAACAGACACACGATTATGTTCTTGGGTTGCAAACAGATTCACAAGGGTTTGGAAAGTTGTGTGAATCCAAACATGAGTCTTGGGACTCACAAAGGTGAAGACTTAGAGTTTTTGGACTCTGAAAATCGTATGAATAAGTCTTTCTAAACACATCCCCGAAGTTGGTTTATAAAAGAAAATACTGGGCCTAAAAATTCTCACCATGATCTGGTCGAATTTATCCCAGGCGGACCGGTCCGGTATGGATGCGGATTGATTCGAGGTCTGACCGGTTCATTTTTAAAAGACCCCTCTTCGGTTTGCATTCAATCCGGGGTATACTGGTTTCTGAGCAAAGAGGATCGGTCTGGGTATAGGGCGGATCGGTCCGAGGCAGACAGGTTCTTTTTCCAAAAGGGGCGGATCGGTCCGGGGCGGACCGGTTCCTTTTTAAAATAGGCGGATCGGTCCGGCTGTCCAGAAAATTGATTCCCTGATTTCTTTTATATTCGGATCCATTGATGACGATGCAAGCTTGAATGTCTTCAATGGTGTAACGGCGTACGACATATAATGATAATGGACAAAAATGTCATTACAATAAGCTTGTCAAACAAAAATAAACTTGTGAATGCCAAACAAAATGGGAACGATTTAATCAAGCCATGAATTTCATTAAAAAAAGGATTACAAATGGGGCATGCCCCTAAATCATTTGGGAATAAAAAATAAATACAATATTCCCTAATGAAAGCTTTAAGGGATCGTCTTTCCGACCTTCTCCTTCTTAAAAACCTGCTTAGTAACCATGGCCTCACTTTGATCAGCACCGACTTGTACCAGATCAACAATCTTCTCCTCATTCTGTTCGATAATCCTCTTTTTATCTCTGACCGTCGCATCATCATCATCCTCAACCTCTTCCTTAAATTGAGGAGGGGAACCTGGGTGGTGCTCCTGGAAGAGGTCTGAGTCCTCACTTATGGCGACCTTAATAAGAGCCTCATACTAGACGTTCTTAAAAACTATATTTTTAAAGTATGAAATCATGATCTCGGCGTAAGCAAAGGATTTATCCCAGCCATGAGTAAAGACATCATCCTTGGTCTTCTCCACACCAACTGAGGTCTCCTCGGCTTTAGTTTTTGCATCAATGGATTATGTCTTAGTGATATTGGCCTCAACCTTATCATCTTTGGCATCCTTTTTCCCTGTTTAACAGAAGCCGGTAGCATAGCAAAATCGTCGATCTATTTTTTAAGATTGACCTTTTTAGCCTCCAGGATCTTAACCTTCTCACCGAGCTTCTGCTTCTCGGTCACCTGAGTAGCATTCAATGACCAAGAAGCCACCAAGGATTTTCCAACTCTTCGAAGGATACCCCCACATCAACAGAGGACTCCTTTAGCCTATAGTTTCTTTCCAGCAATTGATTATAATCAATCAATAATTGTAAAATAATATCCGAAAAAATATGAGAAAAATGTAAGTAAGAAACGATCGCAGAAGAGGAATATAAGGACGATCAACTTACAAGAGAAAGATTGTGATTGACACTCTCTAATAACCTAGAATGGGTTAAGGCAGAGGCAATTGCTCTATCTGCAGAAAAAACCCCGGACCGAATCAATTCTCAAGCGAAGTCGGGGCAAGCGACAACAAATTGGGCAGCACACTTATCAGTATCAACAGTCTTTTTCCCCTTAATGTCCAATGGGGGAGGATGAATTTGATACTTATTGTGCCTCTTTGAAAGAGGCTCATAGTTCTTAAAAGGATAATCGTCGATGTCCATGGGGTTAGTGGAACCCCCAACTTCACTTTTCTTGCTCACCCACCTAGCAAGATCTTTCTCTTTTCTCAACGGATGAGTAAGGGGGACTTGGTACCAACATTTTCAGTGATTAGGTTCATAACCTTAATTTTTTTCCAAAACTATGGAGTAAATAATAAAAGGAACCAAAACATCATGAGGTTCAAGGGAAGATAATATGCCTTCCTCGGATGATTCGTTTGATCCCTTCCCTTATGAGTCCTGGGAGGTGGAAGCTTATGGGTCATCCAAGGTATAGGGATGATAGGTGTTCATTCTATTAGCCTTGTAATAAAATAAGTGGTGAAAATCTTATAGCCGAGAAGAAATGTCACCGATAGTGGATGCTCAACAATTCTAACTCTCTGTTGAATATACCAAACTTTCCAAAGATCAACAAAGTTAACGTCACTTTCGTGAGGAATATTATTGTTGCTCTTTATTGCCAAATATAGAGAGAAGAATAAAACATTAGTCTCAATCAAAAGAATATTACAAAGATAAAAAATGGCTCTCTAACCTATTTTTTTCCTTCCCCGAGGGCATCTCGGCCCTTCATGCTCCACACCCTTGGGAAATGGGGAATGGTTCTAATTATTTACAATCAGTGCATGATTTTAATAATCTTTATTAGAATTAAGGAGGTTCACGACCGGGGCTCGGTTAGCCATCCTTGTCTTCATTTAATTAATGTTCTCAGTAATTGTCACTCAATGGTAACATTACATAATTTCAGTAATGTCGAAATGGGTCTCATATAGCTCGTTAATAAGATTTACCCCATTAATGATCCTTCGTGTATTGGGGGCAACTTGGATTGGGGCCACATCAAAGTGTTGGCAGAACTCCAAAAAAAGGCGATTTAGGGGGAAAATGACCCACATTAACCAATAAAGATTGACGACAACCAATGGCCTTCAGAAAGGGCACAAAGGTCACAAGGATTCTCAACCAATACTACAAATACCCACGAGGGGATTTGATGGTCTAGTTTGAATTTCCCTATGGTGTTTTCATCAATAACGTACATCATGGTTAAAGATGATAACTCAATGAAATATATAAAAAAATAAAAAGTGAAGAATATTGAAATGGAGAAAGATTTTTGAAAGTTCTTATAGGCGGAACGACGACACTAAAAACCTCTCATTTGAAAGATTACAGGTTTTTAAAATGAACTAGAAAGTGAGGAAAAGAGTGGGAACTGTTGTCTTGTCATGAGAAATGCCTTGATGGTTCCCAAGAAGCATGATGATGACACATTCATGTGATGACTATCAAAATAACGGTTCACCGCCAAGGAAAAGGCTATAATTTACTAGCATGCCCTTGGGGAACTCAACGGGCAAAACTCCTCCAATTTTAAGGATATTTACAAAACTATCCCCTCGACCAACAAATAAATACTTCCAAGGAAAAAATATTGCTTCCCCCTTAGGTACAAAGACTTGTCAAAATCAATAATCGGCCTAGATACAACAAAGTCCAATGACCTTAAAGGGGCCCTGAGCTTTAGGGGAAATTGTGGTGATCGTAATTATGATAAAATGTGCCTTACATGTGATCGACATGATAGCCCAAACTTCTTGCACCCTAAGTTAATGAAAAGCCTAAGTTGTAAAAGACTCCCACATATCCATCACTTGGAACGATTCAAACTGTTAAGGGATCGGTCCAAACTTCTAGGGATAGCTATTAACAGAGCATAGGACTATCCTAAGCTTCTCTATAAATAAAAACCCGCCTCTCATTAACTGGGGTATGTGATATTATATTATCAAGCAGTACAACAACTCTGTTGACCAGTTATCTGGAGTTAATAAAAGAATAAATCATAAATCCTGTGGACATAGGCACGTTGTAGAACTACATATATCTTGCGTTGTGTGTCTTTTATCATTTTATTTGAATATGTATCTTAATTTTGCTTATGTGCATTAAAAACTAAGCTTGTAGAAAATTACCACCTACAGGTATGGATGTATATTTATGTTTGGTCCCTAGATATATTTGGGTGTTTATTTTATTAAGTTAAAGGACATTTTTTAGAAAAATAATTTAAAAAAGATGTATTTCGTTTAAACAAGTTGCCTCGATTTATGTGTCTCATCAATTTTCATGTTTTATAAGAGTGATGGCATCAGTTTTCATAGAGAGGTTTTATGAAAAACTTTTTCCCAAGATAAATCCAAGAGCCTCCAAACCCTAGTTTACACCAAAATTTTGAGATCCAAGTTTCGCATACATAAGTTTGTTTGAGATCTCTTGTGTGCTTCACTAAGGTTTTTTGCTCTTTACATTGAGAGTGTTTCAAAGTGGTGCAGACCGTATTTGTGTTGTGCAATAGATGGACAAGTCCTAAGATAAGTAAGATCGTTAGGATGCAGAGATGTGGGAATGCGCCTGCATTGTGTTGGATGTTGAAAGGCATGCAACAATGACTGTGAACAAAGTGATAAGGAATAAGGAAGCTCATCAAGTCTTGAAGGCATCGAGTCATTGTGCAAGTATAAATTTTTCTTGTACTAAGACCTATATCATTGTGGACTTGTGTGGTTGGGTCATCCGAGGTTTTTCCCATTGTGGGTTTTACTCGTACATCGTCGTGTTATGGGTTAACTTTATTTTATACTTGTTATATCACCTAAATGCATTCTTAAGTAAGCTGTAATTGGCAAACTATTTAGACAACACTTGGTTTAATTGTTGCATGTTTAAAAATTGGTTTAACTAATTTGAGAAAAATAAAATTGATTTTTTGTATAAACATAAGGCACTAGCGATTTTCAAATTGGTATCAGAGTAGGTTTCACTAACTTATTGTGATCCCTGTTTAGTGCTAATTTAGGTTTTTAGTTCAACCCTGAGGATAGTTCCATAAACCAGCCTCCCATATTTGATGGTTCAAAATATCCTTAGTGGAAGGTGCAGATGCGGATTTTTTTAAAATCGATCGATTAGAACATTTGGAACTCGGTTGAGCAATGGTGGTCTCCTTCGATATGAAGGTCGTATTTTGAATACGTTTCTGCTTGAATAGAGAATGAAAAGAATGCCTCAAATTTCAATTTCAAGGGAGTTAATTCCATTTTATGCATGGTCACACCTAAAGAGTTTAAAAGAGTTATGACCTGCCAGAGCACGAAGGATGCATGGGATATTTTAATATCCACGCACAAGGGTACCGATACTGTTCGGATTTTTATGCTGTAAAATATGAAGATTAAATTTAAAACAATTAATATGTTGGAGAATAAATCTTTTGATAAGTTATATGCTGAGTTTTCGGATACTTCCAATTCCTTATTTAAATTAGGTGAGCCTTTCCCCAATCCTGGAGTGGTGTGTAAAATTTTAAGTTTGTTGCCTGAAAGATTTAACCTCAAAGTCACGATCTTAGATTCCCTTGGTGGTGTCGACACTATGAGAGTCCAAGAATGTGTAGGTGACCTTTAAGCCTATGAAATGAGCATGTGTCCTCTAAAGAAAAAAAGATGAAAAGAAAGATAAGGGAATTACTTTCAATACCCAAAAGGAGGATGTGTCGAATTTCGATAGTGATGGTGATATTGATGCTGAAGAGATAACTTGGTTTGATAGGAAATTCAAGAAGTTTCTTAAGTTTAGATGAGATAAGAGTTTTAGGAAGAAACATAAGAACTTTAGTGACCGTGATAGTAAGAAAAAGGTTGGTCCTAAGAAGGTGGATGATCGGGACAAGTACTTTGAATGCTATGGATTTGAGCATTTTTTTGCATGAGTATCCCACTAAAATAAGGAGAGAAGGAAAAAATACTAAGGCATACACTACTACCCTTAGTGATAGTGAGTTAGAAGGGTAACATGACTCCCCTATTGAGCGTAACTACATTATATTCACAACCAGTTATGTGGGCATTAATGAAGAGTCTTTAGATGAAGATAATTCTATACATGACAGTTCTGAGATCTAATATTGTGATTCCCAAGTGGATAAGGAAGAAGAAGAACAAGAAGAAGATGATAGTGAAGTTCAATTGGCCTTCCGTGAGTTGTACAATGAGTAATTGAAGTTGAAAATGGTCAACTTGAAGTTAAAAGTTAAGTTGAAGGAATGTACCAAAGGTAATGATGATGCTAAATTGATTGAGGATCTTAGGGCACATGAGAAGACTCTTAGGGAGAAGCTCGAGTATGTTGAAAGGGAGAGAAATAACCCTCGTGGATTAATGGAATTTTAAAAGGAGTTCCTTATGTTTGAAGAGTCTAAGGTTTTTATTAAGTTTAGGATTGTGGAGTTAGAGGAGAGATTGAGGGACTCAAGTTAAGTAAAATTTGATTTTGAAATTAGGTCGAAGAAGCTAGATAAGATTTTAGGCACCGTCCAAATCAAAAATAATAATTTTGGAATTAGCTTTGATGATATCAATGCTTCCGCTACTAAAGCTAGGAACAATGTTTTGCGAGAGTCAACCATTGCTAGGGATGTTAAAAAATATCAACCCCAAGGTAAAATTCCTCTGTCTTCATTTGCACACATTGCAGTAGGAAAGGTCACCTTAGGCACTTTCGTTATGATGTTAGAAAAGGTCCTAGGATGTGTAAAACTAGTATCACCAAGGTTTCCCAAACCCAAGTTTATAACATTACATATATGTGGGTTAGGAGATCCGATTTGGAGGTTCTTAATGTTAGGCTTATTGATTATCGCATGCATTCACATGATTTATCTCATGTAATATATAATGATTGATTCTGGCTGCATATTTTTAATACACTAGATTTTGTGCATCATGTTATATGTTTGCTAGTTGATGATGTTTGTGACTTTTGAATTGTTATTATCCATTTATTAGGTCATTATGAGAAAAATAAAAAAATTGTCTTGAAAAATGTTCTAAAACCTCAAAAAGAATTTTATCTTGTTTTTGTGTATTTTTAGTTTTACACATTTTGTGTGGCATATCGGTGTGTTTGAATCTAATTCATTCCATGGATCCATGTGGATAGAACATTTGATTATGTTATTAAAATGCTTTGGGTTGTTCCTAATCATGCTTGCATGGAGTTGTTCAACCTTGATTTTCTTAATAGATTCATTTTGCATATGGCTCGGCACACAATTGCATGAGCTCTTTTGGATTATAAATTGCCTATGTTTCATGAACTAAGTTAAGTGTTCTCCTATCAATCTTGTCATATACATATCTAATTGATTAGGAGATTTGTGCACGGAAGAACCATTTTTGAGATATTATTTTGTTTGAAAAAATATGAGTGTGCAATGGGAAATGGCTACGAAGGGAGTAAATCTCCTTTGCATGAAAGGTCACCGTTGGCAAGAGCCTAAAAGAAAAGAAAGGCAAAAGAAAAGGAAAAATTGGTCAGGCCAATGTTTTAAAATCAATGTGTGACACCCCGACTAATTAAATACCGGGTAGCTACTCCTTTATTAAATTAATACAAAATGCCAAGGTTGTCCAGTAAATAGCATCACTGTCGAAAACATTTTAATGATTACTAACCACCTAGTATTTAAAAAGTGAGTTGCCAAATTTTAAGTTAACTCTGATTAACATACAGTAAAAGAATAATGAAAGAATAACAACCATTCACCATAACGAAGCAATAGAATAACCAACAACATAATAATAAGTCCGGAGGAAAAACTCCTCACAACAATCCCACAACTGAACTAAATAAAGCAAAGTATCCGGAATTAATTACATGCCAAAAGTCTAAAAATCTGAAATAGGAAATGTTTCTAATAGAAATGGGCGACATGCCCTACAACTGATGAAAGCTGAATATAGAGTCAAGATAGATGAAGTGTCTACTAGCAAAGTCCTGTAACTCCCACAAACATCTACAGCTCGTCACCTGAATGAGAATCCTAAGCATGGTGTCTTTGTGGCTGGGCACCTAAAATGGTTTTTACAAAAAAAAAATAGATTTGAAAGCAAATGGGTCAGAGCCCGAAAGTGGAGAGTATTTAAAAATAGCAAGTGCTTTAATGACATTAAAACAATGAATGTAAAATACATGTTAGGACGTGCACTCACATGAAATACTCACCTCTCGTCTAATTGTGCACCCCTAACGTATAGCACCCATCTAAGTGATAATTACATCTAACTAAACTGACATGAGTTCTAACCTTTCTACTCGGTTCCCATTATACATTCTAATATTATCAATGAAATAGAGGCATTACTTACACTCGGATTCTCAATTAAGCAATACAATTCATTTCAGGTTATCCTTGTATACTTTCTCAAAGAGTTTCCATATTTATACACACAATACCACATGAAAGTTCTCATTAATTAAGTGTATATTATTCACGTCATAAATATACAATACAAGCACCCGAGACTAAGCTGCGGTGCACACATACTCTGCTATCCATCCCGGTACATCACGTACATAAGGATCACGCATTCCGACTCTCTCAGGAATCGTTCTCAGATAATAGCAAATCACAAACAATGGAGTCGAACACAGTCACATCACATGGGTCACGCACATACCTACGCTCCCACGATCAGCAGACTTATTAACATCCCAATAAGTCCTTCTCTGACCTATGTTCTCGAGGTACCAATCTAAATCCGGGCAACACAAGGATTAGAGGGCCCTAAGCGAACGTAAACCTCCCGTGATAACAAGTATGGTAGGTATGTCATACACATAAGATCATATACATATACTAAGTATACACACATCTTAGTAATCACCATAATTTATTTGTGGTACACTTCTCATTCTCGTACCGACTTATAATGTTGCACAATTCATAAGTTCCCGGTTAATTCAATTATTTAAGCCGTCAATAATTCTCGCATCGTAATAGTCACTCACGTCCTATTCCAAAATTTCCATTCAATTCGAATCGCACTCCTATGTTTTACTCCTCAATATATCCCAAATGTCCCAACTATATCAATTTATCATCAAGGGAATGGTATCTCTACAATTAAACAAGGTTACGGGACACGCGAAATCAAAACAGGCCAAAAAGCCTAAACTGTCAACTCGTTAGAAGTCTCGTTCGAACGAGGCTGTTCGAACGAGAGTTCGTTCGAACGAACTGGGCATCTAACGAGATCTCGTTCGAACGAAGGACATCGAACGAACATCCCTCTCGTTAGAAGGAAAACGGTCAACTCGTTAGAAGCTCGTTCGAACGAGCTCGTTCGAACGACCTGGGCGGGTCTTCTAACGAGAGGCCAGTTTCGAGCCCAGATTTTCCTATTCTCGTTTTTCCAACTTTTCTTCACCTCTAATCACATTCAAACATCAATCCAACAATTGTTAAAGGTTTCTAATCATTCCTAAACATACTTAGGTCACATAGTAACATATTTTATGGGGTTAATTCATCCTAATCATCACCCAATTATCCAGTCTCTACATTTTTCTCCAATCTCAAGAACATGAACCCTAGAAATTTTTAAGATCATCAATGGTCATAATTAAATCCGATTTTGTTTCATACAAGATATATTATCATCAGAATAATCACCTAAAAACAATTCTACATGCGATTCCACATCAAAATGTAAGTTTCTAATTCCAATTTAATGGGTTTTCATCAATCTCCCAAAAACAATGAAATTTTCAGAAATGTCTAAGCATGGAAGAAACATTCAATGAAATTAACGTAATTAAACCACTTGCCTCTGATATATCTCTGAATTTGATGTTGAAGATTGAATTGTTCTCTCTCCCTCTGCAGAATTTCTCCTCTCTCTCTCTTTCTACAACTTCTTCTCTAAAGATGACAATGGTGGCTAGAGGTTGTCTTAGGAAACCCTAAACCTATTTCCAATAACTCCCGTAGCCCATTAAGTCAATTAGTGTAGTTAGTGGGTTTAGTGGGTAGAGGTTAAGTCAGATTTTAATTCCTAATTTTCGTGGGTTTTAATTCCCAAAAATCCAAAATTACCAAACTACCCTTATACGTTGCCGGCATGACCTAAAAATGCCCCGGGACCCAAACTAAACCCCCGGCTAGGGTTTTCTGACTATTTCGACCCTTCCGAACGCGTTGGCGCACTCAAAATGACCATACGGTTAATAGAATTAAAATTCACTTTTTAATTAAATAATAATATTCCTGACGCGACTGTCACACGCGTCTCAACAAAATTCCAAATTGTCGTATCTCAATCTCACGACAAGTTTCATAGTTCAATATTCTTATATAGTCATATATACACATTATAATCAAATACCAACTCACATCTTGTTAGTATTTTTTCCGGATTAATTCCCAAATTAATTCACATTTAATTTAATTAATCCCAAAAATAAATATTACGAAAATACGGGGTATTACATACTTCCCCCCTAATAACTGAATTTCGTCCCGAAATTCGGAACTAGAAAGTACCTGGTAAGAATAACTCTGGATAACGTTCGTGCATCTCAACCTCGTGCTCCCATGTGGACTCCTCGACATTATGGTGTCGCCACTGAACACGAACTAACGGAACTATCTTTGACCGCAGTTTCCGCTCACTTCGGTCCAAAATAGCAATCGGCCCCTCCTCGTAGGAGCTATCAGGCTGGAGATCGACTTCCTCCAAAGAAATGTGAGAATGAGCCAAATTGTCTCTAAGGTATTTCCTTAGCGAGGAAATATGAAACACATCGTGAATCCGATGCAAATGCTCCGGTATCCCAAGTCTATATGCAACAAACCCAATCCGCTCAATGATAGGGAATGGTCCCACGTATCTCGGTGCCAACTTCCCTTTCTTCCCAAATCGCATGATCCCCTTCATAGGAGATACTCTGAGTAAAACCTGGTCCCCCACTTCAAATTCCCTGAAGGACCTCTTCGCATCAGCATAGCTCTTATGCCTGTCCTGAGCTACCCGAATGCGACTTCGTATCAATTCTATCCTTGCCAAAGTATCCTGAATTACTTCCGGCCCAAGTAGTTTGTTGTCCCCCACCTCCAACCAACATGCTGGGGAACGACAAGGTCTACCGTACAACGCCTCAAATGGAGCCATGCCAATGGTGAACTGGTAGGAGTTGTTGTAAGCAAACTCCATCAGTGGAAGATACTGCTCCCATCCACCCCCGAAATCAATGATGCACATACGCAACATGTCCTCCAACATATGGTTTGTACGCTCGGTTTGCCCATCGGTCTGCGGGTGATACGCCGTACTCAACCGCAATTCCGTGACCATGGCCTCCTGAAAACTTTCCCAAAACCGTGAAACAAATATCTTGTCTCTGTCAGACATGATATTTAAGGGCACACCGTGAAGTCTCACTATCTCTGTAATAAAGAGCTGGGCATACTGTCCCGTAGTGTAGTCTGTCCTTACGGGTAGAAAATGAGCGACTTTGGTCAACCTGTCCACAATTACCCAAATAGAGTCGTGACTTCTTTGTGACGTAGGCAACCCCGTGATAAAATCCATGAATATGCTCTCCCACATCCACATCGGGATCTCCAATGGCTGTAGAAGTCCTGTCAGTCTCTGATGATCCATTTTTACTAGCTGACAAGTGGCTCATTTAGAAACAAACACGGAAATATCTCTCTTCATCCCGCTCCACCAATACTGACGTCTCATATCTTGGTACATTTTGTCCCCACCGGGATGTACCGCGAACCGTGAGCCGTGCAACTCTGCCATCACCTCGTGTCTCAATTCCTCCCCTTCCAGAACTACCAATCTCCCATTGAAGCGTAATCCCCCGTCTGAGCTAACGGTATAGGATTCGGCTCCCTCTGCTAATAATCGAACTATCTGCTCCTAACAGAACGAGTCATCTGCATGTGACTTTACCACTCTCGTGACAATCTGTGGTGTAATAGTCATCAACGACATGAATGATCGGGCCACTGCATCCTGGTGTCCCAACTCCTTCCACTTGGCCTTCCACACTCCTGCCACCTCATCTACTGGCCTACGGCTCAACGCGTCTGCTACCACATTAGCCTTCCCCGGGTGGTATTGGATATCAAACTGATAATCCTTCATGAACTCAAGCCACCCCCGTTGCCGCATATTCAACTCCTTCTGCGTGAATAGGTACTGTAGGGACTTGTGGTCCGTGAATAGTCGAAACTTCTCCCCCAAAAGGTAATATCTCCAAATCCGAAGGGCAAATACCACTACCGCTAATTCCAAGTCATGAGTGGGGTAATTCTTCTCGTGAGGCTTTAGCTTACGGGAATCATAAGATATGGCCTGACTCTCCTGCTGCAATACACCTCCAAGTCCTTGCAAGGACGCATCGGTGTAGACTAGATACTCAACTCCCGGTCTTGGCAATGCTAACACAGGTGCTGAGTTCAACTTATCCTTCAACTCATCAAATGCCAACTGACAGGCATCACTCCAGATGAATGGCACACCCTTACGAGTCAGATGTGTCAAAGGACCCGCTATCTTCGAAAATCCCCAAATGAACCTCCTGTAGTATCCTGCTAGGCCCAAGAAACTACGGATCTCAGTCGGTGTCGTGGGCTGTCCCCACTCCCTCACCGCGAATACCTTCCCCGGATCAACAGATATCCCCCGGTCAAAAATAATATGCCCTAAAAACTGAACCTCCTTCAGTCAAAACCCGCACTTCTCATATTTTGCATACAGCTCGTTCTGACGTAGCGTCTGCAAAACCTGCCTCAAATGCTCGGCGTGCTCCTCCTCTGTCTGGGAGTAAACCAGAATATCATTAATGAAGACAATGACGAACTGATCAAGGAACTCTCCGAACACCCTATTCATCAAGTCCATAAACACTGCTGGAGCGTTGGTCAAGCTAAAAGGCATAACCCGGAACTCGTAGGAACCATATCTCGTCAAGAACGCAGTTTTCGAGATGTCCTCCTCCCTGGTACGCAACTGATGGTATCCCGATCGCAAATCAATCTTTGAGAAGTAAGAAGCTCCCCTCAACTGGTCGAATAAGTCATCGATTTGGGGCAACGGATATTTATTACGTATCGTGACCTTATTCAACTCTCGGTAGTCCACACACAACCTCAACGATCCATCCCTCTTCTTTACGAACAACACAGGGGCACCCCACGGCGAAGTACTCCTCCGTATAAACCCTTGACCCAACAACTGCTCAATCTGATCTCGTAGCTCTCGCATCTCTGCCGGAGACATACGGTACGGTGCGCGTGCTATAGGTCTTGTATCTGGTAATAAGTCTATGACAAAGTCTATCTCTCGACTGGGGGGTAGGCCTGGTATCTCCTAAAACACATCGGAATACTCCCTGACAACTGGGATCGAATCTAAAGGAATCACAACCTCCTTAGAGGTATCCTCCTATATGTAATACAAATGAGCGGTCGAGCCTCCCTCTGGGCAAGGCATCGCCACTATAAACATCTCTTTCCCCGGAATGGCAAAAACAATGCTCCCACCGAAGCAATCAATCATGTCTCTATAAGCTGCGAGCCAATCCATACCGATAATCACATCGTGCTCATGCATATCCAATACCAACATGTCTGCAGGTAATACCAAACTACCAATCTCTACCCCCACTCCCCGGCATATAAAGAAAATAAGTGACCCACTCCCCAATGGTGAGTCTACACACGTCACTGTGCTCTCTGCTGTGGCTAATAACCCTAAGGCTTTCGCAAAATGTGTAGCAATAAAGCAATGCATTGCCCCCGTATCAAACAAAACCCGACCCATAGTGCCATGGATAGAAAACATACCCTCAATCGTGGGTGGTGCCTGTGGAGCTGCTGCCTGCTGAAGCTGGTATACTCTCCCATACTGCAGCTGCCCCTGCTGAACTGGGACCGCTGGAATGGGTGGTAATGCTTCCATCTGTGGTGGCGCCGGGAGGGCAGCGAGAAACACGGGTCTCTGCGGCTCCTGTCGAGCACCCTGCTGCTGCTGCGGGGCCCTGCCCCTATCAGGACAGTCCTGGCATTTATGGCCAGTCTTGCCACAAATGTAACACTTCCCCGGGAAGTTCCCCCCTCTCTGTCCCTGCTGCCCCCGGCCCTGGTGGCCGTTACCGTTCCTCCCCTGGCCCTGCTGAAACTGCTGTTGACCATTCTGATCCTGCTGGTTCTGATGGCCGTTCGGACCCTGATGGCCCTGCCGGAAACCTCCCTATCCGTGCCTGAAATTTCTCGATCTGAACCTCTTGTGATCCCCCTGCTGGGAACCCTGGTCACCCTGTCTCCGCCCCTGAACAGATTGTGCCCCACTGGCACCATGTCCTCCAGTCCTGCCCTGATGGCTGGACTCTCCCGATCTCTTTCCCTCAGCCATGTGAAAGCGGTGATCCTGGCAGTGTAACATTGCAGCGTTAACCACATCAGAGTTAGTGGCCAACGATATATTCGCCAATAAATGCTGACGGATCCTCCAAGTTAACCCGTCTGTAAATTTCTGTATCTTCTTCTCTTCTGTCGGTATCTTGTCCGGAACAATATTCAACAGATTTGTGAATTCGGCCTCATACTTGGCCACAGTCTTACCTTCCTGCCTAAGATTCATCAACTTCCTCCTCATTTTCGTGTGAACAGCTGATGGAAAATACTTGCGGTCAAACCGCACCCAAAACTCCTGTATAGTGAGAGTATCTCTCTCCTTCACTGTGGTAATAGACTCCCACCACTGCAGTGCAGACCCCACTAGCTTAAAGGTAGCTAGTATCTGCTTCTGGACATCCGTGCACTCATACATCCTCAGGTGTCGTTGAATGTCCTTCCTCCACTGACTCGAAACCACAACATCGGAGATACCTGCGAACTCCGGTGGGTGTGCTTTCTGAAAAGCATCATGTACACGTTCCCAAGAAGACGGGAATGCATGTGCCTGAACTGGTGTGGCTACTGGTGCCTGAGGTGGTGCCTGCTGAACTACGGCTAGTGCGGCATTTACCGCCTGGGCCACAATGGCTGCAACCTCGGCGGCATTCATCGTGCCCTGAACTGGTGCGGGCTGTGGTTCTAGCGTAGTATCCCTGGGAACCCGTTGTGCACGTCGTGGAGGCATCTGAAATAAGAATCAAGTTTATAAGTTCGTAGTTATAAACTTGAAATAGCTGAAGAACATAGCATAAACAAAAGAATACAACAGTCCTAAAATATAGGGCTCTACATCAAAGAAAGCTCAGCGGAAACATAATAAGCCGTACAAATCCTAAAGGACATTAGAACCTGATGCTCTGATACCACCTGTGACACCCTGACTAATTAAATACCGGGTAGCTACTCCTTTATTAAATTAATACAAAATGCCAAGGTTGTCCAGTAAATAGCATCACTGTCGAAAACATTTTAATGATTACTAACCACCTAGTATTTAAAAAGTGAGTTGCCAAATTTTAAGTTAACTCTGATTAACATACAGTAAAAGAATAATGAAAGAATAACAACCATTCACCATAACGAAGCAATAGAATAACCAACAACATAATAATAAGTCCGGAGGAAAAACTCCTCACAACAATCCCACAACTGAACTAAATAAAGCAAAGTATCCGGAATTAATTACATGCCAAAAGTCTAAAAATCTGAAATAGGAAATGTTTCTAATAGAAATGGGCGACATGCCCTACAACTGATGAAAGCTGAATATAGAGTCAAGATAGATGAAGTGTCTACTAGCAAAGTCCTGTAACTCCCACAAACATCTACAGCTCGTCACCTGAATGAGAATCCTAAGCATGGTGTCCTTGTGGCTGGGCACCTAAAATGGTTTTTACAAAAAAAATAGATTTGAAAGCAAATGGGTCAGAGCCCGAAAGTGGAGAGTATTTAAAAATAGCAAGTGCTTTAATGACATTAAAACAATGAATGTAAAATACATGTTAGGACGTTCACTCACATGAAATACTCACCTCTCGTCTAATTGTGCACCCCTAACGTATAGCACCCATCTAAGTGATAATTACATCTAACTAAACTGACATGAGTTCTAACCTTTCTACTCGGTTCCCATTATACATTCTACTGTTATGAATGAAATAGAGGCATTACCGACACTCGAATTCTCAATTAAGCAATACAATTCATTTCAGGTTATCCCTGTATACTTTCTCAAAGAGTTTCCATATTTATACACACAATACCACATGAAAGTTCTCATTAATTAAGTGTATATTATTCACGTCATAAATATACAATACAAGCACCCGAGACTAAGCTGCGGTGCACACATACTCTGCTATCCATCCCGGTACATCACGTACATAAGGATCACGCATTCCGAATCTCTCAGGAATCGTTCTCAGATAATAGCAAATCACAAACAATGGAGGCGAACACAGTCACATCACATGGGTCACGCACATACCTACGCTCCCACGATCAGCAGACTTATTAACATCCCAATAAGTCCTTCTCTGACCTATGTTCTCGAGGTACCAATCTAAATCCGGGAAACACAAGGATTAGAGGGCCCTAAGCGAACGTAAACCTCCCGTGATAGCAAGTATGGTAGGTATGTCATACACATAAGATCATATACATATACTAAGTATACACACATCTTAGTAATCACCGTAATTTATTTGTGGTACACTTCTCATTCTCGTACCGACTTATAATGTTGCACAATTCATAAGTTCCCGATTAATTCAATTATTTAAGCCGTCAATAATTCTCGCATCGTAATAGTCACTCACGTCCTATTCCAAAATTTCCATTCAATTCGAATCGCACTCCTATGTTTTACTCCTCAATATATCCCAAATGTCCCAACTATATCAATTTATCATCAAGGGAATGGTATCTCTACAATTAAACAAGGTTACGGGACACGCGAAATCAAAACAGGCCAAAAAGCCTAAGCTGTCAGTTCGTTAGAAGTCTCGTTCGAACGAGGCTGTTCGAACGAGAGTTCGTTCGAATGAACTGGGCATCTAACGAGATCTCGTTCGAACGAAGGACATCGAACGAACATCCCTCTCGTTAGAAGGCAAACTGTCAACTCGTTAGAAGCTCGTTCGAATGAGCTCATTCGAACGACCTGGGCGGTTCTTCTAACGAGAGGCCAGTTTCGAGCCCAGATTTTCCTATTCTCATTTTTCCAACTTTTCTTCACCTCTAATCACATTCAAACATCAATCCAATAATTGTTCAAGGTTTCTAATCATTCCTAAACATACTTAGGTCACATAGTAACATGTTTATGGGGTTAATTCATCCTAATCATCACCCAATTATCCAGTCTCTACATTTTTCCCCAATCTCAAGAACATGAACCCTAGAAATTTTTAAGATCATCAATGGTCATAATTAAATCCGATTTTGTTTCATACAAGATATATTATCATCAGAATAATCACCTAAAAACAATTCTACATGCGATTCCACATCAAAATGTAAGTTTCTAATTCCAATTTAATGGGTTTTCATCAATCTCCCAAAAATAATGAAATTTTCAGAAATGTCTAAGCATGGAAGAAACATTCAATGCAATTAATGTAATTAAACCACTTGCCTCTGATATATCTCTGAATTTGATGTTGAAGATTGAATTGTTCTCTCTCCCTATGCAGAATTTCTCCTCTCTCTCTCTCTCTCTACAACTTCTTCTCTAAAGATGACAATGGTGGTTAGAGGTTGTCTTAGGAAACCCTAAACCTATTTCCAATAACTCCCGTAGCCCATTAAGTCAATTAGTGTAGTTAGTGGGTTTAGTGGGTAGAGGTTAAGTCAGATTTTATTTCCTAATTTTCGTGGGTTTTAATTCCCAAAAATCCAAAATTACCAAACTACCCTTATACGTTGTCGGCATGACCAAAAAATGCACCGGGACCCAAACTAAACCCCTGGCTAGTGTTTTCTGACTATTTCGACCCTTCCGGACGCGTTGGCGCACTCAAAATGACCATACGGTTAATAGAATTAAAATTCACTTTTTAATTAAATAATAATATTCCTGACGCGACTGTCACACGCGTCTCAGCAAAATTCCAAATTGCCGTATCTCAATCTCACGACAAGTTTCAAGTTCAATATTCTTATATAGTCATATATACACATTATAATCAAATACCAACTCACATCTTGTTAGTATTTTATTCGGATTAATTCCCAAATTAATTCACATTTAATTTAATTAATCCCAAAAATAAATATTACGAAAATACGGGGTATTACACAATGCTTCAAATGTGTGATATCTTTAATATTAGAGAAAAATTAAATATCTATAATTTTTAGGGTGTTAAGTTAAAGATCAATGGGTTTGCACAATGAGTCCTAATTAATCTAAATATTTGACGCTATTGATTCTATAATCATTAATATTTTCTAGGCTAGTGTGCATTGGGTATGTTTGTCCATTACGAGTTCATTATTTGTCACTTAAGGCTAAATTAAAGTTTGATAATTTAATCGAGTCAAATAGAAATCCTTGGACAGATATTGAGTGGTTGGGACATACTTATTTTATTTTCTAGATCAAGCCCTTGACCCTGTACCACATTTTTGGTTTAGACACATTTATGCCATACGAGTTTGAAAAGCTTGTGTTGTGTCATGTTGTAGTGTTTATACCTAAATATTATCATGCATTATTAGTATCTTTGTGTATATATATATGGTATGTTTATTTTGAATTTTCGCATTTTATGTAATACTTATTTGTTATATGCTTCATAGTTTTATCATTTTGGCATCATATATAATCATCTTGGTATCTGTAAGAGGGTAGTTTATATTAATGGAGGCGTAACCCCTTTTTTTTAGTATAGTAGTGATAAGTTAACTAGAAAAACCTTGGATTAACCATTGGACACGCGAACACAACTTAGTGAGGAGAAACCTGGTTAAACTCGCAAATCTCTCTTGTATAACTCAATCAGATAATAATGAACTTAGAAGTGACTCATTTAGAGGGAGAGAGAAGTGAGCACCGTGGATACGCCTTGGCAGGCAGCAAATACACCAACCACCCTCAAGAATCCCTATCAAGTACTAAAAGCTTCGTAATAAATGACAATGGTGGGTGATTGAAACTCTCTGGTTTGTGCTAACTCTCTCTCTGGTATATTTTTCTCTATCAATAACTTCTGAACTCTCAAAAATAACATGCACTCTCCCCAGAGGTGGTTGGGGTCTTTAAATAGCCTCCACACCACTCTCGAGGCAACTCAGTCATCAATGCCTGTGAAATACATCCCTCATAATTTATGTCACAAACATTAAATACCTGATGCACTAGTTATCTCCATGTCATAGACATTAAATGCCAAGGTATGCCTTTTGCCTAACCACTGTGTGTCAGGGGGCTATTGCTACAGAGGTGGCTTACCAACCTTCTGAAAACCCCAAATACCACGGTGATTTAATCAAGTGAAGACTTGACATTGTCTAGATGTCTAGTGACAACACCTACAGTAGATGTGACAATAAGTAGAGGGTTGTTTGGTTCACAGCTCAACGCCTGATGGAACTCAAAGCCACTCCGCCCAAGGTTCCACGATAAGGGTCCTTCGGTATTTTACCAGGTGTATCTAAGATGGTCAGGACAAGCCCCAACGGTGCCTCACTTCTTAATCCTCCAAACCAAGTCCCTCTAAAGTTCCTACGACGAGGTCGTTCGATAGAGCATGGAAGCTCTCCCAGGCCCTGCCATGCCTGGTCTCTCGCGAGTACCGTTCGACCTCACACCAAGTTATTATCATTCTCATTATCTCATTACAACCGTTATAGCTCATAGTCAATATAAACAAAAATACAATATGAATAACTAACACAGTAAGCTAAATTATGAGTTGCCACGCTCAACTGCCTCGGTTGAGCTGCCACACTTGAGATACCTTAATCCCAAACACTGTTGTTAATGGGGGGATTATCCCTAATCTCAGGATTATCTTCAAGCCCCCTCTATATTTTCCCCTTCGTGGAGAGAGTTGTTGTGGGAACAAGAAATGTCTGCACGAAAACTTTTCAATCCGATGAATCTTCTCTGTGTGAAAAAATTATGGCATCCTTTCCTTCGTTATATCGACTACGTTAGAACCTCCAGGAAAAAGTAAAATTCTCCCCGATGTACCTGAGTCAAAGCGGTGCGGCTTATTGGTGCTTTGGCGAAGGGACATCGCCACTTTTTCCTTACACTGAGCGTCAACCGTTCTAGCTTAACTATTTAAAAGTCTTTCGAAAGGCCTACTAACCTTCTCAAATACTCGTTTTTGCTCTAGGGTAGTGAAATTCTCCCGTTCATGCTATTGTGGAGTATAGTTATGAGTAGTGATTTTTTTCCGTTAGGACTCCCCTATCATTAGGTTTGTAAAATTCTCCCTTATAACGCTTCGCTATGTTCGAAAAATCAGAAATTCTCCCCGATGTAGTCGAGTCACAATTTAAATAACGTTTCGACTTCTAGCGAGGGGACCTCGTAGATTTTTAAACCGTTGGGACATCTTCTTCATTGGGAGTTTATTAGATATGTCTGACAAAAATTCTGGCACCAAAACTCAAACTTGCTTAAGAAGGCAGCCCTTTCTATTCTCCAGGCGTCACTTCGTAAATGATGTGGCACTGTCTTGCACATGTGGTGGTGGGAGACTCAATAGACAGGTTTAAAAGGTTTCAAACGTCTCTTTTTTCAAAACCCTTCTCTTTCCTTCGTCTTCTTCAAGCTCCCGTCCTCTTTAGAGAGAGAACTTTGTGAGAAAACCCCATTGTTGTCCAGCTCTTTACCTAGCTTCTTACTTCTCTAATATTTTATGCCACCACCTGTGGTGGTGCTCCTCCCTCTTTGTTCCTAGCCCTTCTTTTACCGAGAGTTTGCGTTCATCACATGCTTACTATGTCTTCTTCAAGTGCCTCAAAGGTTACCACCACCGCTGCTCAACCAAGCTCCACTTCTGCCACCTCTGGCATCGCTGCTACCCTTAACACCACTACGCTAAATGCTGCTAGTCAAGAGAAACTAAGCTTATATCATCGGTCTCCCATCTTTGGTGAAGATGATGAATTCTGTGATGCATGTAAGACCTGCCATTTCTCAGCCAAGTATGACCCTTTACTGTTGGGTGATGAAGATGAGGATTCGTCGAAGTGGGAATACCTTCCCCAGAGGGGACTCTGCGCTTTTAGTTGAACCGTGGTGACTTACCCTATTCTCATATCGATTTTGAGGTACCTGGGGGGTCACCAGTCCATTTCCCTGCCTGGCACACACATATGCAGAGCTCTCACCCTGCTGCTCTTACGAAGGTTGGTCTTCATCGAGCCTATTGGTTTGGGGAGTTCACACTTTCTAAGCACAACGTTGCGCTCCAAGTACTAGTTTCCATATGGAACATTACAAATCACACGTTCTTTGCTGCGTGGGGAGAGTTCACCATCATGTTGGAGGACGTCTGCGAGCTACTTGGGTTTGAGCCCATGGGTGAGTTTGCATACCGCGATGAGGCCTTAGATGTCGAAGAAATTACTGATCGAGTTGAGCTTGATCGAATCTGCCGTAGTTTCATTGGGTCTTCAAACAAGGCCACTTTTACTCCCCTCATCAGTTATTTTTTTGAAGCTCCAACTCCGAAGGATGTCACTACTGCAATGGGCCAAGGTAGAGGTACATCTCTGGAACTGCCAGCCTACATTCTTATGCCTCTTTCACGCTTTTTTTGACTGGGAAACCCAACGACCAACCCAGGAGGGACCTTATAAATATTTTCATCCATTTGGCCAGGGGTTTTAACCTTCTTCTGGCTGCCATTGCTTTGGGGTCCCACTATACCTGGCTGGATAAAACTCGTATCGACATGGCACGATCACTAGGTCGTTATAACTTGGCCAATTTTGCCAACACCATTATCTTAATGGGCTTCCTTTACACCCATTTTCTTGCCATTGCCGCTAAGTCTATCCCTTTCCCCGCGAGTCAAGGTATTAAGCCCCCACGCCTCTTATGTTTCCATAAAAAATAGAGTCGAAAATTTAATTTATAATTAATCCGATTTCATGGTAATAATTACTAGCGTGACGAGAGTTAGTAGTTATCGAAAATAATTATGTTGAAACCATGTTGAATTATAATTATGGTAAACATTACGTAGTGAGTAACGTAATATTGTTTAGAAAATAATAATACGGCTGGGGACGAGATATACGGCGGTTAAGATATAATTATTTGGGACGCGCGTATGAGTCGCGTCACTATTATATATTTGAGGGTTAAAAAGATAAATTATTTTTATATAACTCAAATGACTATTTTGAGTGGGCCAGTGTGTCCAGAAGGGTCGAAATAGTCAGAAAATACTACTCGTGTGTTATATTTGGAGTCTGAGGCATTTTAGCCCAAAATGACACCCCAGAGGGGTATTTTAATCTTTTGGGATTTTTGAATAATTAAATGGATGAAAATAGGATTAAAATAGGAACACAGAGGGTTAGTGGTCTGTCAGTTGCAACCTAGGAGAGAAAGAGAGAGAAAGAGAGGGAGACCCAAGGAGGAAGGAGACCCATTAGAAAACAAAGCCAAAAGTTCGAGATTTCTCACAAATAGTTACACCAAAGTGTAGATCGCGACGAGAGGATCAACCACATACCAAATTCAATCAGAGAATTAGAAATCCATCCCAAGTCAAGTGTTTATCTTGCTACCTAATTAGCATATATTGTTCCTGTTAATCTCTAGTTGATGAAATAGTCACTTAACAATGAAACTTGGGTTTAATTAGGTTTAATTCTAAAGAAACTTTAGAATTTGGAGATGGGTATGCATGTAGAGGATTTACCCTTTTGTAAACTGTTAAATCTGGAGATTTTATGCTTTAATCACGAATTAAATTGAGGGTTTTGATTGATTAAAAAAAATGTTGGGTTCATAATAAAGAGGATTTTTAGAAATTGAGGAAATTGTATAGATCCCCTTTGATTATGTGAGGATTTTACCTTTAAATTGTATTAGAAAGTGCCCTATTGTGATTAGGAATAGCTTAGAAACCTTAAACTCGAAGTTGGTTGAGTTTTGAGTTGAAATTGAAAGTTGGAAAGTTGGGAAAAATGATTTTGGGGAAGAACTGGGCCAGTTCGGAATTCTCGTTCGAAGACCTGCCCAGGTCGTTCGAATGACCTCATTCGAACGAGAATTCGAACGAGTCATCTAACGAGATTTTGAGTTCGTTCGATGCGAGGAGTTCGTTCAAATGACCTCGTTCGAATGAGAATCCCTTGACTTCTAATGAAATTCCAAAATATAGTTTTAAGGTCCGGTTAAGTTAAAAATCGTCCTAGGGTTAACCAAGTGAGAGTTATGACCTACGTGAGTAACAGGTGACTTAAATTATGAATTATTTGTGTTTTGGGATTGTAATAGTTCTCGAAATATAGAAAGTTTATAGAACCTAGGAGGGAATGTAGGTTCGAGAGAGGAAATATATGATCGAATCACGAAGGGTGGTAGAATTAGTAATACTACTTATGTACTATGGAAATAAGGTTGTGTGAATGCCTATTGAGTTATATAAGTTGTGTGCATGCTTATTTCTTGAGATATTATGTGTATGACATACCTAGCTATTGGCTATCGAATGGAGGTTAGCGCATTGTGGACGACCATATCTTGTGAGCCTTCGGGGGATTTGGAGTCGTATCACTAGAGCATGGAACCTAGGTACGGACTATCTATGAGAACGATAGTGTTGACGGTCATATGGGTGCGTAGGTATGTGCGTAACCCATCGACTTTGAACTATGTTCGCCTCCAATATGTGTATATGTTTTGTTGGTTCTTGAGAGATTGAACATGTTGTCCTTCATATGTGAGCATTGCAATGGGACTAGATAGCTGAGTATGCCTAACACCAGGGGTTTCTTAACCATGGGTGTTGTATTGATATATATTTATACGTACACATAGTGAGATTTTATATATGTATGCTGAGTTCCTATTTTGTGTTTCATATTGATCTCTTTATTATAATATATACTTGTTGGGTCACCAGTTGAGAATTAAGAATGTTATAAGAATGAGTTAAAGCATCTTTAAACCTATTCCTAAATAATAGAAATATATTGTCTTCGGGTTATTTAGATATTTTATCCGGCATAGGGTTTATACTATGTTTAGTCGGACAGGATATCATAACTAGCATGGGTAGTTAGGCTCATTAGGTGTGCACATTAGATGAGAGGGGAGTATCTCAAGTGAGTACGCTAAGTTAACATGGATAATATATGTGTTAATTAAACGAATTTAGGCACTTGCTATATTTAAACTATTTTCTACTCGACCTCTGACACGTTTTTCTGCAAGTCACTTTTCTTGTTCCTTTGTTTTAGGATCTCAGCCACAGGGACACCAAGCTTAGGATATCCCACTCATTTGACGAGTTGTAGCTGTTGTGGAAGCTATAGGACATTGCTAGTAGACGCTTCTTAGTTTATCCTTCTTTATCTATCAGTTATTTACTTTAGTTGGACATGTTGTCCCTTCCTATTTTATATTCGGAGATTTAGATGTTTTATTCAGTTAGTAGACTTTTATTTCATGACTTTGGATTATTGTATGGGATTTTGACTAGAAGTGTTTAATCCTGTTCTTTATTTTAATTCAGTTAGTTTTTTCCTTATGTTTTGGGACGAATAGTATTAGTTAATTATTTCCTTATTGATGATGGTTAGTAACAAGATAAAATTCAACCTTTTTAAATATTAGGTGGTTAGTTTTAATTAAATAAAATTGATGATTTTCATCAGTGATGCATTATCTGAACCAATTGGATATTCTGCATTTAATTAATAAAGGACTGATCACCCGGTATTTAATTAGGGGGTGTCACAGGTGGTATCAGAGCATTGTAATACCCCTTAATATATGGATTTTAAATTGGGGATTTATTAAATGTAATTTTGGAGGAGGTTGGGAGCTATATTTTCTAGTGGTGGAGTTCGCTTATAATAACTCCTATCAGTTCATGATCGCCATGGCCCCATTTGAGTCATTTTATGGAAGGCCTTTTCGTTCTCCCGCTTGTTGGCTCGAGGTGGGGGACAACAACTTACTCGGTCTAAAGGTGATTCCGGAAATGTCAGCTATGATTGAGCTAATCGGGAGTCGCATTCGGGTAGCCCAGGATCGGCAGAAAATCTACGCTGATGCAAAACGTTCCTTCAGAGAGTTTAGCGTGGGGGACCAAGTATTACTGCGTGTGTCTCCTATGAAAGGAGTAATGAGATTCGAGAAAAAGGGGAAGTTGGCTCCGAGGTACGTTGGACCATTTCCCTATTATCGAGAGGATAGGGCCGATGGCATACAGATTGGGGTTGCTAGAGCACTGGCACCGTATTCACGATGTATTTCACATCTCGTCGTTGAGACGATAGCTTCGGGATGATATGGCCCACACCCACATCGCGATAGAGGAGATTGACTTACATCCCGACAGTTCTTATGAGGATAGCCAAGGGGATATCCTAGACCATAGCGAGAGGAGATTGAAGTCGAAGGTAGTTACACTTATACGGGTTTAGTGGGAGCATTATAATGTGGAGGAGTCCACTTGGGAGCGCGAGGAAGATATGCGTGAAAAATATCCAAATCTATTTTTATCGGGTATGCCTTATTTTCCGAATTTCGAGATGAAATTTCGTTATTAGGGAGGAAGTATGTAATAGCCCGTATTTTTATGGCTTTTAAATTGGGGATTTATTAAATGTAATTGAGATAAATTAATTTAATATTAATCCGAAAATTTATTTTAAATATTTACTAGCGTGATGAGAGTTAGTAATTATTGGGAATTTGCTGAATATTACTTAATGAGTAAAGTAATATGTAGAATTGAATTTATTAAAGTTGTCACGAGTGATTAATATGACAATTATGGAAATTAAGTCGGGACGCGCCTGTGTCGTGTCGGGACTAAAGTATTATAATAAAAAGTGAATAAATTATCAATCGCCCATATGGTCATGTTGAGTGCGCCAACGTGTTCGGAAGGGTCAAGATAGTCAGAAAGGTGTACCCGGAGGTTTAGTTTGAGTCTCGGGGCGTTTTTAGGCCTAACTGGCACTCCGAAAGGGTGATTTAGTCATTTTCAAATTAGGCCTTAGTTAAATGACGAAAATTGGGAATTAATATCAGATATTAGGAGAGTCTTCTAGGGTTAACATTCTCAAAAGTATAGAACGGCAGTGAGAGGAAAAAAGGAGAAAAGCCTTCCAAGAACCAACCTAATTGCACCACCGTCACCACCAAAACGTAGATCAGAGCGAGGGGATCAAGACTGTACCTGTCAAACTCGTGGAATCAAACCTACTATCTTAAGGCAAGTATCTATCTTGCTATTTTTCGAGTTGATATTTCACCCATGTTAGAATAGGATTGATAAATATATGTTTTATTGAAGAATTTCATGAATTAGAAGATTTGAATCACATGTTTTAGGAGTAATGCATGTAATCTGGAAGCCTTGTCATATGTATAGGATTACCCACAAAATTTTAATGGTTTAGAAGAAAGAAATATGGAAAAAGAGTTAGAATGTTAGAGATTATGATGAAACTAGGGTTCTTGACAAATATGGTGAATTGGCCCTTTAATCCTATGTCTTTGATGAAATTCGTACATGTTTTATATAGAAAATCATGTAGATAGGTATATATAATCATTGGTTTAATTGGTTGGGAGTTTGGGACTCGTTTATGGACTTTTGGTTGAGTTTTATTAAGGAAACCCGTAGTTAACAATGGCAGAATTTGGGCTATACCTGATCGATCGGTCAATCGATCCAAGAATGTCGATCGATCGACTGATCGATCGATCGATCGATCGACCCCTTCTGGAAACTGCATGTTTTTCCTCTTTTTGTTTAATTCGGATAAAATACGTAAGAGCCCTTGAATATCATTTAAAGAGTATAATGGGTCATGAAGAGGACCAGTAGGGTATAAGTAGATTCCGTTGAATGAAATTTTATATGGGATGTAACCATGGGTGTTGATACCAAAATTAATATGCTGATGTGGACGAATAATAAGAAGACACGTGTCAATCTACGTGGCACGATAGCAGCGAGGAAGTTCATTTCCCGACCAGCCATGCTTCTTTCCGAGCAACGAGGATACACCGAGGAACTATAGCACACCGAGGAACTCCAGCGCACCGAGGTACTCTAGTTCTCCGAGGAACTCCTGATCAGCTAGCAGCTATGGCGGTCCGAGCTGCACCTCGGTCGTACCATTAATTGCCAGATAATCAACAGTTCAGATATTCATTGAATGCTTATATTCTTGACGCACACGCTGCATTAAATGTATTACCCTTTCATATGTATATCATTTAATGTATTGAACCTTTCATGTACAGCCTCAAGGCTATAAATACCTTGTATCAAACCCATTCAAGGGGAGGGGAATTTCTTGAGAGAACTTGTAATCAAGAATTCTGCAAACACTCAGCAATAACATAACAGTGGACGTAGGCTTTATTCCTAGCCGAACCACTTTAAAAATCTTTGTCTTATTTATTTATCTGTGATTGAATAATTAGAGCAATCTAGTTTTTTACATCAACAGATTGGCGCCGTCTGTGGGAAGCGACTGTTACTATCGTTTTTCGCAAAAATTATTTGTTATCAATGGCAGATAATCCAGAATCCAGTAATCGAAATGCTGGAAATGCTGGAAATCCTCCAAATCCATCTGCAACTTCAGATCTGGCTGGAATCATGACAAATCTGGCTCAAGGACAAACCGCCATGCAAGAATCTATGAGGCAACTCATTCAAACTCTTCAAGGCGGTGCACCTACCTATTCAGGACAACGGAGTGATCATGGGCAATCACGATCCAGACGTACTGTGTCATATCGCAATGAAGAGTCTAATGATTATTCTTATCAACCTGGGCGAACTTCATCGATACGGGCTATGGATACAAATCAACCTATATCTCTCTCTCCGGAGAGAACCAGCGCTTTGGAAAGATTAAGCAGGGCGTCTCCTTTCAGTCGATTAGGACCAAGGAGGAATATGAGTCCACCTAGAGTTCCATCAAGAAGTTTTCGGCCACCATCAGGTTTGAGAGAAGGATCAGCACAATCACGACCAGTTACTCGTCGAGATAAATCTCAGGAAGCTACGTCAGGGCAATCAATTGCTCAGACTAAGCGGCCTGAGGAAGGAAATGAAGCATGGAAAGGTTCTATTCAACGGTTAGAGGATAGATTGGGAGAAATGGCTAAGGCGAGGAATCCCTTACAGAGAACTTTTGTTCAAGGGACACCCTTTGTGCAAGCCATTGTGGATTTTCCTACACCATCGAAATTCAAAGCACCAGTAGTGACCCCTAAGTATGACGGAAAGACAGATCCTGTACTTCATATAGAACAATACCAAGCTGCTGCTGACATCTATGCCGTACCCGACGAGATGAGGTGTAGGGCATTCTCGGGAACTCTTACCGGATCTGCACAGATATGGTATAACAATCTTCCTCGGGGTAAGATTTCAACTTTTATTCAATTAGCCGAGTTGTTCATTGGCAATTTTTGCTTTGGGGCGAAGCCGTTAAAACGAGTAGCACACTTGTTAAGTGTTAGACAAAAATCAGGTGAAAGTACTAGAGATTACATAACTCGTTTTAATAACGAGAAGTTGGAAGTCATAGACTATGAAGAAAAGACGGCGATCACTGCTTTGATGAGTGGTTTACTGCCTAATAAGCTGTACTATACTTTGGCCAAAGATCCACCTAAAACTATGTCGGAGTTAATGGCTAAAGCGGCCAAAATCATGAATGCCGAGGAGGCTATGGCTGCGAAGAAGAATATGGATAAAGAAATCAAGGTGGAGGTCGACAAGTCTAAGAAAAAAGATCAGAAAGGTAATGGTGGTGACAAGCATTCCAGGAATAACAGGATGGCCTTGGAAGTCCTAAAGAAGTATGATAATTATACTCCATTGAAAATGGGTATTAATCATGTTTTGGAAGAAATCAGGAATAGCGAGGAAATCAAGTGGCCAGAGAAACTGAAGACAAATCCCGATCTGAGGAATAAGGCCAAATATTGCGAGTTTCACAAAGATCATGGCCATATGACAAAAAATTGCATAGCCCTTCAGAACGAGATTGAAACACTCATCCGAAGAGGAAAGTTGTCAAAGTATGTAGATCGCCGAGGTGAAAGGAAGAATGATGACAGAACTAGAGAGAGATCTAGATCTCCTCGTCGTGCAGAGGAGAAAAAGAAGAGGGACCATGAAGATGATCTAGATGATGACTTTGATCTTCCCAAGAAGCCAAGGAAGCCTGAACGAGAGGTATTTTCCATACGTTTTGGGTCATTTGATTGTAATGTTATTACAGGAGGAGATGCAGGAGGAGGAGATCTTACTGCAGAAAGAAAAGCTTACCTCGGAGAGGCTCAAGCTTGTTCATACATTCAGCGAATAAACCTGGCCGAGGATGATCGTCCGAGGAAGGTAAATAAAGAGAAGCTAGTGATTGGTTTTTCAAAAAATGACCTGGCAGGTGTTCTTTACCCTCATGATGATCCTTTGGTGATCAAAATGAGGATGAAGGATGTGGTCATTTCAAGGGTGTTAGTAGACAATGGTAGTTCGGCAGACATCATGTACTATTCATGCTTTGATAGCTTGAATTTAAAATTATCTCAATTGGAACCTTATCACAGACCCCTTCTGGGTTTTGCTGGCGAGAAAGTTTTTCCACTTGGGACGATCAAGTTGGATATACTCATTGGAACTTGGCCTGCTTGGCGAATCGAAAGAATACGCTTCTTTGTTTGAAATTCGAGGCAGCCTACAACATCATCATGGGAAGAGTTGGATTGAAGAAGTTCGAGGCAGTTCCATCTACAGTACATCAGTGTTTGAAATTCCCAACGAATTTTGGAGTTGGAATTATGAAAGGTGATCAAAAAGTAGCTCGGGAATGCTATTATTCGTCTGCCGAGCAAGAGGAACTTGAAGAGTCAAGGAAAAAGACTACTACTTACCAAGTGGAGGAAGGTACAGAAATTGAAACTCTTGACCCTAGGGATGAATCTCAACTCGTAAAAGGACAGGTGGTGGAATCTACAGAAATTGTTATCCTGGACGACGAGCATCCTGAACGAGTAACTCAGATAGGATCGTCGTTGGATGTTTCAATAAAACAGGATTTGATAACTTTCTTGAGAAATAAGAAGAATACTTTTGCTTGGAGTCATGAAGACATGCCAGGTATAGATCCAAACTTCTTATGTCATGAGCTCAATGTGAATAAGGAGATCAAACCTGAGAAGCAGAGAAGAAGAGTGTTTAGTCCCGAGAAGAACCAGGCCATACAAGAGGAGGTCGAGAAACTCCAGAAAGCCCAATTCATTGAAGATGTGAAATATCCAGATTGGTTGGCAAATGTGGTGATGGTAAAGAAGAAGAACAACAAATGGAGAATGTGTGTTGATTTCACTGATCTCAACAAGGCGTGCCCAAAAGATCATTTTCCATTGCCCAGAATTGATCAATTAGTGGATGCTACCTCGGGACATGAGCTACTCAGCTTTATGGACGCTTATTCTGGCTACAATCAGATCAAAATGAAGCCAGAAGACAGAGAAAGTACTTCTTTTATTACCCCAAGGGGAACTTATTGTTATAATGTTATGCCTTTTGGTTTAAAAAATGCAGGTGCAACATATCAGCGGCTGATGAACAAGGTTTTTGCCGAACAAATCAGTTGCAATATGGAAGTCTATGTCGACGACATGCTCACCAAAAGCAAGAGAGCTACTGATCATCTAGTTGACTTAGGCCAAACCTTTGATCAACTGGACAAATACCAAATGAAGCTCAACCCGACAAAGTGTACCTTTGGAGTACGAGAAGGAATGTTCCTCGGATACATCGTCAATCAACGAGGTATTGAGGCAAATCCAGAAAAGATCAAAGCTCTTTTAGGGCTGCGATCCCCAACGACGAGGAAAGAAGTACAGAGTCTTACCGGACGAGTTGCAGCTCTCAACAGATTTGTATCCCGAGCAACTGATAAATGCCTCCCGTTCTTTAAAACACTGCGAAAAAGTTTTGAGTGGACTGATGAATGTGAGAAGGCCTTTCAAGATTTGAAGAAGTATTTGGGAGCCCCGTCGTTGTTGTCTAGGCCAATAACTGGAGAGAAGCTGTATTTGTATTTGGCAGTATCAGAAAATGCAGTTAGCTCAGCGCTGATCAGATTGGAGAATGGAGTCCAGAAGCCAATTTATTACACAAGTAAGGCCTTCCGAGGTGCAGAAATCAGATACCCAAAGTTAGAAAAATTGGCACTGGCATTAATTGAAGCAAGTAGAAGAATGAGGCCATACTTCCAGGCCCATACCATCATAGTGTATACCGACATGCCATTAAGACAAGCCCTTCACAAGCCAGAAAAGTCAGGAAGATTGATGTATTGGGCAATAGAACTCGGTGAATATGATATTGTGTACGAACCCAGATCATCATTAAAGGGGCAAGCTGTAGCAGATTTTATAGCGGAATTCACATACCCTGATACCCCGGAGGAACAAAAGGTACTTGCTGACCTACCTGTGGACGATACAGGATCAACAGGCACAGATCCAGACCAACCAAGGTTGGTAAAAGGACTTGTGGATGTAGAAAAATCATCATATTCAAACCCAGACCAACTCCGGTTGGTAAAAGGGCGCGAACAAATGACCGACGAGGAACGAAGGATACCCGGGGATGATGAAAGAAAACAGATGATATTTTATCGAGGAACTCTAACAGATAAGAAATTTGAAGACGAGTTACCTACATGGAGATTATATGTAGATGGATCATCTTGCACAGCTGGTTGTGGAGAAGGGATTGTTTTAAACACCCCAGATGATATTGACATGGAGTATGCCTTGAGATTCCAATTCAAAGCTTCCAATAATGAGGCTGAATATGAGGCTATGATAGCAGGTTTTCATTTGGTGAAAGTTATGGAAGCACGGCAAGTAATTGTTTACAGTGATTCTCAATTAATTGTGAATCAAATGATGGGAATATATGCAGTTAAAGGGGAATTAATGATGAAGTACCATGCAAAGGTGATGGAATTATTGGCAGACTTTGAGGCCATTCAATTGGTGAGAATACCAAGGATGGAGAATGCTAGAGCAGATGCATTGGCCCGATTAGCATCAGCTACGCGCACCGAGATGCGAAGGACAATACCAATTGAAGTACTGGAAAGTCGGAGCATAGAAGAAGACCTGATGGTGAAAATTATTACCCTTGATTTAGGACCATCTTGGATGGATTCTATCAGGGCATACATTGAAGAAGGAGTGCTACCGGAGGATAAGCTCACTGCCAAAAGGCTGAAGTATAAAGCTGCTCGGTATGTACTAACTAATGGTGTTTTGTATAGACGAGGAATTATGGCAGGTTTGCAGAGATGTGTGCATCCATCAGAAGTCAAAAATTTGATTGAAGAAATCCATGAAGGATCATGTGGAGCTCATGTAGCAGGTCGGACTCTTCTGCAAAGGGTGATGACACAAGGATATTACTGGCCGACGATGAGGGCTGATTGTATAGCATATGCTAAGAAGTGTGACAAGTGCCAACGTTTTTCCTCCATTCGACGAACGCCACAAGCATTGCTAACACCAATAACTTCCCCTTGGCCATTTGCCATGTGGGGAATTGATTTGGTTGGACCACTGCCGACCACCCGAGGAAGATTCAAGTACCTCGTCGTTGCAGTGGATTATTTTACTAAGTGGGTAGAGGCTGAACCACTAATTGATATGACGTACGAGAAGGTATATCAGTTCATTTGGAAGAATATCATTTGTCGATATGGTCTCCCACATGCTTTTATCACAGACCATGGAACACAATTCGATAATGAAGAATTTGCTGCCTACTGTCATCAGTCGAACATTTTGAAGTTTCATTCAGCACCAGGCCATCCCCAAAGCAATGGACAGACTGAGGTGACGAACAGAACATTATTAAATGGATTGAAGAAGAGGCTAAGTGAGGCCAAAGCAAATTGGATTAATGAGCTACAGTCAGTTTTGTGGGCTTACCGAACAACTCCCCGAGCAGCAACTGGAGAATCACCATACATGCTGGCATTTGGAAGTGAGGCTGTAATACCTGCCGAGTTGGGCCTACCGACACACAGGGTGTTGAATTTCAACTCTCCGATCAGTGATTTGATGAGAAGATTGGATTTGAATATGCTCGAGGAGGTTAGAGAAGAGGCAGCTATTAGGAATGCCGCTTATCAACAACGAACAGCTTTTTTTTACAACAAAAGAGTGAAGAAATGCGATCTAAAAGAAGGAGATTATGTACTGAAGAAAGTCATTCATAAGCACAATAAATTAGAAGCAAACTGGCATGGACCTTACCGGGTTACAGAAGTTGTTCGTCCAGGAACTTACAGAATAGCAACTCTAGAGGGAGAAGAATTTAAGAATGCGTGGAATGCTGAACACCTACGCAAGTATTATCAGTAATGTCAAATGTAAAGCATTTCTTTCATTATGAATAAAGCAAGGATGTTTCTCCATTTTCTTTCTGGTTGCAAGTTTTTCGGGAATACTAGTGTAATACACTACACAAAAAAGTGCTCTAAGGAGCCAACCTCCTTTGGTTAGGAGGACAGCTCTAAGGAGCCAAAAAGTGCTATAAGTAGCCAAAAGTGCTCTAAGGAGCCAACCTCCTTTGGTTAGGAGGACAGCTCTAAGGAGCCAAAAAGTGCTCTAAGGAGCCAAAAAGTGCTATAAGTAGCCAAAAGTGCTCTAAGGAGCCAACCTCCTTTGGTTAGGAGGACAGCTCTAAGGAGCCAAAAAGTGCTCTAAGGAGCCAAAAAGTGCTATAAGTAGCCAAAAGTGCTCTAAGGAGCCAACCTCCTTTGGTTAGGAGGACAGCTCTAAGGAGCCAAAAAGTGCTCTAAGGAGCCAAAAAGTGCTATAAGTAGCCAAAAGTGCTCTAAGGAGCCAACCTCCTTTGGTTAGGAGGACAGCTCTAAGGAGCCAAAAAGTGCTCTAAGGAGCTAACCTCCTTTGGTTAGGAGGACAGCTATAAGTAGCCAAAAGCTCTAAGGAGCCAAAAAATATTCCTTTGGTTAAAAGGTATACACCAGCATGATCAATTACGGTTGGTAAGATAAAAATATACTCTCATATTACAACTTATGATTGGTCGGGAGGTAATATTATTACAAAAAGTTCTTTGAAGAACAAAATATTCAAAAATACACCAAGTATAGTTGGTCAGGGATAAAGACCCAATAACTGTAGTTGGTCGACAAGGACAAATTATTGATCTTAGTTGGTCGGACGCATTTTTATATTCGAAATTGAACCAAGTATAGCTGGTCGGGGATAAAAACCCATCAACTGTAGTTGGTCGACAAACATTATTTATCCACCTTGGTTGGTTGGAAACAGTTTGAACAATTTATATTCATTACTTTATTATTATTAAGTGATTGATCAACCTTGATACTTGTAAATTTTTATTATTAAGTTGGTTGATGAACAGCGCGATATTGTTATCTTTTTAACAAATACATAGATACATATGCACAAATATAAAGGTGTTTGATAAACACAAGACAATAGCAAAATTGGCAAACAGAAAATGAAAGTCTTTTCATTAAAAATCTAGAATAAATTACAAGTTACATAAATGTACTAATTGTTACATTGAAAACCTATTCTATTGGTTTCTTTCCTTTATTTTTTGAAACAGGCACCTCGCCAGCAGGAGGATCCTCTAGGCAAAGAGGAGAATTAATGAAATTAACATCCCTGAGAATTCTAACGTTCATCACAGAAGGTGTATCCAAGAGATGCTCAGGACGAGACAATTCAACCTGAGAATGAAGGCTGTAATCACCAAGGTACTTTGAAATCAAGCTACGAGGAATGGAACGAGCTGGGATCCATGCCATGTCCAATTTGAAAGGTGGTACAGGCAAGTCTAATAATGATGGAGCATGATAATCCCATAAATAATGCCCTTGCTCCAATTTTAACACACCCAGTGCGTTCAACCATCCTTGCTTGTAACCCTCATTGTTGGCATGTTCAATACGAGCATCCAGGTGAACAAGGGCTTCATTGTATCCTGCCATCCAAAATTCCCTTGGCTGTTTATGGAATTGGAAGGTTAATCTATCCAATTGTTCATGAAGGCTTTTGGCAAAAAGATCCTTATTATGCAGAGCAGATTTCATCGCTGTAAGTTGATCTTCTAAGGATAGATTCTTCTTGGACATTTCTGATAGGGCCCGATCTTTGACGCTTAACTGGAATGCTTGAGTTTCCAAAGTAGATTGGGTACGAGCCTCTTCAACGTTGCGACTAATAACTCTTGATCGGCTCCGAGAAGCAACTGGAGAACTTTGCTCCTCGGCAATTCTTCCTCGTCCCCGAGAACCTCTTCCTCGTCCACGAGCGTTCCCAAAAACAGCAGATCTTCTTAAATCATCCAGCTCTTGCCTTAATTTGGCATTTTCGACCTCTAAGAAAGAGAAACCTTCATCAGTAACGGGCACTAGAGCAGTGGAAGATGATGCTGCAGATTCATATTGAGCCAACTTTTTCTGTAAATTGTTATTTTCTTATTCCAGGATCTCGGCAATCTGCCTGCAAGCTTCAACTTCACCTTTTAAGGTCCTTTCCCTAATATCGTATCCAGCAATGATCTTCTTATGGCCTGTTTCAGAAGAGAGTTGCTGATATCTATTTTCATAATCCTCGTGCAATGAGGCCATTGTTACATTGTGTTGATTTTGAAGATCCTCTATGGAACCATGTAGTTCCTCGATCAGTTCGTAATACGCCACATTATTGGCCACAGATCTATCAAGCAAATCCTTCAGATACCGGTAAGCCTCAACTGCTTGTTCTGAGGCATCGTGACCAAGGATGTCGACAATCTCTGATACACTTAGGTCTGTATGACCAGCTTTATAATATTCATTGCATTGTCGCATCAACTCAGTATTAGGAGCAGATATCAATTCCATTCTGGCCAAAAACTAATAAAGAAGAGGAAGCAGGAATTAATAAATAAGAGCAGACAGAGTATCAACAAAGAAGAGAAACGAAGATGTATTTTATTAGATCATCAAAAAGTTACATTGTTCGATTACAATTAAGGAAATATAGAAATGATACCGAACAACTTCACACCTTTTCCTTGTCCCCCAAGACTTTCTCGGGAGGCTGGGACGAGGAGCTCGGTTGCTCGGTGGTAACAATGGTTTGATCAGCAGGAATCTTCTCGGGAGGAGGAGGCATGGAAGAAACGTCCTCGTTGATAGAGGGTTGAGAAGCAGAGACTGGGTCACCCATAGCCATAGAAGACTCATCTGAGGCAGGCTCATCTTCTTCTTCTTCCACAATTGGTGGAGGAGGACCAGGGAGATATTGTTGGAATAGCTCAGAATCGTCTTGGACCTTCAGCTCTTGCAGAGCAGCTACCCAGCCATCATGGAAGTATTTCAACTTCCCATATTGGACTTGGGATGTCATTGCAGCTATCCCTCTCTCCCAGCCTTTCTCCCAACCAGCACTGAAATGTTTCTTGATTGTGACTTTTCTCCTCAACTTCTCCGAGGAGAGCTTCACCTCCAATTCCTCTTTTTTGATCTTGATATCTCGCAGGGTAGATAACTCTTCCTCTGCCTTTTTCAGCTGGCCATCATATTCCTGATGTTTAACCTCTAAACCTTTTACTTTCTCCTCCAAATTCTTGGAGGTTTCAGCCATTTTCACCTTCTCAGCTTCAGCCACAGCTAATTTCTTCTCCCAAACAGCTTTTTCGTCAACATACTGTTGACGAGATTCCTTTAAAGACTGGGTCAAACCCAACAGAGCATCCTCTACGCCTGACGAGGAGCTTGAAGCTTTGATAGCTTCATCCTTCTTCACAATATTATTAAAACAGTTCACCAACTGAAAGATGAGAAAAATAGCAAAGTCAACACAAAATGCAAGCTTTCAGAGAAAGAAAGAAAAATCAGAAGTATAAGAAATTTACTGAAGCAAGGTGACGAGCAGCTAAGGATGTCAGCATATCCCTAGGAATTCTCTCATCAATACCATGGACCTCGGGTACGACCGAGCTCATTGCAGAACTTGGAAGAGTGATGTTTGGAGCATCAGTACCACCAGCAGGTAAGGAGGAGGCAGTTTCAGCCGGAGTAACTGAGGATGATTTCCTCAATCTCTTCAACGGGCGATCAGAGCCTTCAACCAAAGAGGTCTTGGTCGGGGAAATTGTAATTACATCTACAGGAGCAGTTTTCTTGCTCGGAACCACTGGGGGCTTCTCGGCAGCTTTAGAAGACCCATCATCCACTTTTTTAGTCCCCTCTGGGGCATCAGTTTTACTTTTCTTGGCCCCAGCAACAGAAGTAACATCATCAAAGAGAGCGGGAGGAGCTCTTTTCTTACCCATCTTTTGACTTAAAGGAAGATGAGAATCTGAAGATGAACCTTCCGGAGTTGAAGCTGGTTCAACAGGGCGAGCAGTATAAGAGATTGTGTAACTCTTATACTGTAGCAGATATGAGGCAGACCTGATGTGTTCGTCTGCAATATTCTTGTGCAAACCCCAGATAAGTTTCAGATGCTTGATATTAACCTCTGATTCTTTTGGAGTTCTTCTTTTACTATCAACTGCAAATAAATACATATTGAGATATCAGTCATACATTTTGTCAAACATGATGAAAGCATAATTTCATAAGTAAAATAAAATGAAAAATAAACCTATCCCATTGCCATATGGGGGACATCTGGGACCGTTGTATACTTCATTTCCAGCTAAAGGGGCATATTGCCAATTTTTTATAACCAACCCATGTTCAAAATAATCTCTATTTGAGTCAGGGAGGTTAACTACAAGAGCCCTATTCAGAAACCTAGTTTTTAAATAATAAATATTATCTAGAGTGGCCCACTTATAGCAATACATAATCTCAGGGGTCCCAATACGAGTCCCATGAGTTAGATTTAATTTGTGTACCCCATTAATTATTCTCCAGGAATTGGGGGCTATTTTTGCAGGGACAAGGTCAAAATATTGACAAAACTCAAGACACAATGGATTTGGTGGAAAGGAAAAACCACATTCAGCAATAAAAAGACTGGGGAACCAATGTCCCTCAGGCAATCGGAAGTAATCTAAAGGCTCAGAAAGAACCTCTAGAGTTACCCATGAAGGAATGGAAAAATCAGAACGAAATTTCTCAACAGACTCCACAATATAAACCATACTGAATAAAAGAGAAGAAAGGAAAAAGATCTTACAGGAAGAAAGGAGGTCTGCTGACAACTAACGAAGGAAAAGATGAACGCACAAGAGAGAAGGAGAGAATAGAAAGCTTGAAGGCAGAAAATTGGAAAACGTAGAAGACGGTATGGTTACCTAAGAAGTTTAAATACTTTGCATTGGGAAGCAGCGAAAGAAATGATTACCAAAAAGAAACTACTGAACTTCCGGCGGCTAAAAGGACAAAAATTGCACGAAGACCGAAGCGCTTATAAAAAATTCAAAAGAAAGGCGGAAGCCGCGAAATGAGAAGGAGATTTGAACACAATGTTCCTGAAACCCAGGAAAGTCATTTAATATTGCCATATACCGAGAAAGAATGTTCCATACTCCTCAAAGTTCGAAATATGAAACATTGGGGGCTTCTGTTGATACCAAAATTAATATGCTGATGTGGACGAATAATACGAAGACACGTGTCAATCTACGTGGCACGATAGCAGCGAGGAAGTTCATTTCCCGACCAACCATGCTTCTTTCCGAGCAACGAGGATACACCGAGGAACTATAGCACACCGAGGAACTCCAGCGCACCGAGGTACTCTAGCGCACCGAGGTACTCTAGTTCTCCGAGGAACTCCTGATCAGCTAGAAGCTATGGCGGTCCGAGCTGCACCTCGGTCGTACCATTAATTGCCAGATAATCAACAGTTCAGATATTCATTGAATGCTTATATTCTTGACGCACACGCTGCATTAAATGTATTACCCTTTCATATGTATATCATTTAATGTATTGAACCTTTCATGTACAGCCTCAAGGCTATAAATACCTTGTATCAAACCCATTCAAGGGGAGGGGAATTTCTTGAGAGAACTTGTAATCAAGAATTCTGCAAACACTCAGCAATAACATAACAGTGGACGTAGGCTTTATTCCTAGCCGAACCACTTTAAAAATCTTTGTCTTATTTATTTATCTGTGATTGAATAATTAGAGCAATCTAGTTTTTTACATCAACAATGGGTTAACGGGGGTTTGAAACATATTGGAAATTGTGCGTACATTAACTAAAGAATTGAGAGATTCATGAATGACTTAGATCGGTATGTTAGAGAGGGTATACCTACTGAATTTACTTTTAGGAAGTGAGGATATTTCGAGGGATGAGAAGAAATTACGAAATGATTATATTTGAGAATAAAAAGAGATGAGTTCTTTATGCGTTAAGATTGGGTAAATTGTACTACGTACGGTTAAAAATATTATTATGGGTCGTGGGTGAACCTAATTGAAAAATGAGAATATTTATATATATGACCTAGTGTATGTGTATATATCTATATTATATTTGTGTATAATCATACCCGTGCTACTTGTTATCACGAAGGTTGCTGTGCCGGGACAGTCTTATGTCGATGGGACCTTTATGGGGGATATTGACTTATACCCTAGAACATAGGATTCCTTGTGATAGTCAGACGGTCCTAAGAGACGTGAGGAATATGTGCTGACCTCTTAGTGACTTGGAACTATGCTTCGCCTCCATTTTCTGTGTATTTTGTTAATACAGTTCGAGAGTGATTCCGAACTAGTATTTCCCTTAGTACGAGAGATGCGGAGACTTGATAGCAGAGTATGCCAACGCCATAGATTTTATGTGGGGTGCCAATAGTATATATATTATATGAGTGATTAATATATATATATATATACGTATAAATGGAATTCTTCTACTGTGTGTATAAGTAGATAAATATTATATAAATGATCCATAAGTATAGTAAATGTTCGGTAACATCACAACAGTATTGTGAAATACATAATAGACGTAAGAAATCGTTAAGAGACTAATATCTAAAATAAAATCGTAGCCTTGTGACTTCTCGAAATAGAATTTATGGGAGATGAATTATATAGACTTATGAGGTATTTTAGTAGTTCGGTAGGCGTGCACACTAGATGAGAGGTGAGAATTCTCAAGAGAGTGTCGCGTACTAACATGGTTGTTATATTAGCCAGTAAGCATTTTAAATACTTGCTAAACTATTTTTTTTAAACTATTTTACACTCGGGTTGACCCGTTTCCTATCATTTTTCTCTCTTATATATATATATATATATATATATATATATATATATATATATATATATATATATATATATATATATATATATTATAGGTGCCCATCCACAGGGGCGTCAGGCGTAGGTTCTTTTGATTGGACGTACTGCAGCTTATGTGGGAGTTGCAGGCCTTTGCTCTAGACGACCTCTTCCTTGATTCAGCTCTTAATTTAGTACTTCATAGCTAGGGTATGTGTCGCCCGATTTCCTATTTCATTTTAGACTTATTAGAGATTTTATATTTATTATGTTTTCAGTACTTTGGGAGTTATTTCTTGACATGATGATTTCACTTATGGTTATTGACTGGTTTTGTTAATCTAGTTGGTTTATTTCTTTTGGTTGATTGTTATCCTTAGCATTTATGTTATTCTTAAACTGATTTATATTTAAAAAGGTTTTCACGTTGGGATATAATAAATTGAATAATACTTTAAATTGATTTGACACTTAGCTTAATTAATTAGGGTGATTAAAAAGGAAAATTATTTTCGACAGTGATGCCAAGAATGAACCACACCGTTCACCTTGATTTTTAATTTAATAAAGGACTGATCACCGATAATTAATTAGGCGGGGTGTCACAACCATCAGGTTCTAGTGTCCTTAGGATCTATGCAGCTTATTATGCTTCCAGCGTTGCTTCATTTGATATAGAGCCCTATTTTTAGGATTGTTGAATTCTATGGTAAGATTGCATTCTCCAGCTACAACGTATATATATTACTGAATCTTATTTGCATTCGGGCGTGTTCGAATAATGAAGTATAACAGGAGAGGGCCGTTGGGCAGACAGAAGGAGGCGGGGCTTAGTTGAGGTTGTAGAGTATATTCAGGGATGATGACCATAGTTGAGGTCACCCTTATTATGGCATGAGAGGCCAGGACTGTAAAGACGGATAGGGCACAACATATGATTTCCAAATGCTGCTATAGTCGAAAGTGGTTCCAAATTAGACTCACCCAACATGGTAGGACTGGGAGACAGTCAGACGAAGCATTGAGGAGAACCATCAGTGGAAGGTCTAGAAATGTGGAAATTATGTGTCAACCAACGAAGGTAAAATATCCAAAGACTTGGACTTGCGGCGGAGTGTGGATAACGAGGAGTGAAAATTTGGGGAAAGATTTTCATGACTCGTCAGAGCAAAGTTATAATGGTGGGGCTCAACAACCACATTTAGAAGGGGAATGTTGTGTCAATGGAAGGATCTTAAGTACGGTTTACGATTTGACCGGAAGTTCCTTTATCAGATGTTCAGGTTAAGATGTGAATGTTGTTCCGAACTCATCACAAGAAGGTCGGACAGAGGTCCATGTGTGAAAATGAATTTAATTATTTAACAAATCTTATGCAGGATGAAGTAGATACAAATGGAGAAGAGGATTTCAAGTGGTAAATTGACTTGTGAGAAAAGTTGGCAACACTTAAAGGGAATCCTATTGGACAGTTGATCCATATGGTGACAATGTCACGCATTATCCATAAAAACGTTAACGCTTCTTTGTGAAGGGAGTTATAGGAATCGAAAGATTTATTTAGGGAGTAAGACTGGATGAAACGCCGTTAGTGAGATGCCGCAAGGGGAAACCATCAGGGGACCCATTTAAACGATTCAGATAGCTGAATTATTACCAAGCGATGGTGAATTTAGTGAGGGCTATTGAAGCCAGTAGCACGTTCCTTAGGGCCAACAAAGCTAAAGGAGCAATGGGGGTAGCCATCAGTAATCGATCCTACCAAAGTCCGAGAGAAGGACAACCCTAATATGGTCACTATGGCTGGTGATAAGTGGACTATGCATAAAGGTATTTGGTCGAGGATAAAACCCCATGCGTTAAATTTTCCCGAAGCGAGTAAAGGGATAAGAGTATGGTGCCTAGTAAAGGGAAATGATTAAAGTAGTTTTTGTTTTGGTTCAGACAGGCGTGTTATGTTTTGAAACCATTTGAGCAGCCAAGGTTGTTGGCATGGTCGAAGTATGAGTTTTACCCTCGTAGGATGAGGCGTGTTTTATGTGACACGAATGAGTCCCTATATTTTGATCTTTGCTAGATTTGCACGTGAGACGAGCTTAATGCGTATATCATTAATGTTACTATTATGTGAATGTTTTCCCTGGTATAGCAGAGTTATCTTTAATGTTATCCACGGAGTATTAATGGATGTATTGATAGTGGTATATACCTTATTGTGGTTAATCATTTTAGTGATGTATTATACGAGTATGATATTATCTTGATTAGGGTTTTATAGTAAGAATTAGACTGATAGTGGGTGGATATCGCAAGTCTATCGGGGTTGTTGTCATAGAGTGGGATGTTTTATTCTGGAGAGGCATCACCTACAAGAGGGTAGGGCTCGCATGTATACCATATATTATAGAGACTTCGAAGAGTATAGTGGTATCAAAATCTTTAATCACGGGATGTATAGGGACTTTGTTGTTATGATTCGGTGAATTGGGCTTACTATTGAGCTGAAAGATTTAACTCATTATCATGTTTAGTGCTCAGGACTTGGTGATAGGAAGAGCGCATTGTTATATCGATCCTTTGGAGACGTGGGAGATAAGATTTATATTCATATGTTTGGGGACAGGATCTCGAGAATCCCAATTGTATGTTTACGAGGTTTATGGAAAGTGATTACCACCAATGCGGAGCGGTAGTGTAATTGGTGAAAAGTTATTTGCTTAAATGTAATTGCGAAAAGAGACATGACTTTTATGTCGAGAGACAGGAATATAGGGGTACATGTTATGGACTGAGGGCCTAACGGATTTCGATAACTGGCAATGCTAGGAACTAGTGTATCGGGGGGGTTCCTTATTTGGATTTAGCTTTGCGAGACATCCCACGCATGAAACTTAGCTTAAAGTTTGAAGTAGGGAGATGTTTAGTCATTCGTCCATAAGTTCGGTTCCTCGTCCACTATAGAAGTATGTAGTTATAACTGTAAATAGTTTAATTACGATATAAGACCAGTGGAGCCGGTTGTGAGGTGAGGAGGCATTGGAAATTTTTCTCATCACCACGAGTTAAAGGGTGAAATGATGTTAAGGAGGATTTAGAAATCTAATTTTTAAGGTGATTGAGAGTACCCAAGTGTTGTAACCACATTTTAAGAACAGGGGGCAATAAAGAATTGGGTGTTATGTGTTATGTGTGAAGTGTATGTGATGTCTATGCCGGTATGCACGATTTAAAGGTTGTGTGGTCATCCTGATTAGCTGAGGTCAGAATCGTCCGGGTTAAAGGAACGTGGGAATAGATGTATGAAATATATGCCTAAGTGACTAATATAATGAAGTAGAAATAGTAGAGTAGATTAAGCATCGTGTGAGAAGGACGATAATCCATAAATACGTGTGCAATCAGAATAGCGCACCCGGATTTGGTTGAAAGGCTATGGGAATCCATTTAAAAGGGGTATCCCTTGAGAAGGGTAAAATTTAACTATTATGGAAAACACTCAGAGAGGAGTTTTACCTAGACAAATGTTGAGAGATACTTGCGCGTAAGTAGAATGATGATGTTAGTAAGGTATAAAAAGTCCAAAAATGCACATCGTGGAGAAAAGGTGCACGGGTTGGAACTTTCGGTATACGTCGAGGAAAGAAGGACAGTATTAAGTATCACTTAATGTGAGACATTACAAGTGGAAGTAGATGTTGACCGGGACATAGTGAATAGTCTCTGTGTGCACCACTCATATATAGGATTCGGTTGGAGAAAGAGGTTCAACTAGAAAACTTTGTATCAATCCGATGATTCCGGTAATGGAAGAGGGTAGCCAAGTCGGTAAAATTTCTTTGATGGGTTGCCAACCTTAAGGTAAGGTCAAGAGTTCCTTTGAATTCAGGAACAAGTTGACCAAGAAGAGAGACATTGATATTCCTTTGGGGTGATTCATAATATTAAATAGTGTGCCCCAGTCTACCTTTGAAAAGAAGAATCGCGTCGGTACGTGATCCTACCCGACATTATTCTGAATTAGGATGAGATTCTTGAACCCCACCTTTAATATGGGATTTCAAGAAGCAGTGAAGATAACATTTTATTTGGGAGCGGGTTGTATCACCTATAGTCGGGGAGTAGGCGAAAGGTGATTAACGACTAGTGGATCTGTATAAAAGTAATTTCAGACTCATTGTGGTCATTTCATATCCGCAGCAATTATAGTCGGTTAGTAAAGCATATTACGGTACTTGGGAGAAGTTATTACCTAATGGTAGAGTTGTGTGTAAGCACTCGTACCTGTTTATGGTGGACAAAGTACTTATTGGGGTCTTGTGCGAAGAATCTTAACTATTCTCCCTCGAGCTGTTTAGAGCTTAGTGGATAATCATAATATTGGATTGGTCGAGTTAGAATCCGATGACTAAAGTGGAATAACCACATAATGTCTTAGGTAACCTTTTAACTATTGTAAGAGTTACGTCTCCAGGAATTGAGATTTGAAGAACTGATAAGAGTAGTCAGATGTTCATATGGTTTCCCTCAGGATGGGAGTTTAGTGTTTAGATAAACACGAGTAGCTGACACGTAGTGAGGTACGACCTCCCAATAATATTGAGCTAATGGGGGCCAATGATGTATAGGCTCATCTTATTCGAATGTCATCGGGTAGGAGCAAGGTGAAGTGTTGTTATTGAGATGTGACCCTGTTACTGGTAAAGTGTTGAGAAAATTAAACAATCTTTATATGAGGCGGAGGCTATAATGATTAAGCGCCTTACTCGGAAGTTAGCTTTGCGTACTGATAAAGTATCCAAAATTATTTTACCAGGTATGCCTTATTTTTCGAATTTCGGGACGAAATTCTATTATTAGGGGAAAGTATGTAATACCTCGTATTTTTGTGGAATTTTATTTTAATTATGGAATTTGGATTAATTTATTTAAATGGAGAAAATTTAATTTATAATTAATCTGATTTAATGGTAATAAGTACTAGTGTGACGAGAGTTAGTAGTTACAGAAAATAATTATGTTGAAACCATGATGAATTATAATTATGTTGAACGTTACGTAGTGAGTAACGTACTATTGTTTTGGAATAATAATATGGCCGGGGACGAGATATACGGCAGTTAAGATATAATTATTTGGGACGCGCGTATGATTCGCGTCACTATCATATATTTAGGGGTTAAAAAGGTAAATTATTTTTATATAACTCGAACGACTATTTTGAGTGGGCCAGTGTGTCTGGAAGGGTCAAAATAATCAGAAAACACTATCGGGTGTTATATTTGGAGCCCGGGGCATTTTAGCCCAAAATGACACCCCGAAGGGGTATTTTAGTCTTTTGGGATTTTTGAATAATTAAATGGACGAAAATAGGATAAAAATAGGAACATAGAGGGTTAGTGGTCTGTTAGTTGCAACCTATATGAGAAAGAGAGGGAGAACCAAGCAGGAAGGAGACCTATTGGAGAACAAAGCCAAAAGTTGGAGATTTCTCACAAATAGTTACACCAAAGTGTAGATCGCGACGAGAGGATCAACCACATACTAAATTCAATTAGAGAATCAGAAATCCATCCCAAGGCAAGTGTTTATCTTGCTACATAATTAGCATATGTTGTTCCTATTAATCTCTAGTTGATGAAATAGTCATATCACAATGAAAATTTGGGTTTAATAAGGTTTAATCGTAAAGAAACTTTAGAATTTGGAGATGGGTATGCATGTAAAGGATTAACCCTTTTGTAAACTGTTAAATCTGGAGATTTTATGCTTTAATCACGAATTAAATTGAGGGTTTTGATTGATTAAAAAAATGTTGGGTTCATAATAAAGAGGATTTTTAGAAATTGAGGAAATTATTTAGATCTCCTTTGAGTATGTGAGGATTTGACCTTTAAATTGTATTAGAAAGTTACCTATTGTGATTAGGAGTTGTTTAGAAACCTTAAACTCGAAGTTGGTTGAGTTTTGAGTTGAAATTGAAAGTTGGAAAGTTGGGAAAAATGATTTTGGGGAAGAACATGGTCAGTTCAGAATTCTCGTTCGAAGACCTGTAGAGGTGGTTCGAATGACCTCGTTCGAACGAGAATTCCAATGAGTCATCTAACGAGATTTTGAGTTTGTTCAAAGTGAGTAGTTCGTTTGAACGAGAATCCCTTGACTTCTAACGAAATTTCAAAATGTAGTTTTAAGGTCCAGTCAAGTTAAAAATCGTCCTAGTGTTATCCAAGTGAGAGTAATGACCTATGTGAGTAACGAATGACTTAAATTCCGAATTATTAGTGCTTTGGGATTATAATAGTTCTCTGGATATAAAAAGTTTATAGAACCTAGGAGGGAATGTAGGTCCGAGAGAGTAAATATATGATCGAATCACGGTGAGTGTAGAATTAATACTACTACTTACGTACTATAAAAATCAGGTTGCGTGAATGCCTATTGAGTTATATAAGTTGTGTGCATGCTTATTACTTGAGATATTATGTGTATGATATACCTAGCTACTGCCTATGGAACAGAGGTTAGCGCGTTGTGGACAACCATATCTTGTGTGCCTTCGGAGGATTTGGAGTCATATCACTAGAGCATGGAACCTAGGTATGGGCTATCTGTGAGAACGATAGTGTTGACGATCATATGGGTGCATAGGTATGTGCATAGCCCATCGACTTGGAACTATGTTTGCCTCCAATATGTGTATATGTTTTGTTGGTTCTTGAGAGATTGAACCTATTGTCTTTCATGCGTGATTGTTGCAATGGGACTAGATAGCCGAGTATGCCTAGCACTAGGGGTTTCTTAACCATGGGTACAGTATTGATATATATTTATACGTATACATAGTTATATTTTATATATGTATGCTAAGTTCTTTTTTTGTGTTTCATATTGATCGCTTTATTATAGTATATACTTATCAAGTCACCAGTTGAGAATTAAGAATGTTGTAAGAATGAGTCAAAGCATCTTTAAACCTATTCCTAAATAATAGAAATATATTATCTTTGGGTTATTTAGATATTTTATCCAGCATAGGGATTATACTACGTTTAGTCAGACAGGATATCATAATTAGCATGGGTAGTTAGGCTCGCTAGGCGTGCACATTAGATGAGAGGGGAGTATCTCAAGTGAGTATGCTAAGTTAACATGGATAATATATGTGTTAATTAAACAAATTTAAGCACTTGCTATATTTAAATTGTTTTCTACTTGGGCTCTGACCCATTTTTTGCAAATCTCTTTTCTTGTTCCTTTGTTTTAGATGCTCACCCACAGGGACACCAGGCTTCAAAAATCCAACTCATTTGATGAGTTGTAGTTGTTGTGGAAGCTACAGGACATTGCTAGTAGACGCTTCATAGTCTATCCTTCTTTATCTATTAGTTATTTACTTTAGTTGGGCATGTCGTCCCTTCCTATTTTACATTCAGAGATTTAGATGTGTTATTCTGTTAGTAGACTTTTATTTCATGACTTTAGATTATTTTATGGAATTTTGACTGGAAGTGTTTAATCCAGTTCTTTATTTTAATTCAATTAGTTATTTCCTTATGTTTTGGGACGAATAGTGTTAGTTAATTATTTCCTTACTTGATGGTGGTTAATTATAAGATAAAATTTCGACATCAACCTTTTTAAATATTAGGTGGTTAGTTTTAATTAAATAAAATTGATGATTTTCGACAGTGATGCATTATCTGAGCCAACTGGATATTCTAGATTTAATTAATAAAGGACTGATCACCCGGTATTTAATTAGGAGGGGTGTCACAGAGAGAAGTTATTTATATTGTTCCACTTTACCTTTATCTATTCACGAACAAAAAGGGGGAGAAGTCTAACCTAAAGGGGATGCATAATATATGGGGATATATTCAATAAAGGGGGAGTACTTGTTTTCATATGCGGTTTATATTATTATATTCTCTTTGCATTTCAAAAGTGTGTTAAGTATGAAGCTTTAAGTAATGATACAACAAAGTTTCACAAGAGCAAAGCTATGTAAATTTGTGTCTATAAAGTATCTATACTTTTTCTTTTTGGGGTTCGTATTGAGTCTTTATAGACCTTGACAGACCAGTATATTTTTTCTTTTGAGTTTTGTCTACGAATATCCAATGGGGGATATTTGTAATCTAATTTCGAATAGATTCAATTTTTACATAAATGCCTTTATTCCGATTGGACAAAACTTATTTTGAGTCATATGTTAGGAATTAAGTTGTTTGACCTTCAAGACTATGATGTGTTATTGAAGACCATAGCGGCTAAGATGAAGTAATATCGTGTTTTGTGCTGAGTTTTGTATTCAACATCCGAGGGATCTCAATAAGGTATGGATTCATATAAACCAAAGTAGCATTGCAGTGTGCTTCCTTGATTCTGCCCTGCTTGATCAATCAATCGATCAAAAGGATCAATCGATCGATCGATCCGTATCGACAGTGGGATATTTTTTCACCATCGATCGATCGACCAAAGGGGTCGATCGATCGATCCCCTGTTTTCAGGAGATATTTTGGCCTTTATTTTCTTTTCTCTTTTCTTTTCTATTTTTATTCCCAGTTACTATATAAAGAAATTTTGTTGTAAATAACAGATATAAAATGATTTTAGATAGTTTTAGAAGATAGTTTAGCTTAGGGTTTGGGTTTTTGGTTAGTTCTTCTTCATTTCTCTTTGGATTGACACCCTTTGTGGTATGTAAGTTGACTATTCATTACCCTCTCCATTAATTTAACTTGTATTTCATTCTTTCTTGCTTTGATAATTAGGTTTACAAGCTTTCTAAATTATATTTACATGCTTTGATTAACCTGATTTCTAGTGTACATTTATCGCGTTTATTTATCGCTTTCTTTACAGTGTTTTTAATATGCTTTCGAGGTAATTTAAATTAGGTTGTGTTTGAATTGAACTCACTCGGGTTAACGCGTTGCTTTGCTTGGTGATAGTGTTTACGGGTCTATTTCGAGTGCGTTGTCCTAGTTATTACGCCTAGGAGATTTGACGGGGCATATCATGTATGTCCCGTGCTTACAACCTTTCGCTCGTAATTTCCGATATATTTGTTGACGTCAAAATCTTATTAGGCTTTTATGAGGATTTAGGGGCGTGACAACCCTTGATTCAATTAACTGTCAAAACGAGGCGCATTTGTAATAACTCGTCGACCCATGTAACCATTTTATACAAATTAACCCGGGTGAGGAATATTGGAAGCAACCTATAGTTTTACTTGCTTTGTTAGTCTAGTTTTAATACACTTGCCTAGATTAACATTTCCCTTTCATGCACCTTTTTTTTAGTTTGTAATCACCTTTTACACTTTTATTTCGGAGTATTAAATTATATAAATTCTATCATCTCGTCCCAGTGGATTTTCGATACCCGACTTACCACCATACTCACCAGTTAAATGTAGTCGTAATTTAGGTTTGTTTTTATTGAGTAGGCAAAACAAAAACAACGACCAGCGTCTGACACGCGCCGCACTTTTCGCGCTCGATCAAAATGGCGTCGTTGCCGGGGATGAGTTTGTTTTAGACTTTATTTGATTTAGTATTTCATAGTATTTTCTTTCAATTTTTATTATTTGCTAATCTTTTTGCAGGACCATTTGAGCACTTAGAAATGCTCGAATTTTTCCCGCGCGCACTTACTTTGTGGAATCCGCCACTTCGAGCCATTTTTGGGGTAAGCATGTCTTATTCCAATTCTTCCGGTAATCATTGTTATAATTATCAAAATTCTCACAAACCTATGACTTTCGGTGAATACTTAGAATCCCAAAGTATAACAAATTCAAATATAACTTTGGGAGAGTATAACGAAAGTCAAAATTTGGGTTATTGGAATTTTGATGATGATGACAATGACTTTAGGCCTATACCTCCTTATAATAGGAATTTTGAAACGAATTCGAATATTTTTCAAAATTCCTATAATAATGAGTTTTCGTTTAAGTCTGATGGTAATTTTCAAAGTTCCCATTTTCATGCATCCGCACCTCGACCCATGACATTTGGTGAGGGCCTACGTATGTATGAAAATGAGAAACTTGAAAATCGTTATCGGGAAGAAAATCATTCGTGGGAACACGACTTGGATTTACTTTTTGAGTCCGACGACGATTTTGCTTTTGAGACTTTCGAAGTCGAGGAATGTTTTGAACCAAATGAGTAACTTTTACGTACTTTGGAACAAACCATTCTAGACTTTGCCCATTGCATAATAGATATTGAAAGTGAAGATGAAAATGACGTAATATCTATTTGTAATGAAATGATTTCTTCTTTGGCCCCCAAAGAAGAACATTTCATTGAAAATGATATTATTTCCTTCTAAACTCAAAGTTCATGTGATGATGATTCATCTCATGAGTTTGAATTTCTTTCATCCCCATTTTTATTCTCTATTATCACACCGTCTCAAGTACCCGATGATTCGGTTTTGAACTTTAATGTTTTAAACCTTTTCTCCAATGAGGAGTACTTGCTCGAGTCGCCTTCCACGATCGTATCTTTGCCTTTGTGTGCGCCGCCTCCCATTCCAATTTCAAAATCATTGGGAGGATATTCGGATTTTCTCGGTCCCCACATGTTTTTGTCACCCGTTCAATCCAGACCCCTCATCGTCCCTCCAAAACTTTTAATTGGCGATGGTTCCTTTCTTACACCATACACATGCCTTCCGTTTTTCAAATGGAATTTATATTTTTCAGAAGGCATGCTTGTATGTGAGATTACATCGGTTATCCTCCAAAGTCAAATCGTTTTCACGGTGGACCCTCAGCTATTTAGACTTCTAGTGTATAGTTAGTGTGAAGCCTAAATAGTAGGTTGTATATAGTTAGCTTTTTATTTTTTCTTTCCTCTTTATTTTAGTCACTTGTAATTAGTTAACTTTTTGTTATTTGTTTTTGCTATGCTTGGTACTAACTTGTTTTGTAGATTCTTTGGACTTGTCCTTATGTGGATCGCTTCACTTTTGGGTAATATCGCTCTTTTCCTCTCTTTAACTTGGTTCTTAATTCACATTGATGACAATGTCAAGTTTTAAGTTAGGGGGTGTGGGATATTCTATCCATTTCTTTATTTAGTCCATGTTTTTGCTCACATGTTAGTTACTTAGTATGCTTTTCTTAGAAAAATTCAAAAATTTCAAAAAGAGGCATTTTGCCTTTGTTTTCGATGATAAATTTCAATAATTGCCCGATCCAATATACAACCCAACGATGCATGTTCTCGATTTTAGAAGTTATTAGACTTTAGTCTCAATTATTGATATTATGAATAACTTCATGAATTAAACTTTAATCCCATGATCACATGCACTTTTATTGCTATATTGATTTGGTTTAAGATTTTTATAACTCGATAAGCTTTTGTTGCATTGTATATACTTACACCGAGTAAGCTTTATACCTTTCGTCATTTGTGAGTGTATACACTATTCTTTTCTCATTGAAAACGTTGAATTCGTTGGTAATCTCACTATTCTTTCATTTGATCGTTCATTAATTGAGTTCATACTTGAAATGTGTTACTTGATCATGATTTTCATATATTGTTTTGACTCGAAAATTGCGTAAACTTTTGAAAATGATCATAGGAATTCTTTGTTATATCACCCATATTAGCCTTGACCTCACCCTTATATGTTTACCCTCGTTAACCCCTTTGAGCCTAAATATAGCATTTCATTTCATAACCCAAATCCCATAACCAACTCTAAATTGGAGTTTTAAACCATACATACACTTTCCATACCCTTGTTTGGAATGTTACTTGGGATTGAATGTGGTTGTTGTGATGTCGGTTGCAATTTAGGCATATGAGAGTTTGAAAAGTAAAGAAAAGTGAGAAAAAATGAAGAAAAAAAGAAAGTAAAAAGAAAAGAAAAGAAAAGTGAAAAATGAGAAAAAGAAGAAAAGAAAAAGAAAGAGAAAGTTGTAAATGTTGTATAGTGTTTAATAAGCTTTGATTACTCTCCCCGATGATATATCTAATGCCGTTTTGGAACTTGTTTTCCAATTTTGATATTGTCCGCATTTTTCCATTATCCCTAGTTTTCATCCCGAACACTTTGAATCCATGCATACATCCCTTTCATTTCATATCCTAGCCTAACCTACATTACAACCCTAGTAAAGTCCTATGTGATCTTAGGTTGATGTAATTTAAAAGTCATAATAGTTTTGATAATTTGTGAAAATACATTTCGCCTCCTTTAATGTGCAGTATCCTTTCATTGAGATTACATTTTTTCAGTTTATATATAGCGTTCTTCGTTGTGACATGTGTGCGGCCTAGTTTCCATTTACATTTACTCTTTATCCCGCATGTTCCGTGTGTTACCTCCTTATTTCAAGTGAATTTCATTTGATGAGTGTAAGGCCCGTGAGGATTGAATATATGCTTGCATTAATTTAGTATCCGGTTTATTTAAGTTTTTGCCAAATCACACTTTGCATGTGCTCACTACCCCTCCCACATTTTAAGGTTTCAATTCTATGAGGTGCATTCTATAATGTTAATGATTTGGACTATTGTTTGAATTCATTCACTTTGCTAATAATGCGTATGAAATCCTTTTCACCATTGTTGGGTTTGTCGCATGTTGGGTTGGGCATATTTTGAGGAAACCATGTGATGTTTGTGGGTACCATCCCTGAAAACCCTCACGAGACAACGCTCGTCCACTAGGGTGACCTAGGGGTTTAACGGCTTATTACATACACTAAATGCAATACAATCTCCCGCGAAAGTGGCCTTTTGCTTTTATACCATACTTTTGTACTATCTCCTACTTTTGGTTTGCTTGTAGTTCTTGTTGCCTCCTATTTCATTGCTAGGGACTAGCAATGTGTAAGTTAGGGGGGGTGATGATACGTAAATATTACATATTTCATCCTCCGAACCTATGCATTTTAGACCCCTCGGGTATCTTATTCCCTATATTTATGCTCGTTAACCAGACAACCTCGGATTTCTACGTTAACATGTTTTGCAGGGATTAATTGAGCTTTTGTAGGTATTTAGGTACTAAGTATGGAGTTCGAACGCATTCCGCTCAAGTTTCGTACGCAATCACACGTTCAAGGGAATTTTAGTCATTTCACAGATTGGGCACCTGGTCCAACATCTCACGAAAGTTGTAGCCCTCCTCTCTAGCTTCGTGTGGCCACGAACGGTGCGCGATTCCGATTCATAACGAAGAAGTTATGGCAATTTTAGCGGAGGAGAAAAGCTTGGAAACCAAAACAGCATTGCAGTGTGCTGCCTTGATTCTGCCCTGCTTGATGGATCGATCGATCAATCCTCATCGACAGTGGGATATTTGTTCACCATCGATCGATCGACCAAAGGGGTCAATCAATCGATCCCCTGTTTTCAGGAGATATTTTGGCCTTTATTTTCTTTTCTCTTTTCTTTTCTATTTTTATTCCCACTTACTATATAAAGCAATTTTGTTGTAAAAAACAGATATAAAATGATTTTAGATAGTTTTAGAAGATAGTTTAGATTAGGGTTTGGGTTTTTGGTTAGTTCTTCTTCATTTATCTTTGGATTGACTCCCTTTGTGGTATGTAAGTTGACTATTCATTACCCTCTCCATTAATTTAACTTGAATTTCATTCTTTCTTGCCTTGATAATTAGGTTTACAAGCTTTCTAAATTATATTTACATGCTTTGATTTACTTGCTTTCTAGTGTAGATTTATCGCGTTTATTTACCGCTTTCTTTACCGCGTTTTTAATATGCTTTCTAGGTAATTTAAATTGAGTTGTGTTTGAATGGAACTCACTCAGGTTAACGCGTTGCTTTGCTTGGTGATAGTGTTTACGGGTCTATTTCGGGGGTGTTGTCCTAATTATTACGCCTAGGAGATTTGACGGGGAATATCATGTATGTCCCGTGCTTATGACTTTTCGCGCGTAATTTTCAGGATATTTGTTGACGCCAAAATCTTATTAGGCTCTTATGAGGACTTAGGGGCGTGACAACCCTTGATTCAATTAACTGTCGAAACGAGACGCATTTGTAATAACTCGTCGACCCATGTAACCATTTTATACAAATTAACCAGGGTGAGGGATATTTAACGCAACCTATAGTTTTAGTTGCTTTGTTAGTCTAGTTTCAATACACTTGACTAGATTAACATTTCCCTTTCATGCACTTTTTCTTTTAGTTTGTAATCACCTTTCACACTTTTATTTTGGAGTATTAAATCATATAAATTCTATCATCTCGTCCCTGTGGATTTTCAATACCCGACTTACCGCTATACTCACCAGTTGAGTGTAGTCATAATTTAGGTTTGTTTTTATTGAGTAGGCGAAATGAAAACAACGACCGGCGTCTGACACTCACCGCACTTTTCGCGCTCGATCAAACACCTCGCATGGTATCAACGTAATACATAGCAACTAATCGCTTAGTCAAGGGACTCCTGGTTCAAGAATATGAGCAAAACTTGCAAATAGTTAGATTTAGGCTTGAAAACATGCCGTTGAAGGGCAAAAATGCAAAACAATCTCCAAACGGCCCCGCAATGGCATGAACACCTCGCATGGTACCAACGTAATTGATTACATAGTCATGGGACTCTCTGTTCGAGAATACGACCAGAACTTTCAAATAGGTATAGTTAGTCTTGAAAATATGTCGTTGAAGGGAGAAAAAGCAAAATAGCTCCTAAACGGTCCCACAAGAGACAAAAACACCTTGCACAGGACCAACGTAACACTAGCAACTGATCGCATAGTCACAGGACTCCTGATTCGATAATATGACCAAAATTTGCAAATAGTTAGACTTAGGCTTGAAAACATGTCGTTGAAGGTCGAAAATAAAAAAAAGATCCCAAATATCCCTGTAAAAGGTACGAATACCTCACATAAAACCAACGTAACACATAGCAACTAACCGCATAATCCCAAGAATCCCGATTCGAGAATATGACCAAAACTATCAAATATCTCATTGAAGGGAAAATGCAAAAAATCCCCCAAACGGCCTCACATGAGGCATGAACACCTCGTATGGGACCAACGTATCATGTAGCAACTAACTGTGTAGTCACGAAACTCCCGGTTCAAGAACATGACCAAAACTTACAAAAAGTTAGACTTAGGCTTGAAAATATGACCGGGTAGTCACGAGGCTCCACACTTTTTATTATCATATATGCATTCACATATATTTTCATAAATAAAAAAATCCAAAAAAGGGGGGCCTATACCACAATTCCCATTTTAGAGTGTTCTCATAATTTTCTACACTTTCAACACATTTGACATATATTTTCATAAATCAAAAGAGACACCCTAGATTCAAATTATGGGTTTGACCCCAACTTTGTTCATCTTACAAACTACGTGGACTTTGTTACCATTTTGGCCATGTAGGCGCTCCAAAGTTATTTTTAGGATTCAAGTCCTTTGTTACTTACCACGTGGGATATTTTGAAGTTTTGTTTGCAGGCCTCAATTGGGAAGGAACATTTGGAACAAATTCACACAAGCATTCTTTTTTTATGTGTGTTGTACATATTTACACAAGCATGTAGGGACATTGGGCCCAGTGGGGGTTATAGCCCCCACACAACATTAAAAAAAAATTACATATATATATATATATATATATACTTACAAAAATATAGGTGTAAAAAATTATTTTTTAAAGTTTTAGGGACATATGTAGAAATAACCAAAACTTTCAATTAACATACCCAATTAAAGAGCAAAAATCAATCTCTCCCTCTTTCATTAACTTTCAGCCCTCATTTTCATTTTGTCAAACCATCTCTTTTATCCTTTCCTCTTCGCCTCCCTCCGTCCGTCACCCGGCCATGGCACCATCGATTACTGCACCTCTGTGCTTCGTGGGTATAAACACTCCCTCTCTATTATCTCATTTAAGTTTCTATGTAGACTCTACACATCTCTAAACTATTTCTTTAGGGTTTTATATTATCAAAGCAATTGGGGATTAATATGGGATGGAGTTTTCAAGTATTACATTTAGTAGTGGAAAAACTATGGGTTGGGTCTAATGTGGGCGCGCCAAATACGGGTTGGGCTAAATATGGGGCGGAATTAATATGGGCGGGCCAAATATGGGTTGGGTCAACCCATTTTTTCTACCCCAAATAAGTATTACAATTCCAAATATATGTTAAAAAATATAGTTTACTCTTTACTTTTAAAAATAGGTTTTGTATTTGACTCATCGCTTTTGAAAATGGACTCCATATTTGATTCATAGCTTTCAAATATGAGCCTCATATTTGACTCTAACTTTTAAATATGGGCCCCACATTTGACTCATAGCTTTTAAAAATGGTCCCCTTATTAAATGGCGGGCTAATATGGATTATTTTATTCTTTGGGGCCCATTTGCCTCTACTAATTACACTTGCCAACACAAACTAATAGAGACTAAGTATGTCTCGTTTTCTCTCACTATCTCTCTCTCTCTCTCTATTTATCTTGATGTTAAATTTTGACTTAATTTTAGGTTTCAATGGTTAATGTTTCTTAGAGTTAATTTTAGTTCTATTGTTGGTTTAAATTTGGGGCTGAAATATTGGTTTAAATTTGAGATTGATGAAATTATTATTTTTTGTTCAAAATAGTAAACTTATGGAGAAGTATTTTAAAAAAAAGGTATGTCTTGTTTTTCTCCCTTTATGTTTATAATGATGCGAAATTTAGGATTCATTTTAGGGTAATGTTAGAATTAATTTAGGGATTGTTGGTTTAAATAACAAATTAAAATTTTTATTTGTGCTTCCATCAATATTTGTGTCCCTTTCCATTACATTAAATAATTTTTTAAGTAATTCTTTGGTAAATATTTAAAAATAACCTCAAAAAATTTGGTTCGAGGGCTCCCGACCCCAAATCCCCAGTAATCTCCATTAAATTAGCCCCCACTCACCAAAAATCCTCGCTCCGTCCCTGCAAACATGTGTTGTATTTTTTATATTGTATATATTCACCTAAGCATCATTGTATTTTATTACATATTCACGCAAACATGTGTTAGTTAACTTGTGTTGTATTATTATATATTCACGCAAGCATGCGTTAGTTAACTTTTATTACATATTGACTAAATATTTATTTCTGTAAACATGTTTGAAAAATGTATAGGTTTTTTTGGGATAGAGAAAAATAAATTTTACTTTTTTTATATTTTTAATTAGTCACGGTGTAAAATCGTGACCAATTATAATTTTTTAATTAAAAATAATTGGTCACGATTTTAGACCCCATGGTATGGGGTCACGACTTTGGTCCATGACCCATATTCTCCCCTCTAGGTCACGATTTTTTACTATGACTCGCCATGATATGGTGGTCGCGACTTTGGACGGTGAGCCACATTCTCCCATCTGGACCACGGATTTGGACCATGAACCCTTTTGGTATGGTGGTCACGGCTTTGGATTGTGGCACACATTCTCCCTTTTGGGTCACGAGTTTAGACCTTGACCCCCAAATTTTCCACGCTCAATATTATCACAGGTTTAGACCGTGACCCATAGCGGTGGCACAGGTCAAAACTGTGACCATTGTCGATATATCATGTAGTGAATCTGAATTATATGTATTAAATGGAGTCTATGCTTAGGTCCAAATCTTAAGATATTATGGTGAAAACCTCGTGATTTTAACACTAACTGATCGGTCTCGAACTACTTAGTCAAATATTAAATAAACTTCATAGTATTCTTAGTAGAAAATTTACTCATGCATCAATATATAATTATTATTATGACAAAGTTATTTGTAAAAACATTATTATATTTTAGGCCATTTACAATGTTGGGTAATGCTATAATCATATCTATCGCATTTTTGGATAATGTGTGGGTAATGTTATCTTTGTCCATGTTCCAAACACTCTTCGAGTTTTTCTATATCTCCCAATATCTCTCTATACTCTTTCAAGACTTAAAAAACGACCCAAGTCTTCCCCTTTAAACCATCTCTAGAGCATGTAACCATTTTTTATTTGCAAAATGTCTAACTTTTAGATTGTTATATGGAAAAGTAGTCCCTGACTAAGAGTTGTGGGTATTTCAGAAGCCCTATTACAATTGGGTTGCCACGACGATAAACCTCGCGCAAAATTTTAATTGCCGTGGTATTTATTTCCATATTGCTTTCAACTAATAAAATGTATTTATGCAACAAGTTAACGTGGTAATACAAATGTCATGCGAAAGTGTCACGTGGTAGATGGAATCAGCGTGAGAGTAACTTTTTCACAACTTGGTATGGAAAATCTAATAACAAAATAGCCTCGGATTTTCAAAAATTTATCCACAATATTAGTTTACTTAAATCTCATAAAGGTTTTTGGTAAAACCATTGTCTAAAATAGCAAAATATTAATTTGTTTAAGGCTTTGGAGATGATCTTATAATGAGAGAAGGCTAAATATTAGGGGTTGGGACAAACCGTATGTATTGAGGTTGACTTGTCTTATTCCTTTAGACCATGTGCACCCCTCTAAGAGGAGATGGTCTCACCTTTGGACTCTTTATCGAAATTTTCTCATCTCACATGCATCATATCTAATTTTGTGGATTTCACTTTTTGTATAATTCTTTCTTAATTATCTTAGTTAAACCTTATTCGAAATCAAAATTCTTATGAAATTGATTCCAAATTCAAATTAAAGAGTAATTCACCTCAAATTGGTCGTGTTATCTTGTAAATGAACAAAAATGTAAACCCAAATGAAAATTCATCTTGAATTATTTTCAAATCCACTCAAAATTCACATTTTAATTCCTTAAATTTATTTTCATCCCCAATTGGGAAAATAACTACGTCATTTCGACCTTCCACCAGCCTTGAAAACTCCATTAAAAGACCCTAAATCTTAATCAAAATGGTTCTAATTTCACGGGACTTTCACCAAGATCAAAACCACTACAAATGTAGGAACGCGGAAAATAAAATATTTTACATCCCCTCACAAACTTCTCCAAATACATCGATTAATGAAATAATTAAAATAACTTAATTACTATGACCACATCAATTTCATGAAGAAATTTAACAGCAGATAAACCACTGTGGGATCCATTCACATAAAAAAATATATGACTAGAATGGAAGGAGTAATAAAATCCTACAAACTGTGTTAGTTAAAAACATACGCATCCATGCACATATTTTCTAACATGCAACCTAGGGTTTTAATAATGGACAACAAGAACTTTTTCTAATCATGATCAATTCATAATCGGGTCTCTGATACCAATTGTTGGCAATTAACATCATTACAAAAAATTTAATGGCCTAATAACTTCAATTTATCATTATTCATAAAGTAAACAAAATGAACTAGATTCGAAAAAACTAATCTAGAGTTCAGATCACGATACTTTTACAGATCTTGTAGGTAATTCGAATGAGGAGAAATATTTGATAAAAGGTATGTTGGGTATGCTTTTCCCCATCCTCCAAATACTTCCTAGAATGCTTTGAATGCCTAGAACCTTCTTGTATATAATTACCCCAAAGTAAGCATTGTGTGTGGGCACTTCCAAAGATGAAAAATTGGTGAAATATAAGAAAATTCACTTTCTCTCTCCTCACTTCTTCATAAAAACGTGAATAGTGATTTCCATCTCCCTCTCAACCCATAGAGAATGTCTTATCCGCTTAAACCACTTTATTTTACCTATATAAACACATACATGAAGTGGGCTTAAGCCAATTAGGGTTCCCAGAGAGTTAGCTCCTACTGCTTGGGGTTATAAACTATATTAAGGACCCTAGACTAATGATTAAATAAGCTTGCAAATAAAAATATGAAAACCCCATATTACAGCGGGGTAATATATTTTCTTTTCCATTTAATTATAATTAACTCCACTGAACAACTATAATTTCACTTCAATTTAATTATCTCGGAATTACTTGAATAATGGGGTCTTATTTACAAAATTAGATAGTGCATAAAGTGATTCTCCTCGTAAATCATACAATAACCCCTTGGTGAAATTCAATTCGTTGTTAATCAATCTTCATCAACGTCTTACATATTCCTTGATCTCAAACTTAACTTATTTGATACTCTAATAGACTGTAAAATCCATCGGTTGAGTTTAACTAGTGGAACCAATACTTATAAGTTTATCAAGGGGGTATCACAATACAATATATTTTCCAAATGTGGATACCTCTTGAATGCGATCTCACACATGCATGCATTATGATTACCCAACCTCAGGAGATTTAAACGGAATAAATTGGAATGTACCCATAACAATTAAACCAACAATTGTATGCATATTTCAATCCGCATAGTCCTCGGGATTAAGAATATATGCACCATTTGCAAACACTATAATAATGTGCAAGTCTAATTTAGTCAACACTTAGACTTAAATTTCACCCATGATCCTGTTCAATACAATCTTGATACCAATATGATCCTCTTTAAATAATCAGATAAGTTCCCGAACCATCACACAAGTTCTCATAGTCAAGATAAACTACTAAGATCGTACTCGCAGCTTCGTCGATAAGATGTCAATTGTAACACCCCGTGTTTTATTATCGATAATTAATTCATTTATTGGAATATTCGAGAAAAATAAAATTTTGGATTTAATGATTTTTATTAATTAAATATATTAGTTTTAATATTAGATGAGTAGAATTAAAATCGTAATTAAAATGGAATTTTAATTGAATTTTATATAATTTTGCCCTATATATTAAAACTAGCGTTACTGGTTAGATTCGCCAGGGGCGTATCGATTCAGTTGGGTCGGCAGGCCCAGTTTGGGTCGGTAATTTGATTAGAGTTCTAATAGGCTTAGGTTTCCTAATAACTATTTAATGATTCTAATTCATGGGGGAACTTCTTATAATCACTTTTTCACCATATTTTTACCAGAGAACACTTCTCTAATACTTTCCTCTCAACCATAATCATCAACCTCCAACATAATCAAGGTTTTGTCACAAGTTTTGAAAGCTTAATTGGGGTTTAATCAAGATTGTCTAAGAATGACTATTTGTTAATTTTTCGAGAGGAATCCAACCGTCTAATTAGATGTTTCTTCATCTCAATCACAGGCATGAATACTCTATTCTCTTCCTTTGGTATTACGCGTCTTAAGTGTCGCCCAAACCCTTAATCGTGTATTTTTTATAAAATCAATTAGTAACTTAATTAGAGAAAGTGGACACTTAATTTATGGAACTGTTTTTATGAAACTTTTAAATATGAATTAATCTTTGAAACCCTTGGGTGCGTAAGTTAGATTATTGGATTTTTATGGTTTTGGGTGTAGGTTCTCATGTAGAATTTTATGGGGTTATTTATATGGTTAATGGGACGCATTCACACTTATAAAAATTAGATGACTTGTAAAAGAGAACGATTATATCATATGGAATATTATCGCATGTTAATTTAACATTATTAAATGAAAACAATTGTGTTGAAAATAACGACGGTGTTATTAATTGAATTAAATTAAATTGGGACCTTATTGATTAAATTGTTATGTTGTGCTTATGAATTGTGTATTATGTGATTTGTTTTAGTCACTTTTGCCATCGCGGGGACGAGGGGCCTTTGGGTAGCATATTGCGCACCTCTATTATAGGATGCTTACTAGGTATGGGACTAGTGGGTAGGCCTCGGTTATAATTTATGATTGCTAGGTATGGGACTAGTTAGTGTAGATTCGTGTGGATTTTATATTCCGGGGTGGTGCGGATTTTTATACTTTATCGTCATTACGCTAGTCTAGGCATGACACTAGGACGTGATAAATGTTGGTAACTCATCATATATGTAGGATAGGACGTATGTGCAATTTGGGAACCCTTAGGTATGGGACTAAGGGGTATTTTGAGGATATCACATCGCTAATAAGGGTGAGGTGAATTGATAAAGTAAATCAATGAGAATTAATGCCTAAGATAAAAAAAAACGGGTGTTAAAATCTGGGCGACATAATGTGCAGGGACCGACAGTGTAAACGGGTCAGCGAGTATTTTATGTCGTGTCATGTGTGGAACCTTGTCATAGGATGGGATCGACAGTTTAAACGGATCAGCTAGGCCATTAACGAGGGGAAGTGTAAAAACTTTTGTGGGAGTACCACCCGAGGCGGGAGTATCGCTATGATATATGCGGGAGCACCACGATGAATAATAAAATTGAGAAGTATAATGATATTGGGTTAATTTAACTAAATTAACAACATGGGGCTTAGTTATTTAAATCATATTGGTGTGCAGTGTGAATAATAATTACTGAGGGTAGTTAGTGATTTTTTCGCTATCGTATTTAATTATATTAAATTTAATTAAAATATTCTATGGTGATATTTATCTTGTATAATGCTACTGTCTGGATTCAAGGATCCTATTTGAGGGGAGTAGTGTGTATTCATGCTCGAGGCTCTGACCTCGTGCGTTGACTAACCTTTTCAAGATAAGTTTTGGAGAAGCTGCATAAGACTAGTGGAGATTATCGTTTCGAGGTGCAGCTGGATTTTATTTACTTTACTCCCTTATTTAGTTTAGATTTTCCTTTCCGTCGTATTTCATTTTGAGACTTAATTTGGGTTTTATTGGGCCATTCGGTTCCAAAGTTGTTTGAGGATTTCAGTTGGAGTATTTACAGTTGTTTATTATTCAGAATTTAATTAATTCATTATTGGAGATTGGATTTATTTGGAGTGTTATTGCATGTGATGGATTTCTTTTATCACATTTTTTGGTCATTGTCATTTGGGATTGATGATCATTTATCTTGTGGATTGATTTTTAATGTCTCATAACTGTCACATGCTGAGAATGGTATTTAATTTAGTTCGCACCCGGCACCATTCGGCGGCGGTGGCTGGCCACCCCATCTGTCGGATCGGGCGAGGTGTCACATCAACTCCCTATTTAGGTTGTGAACTGGTCAATTGAACTAGAACTCAAATTACGATTTTTTGTGATCAGGCCAAACTCAACTCACTAGAATTCTTACTAAGTTCAATTTATCAATATATATACAAAATATTGAAGAAAAAATATAAGACATTTATTTCAAAATAAACCTAATAGAACTTTATTGTAAAATAAACTTCATACATGATTTTAAGAATAAAACCTCAACAATCTCCTTCTTGGTCTTAAATCCATGTGTCAGTGCACATAACTCCCAACCCATATACTCAACAGTCTATAGCCCTAGTTGTATAAGGATTAATCATTTATTATCTGATGCAAATTTGGTCACAAACATATCACTTCCCTTGTTTAATTTCTCTAACTAGGTGAAACCTACGCTCAATATGTATCACCCTTTTATGGGTTATGGGTCATCCTTCAATAAACACAATGAAGTGTAATAGGCAATCTCACTAAAGGAACCTCACTCAAGTAACCTAGGGAATACTCGAGTTATACAGCCTCTTTAGTTGGCTTCGAAGTGGAAATACCTTCGGCCTTCATAGTGGAGTCAAAAATTCATGATTGTATGACGCTCCTACAACTTACAGCTTTACCTCCTCGGGTAAACACATATCCTGAGGTAGAAAATCTGAAATCCTTATCTAACATAAATTCGAGTCTTTATACCATAAAGGTATAATACTATTAGACTAAAATCTACTGACCTTGCCAATGGTAAAGCTGATATTTTGTCCAGTGCACATAATAGCATACATGAGATTATCCATCACTAAAAGCATAAGGTATATTCCTCATCCTCTCTGTCAAATCAAGTTTTTTAGGACACTGACCCCTAGATAGAGCGATTCCATACTTGAAAGGAAAAATCCTTTATTGGAATCTCTATGTAATACCCTATATTTTTGTATTAATTAATTAATTATTTATTTGTGATGAATTGTTATGTGACATGTGGTATGTCAATTATCATAATTGTTATATGTGATATGAGATCCATGTATTTTGGTTATTTATGCGTTACAGAATTTAGCATTTTTTTGGAAATTGAGATAGTACATGATTTTTCATTATTTTAATATTAAAAGTGACTTAGTATTGTGGATGACTATGGAATATTCAGGGACTAGGTGTCGAGGGTTTCCTTGTTTGGATTATCCCCTCAGTATCGGGTTACACCAATTATGAAGTAATTTCTTATAATACCAAATAACATGGAATTAATTAATAATTAGATTTTAATTAATTCGACTCGTACCGACTTATAACTTAAGTTAATAAGATAATTAAATAATAGAAATTTTCATATTTTGTGTCCACCTTTGAGATGTTTATAATGTCCATTTTTTACTTAAAATAGTGGGATTTAAGTTTATTAGGTTAATATATGACTTGAGTGGAGTTTTAGGCCATTTGGAGTGTTATTTGGGCTCATTAGGTTGAGGCCCATATTAAGTCTGAGGCTGTGGGAAGCTTATTTATTACGTTGTTATGCAAACCTAATTGCACACTTTAGACATTTAGAGGAAACCCTAAGGATAAGGAGAATAGACACAAGGGTTAGAAAAGAGATTGGGAGGTTTTGGGACTCTAATCCATCAATCAGTCCATAAGCCAATTTATATCGATTAGGAATTTAAGTGGGATTGTGTTATGATAGTAGTACTCATTAGAATACGGATTAAACCTTGTATAATCTGATTTTTATCATCTAAACTTAACTTTCAAAATGGGATTAATTGTGAAATTAAGTTTAAACCTCATGTTAAGGATTTAAGATGCTTAGATGTTAAATCATATGTATTTGATCACAAAATATGACTATAATCGATATGTTCTTAATTATTGTAATTATTTATATAAAAGCCCCTTATTTCATTCGAGAATCGAATCAAATCTTAGATCAATTTGTTGGAAATAGGAACCCAGGGGTCTTAACTGCATAATCTAGGATTAACCATTAAATTCATGTTATTATTGTCTAAACATGTAGATGTACTTTAGTAATGTTGTTTTGTGACTTATATATGAAGGAGATGGATTATTAATGAAATCTAAAGGCTTATGAGTGGGTTTGTCAATAGTTTTAGTGGCCATTATCATGCTGGTAGAATTTGCATAGGGGACGAATTGATTCAGCTCTAGGGAAAATCGATTCGGGTTTAGCATAATTCCTTAAGGAGGTTCTTTAGTGATATCATTCGAGGCTAGTTTAATTATTTCACTTAGATGATGATTGGGATGATTAAAATACCATAATAATCGGTAGGGTAACAGATTAAGTTGGGTGTTGGTTCGTTTGACTTTTATTTTATTTTGGGAGATTAGTCCATAATTAATGAGAGATAATTAATCTAGAACTTATGACACTTTTAGGATGCCATAAGTAGAGAGGATTTCCATATAATTATTTTAGGACCTTAAGGATAATACCGGGTATTGAGATGTTCTTTAGAACGATAGATGTTTAGTGATTGTGTAGAGTACACACTAGTTTACAATGTTATCATGCCTAGTTTTGGGGAGCCTTGGGAGTTCAAGATAATGTTATATATAACCGGCTATAGTTAACGTGTGTGTTAACTAATAATAAAGATAATTTATGTGTAACCTAATTGTATGGTTTTTGTATTTATTTGTTTGACACAGATGTGTGAATTTGTACTTGTTTGTTTAGCCCAATTATGTAGGGTTATGCTTTCTTGATTGATTTATGTGAAATCGTGCCATGATGCGTGAATGCTCGTAAGGGACATACTAGGAGGGATTTTGATGGGTTGTCTACGACGTTGATCGTGCGTGATATTCCTGATGATGAGATGAGATCTAGCTAGATTTTATTTACCTTGATCCTAGTGCTAACGTACCCATGTTCCTGAGGGGGATATGCAGGGGTATGACTTTGTATAGTCTTGGGTATGGAACCATACGAATGGAGGGGAAGGCATAGTGATTTGCATTGGTGTGATGTTGCAAGATTATAAGGTTGGGACACCCTAGTATGCACGAGCGATTCCTGAAGGCAGTAGAGGTAGGACTTCATACATTATTGACGAGCTAGACTGTAGCCCATGAGATTTTATGTGGGTTTTATATACTCACGAATATTTTGGTTTATGTGATAATGTGTTATGGTACCTTACGGTGGTTTTATCTGATTATGAATTATACAAATGATGTATAATCATAAGCTTATGACTCGAGAATAATGTAACGAATATTAAGAGATGTGTGTATTAAATTAGTAGCATATACTCACCTGGCACTATTAGATTTGAACTACTCTTTAGAATCATAACTAGATATTGTTATTGATACTTTGATTAATTTTTTAGTTACGTCTAATGTAAGATATTTCGGTATAATAGATAATTCTAAAATCAATAAATGAACTTAAGAATGTGGAAGTAAAAAATACTTAATTAAGAGATAAACACTTATCATATGGGACTCATATGGGTTTGAGAATGAAACCACATGTTTATTTTAGGTTATTTGGGTTAGGTTACTTAAAATTCACTTAGTACGGGAGGAATATGCATTATTATTATTGTGGTCCAACTTCAGTCAAATTATTATCCTTTATGGACTTGTTGGGTTTAATCCTCGTTGTTGAATATGTTTTCCACGTGTCTTATGTCATTCATGCTATCATAGACTTGGGTTATTCGTTGGATGAGTATCTCTAGCGACATTTCATTCATCAATCCTAAGATATAGGCATGGCATGGGAGCACTTATTTTCATTTTTGTATATTTCAGTTCAGGCAATTGTATTTTATTTCAGTTTATCCCGAGCCAGAGATTGTATGAGATGTATTTGTATTCCAATATGGATTTTCGCATTTAAAATACATTTATATTCCAAAGTTGGATTTATTTGTATTGACAGTTGGATGGTATCAAAAATGGTTTTTATTTACTCGGTATTTTATTATATCGCATTATATCCCCTAGTTCAATTTTATTTATTTTGTTACGCTAAGAATGTTACCAAATATTTTTATTCTCGTGATTTTTTTTATTAGACCTGATCAATTTATTTATAGATTTTATGGGGTGTCGCACTCGATGCTACACATGTGAGCACAACATCGATATAAGTGCCTTGGGATAAGCCGAACATCCTTTTATAAGCGAAAGCTTGATCATAAGGATGTGATTGGCTTGTCCTAAGTTTTTATATCGAGGTATTCAAACAATCACACTCTCATATTAAAGAATACACCCACCTATTTCTCATTCAGGAGAACAATATCCATATAATGTATTATAAATACCACCGTGTTTCGGGTAGGCTTCTTATACAAATAAGTATTATTCAAATTTTGATCAAAATTAAAAGATTGATTACCTGATCAAACTAAATGTTCCACGACCTTGATAGTATCTTAATTCCATAAATGGATCTCTTAAGCTTACACCTTTTCTTTCCTAACTTCTTACTATGAATCCCATATTTGGCACCCTAAACATGCACTTATTAAGATTATCGCTCAAGAACACAGTATTGGCACTAAAAGAATCCTGATAGACTTTAGCATGGCTACCGACGAGAAGGTTTTCTCGTAGTAAATCCCTTTTTCTTTCTGAGTAAACCCTTTTGTAACAAGTCTTATCTCGAAGGCTTCCACCTTCCCATATATTTATCTTTCAAGTAATTTAGATCCACTTGTATCCAATTTGTTTATCCCCATTAACAAGTCTATAAGTTCCTAATCTTTCTTTGAATACATCAACTCCTTCTTGGCATCCGTTATCTTAAGTCAAAGCTAAGACTCATGTCTTGGAATGCCTCGCTATAGTTCTTAGTAGCCGATTTTTATTCCCCTGACATCTCATCGAAATGTTCATCTAAAGACACTAACCTGTTAGGATATTTCCTGATGCTCCCTGTACGACGTGGCATTACTTGTGATTTAGTATAAATGGCATATGTTACCTAATCATCGGTAATGCATTATCGATTTCATGTTGTATTTCTTCTTGTATGGGTGGTCTAGCAACACTAATATGAGGGTCCCTTCTAAAGTCTTGTAAAACTAACTTACTCCTGGGCACGTGGCTTATTAAATAATCCTCTTTTAAGAACCGAACATTAATATAATCAATGACCTTTTGTACTTAGGAACATGACATAAACTACTTTTCAAATTTTGGGATAACCATAAAAAAGAAATAATTATGTCCATGATTACAAATTCCTTGGCTCCTTCCGTAGCATTGGTGTTAGGCACACCTAGATCCGAACATGTCCTAGAATGATCTTTCCGCCACTCCACAGTTCCATGGAAGTTGAAGAAACTGATTTAAATGGATTTAAATTCAAAATATATATGTTTGTATCTTAATAAAAAAATCCCAATAAGAATATCATAGTCCTAAACAACTAACCATGAACCTTATCATGTCTAAAAGAGTCTTATTCCTTAAATCATTCACACTATTCCATAGTGGGATTCCTAGTGCAGAAAATGGGGATATAATCCCTACCTCCAATAAATTATTCCTAAACTTTCCTAAGGGGTGTATACACGCACGATCAGATCGTAGGGTTTGGATTCTTTTGTCTTATCTAAGCTCCATTTTAGCCTATACACATTGGACTATAAAAGGCTTCAGACTTGTGGTGCATAAGGTTAACATATCCATGCATTAAGTAATCATCAATGAAATCGATGAAGTAAGCATAACCACCTCTTTAATCATATAGTCATATGACCACGCACATCTTTGGCTCTATAGCTATTGGGTAATAAAGGTCCCCTTAGTCATTTTACCTTCTAAATGGAATTCATAAACTAAAAGTGCCTCCACTTCCAATAAAATCTATTTTCCATTCTAAACGAGTATTTGAATGCCTCTTAGAATGAAATAACATGAGCGCAAATGGAAAAATTGTGTATAGTTCAACTGAGAAGGAATCTTTCTCTTTAATGATTGTCGATTAACATTATTCATTTCAGTATTTAGTAGTATTGGTGAGACACTCCTCATCGTGTATAAATTAGTTTTCAATGTACAAGAACGTATAAAAGACCAATTTTAATTTTAAAAAAATAACTTTATAAAATAATCAAGTATATGTTCCAACCCAATTTAGAAACTTAAAATAACTTTTCTTCTAAAATTATCCTTTTGTCTCAACCGAAATCTAAAATAGATAACCTACTACTTGTATTGTTGCCTTATTATTATTTTCAATTCTTAGGAACATCCCTCTTTTATGTAAATGGCTTACCTAGAACATTTGCAAAGAGTTGAAGACCAAATTTGTGGCTACCGTGTCTACACACCAGGTTCCTGTAGATCGGACAATTAATCATGCTTCTACTGTTAAGAGAAATAATAATTACCTTGTCATTTTCATTATATTGCTAGGAAAACCGAACATTGTTGCTATCAATGTTATAACCACTTGCAATGAAAACACGTGTCTTATGTATTTTTCACTGATTTTTTAGGATTATGAACTTTTCTAACCCTATACAGTAGCTCTTGAGACTTACTTATACGTAACGAATATTGTATATTAGCGCTCGTTATTCTTATATAATCTAGCACTTTTGTCTCTGTTATATCCTACTTTTATGCTCATATATTGGTTAACCTTGATATTTTATATATATATATATATGTGTGTGTGTGTGTGTGTGTGTGTGTGTGTGTGTGTGTGTTGTGCAATGTTTATTTGAGTTTTAGTAAATAGTGGAGCGCTAAACGGAGCCTTTGGTTACGTTATGAGAAAGTTATGTCATTTTATTCAACTTTAAGGGAATGTTAGTAATTTCATATTTCTTGGTCCAAACAGCGAAACTTTATGGGAGCATAGTTCCTTAAGTTTTCTTCGCGTGGCTGTAAAGGACAAGTTGTTTTGAGTCCGGATGACCAAGTTAGAGCCATTTCCGTAAACAAAACATTTCTCCATTTTGAAGAACGATGTGCTCAGAAAAACAGAGCACCTATCAACCGGTCCCTCTCCACCGGTCGATCGGTTAATCAGGTTTTGCCTATGAAGGAAGGCAGTGAGCATTATTCAGGACCACCGATCGACTTGTCAAAGGACCACGGGTGACCGATTAGAGCAGATATTTCGCAATTTTGCCTTTTTTTAATTTCTCTTTTCTTTTTAATCCCTTACTATATATATATATATATTGTGTGTGTGTGGAAGTGGATTTATTTTGGGAGATATCTTTCATATTCTATTAGTTTAGGTAGGGTTTGGTTGGTATTAAGAGCTCTTTCCTCCTCTCTCTCTCTCCCCTAGAGTTTGTGGTGTAAGACTACTATTCATCATCTTCTCCAATTTATATAAGTTGTAATTTATTGTTTTCTTGCTTTGTTAATTATTTTCCAATCTTTTTTAATTATTTTATTGCTTAATTTCTTACTTTCCTTTAAATACGTGTCATTTATAATGCTTTGCAGCTAATTTAGTTTAGGTTGAGATTAATTAAACTCGCTTTGGATTAATGAATTAATTTGCTTTGGTAATGAATTAGATTAGTTTAAATGGGTAAGATTGTTCTTGATTTTGCATCTAGAAGATTTAATGGTGTATATCATGTATGCGTTGTATTTATGACCTTGTGCGCGTAATTTTTGAGATATTTATAGATGTCAAAATCATAGTAAGCTTTTATGACAATTTAGGGGATGAAGACTCTAAGATTTGATTAATTAAGATTTATACTAATTAGCCCGAGGCGAGGTATATTATTCTCAATCTGTAGTTTTTACTCGTTTTGATTAATCCTAGTTTAAATACATGCCTAGATTAATCTTTTGTTAAAACTATTATCTTTTACACTTTTATTAAGAAGTTATAAATCAATTCACGTTTGGCAACATTCTATGTGGATTCAATACCTGGACTAGCCACTATACTCCCGCAGAGAGTGTATTCATAGTTTAAGTTTTTGTATAGCGGTGGGAGCCGAAAAAAAAGACTGGCATAGGTAACACGAACGTCCAATTTTCCTATGTCTATTAAATAGCGCCATTGTCGGGGAATTATTTATTTTAGATTGTAATTAATTTAGTATTTTGTAATATTTTTCTTTCTATTTGTATTATTTGTTAACTAATTTTGTAGTTATTCTACATTTGAGCACCAAGAAATGCTTGAATCTATCGACCATGCACTCATTTCATGGAAATCTCCATCTTAAGCAACTATTGGGGTAAGCATGTCTTATATTAATGTTTTTGTTAACCGTAATGATAATTTTCAAAATCTCCCTAAACTTATGACTTTTGTCTAATACTCTCAAGGTCAAAAGCTTGAAGCATCCAAAAGGTCTTTGGGTGAGTATTACAAAAGTCAACTAAAGGATTATGGAAATTTTGATAATGATCTTTCCAATAAAGGGTCACAAAATCTTTATAATAAGAATGTTGATACTAATTGAAATAGCTTTCAAAATTATTATAATAATGGTTTTGATAGTAGTTCCGAGGATAATTTCCAAACTTCTCATTTTTAAGAATTCAAGGCATTCGCATTCTTGAGAATGAAAAGAATGAAAATTCTTACCAGGAAAAAAATCATTATTGGGAGAAACAGTTGGATGCATTATTCTAATCCAACGATGATTTTTCTTTCGAGACTTTTGAAGTTGAGGAATGTCTTGAACCGGACATGGGAGTTAGTCGAGTTAACCGTGGGAAAGAATGCTCTACGTAACAAATGGTTGTATCGAGTCAAGGAGGAACATGATGGTTCCAAGAGGTACAAGACGAGGCTTTTAATCAAAGACTTTCAGTATAAGGAAGGAGTTAACTGCACAGATATTTTATCACCGATTTTGAAATTGAATACTATAATCAGTTTTAAGCATTGTTGCATCAAAGAGTTTGGACCTTGAGCAGATAGATGTCAAAATTGCTTTCCTCCATGGTGAACTAAAGGAGGAGATATACATGCAAGAATCGAAGGGTTTCTTAGGCAAAGAGAACCTAGTATACAAACTGAAGAAGGGCCTATATGGTTTGAAGCAAGGCAGTGATACATGAAGTTCGACGGGTTCATGCATAAAATGGCTACTTCAAGTGCAACACTGACCGCTCCTTCTACTTCAAGAGGTTCCAATATAGTTACATTCAAGGTTCTAAAAAATGCGGGGCGTGATTGAGGCGTGGAGGCCAAGCCTTAAGCCTTAGAAGCCTAGGCGGGCCTAGGCGTGAAAAAACGTGAAAAGGCGTTTAGGCCTTCTTAACATATTTTAATATTTTTTAACCATAATAAGGCTATTAAAATACAAAAATTGCACATAACATAAAAATATGTCTGAATATATGCAAATTAAAATACTATTTGATTATTTTGGATGAGATAATGGTCCAGTTTGTAAACAAATTCTTTAAAAGGCAACATCGTTTCACTAAAACATTGTTGTTTTTAGAAAAAAAGTGCGCCTTAAGGTTTTACCAAGAATAAGGCGTGAAAAGCGTAAGGCGAGGCGTTTCTCCCAAGCTTTAAGCCTAGGCGTGCCTAGGCGGAGCCTAGGCGGGTTTTTTAGAACAGTGGTTACATTATATTGTTGTTTTATATTAATGACATGTTAATAGCAGGCTCGGATATGGATGAAATTAGAAATTTGAAGATGCAATTGTCAAATGAGTTCGACATGAAAGATTTGGGCACAACAAAACAGATTCTTGGGTTGAGGATCAACAAAGATAAGAAAAAAGGTACTTTACAGTTGTCTTGGGCATAGTACATTAGTCGTGTCTTGTGGAGGTTCAACATAGATGATGCTAAAGTTGTTAGCACGCTATTAGCTAGTCATTTTTAACTATCCAAGGACCAGTCACCTGAGACGGAGGATAAGACAAACTTCATGGCCAAAGTTCTATATCCCTCAGCCATCGAAACTTTGATGTATGCAATGGTTTGTACATGACTAGATATTGCTCATGCAGTGGTAGCAGTGAATAGATTCATGACCAATCCAGGAAAGCAACATTGGAAAGTAGTGAAATAGATATTAAGGTACTTGCGAGGTACTACCAATAGATAATGCTTCAGATGAGGTGAGACAAAATTGCAGGGGTATGTAGATGTTTACTTTGTTAGTGAGGTAGATCACATGAGGAGCACTACCAGTTACATTTTGCATAGTAGTTACTACTTCAGTCAGTTGTGCTTCACAACTACATAAGATAGTCGCATTATCCACTATAGAGGCAGAATACATAGTTGTGACAGAAGCCAACAAGAAGATTATCTGGTTATAAGGATTGTTTGCAGAGTTTGAATTTTTAATACGTGAAGAATGTTTTGCATAGTAATAGCCAGAGTGTTATACATCTGGCTAAGAATTCGGCATTTCATTCGAGGACCAAGCACATCAGACTTCATTATCATTTCATCAAATCACTTTTAGATGATGGGGAGTTAACACTTGAGAAGATCCAGGGTAGCAAGAGTCCAACGGATATGTTAATCAAGAGAGTGACTACAAATAAACTGAGGTTTTGCTCAACTTTAGTGGGTCTTCAAAAGTATACGACAGGAAAGTCTCACACCGAGAGTTTACTAATTAATTAAGGTTTTTTTATGTCATTAGTCTCCAAGTGGTACATTGTTAAAGTATGGAGCTTAAGCCACAATTATTGATTCAACTGTAGAAATTGTGAGCTAAGCTATAGGCTATAGGCTTTCGGCAGCTGTCAGCAAATGGGTGAAAAATGGGTTAGTAGGTGATTTAAAAGTCAAGAAGGTTAATGATTTTGTTCCCCAAAATCTTACCTATAAATTGGCAATGGAAGTAGTGGGTAATCCACACCAACACAAATACTAAATTATGTAAACATACAAGAGAATGAGATTTAATAAAGTGAGAGATATCAGAATGTGTAGTAGGCAGTGTTAGCCTCCACAAAAATTAATTAGTGAGTGGTGTTAGTGATACATAGTATAAGCCAAACAATGTAGAGATGGTATTTTTGGAGTGTGAGTGATATACAGTGTGTTTTGTAAACATCATTATTAGTGAAAAGAGAATGTGAGTCGTGGACGTCACCAAATTGGTGAACTGCGTAAATTTATTTTGTTGTGTGTGTATTATTATTTTTGTATTATTTTCTTGCCCATTAAATCTCAAGGTCCTGTCAAAATTATTAGCGAAATTTAGTTGCGTCTAATTTCATAACATTTGGCTCCTTGATTACATCAAAAAAAGGAAATCGACTATTAATTAAGGACAGCCATAAAAGAAAAGCAACACTATTAATTTGGAATGTAGAGAGTAGCAATAATGAGTTATAAGCCCGCGCGATGCGCAATGTGCGGAACATAGGAAAAAAATATCTCTCAATTTTCCAACAAAACTTCCAGTAAGAGAGGATGAAGAAGATTGAAAACTGAAGAGAAGAAAAATGGTTTTATAGAGGGAGCATAAGAGATGAACCGATCTAGGAAAGTTTTGTTTAACAACATCGTAAGTCCAAAGAATTAATTGAAATCGGTCCAATGCAACCTCACCACCCAACCATTGGTGCGGTGGTGACAACAATGGTGGGGTAATGGTGACGGTAAGGTCGTGATGGTGGAGGTTGTGGTGCTAAAGCTAAAACTTATTTCAATTCACGGAAAATTTTCAGTGTTTTTCAATTTTTCAGAAAATTGAAAAACTGAAAAAGTGAAACAATTTTCTAATTTGGAAAAAATAGACAATTGAACGCATTTTCTATTTTTCAAAGAAAACTTTTCTGGAAAACAGTTCCTCCATGCTGTCGCTGTGGGGCTGTCGTCACCTGATAGAGGCAGAGAGGGGGGGGCACCGGAGCTATCTGCTTCAAGTGTGTCGATATGTTTTCCACGACTAAAGAGGGCAATAATGTTCTTTTCATTCCACAAACCTATTTCATTCTTTTCAAGTGTGTCAATCCATTAATACTTTCATTTTTCCATTTTCTGAAAACAAACATGATCCATTAGACACAGAAACAGAAAGAGGTTTCAGTTGCTTTTGGACCAAAACAATAACAAAGTGCCCGAAACAATAACAAAATTGGTTATGAAAAATGAAAGGGCTGAAACACAATTATCAAAAAACAAAAATATAATCTGTAACCAAGCATTGCTTTCAAAAGCCATATTAGCCCCTTAACACCAGACCAATCCCAGTAATGAGAATAGAGTTGCGTTGGCAAATTACTGTGAAATTAAAAACAAAACAAAAACATATTGTGAGTTGTCAATCAATCTAAAACCAGAAACCAAAAAAATTATAAGCACAGTAAAGTGATCCGGCAGTAGCTCATGTATCCAGCGAACATCGATCCATATCATGCAAAAATGTTGAATAACAATACCAATAGTACTTCATGCATCGGTTTTCTATTTTATTTTCATTTAAACTAACATGAGAAAGCAAGAAATTTGGGGGAGAAACCGATAATATCGCCACCTTTTCATAAGCAATCAAACTCAACCTCAGTCATGGACCTCTTCTGTTTTCTTATCCCTTGATTGGAGGTACCATCCAAGGGCAGCTAGACCAGTTACCACACCAGTTAAAACTACATAGTTTCGGTGCTTGTCGGTTGATACTTTAGCTGTTGAGGACGTATCGGCGCTTGGTTTAGGGACAGAAACAGTCTCTGGCCCCACTGAACTTGGTGCTGGTTTTTCTCCGGGGTTAGGACCCTGAAAATATTAAATCCTCTAGTGTAAGCCTCAGATGTTGGAGCAGTTTTGATATAAATTGAAGGGTAAAATAAAAGAAATCCCCTAAACTATTACGCTAACAGAAAATATCCCCTCGTCTTGCAAATAACCTCCTAAACTATGAAAAAGCTACAAATAACCAATTTTGTGTAGCCAAAAAAAAATCAGTGACAAACTACAGGAATAGTGTAAGGAGTTTTGTGTAAAAGATATAGTTAAGGGACGTATTTGAAACTAGTATAATAGTTGAGTTTCTCGCAATCAATTCTAAAATAAAATATCATAAAAAAGAGGGAAATGGGGGGAAATATTAAAAAACATACTCAACAATTCTACAAAGCTGAAATGAAAACCAAGAATACAGCCAACTAGCCGCTCCCTCCGTCCGAAATTACAAGTCTGTCATTTTTTGTACATCTCAAAATAAGAGTACACTTCGAAAATTCATTGATAAAAAGATGTGGACTCTTAATTTGTGACGGAGGGCTCAATATATAAGATATCATAAAAAAGGTCGTACCCAGTGCACAAGGCTTTCGCTTCACTTCAAGGTCTAGGAGAGATAGATGTCGACTGGCCTTACCCCTATATTGTTTTATAATATGAAGGGACCACTCCCAAGTCTCGATCCCGAGAGCAACCGTACCTTGGGCGACGGCACTTGACATCGCTCCAAGGTACGACCTCTATACAAGGTACCCCGCAGTGGCGGGAGCCTCGTGCACTGGGTTTGCCCTTTTTAGTAATATATATATTAGAAAAGAATAATTACCTTCCAGCCCCTAAACTATTGCCCGAGTTTTAAAATGTCCTCAAAACATCATTTTGTCCCAATATGTATTGGGTTTCCCTTACTTGATGTTAAGGCACAAAATTCAGTTCTTTCAACTACCAAATGATGTTTCAAATTGGTCTCGCTCTAGTTTATGGCCCCTTCTCTATGATACCAGTTGTTGCTTTACTGAATTTGATTCACTAACAAGCTCACAATTTTGACTTTGACCGATATGCACTAGTACAATGATCAAGTCCTAGACAAGCAGACCTATGTATAACAGCTGGAACAATAATGAAAATGGCTCCTTCTTTAGCGAGATTATACGAGTAAATGAATGAACCAAAATATGTTATTGCTATGTGAATGTACAATTACAAGGGAAATGTTATGTGTCGATATAGTAATTTTCGGCAAGTCAATAATAAGCTAATCAACCTTTCAACTATTTAAATTGATTAATTGTGGCATTTCCATCCAGATTTGTCAATTTTTAAACAATTATGTATAGGTAGTTTGGACAAATTATGTACAAAACAATCATTATTTTAACCACATACCATTACCAATTTCCATTACATATGCTTCTACCCAAACAATTTTTTGTAACCAATCACAACACCTTCTCTTTCAGATATGTACGTACGTGTGTGTAACAAACTTGCAATTCCCCAACCCCCTTCTCGAAAATCTCAATTTCTTTTTTATAAATTACAGTTGACTTAGTGAGGAAACAAATCAAAATCCACTAGGGGGTCAACCACAACTGCCCAGAAAATGTTCCCAAAAAAAGGGCCCAGTAAATGCTCCCAAAAAAAACTATTTCCGCATTGAAGAACCACCCGCCCACCCACCCCACCAATAAATCAACAAAATCAATTACATAATTGCTTAGTGGCTCCTATTTCCTTCCGGGTAGCAGTAGCTTAAATTCATCGCTTGTAATAAAAAATAAAAACAAAAACATTTCTCAGCACGAAAAAAAATAAAGATGACATCATATACTGCAGTTTATGAACATGATTTTCCTCCCCTTCAAAGTCTTTCCCCTACTTACAGGGTGGGTAAAAAGAAGGGGATAGAAAGTCAATGATGATGAATATAAGGTCAGTTTGAAAGATGAGAAGAGTGCCCCAATATAGAATCAACAAACACGGTCATCTTCTCAGTAAGTTTTGGGACTTGAGATGAATGAGATGTCTTCTGTTAAAACTGTTTATAATACAGTTACTACAAGACTACCACCACCCACCCACCCAAAATTCACCACAAAGAAAACTATATAAATGAATAAAACTAACAAAGATGAGCGCACACACAGGCAAAGTTTATATTGAAAAGGATCAATGAATTATATAATTCGAGCATACCTTGTGGGCAAGCTTCTCTAGTTTCTCTTTCTCAATTTTCTGCAGTAGCACAGAAAGTTTAAACAGTTGTGAGAATGTTGAAACAAATTCTAAAAGCAGAAATAAACAACCAGGTCAGATATCAAAAGATAGAATAGCCCTTGAAGTTAACATACACAATATCCCCCACATTAGCTTCCATCAACATTAGCAACTAAGAAGACAAAATTAAGAAGTCACCCGTACTTTATTTGTGGCAATCCAGGTTTCTAGATCTTTCCTTAAGAGAGAGAGAGAGGGAGAGAGAGAGAGAGAGAGGGAGGTGTTTTGTGATACGTAGCGACACGTAGTGCGTGGTTGGGCTCTCGGGAGAAGACTATCATTTATTTTGTATTTTAGTTTAGGGTAATATTGTCATTTCCTTTCATTTTTAGTCTTTAATTGGTCTCCAAGCATGTTTGTGATTAATTAGTCATTTTTAGTTATTTGTAGTCATTTTTAGTCTTTTTGGTCATTACTTGTTTACCAAGTAAATTTTCTTCTATAAATAGGCCATTAGCATTCATTTATAATTACACTTGAATATTGAGAACGAGAATATAGAGAGAGAAAGAAACTCCCTTAGTTTAGTTTTATTTGTAATTGGTGGTGGTGTTGTGTAGTTAGTAGTTAATGTGTAGTTATAATAATAACGCTTCCGCATTCATAGATTCACATCAAATCGGTATCGGAGCTTGGTGTTCGTTGTGGTGCGTGAAGTGGGTATCGAGTTGTGGATCCAAGTCGGGCAACCCTTCAATCGTTAGATTGATAAATCTCCAAATAGGAATTGGGTAGGTGAAACCCCTAGATTTCATCACCGCTAATTGGGAGGATACCAACCCTTTTAGCCACCACTTTTCCACCCTCTACTTCCTCCACCATCACCACCTCCTGCCGCACACAACCATCACTGCACTCCGAAATGCAGCCCCATCTTTTTCCCCACTCATTGAAACACTCCCCCCACCCCCACCATTTTCTATAGCCCTAAACCTAACCCCACCACCCCCAAACCCCAAATCCTAACCCCCAAGTTTTACCCTAATATGACCTAACCTATTTTAACCCTTTCTCCACTCATCCATGCCCAAACACAATCAAACCCAATCAAAAACGGACTTGCCCTACTTTGATCCGATCCCCTACCCCCTATTTGACATCAAATCCTTTCAAAATTAGTGTAATGGCCTAATTTTGACACAACTTAAAACTTCCATGAAAAGTGCGTCCCAATTGGGATCCATTTTCGATTATTTGTCATTTTTGGGTACGGCTTTCCGGAATGTCGCCGACTTCAATCCGCTTGCTTCGCCATCATATTCGCAAAGGTGCGGTCGTCAGAGTTTTCGTCCAGTCAGATTCAAGGGTCCGCCAAGCCAAGTTGCAACCATGTGCTCATGGTATAGAGAAGCCAGATATGATCGTCAATTTTTTGTTGCTCGGATTTTGTAGGGAACATTGCTGGAATTTGGGTATATTAGACTCATTATTGACGAGGTTCATACGCATGGGACTAATTAAAGTTTGGGCAACCCACTTTTGGTTGATTTTGATTGCGATCCGAAATTTTTCGAGGATTATATCATGTGGCATTGATGAGTTACCCTCCACGCTCGAGGACGAGCTTTTCGAAGACGGGGAGAATAATGTGTTTTGTGATACGTGGCGACACGTAGTGCATGGTTGTGCTCCCGGGAGAAAACTATCTTTTATTTTGTATTTTAGTTTAGGCTAATATTGTCATTTCCTTTTATTTTTAGTCTTTAATTGGTCTCCAAGCATGTTTGGGACTAATTAGTCATTTTTAGTTATTAGTTGTCCTTTTTAGTCTTGTGGGTCATTACTTGGTTAGCAAGTATTTTTCTATTATTTATAGGCCCTTGGCATTCATTTGTAATTACACTTATATATTGAGAAAGAGAATACAAAGAGAAAAAAAACATTTCCTTAGTTTAGTTTTATTTGTTGTTGTTGTTGGTGGTGGTGGTGGTGGTGGTGGTGGTGTGTAGTTAGTAGTTGTTGTGTACTTGTAACAATAACGCTTTCGCATTCATAGATTCACATTAGAGAGAGAGAGAGAGAGACGGTCTCAAGAATGAAGCATTCCCACATGGCAAACATCTTTCCTGCCTTCATCTATATCTCTTTTTTTTCTTATTAAGATAAATATATTTCTCAGTGCTCGATATTTTACAATATTGGAAAACAATTTGGACAAAAGCGTAATAGACTAGCAATGTAATTGTTTTTTGCTGGACAACATTAACTTAGAATGGGGTTGTTTTGACTACATATGAACCCAAAAATGTTAATACTAACTTTATTTGTATCCTTGTAGTTTCAAAAGGCAATCGACAACTTTAAAGAAATGGTAAATTTGAGCATGAAAATACCATTCTCATATACAACATTATAATAATTATTTTTCATATATCTCCACAGGCAAAACTATTTCTTTTAATGGCCTCCCAGATTCCATTATGTGGTCAAAATGTGATACCATTTTTATAGAAAAGCGCCTGCACCCTCCCCCCCACAACAAGCTCGCCAATTTGCAATGAAGAAGCAAATGACTGATGGTGATGTGAAACGAAGTGGAAATTATCACAAATAAACAAATCACTCCAATTTCTAATAACTCCAAATATCATTAATGGCAAAAATGACTATAAGAGAGAGCCCTGTGGCTTTATTTATACTAAACCTAAAACTTTGGGAGCAAGTCCCCTAATTAAACTAGGAGTCTTTTTTTTTGTAAAAAAACTATCTAAAGATAATTACTAATAATTAAAATAACTGGCTGAAACAAAATTAAAAAGAGACCCCCCCCCCCCCTCGGAACTGTGTCGCACATAACTCCCCCTGTTTTGAAAAGCTCGTCCCGAGCGCCATCTGTCTCGCCATCTGTCTCTGGTGGCACATGGATATTTGTGGTGAGAACCGTTTCATGCTTTGGTCGTTGCTCCATTTCTTCTTCACATACGGAAAGTAAAACCGATTTTTTCTTCTTGTCGAAAAATTTGAAGTTCGATGCCCAAACACCCCGCAATCATAACACTTGAAACGGACCTCCGGAATAGTAGGAATTGGAGTCGTAGTAGGTGTTGCAGTCTGTGTAATGGGTGGTTTGGTGGTTGTTCCACCCCTTGCCATAGTTGCCGCCACCTCGAAATAATTATCCAGTTTCCTTGTATACTCGATTGCTTGGCTTAAGGAACTAATTTGACGCAGCCCTAGTTCCATTTGGTGCTTAAGCTGGAGACCTTGAATGTAACATCCGATTTGTCGTTTTGTGCTCTCCTTCAGTCTAGCCCGGGTGGAAAGCAATTGAAACAGTTCTGAATATTCTTTAGCCCCGCTTGAGACTTTGGACGCGTTCAAATAGGTCCCTCTCCTAATTATCGGGGATGAAGGCAGCCACCATTTCCGCCTTCATGTGTTCCATAGAGGTAATTGGGTCTAAATCGTTTATTGCCCTGTCGTGCACCAATTGATCCCTTCACACCACGACATAACCCTCCAATTTTCCGGCTACATATTTGACACATCTAAAGCCTCGATATTTCTTTTAATCAAATAAATACTCCACACGTTTCAACCAATCCATAAACACATCCGGATCCATTTTTTCATCAAACATACTCACATCAATACGGACATCACTATGCATAGCCTTGCCAAATAATTTAATTAAAGTACCTCGGGGTCCTCATCATAGCCCGTTTGGGCCCCTCGAGGCTACCGTGGGGCTGGCAATGTGGTTGTTTAGGAAGATGATCTTTCTAACCCGTATTATGCGATTTCCCCTTAGTCGTTTTGAAGGGACAATTGTTGTTCATTTGCCCTTTATTCCCGCACCCATGACACACACGTTCATGAGGTGTAAAACGTCACTGTAAGTCTCCATTCGTTTGACCGATCTCTCATCGGCGTACGAGCGGCGGGTTAAGGGAATACCATCATTTTCATCAGTTTCTTCTCTGTCCACCCTTAATTTTGACGGGTCGGGCTAAATTACTTGGACCAGTGTGTCACATTTTTTTGGCCCTTTTGTAAGCCCACGGCACCGATTGAGGGACTGAATGAATAGAAGTCATTTTTTCCCGACGTTTGTCAAATTTTTGAAAGGGCAAGCACTCAATAAGGATCACCTCCTCCTCCGGGTGCAACGGTTTACTCAAGGCCTTGTCAACCCGAGCTCGCTCCCAAGTGTCCATCTTCGCATCGAACACATCAATGGACTCTTTTACGTCGTTCTGAAAGTCCCCGTGAGCTGTTTGGATTGTTATTTTTGCCAAATCAGATCGTGCCTCTTCAAAAACGTCGTCAAACACCCCTACAGTTGACCCACGGGGTTAGACCGCCCCACACACCTGCTAGGCAGCCCTTAGGGTGGTGCCCGAGGGGCTGCGACTCCTCTCCGCCCTCCTCCGACATGCTATAACTCTAGAGGCGGCCGGGGGGGGCGTTGTTGTCTTCAGCCTCAGTCGGCAGCCCCCTATTGGTGGCGGTGTTGCCGTGATGATGGAAGTGCGCGACAGTACTACTGGTGTGGGCCATGGTTCCACCAGCTTCTAGGTTTTCAAATTTTACGTTGGTGTGGCTTTGTTGTTGTTGGATACTTTCGGCTCAAGCCGCCATGTTAGATACATAATTGGATGTTTTGTAGGGCAGATTCTTGGGCCTTGGATTGTTTCGTTGCTTCGGGAGGCATCCTTGCATTTTGGCTTATACACACACGGGTAATACACACACTATGGTTTGATTATCCAGAGAGACATCTCTCTGTACCAATTTGATGCGAAGCGCAGCGAAAATTATCACAAATAAACTAATATCTCCAAATTCTAAGAACTCAAAATATCATTAATGGCAAAAGCGACTACAAGAGAGAGCCTGGGGCTTTATTTATACTAAACCTAAGACTTGGGGAGCAAGTTTCCTCATTAAACTAGGAGTCTCTTTTTTCTTAAAAAAAGTATTTATACTAAACCTAAGACTTGGGGAGCAAGTTTCCTCATTAAACTAGGAGTCTCTTTTTTCTTAAAAAAAGATAACTGCATATAATTACTAATAATTAAAATAACTTGCTGAAATAAAATTAAAAAGAGAGAAAAACAAAAGAGTACCCCCCCCCCCCCCCTCTCCTGCTCGTCAAAAGGACTCGTTGATTTCTTTGCACGTGATGCGTCATGAGGTGGGGATAAAGGGTATTTGGCCTTTGACTTTGCATGATATTACAAATATTACCCCCATTCTTAGTGGCTAACCAAGCAACGAATAAGCATCCAACAAGCTCCAAAATTTGAAATGAAGACGCAAATGATCAATGGATTCATTAATTTCTTTGCGTTATGCAACATAAGGGGAATAAAGAGTGTTAAGACTCTTGCTTTGCATGAAATTGCAAATATTACCTCCATTCTTACTGGCTAATGACCAAGCAATGAATTGAACTTTTGATGGTATTTCACTTTGCCAAATTATTTTATACGGTTCAAAGGAGGGGATTGAATAAACAATCATCAATTCATTAAGACAAGATTTACACAAGAAAAATTCAAAAGAATCGTTTACCCAATCTTTTTCCCGTCACATCCCAAGTGATAAGATAACCGTCCACAATAGTAAGAAGAGACACGAGATTATCTAGTGTTCTAAAAGGCACTAGGTGAGGGACATTCAAGGGACTAAGCGGCTAAGAGGTGACTATGCGGTTTTTATTTAATTCATTTTTAAATATAATAAGTATAAATGATATAAGAAATACTTAATTAGAATGCATAAGAGTGTTCAAACCAAACATCTCCATAATTCCAACACAAACAAAATATTTAAATTTGTTTACAAAATAATAACAAAAGAGATTAAACTTTAATAACTAAAATGCATTTTCCAACCAACAATTTTCCATAATTTAAACACAAAAGATTATCTTTTTAAACAATAAGAGAGCACAAACAAAAATATATGTCAACTAGTAATTGGATTGGATTGGATTTTTTAAAAAACGACCCTAATGGGATACATTTTGGTTTTATATATGCAAGAACTGATGTTATCGATACAAATTGACTATATATAAAATAGGTTAAAAAGAAAACAAGTGTTATACTTTTATTAGTTAGAATATTTATTAATTTGTAGTCTTATACATCTTGTCATTCATATTAGGGTTAATGACTAATATTGGATTTTATTGTATTGAATTTGATGGATTGAATTAAATACATTGTATTGAATTGGATCCAAAGCCCATACAATTATAATTTAACAAGACTTAAATTAAAGAAAACGAAACCAATTACAAAAACCGATCCAATCCAATCTTAATCGGATCGGATTTTGAAATTGAAAACCAACTTCATTTGGATTGAATGTAGTTCTCTTCAAATAGGAAGGTTTTGAACCAATGCATACCTCTACCAACTAGCCTACTAGTTCTCAAGCAAAAGTACTAATCAATTAACATTAATAAAATTAATGTATTAGAACTAGACATATAAAGAACGACCCTAATTGGGGGAGTTGTCTTTAGCCTCAATCGGCAGCCCCCTATTGGTGGCGGTGTTGCCGTGATGATGGAAGTGCGCGACGATACTACTGGTGTGGGCCATGGTTCCACCAGCTTCCAGGTTTTCAAATTTCACGTTGGTGTGACTTTGCTGTTGTTGAATACTTTCGGCTCGAGCCGCCATGTTAGATACATAATTGGATGTTTTGTAGGGCAGATTCTTGGGCCTTGGATTGTTTCGTTGCTTTGGGAGGCATCCTTGCGTTTTGCTTACACATGCGTTTTGGCTTATACACACATGGGTAATACACACACTACGGTTTGATTATCCAGAGAGAACCCGACTCTGATACCAATTTGATGTGAAGCGCAGCAAAAATTATCGCAAATAAACTAGTGTCTCCAAATTCTAAGAACTCAAAATATCATTAATGGCAAAAGTGACTACAAGAGGGAGCCTGGGGCTTTATTTATACTAAACCTAAGACTTGAGGAGCAAGTCTCCTAATTAAACTAGAAGTCTCTTTTTTCTTAAAAAAAAATAACTGCATATAATTACTAATAATTAAAATAACTTGCAGAAATAGAATTAAAAAGAGAGAAAAAAAAAAGAGTACCCCCCCCCCCCCCCCCCCGGGGTCCTGCGCGTCAAAAGGATTCGTTGATTTCTTTGCACGTGATGCGTCATGAGGTGGGGATAAAGGGTATTTGGCCTTTGACTTTGCATGATATTACAAATATTATCCCCATTCTTAGTGGCTAACCAAGCAACGAATAAGCAAAACCTCCAACAAGCTCCAAAATTTGCAATGAAGATGCAAATGATCAATGGATTCATTAATTTCTTTGCGTTATGCAACATAAGGGGAATAAAGGGTGTTAAGCCTCTTGCTTTGCATAAAATTGCAATTATTACCGCCATTCTTACTAGCTAATGATCAAGCAATGAATTCAACTTTTGATGGTATTTCACTTTGCCAAATTATTTTATATTGTTCAAAGGAGGGAATTGAATAAACAATCATCAATTCATTAAGAAAAGATTTACACAACAAAAATTCAAAAGAATCGTTTACCCATTCTTTTTCGCGTCACATCCCAAGTGATAAGTCCACAATAGTAAGAAGAGACACAAGATTATCTAGTGTTCTAAAAGGCACTAGGCGAGGGACATTCAAGGGACTAAGCGGCTAAGAGGTGACTATGCAGTTTCTATTTTATTCATTTTTAAATATAACAAGTATAAATGATATAAGAAATATTTAATTAGAATGCATAAGAGTGTTCAAACCAAACATCTCCAAAATTCCAACACAAACAAAATATTAAAATTTGTTTACAAAATAATAACAAAAGAGATTAAATTTCTAAAATGCATTTTCCAACCAACGATTTTCCATAATTTAAACACAAAAGATTATCTTTTTAAACAATAAGAGAGCACAAACAAAAATATATGTCAACTAGTAATTGGATTGGATTGAATTTTTTTAAAAACGACCCTAATGGGATACATATCGGTTTTATATATGCAAGAATTGATGTTATCGATACAAATTGACTATATATAAAATATGTTAAAAAGAAAACAAGTGTTATACTTTTATTAGTTAGAATATTTATCAATTTGTAGTCTTATACATCTCGTCATTCATATTAGGGTTAATGACAAATATTGGATTTTATTGTATTGAATTTGTTGGATTGAATTAAATACATTGTATTGAATTGGATCCAAAGCCCATCCAATTAGAATTTAGTAAGGCTTAAATTAAAGAAATCGAAACCCATTAAAAAAACCGATTCAATCCAATCTTTTAATCGGATCGGATTTTGAAATTGAAAACCAACTTCATTTGGATTGAATTAGTTCTCTTCCAATAGGAAGGTTTTGAACCAATGCATACCCATCAATAAATAGATTTTGAAGAAAATTTCAAAAAACAATATGTATATACAATAAATATTTATGAAAATATTACACTCAAACAAGCCTTCAGTTGTTCCATAAAATGGTACCAAACTAATGGAACCTAAACAAGCAAAGCTGAATTAAAAAGAATTTTTAAAAAATCCATTATTTTGTCAACGACATCGTTCCATTTGCTGGGTTTTAAAAATAAAATAGGGCAACGAAATAACCTGCCCAAATTATTGTTTAACAAAAAAAACGCCAACTTCCAAAATAGGGGCTTAATTTGCGCCCAGCCCAACTAGTCTCGCCTAGGCTGCCTAGACTGCCTCACCAATTCTTGAAGCAGATTACAGCCTAGGCCGACTTTTAGAACACTGAGTTTATCAAGCTATCTACCATTGAGATCTATCCTGAAGGGAAGTCTCCAAGAGAACCTTGAAGAAGAGGATCAATAAACCAAAGGAGGTATAAAACGATCATGATCAAGAGATAAACGATACAGACGTGGGAAAAGAACTTTTAAAGAGGGCTCTCCAATTCAATGGTCTTCTCAAATTCTAACCTTGTCACCAACATTAACCTAAATTCTTACATTGTTGAGAAGAAGATCCAAATTCTGAGAGATGAATTTCCATGTACAATGAAACATGCCTTTCTCCACCACCGATCTCCACCACCCTCACCCAGGAATCCTGTTATCATTAATCTATACTTAATCCTAATAATTGAGCACCAAAGAGAGTCATGCCCTAGAGATAATCTCCATACCCACTGGCCCAAAACAGCAACCCTACCTTTTACGAGATCACCAACATCCAAACCCCCTTTTGCCACTTGTTTTATACCAATTACAAGGTGATGTTTCTTATTTCCCATACCCCTCCAAAAAGATTTTTTTTTTTATCAACTTTTCAATTTTATTTGCAACTTGAACGGGAAACTGAAAAAGAGACCAAGTAAATCAAGATAATAAAAGCATTATGAGCATGAGCAATTATTTACCCCACCACCTCCCTAACTCTTGGGTAGGGATGGCAACTCGGGTTAGTCGTGTTATTTTCGAGTCGCGTAAATTTTAATTTGAGTATAAATTTTGGGTAGTTACTCGAATAATATGCCAATAATCTTTGAACTTTAAAGAAGAATAGTTTTTTAGGGATAACACAAATATAAGTGGCGTTAGTACGAGCATTTACCACCCCAATTATCAAACACCTCACATAGTTTCACCACGTCAATTTTAATATAGTCCCAATTTTGTTGTAAGGACGCCATGGTGAACCCATCTGACCCTAAAGCCTAGCCCCTTCACACCAAATAATGTCTTTCTAATCTCCTTGTCCTCAACGGATCCTTCGGTCCACCTCCTCAAAAAATGGGTGGGCATCCAATCAACGTCTTACACTCCCAAACTTTCACCTTTTGTTCCTCATTATTCATTCTCAAAGAAGTTGACAACATCATTATTAGAATATGTTTCCTCTTCTAGAACCATCTTCCAATTTGCTAAACAGCTCATGTAGTTAGACCTGTCAATGGGTCGTGTCGAGTCGTGTTCGTGTCGTTTTTTATCGTGTTCGGGTCTTATTGGGTTCGTGTCTAAACGGATGACTTTTTTATCGTGTGAAAAAATCATATCCAAACCCGACCCGTTATCTTATCGTGTCGTGTTCACTCATTAATACCCATTGAGATAATGAATTATTTTGAATTGTATACAAGTTGACATATTATCTCATTTTCGAACCCAAATAGACCCATTAATTCATTGACATAACTAAATCTCTCATTTAGTAAAATTCATTATGATTAAATTAACATTATGCTACATAAATTGTTTATAAGTTCCCAAAGTATATCTCATTTACTTAAATTAATGGGTCATAAAGGGTTTTATCGGGTATTAACGGGTGAAGGGGGTCAACCCTAAACCGACCCGTTAACTATCGTGTCTTATCGGGTTAACGCTAATATGATCCGAACCCATTAAGGGTCCACCCATTAACTTATAACTTCGTGTCGTGCCTCGTTTTGCCAGGCCAACATGTAGTACCACTTGCTATTCGGGGAAATAATTGGGTCTTATTATATCATCCCTAACGCCTTTAAATTATGTTTTTTATGCTAAGATATTTCCTCTTTAATAAACAATTCTTCCAAATTATTTTTTAGCCTAAATTACCCCCACTTCTCAATGTGTATTTGGTCTCGGTTGAATCTTACGGGCTGCTCCTATTAGTTTGTTGAGTTTAGTGTACATACTATAAAATTTTTGAGCTGGACCATGAATATAATGGAGCATAGGTGGGTTGTAGGTAGTATGGAGAATATTTTTGGCTTATTAACAGAGAATCACCTGGGGATTTGGCGATGCCATTGCCTTACATTTGACTTCACATGCCACTTTTGCTGGAATCCAAATCGAGCATTCACGTTCCCTCAGCTTTAGGCGTTTAATGTCCCAAGTATAGATAGTTTTTTACTCAAACTATGTTTGAAAATATTTTACATAACTTTTTTCACTCAATGTCTCTTTAATGTTCAAATTATCACTTTGGTAACCATATTGTAAAAGATATACATGTTCCAAACATTGTTACTCAAATCATGAATAAGAAACAGACTGCAAAGCCCTAAATTTTTCAGTATTATTTTACTGTTTAATGTCTTGTACGCATTTGTAATAACAACTCATAGTGATTTAATTTTTATTTTGTCTTATTATGTTGCAGTGGTTATTTATTTCTACCCAACACATATTTAACATGCTAAAAAACAAGGATCTCTATAACTACATAGCTGTGTAACAGTTCATTTATGCACCTTTTTAGTTTTTTAAAATCATATGTTTGTCCCTAAACATACACTGTTATGCAATTTATGTAATAGGCAAGACACGTGGGTGTGTTGTAGGCACGTGATGTGCCATTATTATTACATCCAGGTGTGTGGTAGCCATGATCAGCGTTTTATAGACCTGAGTAAACCAAATGTGAAACTGTGCTCTACATAAGATGTACATTTGTGCAGAAAATACAAATGCACTTGCGCAAATAACAATTAAATAATCTGTATATAATTTTAAATTTATTGCTCTTGCCGATGGCATGTGTACACCTACTGCATATATATATAAGAGAAGTGCAAGCCAGCATGTAGCAAAAGCTAAATTCAGATCACTTGACAAAAGAGAACCTTATATCAATGGCAACCCGGACATACCTTGATGTAGATATTTTCTGCAGCTTTTTCCTCCTCACTAAATATTTTCCCACTGCTCGAAAGTCTACGAGATATATATCTCACAGCAATCCTTGTCGCCATGGTGTGAGTTAGTCTAGTGACTTTCTGTAAAAGGCAATTCATGACAAGAGCCAATGAAATTTAATCACTTGACAAGATCACATATGTCTCGGACCAAGTAGGTAACCAATGTAGTGTCTTCTTGTATAGTTTTACTGTTTTAGCATAGATGCCAAATAATCTTTTCGTAAATTTTCTTCGAGAACACATTAATAATTCCACCATGAGAAAGATGTGGAAAATTTTTGAAGAAAACGTGTTTCCGACCCTATACATATGTGGGTCAGCTCTGCCGAGTTATTACTAATGCATGACAGAAATATCGAAATAGATATTAGTGGCCCCAAAAATAAGACAATCCATGAAATCAAACAAGCTATAAATTACCAAAAACATGTCAAAGAAAGGACGACTCCAAATTCTATATTTGCGACCATTTACTTATGCCATATAGCTTCACTGAGAAATGAAGATGACTCAGGTTTCTTTCGGACATCTAAAGTTATGAAATGCAGAACAATTCAAAAATTGTAACATATTTTGCGATTATATTACATCAGAAAAGAAAAGTGAATTTCCATCTTTATCTGCTATTGTTGACTCACCCATTGCCAAAAGAAAGAAAAGCACTTATAAATACTTACACTTTCTCAATTCTATCAGACATATGTTCGATATTTCTTTGACATGTTTTCAATTTTCAAATTTGGGACACTATATCTCAATCTTGGACTCTCGCCAACAAGTGACCAGGGTTGCCAAAATGTGTATTAGATCCATCTCGTTCTCGAAAAATATTGTAGTGTGTACCATAACCGTGGTAAGAAACAATTTCATTTATAAAAATTAAAAAATAAATATAGTAATATTTTTACATGCATGAAAATGTGTATGTGTGTATAAAAATAATTACAAAAAAATCCGAAAGTACAATAAAAATTTACATTACAGAATTTTGCACCATCACAATGCACAACAATTACATTATAAAAATCATAATATACAATACGCACTACAATTATACATAAATCCTTAGAGTGTGTTTGGTAGAAAGGATGGAAAAGGAACAAAAAAATCATGAAAAATTCTGTGAAGTTAAATTTGTAGTTTAAGAACATAAAAGTTGGGATGCAAATTTTCATGGTTAAAAATTGTCCCTTAGTGAGTAGAAAAAATTTGAAGGCAAATTAATTTCTGCAATCAAATTGTAACATAGGGCATCTCCATATCTTTTAATACATGGATCCATGGCCGGCCCTGGCCATGTGCCAAGTGGGCAATGGCACAGGGCCCATTTTAGAGTATGCACCTATATATGTATATTATAGGGGTCCAAATTTTTTTTATGTATATTAAAAATGTCAATTTTTTAGGCGCCCATTTTTTTAACTACCCAAAAATAATATGTACAAAGAATGATTCATCTATCCAAAAATCTCACCCAACTAAAATGGGCCCCTAAAAAATAAGTTTAATTTTTTAGGGGATCATTTTAAGTATTTAATATGTTTGTACAATATTTTTTTAGATGGGTCCTAAATTGATTTTCGCAAAGGGCACTCTCTATCTTAGGACCGGCCCTGCATGGATCTATTTGGGAGATCTTATTGGATGTGGGTTTTGTTGAGAAAGATGTGGTAGAATAGGATCCTTTTGACATATTCTATCTATTTTTGTATTAGTGTTTTACATGCATTAGTAATACACAAATCCAAACCATCAATACAATACAATACAATACATATAGGATAGAATATTTGAAGGGAGATGAGCTATATAGACAGAGAATAGTAGAATCGCATAGCAGAGAGATATATAGAAAAAACTTAGACAATGTGTAGAGAGAAAGGGATTCACCGTTGTCGAACCCTAGCTAGTAATGTCCTCTTTCTTCCTGGAAATGCAGCAGCTTTGTGTTCTGAAATTTATGCTCCACCTCGACCAAGGATCCCCAACTTGTACAAAAAAAAATGTCATCATAACACGTGTCTTTAATATTGTAAGAACTTTCTTACACTACATAATAGTTTTTTTAAAACAAAATGCAAAAATATATTTATTTATTTTTACAAATATGATGTCATTCCATACATATTCGCAAAAAGATGTTAATGTTAGTTAGAAACTCGCGTGATGCGCGGGTGATACGACAAAGGCGGACTTAAACCCGATGAATTACCAAAGACGTAAATCATGCAACATCAATATTTGAATTTGATTAAAAAAAAAGCATTTCCTTAAATAATTTGTATGCCACCATCTATGATAGCCACAACCTCTTGTGTTTGGGTAGATAAGAAAACAAAAAAGAAATCAATAAACCGTATATATAAATTTGTCAAGAATTCAACATATAAATGGTTTCATGTTATTCTTTATTAATTTTATTTTATTTGAAATTTACATCAATTTTTATATAAACCAAGCAATCAAAAAATAACTAAAAGAACACACAAATGGAGACATAGAAATGAAATATGTTAAAATTCATACCATAAAACCCTTAAATTAGTGAAAACTCGTAGCAAATTAATTTTAACAGTGTGATAACTTGGGTGGAGTTTGTTTTGCATGAAAAAATCACTTATATGAAAACTTTATCCTAATACTTTATTAATTACAAGAATCACCCAACATTACAAAAACACAACATGCGAATATGTATGTATCAGGTTTCAACTTAAATAGATTCTCAAGTTGATATTTAATGAAATAAAGGCATAAAAGGAGCCCAAAATTAAAATTGACATTAAAATGGGAATAAACGCATGTTGAAAGGACTGTTATTAAAAATTGATCCTTAATGTGAAGAATTGCAACTAATAATTACTACAAAAGCCCCATTTGACTCAATCAATGTAGCATATTCTTGTTGGAAACAAAGGCTCAAGTACCTGTGAGGACACTAATGTAATACCCCGTATTTCTGCGTATTTAGAATTTAATTAGTCGAGTAATTAAATAGAAATTACATTTTAAATTTTTTTTAAATTAAATTACGTGAGTGGTGTAATTTAATGTGATGGAATATTTAAATTACGTGAGTGAAGTAATTTAATGCGATTTAATAATAATTGTGATTATTAAGGGATTGAATAATAATTGTGATTATTAAATATTAATCGAGAGATAGACACTGATTAATAATATGATTCAAATTTACTAAGTATGAATAGTAAATATTGATAGTTAATTTGTACGACATAGCGAGCGATATGGACGTACTTGATTATATCTCAACCGAGCATCGCGTGTAGACTAAATTGAGAATGCGATAGAAAATTATTTTAAGTGACTCAAATGATAATTTAGAGGTCACAGGTGATTCTGAAAGGGCCGAATTAGTCAAAATAGTATACCCGGGGGTACTAGTCGGGTGTCGGGACATTTTTGGGCTAAATCAGGACCGTACGGGGGCGTTTTAATCTTTTGCATATGGGGGTGAGGAGACCTATGAATTTTGGAGTGTTTTATTAGCTAAGTAAAAGTGGGGTTAGGGTTAGAAACCTCATAACACAAAGGAGAGCCATTAGTGAGAGAAGAGAGATTATTCTCAAAGCCTAATGAAGAATTGATGAAGAATTCAAAGGGTTCTTGCACCACAAACTAGTTGGGAAGGAAGATTGGAGGAAAAGACAATCAATCACCAATAACAATCACGAAATCAGATCATCTATGAATAATGCAAGTGGTTATTTTGCAAATTTCTTTGAGTTAAAATATCGATGCGTAGGATTTTCAAATAATTGATTTTGATGAATGTTGTTGGAGAAAAGGAATTGATCAATTGCATGTTTGGGTAGAAATCACATGTAGTTAAATTTATATAGGTAGAGGATTGAAAATCAGAGAAATCGTGATGGTTAAAACAAATTAAAATTTGAGTTGATGATTGAAAACATGGGTAGAACATGTCATATTAGGGTTCTTAGATAATTAGAAGATTCGAATTATTCTGGGATAAATTGAAAGGATTTATAATGTTTAATTCGTTGGAAATCATCCTAGCATATGTAGAAATGGTTAGGTATCGTTAGATACAAGTTTGGTGGATAATCATGGGAGTTAGATAATTGAATATTGTGAAAAATGCATGAAGAAGAAGAAGAACTGCATCTATCATTGCTTGATCGATCGATCGACCCTTTAATGTCAATCAATCGATGGAGTCGATCGATCGATGCTCAAGGTCGATCGATCGACCCTGGCTGATTTTGGGTTCTTTTGTTGGTTGAGTTCTATTTGATTGCCGACGCTTGAGGGAAACCTTAGTGATGATATTTTACCTATGTGGGGACTTAGAAAGTACCAGTAGGTGTATAGTGGAGGTCCGTTATAATCATTGAGTGCAAGATTGGAACTGATGGACCGACAAGGATAAACCGATCGAGTAGTGTATCGAAAATTCGGAATTTGAGTTTATAGAGAGAGTAAATGTAATCCCTAGGGGTATATCAGTAGGTTAGAGATAGATTAACTACTGAAGTGAATAGAGGGGTAACTAGGTCCCTTAGAGTTGTGTGAATACTCAATAAAAATACGATAATGAGATAAATCGTAAATAAGTAAGTACGGTGAATATTAAAGAGAAAAATATTACGTACGAACACTATTATTAGGTTGTGTGTATACCTACTGAATTATATAGATACTTAGGTGGAGAGAATACCTAAAGTATAATTGTCTACATTAGGGCCAAGGTAGGATTCCGAACTAATATATGGAAATAATAAGTCGGGGCCGTGATGAAAGAGTTTCGAACCAATCTATGTATAAAATTTCATTAGTGGGGTTGAGGTGATTTTTTCGAACCATTACATGAAATGAATTTGGGATTGGGGTGACATTTCGAACCAAACTCTTACTTGGTGTCGATGGACCATTCCGAACCAAGAGTTCTTGATGTGTGTTAAGAGGACATATTAGTAATGAATGAATTTATAAGTATATATTGTGTATGAAATGTATATTGTATTAATAATCTACTTATGCGAGTTAGTAGATGATGAGATGTCGTGATTACATCTAAGAGCAAATTAAGTAAGAGAAATTAATTATAATTCGGTTAAAGGTAACAATACGTGAAAGGTTATCTGAGTATATAAATCTCGAGATATGATTTCTATTACATACTAAGTGGGTGGTATGGAAACTTTGTCGCATAGATGAGTTAAGTTGAATACTATGGTTCAGTTAACTTGAGTAGTATAGCTAGGTGGGCTAAGTACGGGACGTTAGATGTGCACTATAGATGAGGGGTGAGGTAACTCAAGAGAGTGTACACGAAATCTTAACACGTGTAATCAATAACTCATTTTTATTGTGATAATCACTTGTTAAATAATTTCAAATGTTTTGAGTACTAACTCTTGCTATCAAAATATTTTCAAGGTGCCCAGCCACAGGGACGCCAGACTTGAGGATTCTGTCCAGAGACTCGTAGCTGCAGCTTTGTGGAGGCTGGCAGAACTTTGCACAGACGATTCATTTATTCAGATCTAGTGTAGGATCTCATTTTAGTACTCTCTATTAGGATATGTTGTCCACTGTCAGTATTTCAGATTTTCAGTTTTGGATTATGTTGGTTTTATTTAGCAGTTTTGGATTTTAGCCGATTGTTGACTTGGCAAGACTTTATTCTTTATATATTGCTAGATGGTTTGATTCATGTTTATTGTGAATATTTATCTATTACTTTCGCATGAGTAAATTGTCTTGTGTTAATGAAAGATAAAATTTGGCACCGGTCTAATTTCACTTAGGTGATTAGAAATTAAAAAGTTTTCGACAGTGATGCTAAGATCGAACCAACTGATAAACCTATTTTAAACAAATTTATGACTGATCACCCCGGATTTAATTAGGCAGGGTGTTGTGACACCCCGCCTAATTAAACCTTGGGTGATCAATCCTTAATTTAATTTAAAACAGGTTTCTTAAATGGTTCATTCTTAGCATCACTGTCGAAAACTTTTTAATTACTAGTCACCTAAGTGAAATTAAGCTAGTGCCAAATTTTATCTTCATTAAACAGATAAAACAACTCATGCGTGAAAGAGTTGGCGCTTGCGTTCAATTAAGAAATAATATAATAAATACCATTTTTAACCCAAATTAACCCGAAGCATGCAACTAGGTGTGAATGAAACAATATGAGATCATGCACATGATATTCAACACACAAAATTTAAGGAAAAATCCCCCACAGGGGCAAAACCATTTGTATATCACTATAATTTGTAAGAGAAACGGCTTACAATCGGATTACACTGAAATACAAGTTTTTGACTCAGAATTACCCTCGGGTAACGGATTCTGTAGTCGCGGCTGGAATATCCCTTTCTAGTAGGGCAGCAATGAAGAGGAAGAAGCGGTCCACTTCACAAGGGTTGAACAACAACAATGGTGTTCTTGGGTTACCAAACTTGTTTCACATAGATATGGAAGATGTGTAAATCTGAAAACCTATAATCATAGGACTCAATAGGTGAAGACTTTAGAGTTGATATGCTCTGAAAATCGTGGGAAAGTCTCAATTAAAAACAACCTCTGATCGTGGATTAAATAAGGAACTCTTTGCCCTAGAAAATCTGGCCACGATCTGGCAGAGTTTATCCTCGTCGGATCGGTCCGGTCCTTTAGGCGGATCGGTCCGGGAAACTCGGATCGGTTCTTTTTCTGAAACCGGATCCATCCGATTGGCATCGGATCGGTTCGGCCTTTTTGCCTTCATCGGTTCGTTATGGATCCGGGGTGTACTGGTCTCAACTCAGCAGGCGGATCGGTCCGGTCCCTTTAGTCGGATCGGTCCGGTGACCCGGATCGGTTCTTTTATCTGAGCCGGATCGGTCCGGTCAGGTCTGATTCCCAAATTCCTTCTTCTTTTGATCTTCGGATTTCGTTGATGACGATGTGATCTTTTCAACCATCAAACTTGTAACGGCGTATGACATAACATATACATAAAGATGGACAAATTGTCCTTACAAATCTCCCCTTATGTCTATGCCGGAACAAACATAAAAAATACGAATTATCAAGTATGAACAATGCCTATACAAATCTACCCTTCCATGAACCCAAAACTGAAAGAGGTACATATGACTAAGGCTGCATCGTTTGTTCATCAATTCTTCAGGAATCTTCATGCTTCTCTCATCAGGGTGTGTATCATGGGATTATCAATGATGTACCTACACACATGAGATAAAGCAAATACCAAGTGACGTATCGAGTTTGAAATGAGTTAAACATAAGCATATATATCAATTTAAGATGATATTCTCAGAATTTCAAAACTCCCCCATAATCAGATAATTCATTCTCCCCCTTTTTATGATGTCCCCAAATAGACAAATGAGATAAATAAATCAAGCAATCAAGAACCGGGGTGACACAAGGCATAAAATCACACCATGAATGAACATAAAGCAACCAAGTCGGTGAAAGCGTAAATGAATGGGTGTGAACAAAATTCGATAGGAAAATCAAAGCATACAAACATGACATATGTGCACGGTGAATATTGGATATTCCTAACGAATGAACTCAAATGCTTCCTTTGGTGTAAAAGATTGGAAATATAAGACATTGACTATATCAAATCTACAAATCAAAGCTCAAAGTGATTTCTACACCAATAACGTCCAAAATGATTTGCATGCTTTTTCAGGACTTTCAAGGAAGTGCAAACCCGTTTTCAATCTCCAACCAACCTCCCTCAGATTTATATTTTGAATAGAGGTATACTAAATTCTCAAACTTTGGAGAATTGATGGTGAAACCTACAATGGCCCATATTTGGCATGATTTTTTTTTTTCGGGCTCTTTTAACCTCTTAGGACCTCGGATATTAAAATTCCTCCATTTTTCAGGTCCTTTTTAACGGTGGCTTTTGCGCAAAGGATAAGATTCAACTTTCGCAGCCCCTCCCCATTATGCAAATAATCACACAGTCTCACCAAAACGGTTTTGACATGCAATCCAATCTTGTCAAGTTTTATCGCATATTGTACATTGTATAGACAGAATTGAGATAGAAACACTCAAGCCAATATGTGATAGACAAGTGCAATAATCAAATATAGCCGTGCATGTGTGCATTAAAGGATATAGGAGTCAAACATGTAGGAAGATATCACTAATTACATCTCAAGGACTCCAATCAATGTAAAGCACATAGATGAAATGATGTAGCCTCTCAAATCTCTACCAAACAGTCACATGGATATATGAAATGAAGTTGTGACTTGGCTATCTTAAATGCTCATCCATAAAAGGCAAATCTCTTTTTGAATTTTTACAAAAAATTTATCAAAAGAAAATCTTTTTGTATTTTTCAAAAGCAATATAAACAGCAAAAAGAGTAAAGAAAAACTGTACAGCAAAGAATAGTACATATAAACAGACTAGCAATAGGAAGCATATGATATGAACATGAAGAAGCATCCTATTCTAGACATAGACCAACCCCTCAGTCAACTGTTCAAATCCCTAAAGATTTCCTAAGACTCTCAAATCTAAGGGCATCTAAAGGTTTCGTGAAAATATCGGCTAACTGACGGTCGGTAGGAACAAAACTCAGGGATACGACTTTCTCTTCAACTAACAGACGTATAAAGTGCTCACGTATCCTGATGTGTTTTGTGCGCAAATGTTGGACGGGATTGCGGGATATGTGTATCGCGCTCGTGTTATCACAGGAAATGAGCATAGTGTCTTGTGAAATCCCATAATCCTCCAACATTTGCTTCATCCACAGGAGTTGCGTGCAACAACTCCCGGCGGCGATGTACTCAGCCTCCGCAGTGGACAAAGAGATGGAGTTTTGTTTCTTGCTCAACCAAGAGACAAGAGCAGAACCAAAGTAGAAACACCCACCCGAAGTGCTCTTACATCCATCTACGTCCCCGGCCCAATCGGCATCCGAATAGGCAGACAAACGGTTATCGGTATCAAAGGAATACCAAATACCGTATGAGAGAGTCCCACTCACGTATTTGATAATACGTTTTAGAGCGAGTAAGTGTGACTCTTTAGGAGACGCCTGATAACGCGCACAGACTTCAACACTAAAGGCAATGTCGGGACGACTAGCAGTCAAGTAGAGAAGACTGCCTATCATACTCCAATACAAGGTTTGCTCTACGTCCTTGCCTGAAGTGTCCTTACTAAGCTTGGTAGAAGTACTCATAGGTGTACGTGCATGCTTAGCGGAGTCTAAACCAAATTTCTTCACTAGGTCTCTAGCATACTTGGATTGGGAGATGAACATCCCATCCTCTAGCTGACGAACCTGGAGACCAAGGAAGAAAGTAAGCTCACCAACCATTCTCATCTCAAACTCACTTTTCATCTCCTCCTCAAAGTGGTGAGCATGCTGGGAGCAAGTGGATCCAAAGACTATGTCGTCCACATAGACCTGGGCAACCAAAATAGCACCGTCATCTCTCCTGACGAACAACGTCATATCTACTCCCCCTCTCTTGAAGCCACGAGCTAAGAGATAGGAAGTAAGCCTCTCGTACCAAGCACGGGGTGCTTGCTTCAAGCCATACAAGGCTTTCCTCAGATAGTAGACGTGCTCAGGGTGCTGAGGGTCTTCAAACCCTTTTGGTTGTTCCACATAAACCTCCTCCTGTAGAATGCCATTCAGAAAGGCACTCTTGACATCCATCTGATATACCTTGAAACGCAGATGACATGCGATGGCGATCAGAAGACGGACGGACTCAAGCCTCGCAACAGGAGCAAATATCTCCCCAAAGTCTACACCCTCTATCTGTGTGTAGCCTTGAGCGACCAACCTAGCCTTATTTCTGATTATGGTACCATATTCATCCATTTTGTTCTTGAAAATCCACCGGGTACCTATCACATTAGTCTCACTAGGTCGGGGGACTAATTCCCAGACATTATTCTTTTTAAACTGAAGCAACTCATCCTGCATAGCAGATATCCAGTGTTCATCCTTGAGTGCTTCTTTATGGTTCTTGGGCTCGACTTTGGACGTGTAGTAAAGATGGCTAACAACGTTCTCTAGCTGAGCACGAGTCTTGACCCCTAGAGTGGGATCTCCAACAATGGCAGAAGGGTCATGACTCTTGCGAACCCAAGCAGGTGTGTCCCCTAACACAGGAGTAGGGTCCACAGAGTGTGAGAGAGGAACAGGTAAATCACTGTCAGAACAGTCCTCATCCTCATACTGAAGATTGAGATCAATAACCGTCGGAGGTTCGTCATCTTGCACAGTGACGTTTATTGATTCCATAACCTTAGAGCTCTTCAGGTTAAAAACTCGGTACGCTCTACTGTTCGATGAATATCCTAGCAATATTCCCTCGTCGCTCCGGGAGTCAAACTTTCCTAATTGCTCTCTATCCCGTAGAATGTAGCACTTACTCTCAAAAACACAGAAATATGCCAGGTTGGGTTTCTTGCCTGTCCACAATTCATAAGGCGTCTTAAGAGTGTGTGGACGCAAATAAACCCTATTCGCCGTGTGGTATGCAGTAGACACTGCCTCTGCCCAAAATCTCCTAGAAACTTTACGACCTAGAAGCATAGATCTAGCCATCTCTTGGATCGTTCTATTCTTCCTCTCAACAATCCCATTTTGCTGAGGAGTTCTCACAGCAGAAAACTCATGTTTGATCCCAAGGCTATCACAGTACAAATCCACCTTTGCTTCCTTAAATTTAGTGCCGTTGTCACTACGTATTCTGTTAATAGTGACACCGTGTTGATTTTGCAGGACACGGCACTTGGTCGTTAAAAATTCTACAGGATCGGATTTCTCTCTCAGAAAACCTACAATGGAGACGATTTCACGGATTTCACGGATTTCTCTCTCAACTTCCTATGAGGACTACGAATTTGTTTTCCCAACTGACAGGGTCCACAAACGGTCGAAGTTGACTTTCCAAGAGATGGTAAGCCACGTACTAGGTCCTTTTTTGACTAAACGAGATAAGTCTCTAACGTTCACATGACCTAGACGTTGGTGCCACAGATCCATAGGAGTGATCGTAGCGCTGTTGCAGACAAGTGAGGATGTGGGCTCAGTCCCATAGCAGTTATCTTCTGTCCTCACCCCTTGCACTAAAAGTTTACCGGCTTGATTATAGACCTTACAAGCTTTTCGGTCAAACTTCACTGCAAAGTCATCGTCGCACAGCTGGCTGATGCTAAGAAGGTTTGCTTTCAAACCTTTGACGTACAGCACGTTCTCTAGCTTTGAAAATCCTGGTAACTCTACTGTACCTCGTCCAACTATGCTAGATTTGCTACCATCTCCAAAGGTGACTCTCCCATCATTATAATCCTCAAGATGGGTAAAAAATGAGTCATCACCTGTCATGTGTCTGGAGCATCCACTATCAAAATACCACTGTGAGGTATTATGGGCTTTGAGAGCGACATGGACAACAAGGGCCTTTTTCTCTTTCTTAGGAACCCAAGAGTAGGTACCTTTTTGTATTCCTTTGTTGTTGGTTTTAGCCGGAATGCGGGGCGCATTCATTGATGGTAAGGTCATCCGTCGGAATTCCTCCATCAAACTCTGTGATGTGGTGGCTAGAAACTCAACACGCTCTCTCAGACTGGCAAACTCATCAGTCTGATGTGGTGGAGCAAACGTACGTCGTGTCCGACCCAACTTATAGCAATCATCCCTAAGGTGTCCATTTCTTTTGCAATGGGAGCAAAAGAGCACAGTATTAGGAGGACCTTGGTTTGCTTTTCTTGGTCGAACTCTCCTTCTTGGTTTTTTATGACGGCCATAAGGAGTCGTAGTAAATTCAGGAATTGGTCCGGGTGCAATTTGGGACGTGGAGGCACCATCAAAACCTATTCCTTGCCTGTCACCAAAACCAAAAGCGGGACCAAGGAGCATCTTTCCCATCTTCCCAGATCTGTCCTCGATTTGTACCTTGACTTTCCTAGCTCTCTCAAGGTCATGAGTAAGCTGAGCAACAAGGGCTTCAAGTTTCTTTCGAGTCTCCAGGGAGGAATGGAGCTCACTCGTAAGACTAGCCACTTGTTTAGTCAAGTCCGCTTTTTCTTTCTCAAAACTGCTCTCTCTCTCTAAGCAAATTATCTTTACTAACCCAGGCAGACTCTCTCTCTCTCTCATGGCGGTGCAGGTGGAGGACTCTCTCTCTCTCGTCTCTTCTAACTCTTCTTCTAACGCGGTGATTCTAAGAACTAACGCCTTGTTACGTTTTTTAGTTTTGAAAGACTCATTATATAACTCGGCGTAGGCGCGTTGAAGGTTACTCTCGTCCTCACTACCTTCCTCCTCTCCCTCATTCTCTTCGCTCTCGCTGTCGAGGTGTCCCTGTGAAGTAGCATCCTCATCGTCGTGAGATGCACTAGGAGTACTCACATGACTAGCCATGAACGCGGTGAAGTTACGCTCATGCGGTGACTCATCTCCCGAGTCCACCGACTCGACCTCACTGTCGTCACTAAGGGTAGCATTTAGGACAGCTTTACCCTTTTCCCTATTCAGACGAGTGGCACACTCAAACGCTCTGTGTCCCTTACCGTCGCACTCAAAACACCTCTCACTGTCTTTAGGGGGTTCTTTGAAATCTTTCTTTTCAAACTTATTTTTCTGAAAATTCTTTTTATCTTTGAAGTTTCCACCTTTTTTAAATTTCATAATTTTCTTGAAGTTTTTAGCAAATAATGCCAAATCATCTAGGTTAAACTCACATTCAGAATCAGAATTTTCTATCTTTCTAGATGATTCGACTCTCTTTCTTGCCGACCCCTCACTTTTTCTCTCTTGGACTTTAAGGGCAATTCCCTTATCTCTTGGCTTGGCAGATTTAGGAAACATGTCTATTTCATAAGTTTGTAAATCTCCTACCAGTTCTTCCAATTTTAGTGTATTTAAATTACCCAAGGAATTTAGCACAGTGACTTTAGGTATAAAACGCTTAGGAAGGGAACGAAGAATCTTTTTAACAACTCTAGGATTTGGAATATGTTCACCAAGATTATAGCTAGTATTAACAATGTCAGAATTACCCTCGGGTATCGGATTCTGTAGTCGCGGCTGGAATATCCCTTTCCAGTAGGGCAGCAATGAAGAGGAAGAAGCGATCCACTTCACAAGGGTTGAACAACAACAATGGTGTTCTTGGGTTACCAAACTTGATTCACATAGATATGGAAGATGTGTGAATCTGAAAACCTAGAATCATAGGACTCAATAGGTGAAGACTTTAGAGTTGATATGCTCTGAAAATCGTGGGAAAGTCTCAATTAAAAACAACCTCTGATCGTGGATTAAATAAGGAACTCTTTGCCCTAGAAAATCTGGCCACGATCTGGCAGAGTTTATCCTCGTCGGATCGGTCCGGTCCTTTAGGCGGATCGGTCCGAGAAACTCGGATCGGTTCTTTTTCTGAAACCGGATCCATCCGGTTGGCATCGGATCGGTTCGGCCTTTTTGCCTTCATCGATTCGTTATGGATCCGGGGTGTACTGGTCTCAACTCAGCAGGCAGATCGGTCCGGTCCCTTTAGCCGGATCGGTTCGGTGACCCGAATCGGTTCTTTTATCTGAGCCGGATCGGTCCGGTCAGGTCTGATTCCCAAATTCCTTCTTCTTTTAATCTTTGGATTTCGTTGATGACGATGTGATCTTTTCAACCATCAAACTTGTAACGGCGTATGACATAACATATACATAAAGATGGACAAATTGTACTTACAATGCGAAACAATATGATTTAAGCAGTACTAAACCAATCATCATAAATAACTTAATGAAATAAAGTTTCGCCGAAAACCACGGCTGAAATAAAATTAACTCCAAATCAAAAATATCAGAATAACTACAAAAGTAAAGATTGGACAACATGTCCCCAAACTGAGAGTACTAAAAGTGAGATCCTATACTAGATTTGAAACAAAAAAATCGTCTAAGCGAGCCCTGCAACATCCACATGTGCTGCAGCTCCAAAATTCCTGGAATGAAGTCATGGCCGGTGTCCCTGTGGTTGGGCACCTAAAAGGTTTTTAAAAGGATTTTACATAGCAAGAGTTATTTTAAAAATATTTTGCAAGAAGCTATCACAAATATGAGTTATTGATTATACATGTTAAGATTTCGTACATTCTCTTGAGTTACCTCACCCCTCTCCTATAGTGCACGCCTAACGTTGGTACTTGGTCCATCTAGCTATACTACTCAAGCTAACTAGACTAGAATACTCCACTGGACTTATCTACTCTTTAAGTCTCCATATCATACACGCAGTATTTTAATAGTCCATAACTCATATGTTACGCAGGTAGATAACTTATCCATCTCTTTATTATCTTTGTTCTTTTTATAACTAAGTCTCACTACTTAATTATTACTAAAGTATTATCAGTTCATCTTTTTATCTACTACCTCGTGTCAGTCGATTATCCATAGCGTATACATTTATCACACGACACATACTAATTATTTGTTATCACTAATATGCCCTTACAACACACATAAATGACTCTTGGTTCGGAATGACTCATCGACCCCAAGTAAGAGTTGGTTCGGAATGATACATCGACCCCAACTATTATTATATATACACATATTCTGGCTCGGACTCTTTCATCACGACGGCGGTTTTAAGGTTTGGTTCGGCATTCTTCATCGACCCCAAGCATATAATAACTCTACGTTAGTTCGGAATATCTCATCGACCCTAACATAATCAATTTATGTATGATTATCTTAACCTAAAAGTTCATACAATTCAGTAGGTACACACCCGACCTATCAATCATGTCCGTACGTAATATTTTACTCTCTTATATTCACCGTACTTGTTATTTTACGATTTATTTTCACTATCGCATTTAATTGAGTACATGCACTACTTTAAGGGACCTTGTTACCCCTCTAATTAATTTATTAGTTAATTCACCTTTACCCTACTGATAATTATTTTGAATTCATGTTAACTCCCTTCGTAACTTAAATTCACTATTTTTGATACTCGATCCATTCGTTATTTTCTTATTTAGTCATTTTCTAAGTCTTTCTCGCAATAACTATGATGGGTCTCAACCCTCTACCTACTGGTCTTTATCAAGTCCTATGAGAGGTATAAAACCACTCTAAATTTCCCAATAAGTGAAGACCATCGAAGAAAATTCCCTCAATAAGATCGTTTAGGAAAATAGCAGGGGTCGATCGATCGATCTTACTGGGCAGCTTTTACCTATTACATTTTTCTTAAGTTTTAACCCTTCAAAACTCCATTAAACCTTCTGGAACTCTCTACCAACATCACCAATTAGTTTTTAAGTGGATATAGATTGTTCCTAACGTTAATATATCATCAAATCTTCACGAAAATCATCCAAGGACCACAATCATTCTTAACTTCTCAAAACCCTAGACATATGGTTTCTTTCTCTTAAATCATCATATATCCAGATTTATATTTCGTGATAGGAGTCATACTTCTTCTGTAATTCAATCATCTACAGATGTAAATCTAACTACATCCAGATCCTATCCCAAACATGTATTAAATCTTTCTTCAAGAATTATTCAAAATCAGTTATTCTACACATCTTATACATGGATATTATAACTCAGATTTAGATTTTGTAAATAACCACTTGCCTTGATTCAGAGATGATCTAATTTCGTGGCTGTGGTAGAGTTTGATTGCTTGTCTCCTTCAATCTTCACTCTTCAGTTGCTTGAGTTTCAAGGATTTCTTTAAATCTCTCACACTTCTCTTTTTATGCTTTGAGAATGACTCTCTTTTCTCTTTAATGGCCTCTCCGCGAGTTATGAGGTTTCTAATCCTAATCCCTTATTTAATCTGATGATAAAAGACTCCAAAATTCGTAGGTCTTCCCACTCTTATCTTTTAAAAGACCAAAATGCCCCTGAATGGTCCCGACTTAGCCCAAAAATGTCTCGGGACCCAACTAGTACCCCTGGGTATACTATTTTGACCTTTCCGGAGCTAACTGTGACCTCTAAATTGTCATTTGAGTCACTCATATAATTTTTCTTATCTCAACCTCTCGTTAGCCCATGTTTGGCTCTCGGTTAAGATTTAAATCATATACGCCTATATCACTCGTTATGACATAAGGTAAATTCGTGAGTTATTCACAAGTCATTTTCAGTAACTCGACTTAAAATATTAAATCATCCCATTTAACATTTAGATCATCTTAAATTACTCTACTCACGTAATTTAAATATAAGGTATCATTAAATTACTCTACTCACCTAATTTAAATACAAGGTCTCATTAAATTACTCTACTCACATAATTTAAATATAAGGTTCGTATTTTCTATTTAATCGCTCCATTAATTAAATTCTAAATATGTAGAAATACGGGGTATTACAGGTGTCACAACTAAACATAGACTACATATTTGATAATTTTAGTATTGTAAGATATTAAAAAAATAATTCATCATTTTGATTCATTAAACTACTGGAGTGTAAATGGGAAATAGAGAAAACTTCTATCAGTGTGAGTTAGAACCCAAAATAGATACTCTTTATGATGATTATGTTGACGTTTAAAAAATTTAGGACCCTTAATTAATATTATTAATGAAGAAATAAAGGTAAATATGTTATATAATTGAGAAGGCATAGAGGCACATATAGTCTTGGAAAGTTGTATACCCAGATTAATAGAGGTAGCCATTTATTGGCTTTATACAAAGAATTATAGTGCATTCTGTAGGCTGGTAAACTTGTATTTCTACAATAAAACAAACAAAATCCATATTTAGAGTCTTTAGTGAAATTTCATAACACTAACTACTTTTATCAAAAAATTTAGGCACAATAATCACAGAGCATCTCTCTCTCTCTCTCCTTATATATATATATATATATATATATATATATATATATATATATATATATATATCATCTTGAACCCAATAGAGACTTGATGGTTGCCCAAATCCCTATTTTCGCAAATGTATCAACATATAAAAAGGGCGTCTTGTGAATCACGGCCCCCGCCTCTTTCCGTGGGCAGTGTGAAACCCTGATCGCCACTTCCCTGTCCCTTCTACAATAAAAATACTAAAAGGGTAATTTCGATAAAAAATACTTGGGCAGGGTGATTTTCAATAAAAATACTGATGTGGATTGGTACGAATAAAAGGGTAATTTCGATGAAATAAATGATATTTTCTTAGACAAAGTGTATTTATTTAAGTATTTAACCGGGTGTGTTAGATTAAGGAATAAATGTCCGATTAAGTAAAGGGAGTTCTTTTATAAGATTAAGGTGAATTAATCGGATAAGTAACGTTTTTTTAATAAAAATGGTTTCATACATTAAAGTATATATATGTTTATGTATATAAGGTGGTTGCATGTGCAAGTATATATAATGTGTTAGAGTCTCATTTATGTCATTCAATTATACACTGCATAATTGTATTTTTTTCACTGGGCATTCGGCTCACTCCCTCATCTTTGTTGCGGCAGGTTAGGTGTGGTTTCGTATTTTGAGAGCGTTATACATGTAAGTATTGTTTTTTATTTTACGTTAATAGCTCTGTATGCTAGATTTCGGGGATGCTTACCACGGGTACCTCGCGTAATTTTATTTAAATTGGAATCGCATGCTAAAAAAGTGAAATACTAATTAAATAAAAACTAAACCAACCACATTACATAGGTTGTTTCATTGCACTTCACACCTAACGCTTAGGTCGGAGCGGGTTGATCGAGAGAAACCCATTAATTCGGGTTGGGGCATTACAAATGATATCAGAGCTATAGGTTAAAGGTTCCTTTCGGGAGAGACGTGGTGAGGTCGGTAGTGTATCTTTCAATGTCGGTGTTGGCTTTGGGTCAGTCACGCTAGATTGGTGACAGTTTCAGTTCGTATGCTCGATGGTAGAGTCAAAGAGATTCACACGATGGTAGAGTCAAAGAGATTCACACGATAGATAAAGACGAGTTATCATTGTCGATCCCAATAAAATACTACACTTGGCAAGACAACAAATCTCTGCACACTAATCAAGCTGCAAAGCTTTGAGGGAAATTATGGGAAAATTATCCGACCAGTTATTAGGAAGTGACATGTGTCCGCTAGACTTGATAGTGATCATAACTCAAAGAGATAAGGACGAATTAAGGACGATTAACAAAAATATCAAAATTAGATTTAGACGATCAAGTCACAATAATTATCTAAAGTTATGGATTCACACTCAACTCGATCTCTTTGTGTTCTCTATAAATGTAACCCATACTCCTGAAAAATAGGATATGTAACATTTGTTATTAAAAATATAAAGATAAACACACCATGGGTGTTGATACCAAAATTAGTCTGCCGATGTGGGCCAATCATATGAAGACACGTGTTATCCTACTTAGCACAAATACAATTAACGAGTAACTTAAAGCACCGATATACTCATCGTATCGAGCATCTAGTCAAGAAGATCAAGCGGCGAAGACAGATTCAATGAATATTCTTATCGTGTACAGATGTATATGTCTATTAAATAACGACATATTATCTATTCATACTGACCGTCTAAGGGTTATAAATACTTTGTAACACCCCCACGGCGGAGTAAGCTTCGATAGGCGAACATACTCGAGATTAAGGCAAAATACCCAACAATACAACATAGTGGACGTAGGTAGGGGTGTTCACGGGTCGGTCGGTTCGGTTTTGACCGGGTTTTTTGGGCCGAACCGACCATGTCGGTTTTTGGAGGAGGAGAACCGAACCGAACCGAAAATGCTGAAAAACCGAACCGAACCGAACCGAATCGGGTCGGTTTTTTACAGGGCCGGTTCGGTCTGCCCGTCGGTTTTTGACAGGGCCGGTTTTATACAGGGCCGGTTCGGTTTTTTCCTTTATTTTAATAAAAAATAGATTTTTTTAATACCTAATATAAATATAAAATTAAAAAATATAATATAATATGTCAAGACTAATATAAATATAATATAAAATATAAAATTTAAAAGTATAAAAATTAAATCGGTTCGGTTCGGTTCAAAATCGGTTTTTTTATGCGAAAACCGAAAACCGAACCGACCCTGTCGGTTTTATACCTGATTAAACCGAACCGAACCGACCCTCAAAAAAACCCGGCCCGAAAATTTTCGGTTCGGCTCGGTTTTGTCGGTTTGTCGGTTTGGTCGGTTTTTTTGCACACCCCTAGACGTAGGTCATTTCCTTAAGGCTGAACCACTTTAAAAATCCATTTGTCTTATTTCTTTATTCATATTTATCTCTGATTAATTAATTCAATAAAATCTAGTTTTTTATATCAACAGATTGGCGTCGTCTGTGGGAAACGGCTATACGTATCGTTTTTCACCAAAAATTCATCCTAAATGGCTGATATCGTATAATCTAGCAACAGGAACAATGACGGGATTCCTCCTAACCCTTCCGCTCCTCCAAATGCAAAGGATATCACAGGAATCTTGGTCAGCTTAGCCAGGGGACAAACAGTTATGTAGAATACTATGCAACAGTTCATTCAGACTATTCAAAATGGAGCGTCAGCCCAGTCTGGCCAACGAAGCATCATGCGTCCGTCGTCTTCATGATCTAAACGCATCACACCCCATCACACTTCATGATCCAGACATGCTGAATTTCATCATAATGTAACCTCAAGTGATCCATCTTATCAGTCTGGTCTGACATTCACTATAAGAATTGTAAATTCTCATAAAGACATCACTCTAACTCCAGAACGAACAAGTGCTCTGGAAAGGTTGAGCAGAGTCTCCCCCTTTGACTGTTTGCGCCCATGAGGAATATAAACCCTCATCGGATTGTGTTGAGAAGTTCTCAATGACCAAATAATTTAAGGTAAGGATCTGCCCAATCACGTCCAAATATCAGGCTTGCAGCTCGCCCAGAAAGATCCCAAAAGGAGAACTCAATGCGATCTGTTGCTCATATGCATAAATCAAAAGCTGGAAAGGATGCATGGAAAGGATCTATTCAGAGATTGGAAGACTGGTTAGGGGAGATGGCTAAGGCCAGAAACCCTCTTCAAATAACCTTTATCAAAGGATCTCCTTTTGTACAAATAATTATGGATTTTCCTACACCCTCAAAGTTTAAGGCTCCTGTAGTTATGCCAAAGTATGATGGAAAAACTAATCATGTTCTTCACATAGAGCAGTACCAAGCTGCTGCAGATACTTATGCAGTCCCAGATGAGATGAGGTGTCGGGCATTCTCAGGAGCTATCACTGGACCTGCTCAAATATGGTACAACAGTCTTCCTCGGGGCTAAATTGCAACCTTCCATCAACTCGCAGAGCTCTTTATATGAAACTTCTATTTTGGTGCAAAGTCAGTCAAGAGGATGACACATCTGTTGAGTGTAAGGCAAAGGGAAGGAGAAAGCACAAGGGACTATATCACCCGTTTTAACAACGAGAAACTGAAAGTCATTGACTATAAAGGAAAAACTATTATTACAGCCCTCATGAGTGGCCTTCTACGAGACAAGTTGTACTACACTCTGGCCAAGGATCCCCCCAAATCCATGACAGAGTTGATGGCTAAAGCAACCAAGATTATGAATGCCGAAGAAGTTATGGCTGCGAAGAAGAATGCCGAGGCAAAAGCAGAGACTAAAGCTGAAGGCAAGTCGGAAAGGAAGGATCACAAGCATAATGGAGGGAACAAGCAGTTAAAAGGCAAGGAAACATTGGAGAACTTGAGTAAATAGGCAAATTATACTCCGTTAAAGGTGGATATAAACCACGTTCTGTAGGAGATCAATAACAACGAGGAACTAAATTGGTCAAGAAAATTGAGGATAGCTCTTGAAAGAAGAGATAAGTCCAAGTACTGCGAGTTCTATAAGGATCATGGTCACACGACCAAGTAGTGTGTAGCTCTCCAGAATGAGATAGAAACACTCATCAGACGAGGGAAGTTGAACTGGTTTGTTGATCGCTAAAATGGTGGGAAGACCAACAGATAATGGTAAAGGTCCAAATCTCCTCGTAGACTAAGAGATGATAAGAAAAGGGACCTCGAAGATGACCCGGAAGATGACCGCGATCTCCCCTAAAAGCCAAGACAGCCAGAGCGTGAGGTAATTTTAATTTGTTTTGGTTTATTCGATTGTAATATGATTACGGGTGGAGATGCGGGTGAGGGTGATCATACCGCCGAAAGGAAAGCTTATCTCAATGAGGCCCAAGGTTGTTCCTACATACAACAGATAAACCTAGAGGAAGAAGATCATTCGAGGAAGGTTAACAGAGATAAGCTGGTCATTGGTTTTTCCAAAAATGACCTGGAAGGCGTTTTGTATCCTCATGATGACCCTTTGGTGATCAAAATGAGGATGAATAATGTAATCATCTCAATCGTATTGGTGGATAATGGTAGCTCGATAGACATAATGTTCTACCATTGTTTTAACAATTTGAACCTGAAACTCGCCCAGTTGGAACCGTATCACAGGCCCCCTATCGATTTCTCTGGCGAAAAAGTTTTTCCACTTGGGACGATCAAGTTGAACATGTTGATTGGTACTTGGCCTACTGCAGATCAAAAAATATACAATTCTTTGTGATGGACAAAAATATCCAATCATCCTACAATATAATCATGGGAAAAGTAGACTCGAAAAAGTTTGAAACAGTTCCATCCACTTTACATCAGTGTTTAAAGTTACCGACCAACTTTGGGGTTAGAATTATGAAGGGCGATTAGAAGGTAGCTCGAGAATGCTACTACTCATCTGCCGAACAAGAAGAGCTGGACTAGAGGATGCCACGAAAAAAACCACCACTTACCAAGTGGATAATTCTGATGAGTCTGAGATTGAAACCTTAGACCCCAGAGATGAAACAGAGCTCGTTAAGGGTCAAGTCGTGGAGGCAACGGAGAACATTATTCTGGACGATGAACGACTAGAAATAATAACTCAGATTGGTGTTTCACTTGATCCGATATTGAAGCAAGAGCTGGTGGTGTTTATAAGGTATAGAAAGCAAGCATTCGCATGGAGTCATAAAGATATGTCGGGGATAGACCCAGCCTTCCCGTGCCACGAGCTCAATGTCAATAAAGAGATCAAACCGGTGAAGCAACGAAGAAGAGTCTTTAGTCCGGAGAAGAACCAAGCTATTCAAGAGGAAGCAGAGAGCTAGAAAATACTTCTTTCATTGAAGACGTCAAGTATCCTGATTGGCTAGCCAACGTTGTGATGGTAAAGAAGAAGAACAACAAATGGAGAATGTGTGTGGATTTCAAAAATCTGAATAAAGCCTGCCCAAGAGATCATTTCCCTCTGCTCAGAATAGATCAACTGGTGGATGCTACTTCGGGTCATGAGTTGTTGAGCTTTATGGATGCCTACTCCGGATACAATCAAATTAAAATGAAACCAAAAAATAGGGAGAGTACCTCTTTTATTACCCCACGAGGGACATATTGTTACAATGTTATGCCTTTTGATCTTAAAAATGCAGGTGCTACATATCAACGGCTGATGAACAAGGTATTCGCAGAGCAAATCAACAAAAATATGGAGGTGTACATCGATGACATGCTGACCAAGAGCAAGAAAGCTGCTGACCATATAGTTTATCTGAGCTAAACATTTAACCAGCTGGAGAAGTACCAGATGAAGTTGAACCCGACCAAGTGCGTTTTTAACCTGCAAGAAGGAATGGTCCTTGGTTATATTGTAAACCAACGAGGTATTGAAGCAAATCCTGACAAGATAGAAGCCTTTCTATAATTACAATCTTCGACCACCAAGAAGGAAGTACAAAGCCTTACTGGGGGTATAGCAGCTCTCAACAGATTCGTCTCTTGAGCAACTGATAGATGTCTTCCATTCTTTAAGGTGGTCAGAAAGACCTTCAAATGGAATGACGAATGTGAAAAGGCGTTCCTGGAGTTGAAGAGATACTTAGAAACACCTTATTTACTGTCCAGGCCGGTGTTAGGAGAAACATTATATTTGTACTTAGCTGTCTCAAAAAATACAGTCAGTTCAGCTTTGATAAGAATAGAAAGCGGAGTGCAAAAACCAGTTTATTATACGAGCAAGGCATTCAGGGGAGCAGAGATCAGAGATCCAAAATTGAAGAAATTAGCATTCACGTTAATTGAGACGAGCAGAATAATGAAGCCATATTTTCAAGCCCATACAATAATGGTATGCCACTCAGACAAGCTTTACACAAGCCAGAAAAATCTGGAAGATTGATGTACTGGGCAGTGGAATTAGGGGAGTATGACCTTATCTATGAGCCAAGATCTTCTCTCAAAGGGCAGGCAATGGTAGATTTCATCGCTGAATTCACTTACCCAGATACCTCTGACCAACAGGGGGCTAACGCAGAACAACTCAAGGATGATAGAGGATCATCAGAAACTGTCCCCGATCAACTCCCAACAGCAGACCTGCCAGAAGGGTGTGACACCCTACTTATTAAAATAAGAGGTGGCCAGCCCGATACTCCAATATATACATGAATCATAGATGGTCCATTCTTAGCATCACTTTCGTGAAAAATAATAATATGAGATAACCACCAATTATTTTAAAAAAACGGATGTTAATTTGTTTTGTAAGTTTAAAGTGAACCATTTAGACAATCCATTTTTTTAAAAGAAGGTGGATATCAAGACACATAATATATACAATCATTCACAATATAATAACCGAATAAGTTGTCAGTTAACAGACAAGTACAAGCGGTTACACCGAGTATTAAAATAATTATCACAGTATATGGACAATTACAAAATGTGGGCAACATGCCCGAATGTTTAGACTGATCATATCTAGAATCCACAAAAGATAGAGGCGTCTAATACAAATAGTCTACAACATCCATAAAAGTGTTATATCTCCAAGACCCTTGGAAGGAAAAATCAACACGGGTGTCCTTGTGGAAGAGCACCTGGGCGTAAATATAATCCATACAAAACAAAGAGATAGAAAGAGGTCAGGGCCCGATTTGATATGATATACATGTGAATAAAATGTATGAAAGTTATGAATATCTAACACCATAAACAAGCTTATCTCGCTCTTAACAATAAAATAATCCTCACCTCTCATCTAAATGCACAACCTAGTGAAAAGTCATTTATAATGAAAGCTATGCATTAAAAGCAAGAGAAATAACTCCATTTCAATTTAATAAGCTTATAATTCGGTTTTGCATAATATGACTTCACAACTTCAATTTCTCATTCGAAAACTTATTAGGAACAATTGATTTAATATTCATGAGAATAGTTATAATCACAATACACTACACCAAAATGGGAAAATTGACACCCTTTCAGCTGCTAGCCTTGTCACGGTCATTGACAGTGACAAAAAAATACGGTTTTTTTTCACATTCATTAACCGTGACAAGCCCGTGATAACGACTCGTCACGGTCAATGACCGTGACAATTATATAAAGTTGTCACGATCAATGACCGTGACAAATATGTCAGCAAAAAGCCCTTTCCCCACATTTTTTCCTCACCGCGTTGTTCCCTCCAATTTCTCTCTCTCTCTCTCTCTATGCGCTGCTCTCACACTCTCTCTCTATACTTTGAGGTTGGTTTCTCTTTCTCTCTCTCTCTATCTCTTCCATTTATATATGTGTGTGTGTATGTGTGTGCGTGCGTGCATGTGTGTGTGTGGTGGGGGAAGGGGAAGGGGGTGGGGAGGGGTGTGTGTGTGCGTGTGTGGTGGGGGTGGGGCAGTGTGTGTGTGCGTGTGTGTGGTGGTGGTGGGATGTTTGTGTGTGTACGTGTAGTGGGGGAAGGGGGTGGGGCAGGGGGGAGGGGGCAGGGATGGATGGGTGGGTGGTGGGGTAGGGGTGGGGCTGCGTGTGTGTGTGTGTGTGTGTATGTGCACGTGTGTGTATATGTGTGTGTAGTGTGCGTGTTTGTGCGTATGTGCGAGAGAGGGAAATGATGCGGGGGGTGTGACGGGGGGTGGGACTGCGTGCGTGCGTGTATGTGTGTGTGGGGGGAGGGGGGGGGGGCTTGTTAATTTTTTTATTAAATTTTGATTGGTTTATTACATATTTTCCCTCATATGCAAGTAGTGTCCCTTGTAAACTAATTGATTGATTATTAATTTTTTTAGTAAATTAATATATCAAAGTAGGATGCCCCTCGTTTTAAATTCGTAAATTAATAATTGTATACTTTAATTGTTAGTTTAATTGATGAAAATAATTAATTGAGTAGATGAATTAGAAGGAGTACGGAATACACATTTGTTGTTAACATTGCGGTTGGATTATAGAGGATTGATGTTGGGTTGGTTAATTTTAAAAGTGGCATGACCACTGGATTATTGTCCGTATGGGGGTGGGATTTTTCAACTTTTTTTGAAAATTACTTTGTATAACGAACAATATATATATAGTATGATAATTAAATGAAACATACTTGAAATTACATATAGTGCGCATAGATACTAGCCTTCTAGTTCTTATGCGTACGCATTCAATAGCCCTTAGACCCGTTCGAGAGTCATTACCCCTGTAATGAGATCTCTCGAATTGTCCCGTTTGGACAGTTTGGGACTGCATAATTTCTGTATAATAATATTCTTAGTGGCTTAAAGTTGTTACTTTTGGAGGAAGTTTTGTAGTCGTATCCTAATGTTCTTTGGGTACATACTAAATTGACAAGTGTGACTGTTATTTCAGTTGATCAATTGAAATAACAGTCACACTTGCCAATCTACGTCGTGTACTTGGAGAACTACGGGGATATGCTGCCGAATTTTCTCAAATCGTAACAGTGTGCATGAGCTGTTAAGTATATTACAGAAAAATGCAGTCTTGAATGGGATAGGACCACTCATCCTTTAGAGGAGATGGAGGAACTAGAAATTTCTATTATAAATTGAATTTGAATTTGAAATTTAAAAATCAAATATAAATAAGACATAATTAAATGAAACATATTATAAATCTAAGTTTTGCTTATACTAATCCATGAATATACGCTTCTTACCTTTAATAGGTGATTAGTTGTGGTAGATGTGATGGGATATCCGAAATACAAAGAATGGATGGGTGAGACAAATAAAATGGGGGATGTGTTTCGTAGAGGTGCTAATGAATTTGTGAAATACGCAAAGAGATGTCATAACGATGAAGAGTTTTCGTGTCCGTGTGCTAGGTGTAAGAATGGTAAGGTGTTTGAGTGGAAAATAGTTGAACTACATTTGCTAAGATCGGGTATGCAAGATAGTTATCGATTTTGGAGTTTTCACGGTGAATTTAAAGTTCCTTTCGTCCCCGATCAACCTTCACAGCAACCTTCAACAAGTAGGATAGATGTAAAAGGGGACGACGTAGATCATAATATGTTAGAGGATTTAGTTGATGATGCGTACGGGGTTTATGAAGCAGAGGAGAATGAGGTTACTGATGATGTACAAGGTTCAAGTGCTCATGAAGATATCACGATAAACCTTGACAATGACTACCAAAGTTTAAAATTTAAGGTGACCCAACCGTTATACTCTGGCTGTGAGAAAGATCAAATAACTTTACATGCCATGGTTGGTTTGCACAGTTTGAAGACGCAATACGGTTTGTCTGGCAATAGCGTGACAAGAATTATGAAATGGGTGAAGGACTTACTACCCAAGGAGAATACGCTTCCAAATAGCTATCCCGTTATGAAGAACAGTTTGAAAGGTTTGGGAATGAAGTATAAATCGATTCATGCTTGTGAGTATGACTGCATACTATTCCAAGGGAGTATGAAAATCTCGATCGTTGTCCGGTATGCGATGAACCTAGATATGTTCAATCTACTAGTAAAAAAGGCATAAGCTCAAAAGTGCCTCAAAAAGTGTTGAAATATTTTCTCGTTGGGCTTAGATTAAAGCGATTTTTCACAGTACCATGGATAGCGGAGGCAATGATTTGGCATGTTAGGGCAGAAGTAGGGATAATATCATGCGTCATCCTATTGATTCTACAGCCTAGAGGAGGATGAATTATGAGTATCCTGATTTTGCTCGAGAACAGCGCAACATTCGTTTGGCTATATCAACAGATGGTTTCAATCCATTTGGAAATCTAAGTACCAATCAGAGTGTATGGCCAGTGATCCTAGCCCCACTCAACCTCCCTCTTTCACATTGTATGAGACCTGAATTTTCGATGATGGCTTTGTTGATACCCGGGCCAAAGGCACCAAGTGATGACATCAACGTCTACCTGGCTCCTTTGGTAGAAGAATTAAATGAGTTATGGGAAGAGGGTGTGAAATCATTTGACTCTTTTAAAAAATAAGAGTTTACATTGAAAGCTATGTTGATGTGGGAAATCCATGATTTTCTAACGTATGGGACATTATCCGGTTGTGTAGTACATGGTTATTTGGGGTGTCCTATTTGTGGAGAGGAGACTGAATCTCTTCGTCTATCCTTTAGCTCAAAAAATGTATACCATTGCCATAGGAGGTTTTTACCCCCAACTCATAGTTTCAGATTTGAGAAAGGTTTCAATTTTTTATTGGGCGGGGTTGAACATAGGCTACCGCCGAGACAACTTTCAGGTTCAGAAATTGAAAGTAAATCTTCTGAATGTGGCCCTAACATGCCAGGTAAGAATCCCAAATTTAAGAATGTCAAGCATAAGAAAACCCTAACTGTGAATGAAACTGAGACAAGAAAGGCATGGTCTAGGAGGTCAATTTTATTTGTCTTGTCTTGTTGAAAGAATAACCAGGTGCGCCATGTATTGGATGTGATACATGCAGAGAAGAACTTCGCTGAACATATTATGGGCACTTGCCTTGGAGGGAGTCATTCGAAGGATGGAGAAAATGCACGAAAAGACCTTAAATCGTTGAAACTTAAGCCACAACTATGGTTGAAAGAAGATAGTAGGGGAAGGACAATAATTCCCCCTGGTGCGTTTACTTTGACGAGTGGGGAAAGGAAGGTGCTTTTAGACACAATATATAATTTGAAGGGCCCATCTAATTTTTCGTCCAACTTGCAAAGGATTGTGAATTATGCTACTCATGATTTACATAAGTGTAAGTCCCACGATTGACATGTGATCATGCAATTGGTTCCTCTATTGTTTAAGCACTGTTTCTCCAAGCACAAGGATTTATGAAGGGCTATTATGTAAATTAGTATTACCTTCTCACTCTTGTGTGAGAAGGTAGTCAATTGAGAATATATAGTGGTCGTAAAATTGGCAGTGATCGAAGCAATTTGTGAGTTGGAGAAGTACTTTCCCCCAGCATTCTTTGACATAATTCTTCACTTGTTGGTACACCTATGCGACGAGGAACTTTGTGGTCCAGTTAGATATCGGTGGATGTATACTTTTGAAAGATTGATGAAAGTTTTTAAAGATTACGTCAAGAATACGCGATACATTGCATGATCAATTGCAGAGGAATACATCACCGTGGAGTCATCAATATATACTCGGGAATATATGCCTGACTTGACCAGCGTTGATGACACTGATGAGTTCGTCGATGATGGTGGTCATGTGATGGGAAAACGAGTGAAATTAATGAGTTTGCAATATGAACAAGTAGCTCGTTATCTATTTGACACACATGAAGATGTCGAAGAATGGAAAAAGTAAGTTTAGATTATTATAATGTTCAACATTATTTTAGATTATTTTATACATGATTAATTTTGTAATATGCAGAAAATATGAAGCCTGTGAGAACAATAAAAGACGAAAAATAATGGTACAATCAGACAGAGAATTTAGGTTGTGGTTGACACGAGAGGTAATTATAATGAAAATGGTCATTATATAACGTTACATTACACTCAAATTTTACAGCTAATATAATTAATTTATTTATATTCTCATCTCTTACAGACAGGTGGTGTGACATCAAGGCTTGCTCTTCTAGACACTAGACCCTTGTTCGTGGTGCAAGAGTACAAAAAGTATCGATTGAACGGTTGCATTTTCGGTGATAAAGTGTACGTGGAAAGTACAAATGTACAAAACTCGGGCATTTCATACAAGGCTCTTACTTTCTTTCGAGCGAGCGCAAAAGATAAAAACCTCGTTGAAGCTGAAATGACTTACTATGGTGTAATCCGAAATATATTGGAATTGGATTACATAAGCTTCAAAGAGGTTGTATTTTACTGTGACCGGGTAAGAGTTGAGGATAAAAATGCTTGTAAAGTTGATCTTGTCACCAATTTGATCATGGTTGACTTGTCCAGGTTGAAGGGCAACGACCACGTGAGCGATGAGCCGTTTGTTTGTGCATTTAAAAAGGTTAACCAAGTGTTTTACTCGGAGTATATCAACAATGAGCCGTGGTCAATTGTTCAACACGCGCCAAAGCGTCTAAATAGTAGTGTGGATGACTTGGCTGCTCCTACCGAATATCAATCTATTTTTTATGATAACCCGAATTTTAAATAATTTTTCAATTTGTAATAAATATTCCAATTTGTACCGAAACATCCATTTTTAATGCTTTTAATTAATTTGCACTTTATCATTTTCACTTTTGTGTAGTGTGCCTGTGTGTGGGTAGTAGGGGTGAGGGTAAGGATGTTTAACAGTAACAATTCATTTTTATTTGTAGTAATTGTACATATTTATAGTAACAATTCATTTTGATTTGTACATATTTTCTCGCACTCTCTCTCTACTTTCAGGTTGGTTTCTCTCTCTCTCTCTCTCTCCCTCTCTCTCCCATTTATATATGTGTGTGTGTGTATATATATATATATATATATATGTGCATGTGTGTGTGAGTGTACATGTGTGCGTGTGTGTGTGGTGGGGGAAGGGGGTGGGAGGTGGGAGGTGGGGCTCTGTGTGTGTGTGGGGGGGGGGGGGGGGGGGTAGGGTGTGTGTAGGCAGTAGGGGTGGGGGGGGGATGTTTAACAGTAACAATTCATTTTTATTTGTAATAATTGTACATATTTGCATGTCTTCTTCTAATTCATTTTGATTTGTACTAATAACATTTTGTTACAACAAATGTCTCCTTAAGGTATTAAGGTGAGGATGATGATGCTGGTTATGATGATGTCGTCTGGACTCGGTGGTAGCGGAGGCGGCGAGGGCCTCTCGTCCCCTAGGCTCCCCAAATATGGCAAATTGGGGATGGCCATCGAGAACAAGTCGAGGCTATTAGCGAGATCCCTCGAGCTGGTAAAGACGATCATCGGCCCGGGGTACATTAGTTGGAAGGAGGTGCCATATGAGCTCAAGTTAGATGTTTGAGCGGCACTACAGGTAATGTATTTATATTTATATTTATATGAATATTTCAATTTCAATTTCAATTTCGATTTCGATTTCGATTTCATTTTATATTTATATTTATATTTATTCGCAACTAACATTGTATCTGTTGGACAGGAACAATTCAACCTGGATCCAAAGCTACGCGATTCCGTCTTGGAACAGTTGAGGGATCAACACAAGGCGTGGAAGAAAAATATGCGGACCCGGTACTTTGGGGAGACACAAGAGTCCATTTTTCGAATGCATGAATCCGTCCCGTCGAAGGAGCCGATCTCATTGGCTCAATGGCAAAAGTTCATTGATAATGAGATCGGGGAGCGACAATTGGCATCTCGCCAATCGGGGAGGGAAAATCGGGCAAAAAAGACGAACGTGCACTACTCCGGTCGGACGTCTTACGCCGAGGTGGAGCATAGGATGATGGTAAGATTAAATTTTTCTATAACTATAGAAATATATTATTCTGCATTATTTTACATTGCGAGGCCGATAATAATTTTACTTTATTTTATTTCAGGGGACAGGGAGTGGTCCTGGGGGTAGGCCACATAGGCTCGATACTTATGTGGCTCTTCGGACGAAAACGGGGAAGGATAAGGAGGTGTCCCCGAGCATCGCGGCCACGATTGTAAGTAATCCGACAGTTTACTTTTTATTAATTACGTTATAATTTTTTAATTTACTTATTTTACTAATCATGTGTTTTTTGTCGTTTCAGGCAAAGCTTAAGGAAGTGTGTGACACCCCGCCTAATTAAATACCGGGCGATCACTCCTTTATTAAATTAATTCAAGGTGAACAGTTGGTTCATTCTCAGCATCACTGTCGAAAAATAAAACTTTTCCAAATTTAAACACCCTAATTAATTAAGCTAAGTGTTAAAACCATTTTCATACATACTTTCCAAATTTTATTTAAAGAAAATCATTTATTTTATTAACAACATTCAATAAGTAAGAATCACACCACATTAAGTATCTACAACATAGTCCAATTAATTTCATACATTCGTCAATCGAATGTCAACATGCGAAATATAAAGTAATACAATCAAACTGAATAAAACCCATGGTAACAATACTGGAAATAACTGAAATACAAATGTCCAATAACAACGGAATAATGGAAAGAGCTACACATGATCAACTAAATGAAAGTACTAAGAGTGGATCCGAATGAACGAAGTCGTCTAATCAAGAGACCTGCAACTCCCACCTAAGCTGCAGCGCGTTCCTTCCAAGAGATCCTAAGCAAGACGCCCCTGTGGCTGGGCACCTGTAATTCATACATATATATACAAGAGAGAGAGAGAGAGAAAAACGGGTCAGAGCCCGAAAGTGTGTTTGATTTAAAATACGTTTAGCAAGTATTTAAATTGATACAGGCCAATGCAGCAACATATTAATGCGACACTTTCTTGAGAAATTCTCACCTCTCTTCTAATGTGCACACCTATCGCACTAACCTTTCCAATGGTCTATCTCATAATATAACATGCTATCCTTTCCCGATGGATTAATTTATCTTATATTACTCGTAAGATTCAAAATTAACGATTTAATTGTTTGAAGATACTATTCAATTAGTAACCAAAGTTCTCATTTTAACCTTATAAATCAATAAAGTTTTCCAGTGGCATATTATACTTTCTCAACACAAGTATTTATAATTTGAGTTATCAACCACGTCCTACATATCACATCACAGTAGACAGTTCCAGATTTCAGAATTTCATATATATATATTAATCACTCGTAAAATATATATATAAACCATAACAACACCCAAAATAAAACTATGGTGCGGGAATACTCTACTATCCAAACCCCATATTACTCACATTAAGTGGAATACAAATTCGGAATCACTCTCGAATTTTATTAACACATACTCAAACAATATTGAGACGAAGTATAGGTTCCAAGTCCCTTAGGACCGTCTGAACTATCACTGCGATAGCCTGTACCAGGGATATCTATACACAAACAAGATGAGGCGAAGAATAGATTCCAAGTCTCTAAGAGGATGGCACATGCCTGCGTCTCTTATGACCGTCTGAACTATCACATCACTAGCCTGTACCAAGGATATCTATCTTCTAGGGTACAAGTCAATATCCCCCATAAAGGTCCCATCGAGATAAGACTGTCCCAGCGCGGAAACCTCAGGGATAGCAAGTAGCGTGGGCATGATTTTCACACATAGATAGTATATGCATACACAATCATATAACTATACTAATATTACAATATCAATAATGGGTAAATTCTCAATTCCCATAATTACGACATTTGTATTTATTTCTCATTATTTAGTTATCACGTATAACCATTCACATCTTATTTTAATTTGAGGAACTTTTCCACTTGCTACATAACGCTCATGGATTCTATCCTCCCAAGTATAAAATTCAGTAGGTATACACATTTGTCCCAAAGTAACTCTCTTACGTGTCTCTCTCTCTTTAAATCATAAATTTACCGACCCTTATGTAATTATCCCAAAATACAATCTTTGCCCGACATCGAGGGTCCTACTGGTCTCCCCTATCTCCTAAAACATTTCATTAAGGATGCCCAAGAATTTTCTCACAATAAATTGAATTTAAATCATTTAATAAGGGAAATAGGAGTCTGCCGGGAGGGGTCGATCGATCGAGGTTTGGGGCTCGATCGATCGATCAAACAGGTCTGCGAAAACTGCAGAATTGCAGTTACGGGTTTCCTCTACTAACATCAACAAATTCCATCTTTTCTAATCCCAATCGACCCAGAATTGATACTATTAACCCTATATCATCATAATAGGTATTTTCAACGTAAAGCATGTGGATTTCTGTGATTAAATCATGAATTAACAGCCCCAATTTCATACAAAAATCTCAAGAACCCTAAATTCTCTTAAACATGGTTCTAACAATTATTTCCAGAATTCTCTTCTTATACACATCATAATTTCGTGGTTTAAATTCCTCTACATGGCAAGGGTTTCCAGAATTATCAATTAGACCAATACTACATGGATTTTCCTAACATAAATCGGGTTTTCCTCCATTAAAACTCATCTTAATTACTCCTAAACTAATATGAAAGATGCACCAACGAAAATAGCAAGATAAACACTTGCCTGGGATTTTCGACGTTCTGATTTGCAGATGTTTTTGGTGTGGTTGCATAGCCCGTTGCGCGATCTACGCGTTGGTGGTGGTTGTGGTGCAAACAGATGACTTTTGGGGCCTTGGATTGCCTTGGAAGCTTTCTTCTTCCCTCTCCCATGGTCGTCACTTGTGTTTGAGTTTTATAACCCAAGAAGGTGACCTAGGTATCTGATATAACTCCTCTAATTTTCGTGGGTTTAATTACCCAAATATGTAAAATGACCAAAATGCCCTCCCGGGTTACTAATTAGGCCTAAAAACACCCCGAGACCCAAACTAAACCCCCGGGTACACTTTTCTGACTATCTCGACCCTTCCGGACGCGTTGGCGCACTCAAAACGACCATATGAACAACTTATAAAATATTCACTTTTATTAATCCACATTTAGTCCCGACACGACACAGGCGCGTCCTGACTTAAATTTCCACAATTGTCATTTTATTCACACGTGACAATGTTATAAAAATAAATCTCATATATTACTATACTTGTCCAGTAATATGCAACAAATAACAAATTTTCAATAATTACTAACTCTCGTCACGTTAGTAAATATTTAAAGCAACATTCCGGATTAAAATTAAATTAATTTATCTCAATTAAATTTAATAAATTCCATAATTTAAAAGCTATAAAAATACGGGGTATTACAAAGTGCATGAGTTGCAGTCTGATGCCGACAAGGCATTTTTGTCCACTGACGCACTCAGCCAAGTGCTTAGCGTTGATCGCAAGGGTAGGACAAGGGGTGAGCTCGTGGGTCGCCAAATCTAGGATCATCGGATTGGAGACGAGCGACATAGGGTTGGCTCGAACGGTGGACTCGTATGACGCGAAGCTGTCCCGTTTGGAGGCGACGGTCCAAGATATATTCTCATTCATGAAACGTTCGTTGGGCAGAAACCGTAGGGGGAAAGGGAAGGAGAAGGTGGTGGATGGGGAGGTGCAGGAGGACGAGGATGTCGACCTCGCTGCTTTATCGCCGACACGTGCGGACTTCGATGATCCACTTCCCTATTTGGCTCCCTTCGACCGACCGATGTCGACACTTGGTTGGCCGAGCGTGTTTATACTGGACATTTTTTATGGTTAGCGGATAGGGCAGGGGTTGAGGGAGCCGATTATCGTCCAGGGTTCACTAGTTCGTGGACGTGAGCTTCAAGACATCGAGTCCAAGGTGCTCGTCACTTATGTGATACCCGCAATGGAGAACTCTCATTGTGGTTGCGCGAACAATGCGGCATGATGTATATTAGTGGGTGTGCCAATTCGTATATCGTGTGCCCTACTCACCTCCTCAGAGCTAACCTTACCCAAGACATGTGGTGACATTATTTGAATTGAATTGTTTTTAAGTTGGAACATTTGATTATATTTGGATTATATCGTGATGCATATTGTTGTATTACGCCGTATTTTATGCTTTCTTAATTTGGGGATTTATTAAATTTAATGTGAATTATTATTTAATATAAATCCGAAAATTAATTATTTTTATAACTATCAACGTGATGTGAGTTAGTAATTATGAAAAACTTGTTGAACATTACTAATGACCAAAGTAATATATAATATTGGTTCTATTAAATGTCACGAGTGAATAGAATGACAATTTTGAAAATGTAAGTCGGGACGCGCCTGTGCCGTGTCGGGACTAAATATTGATTTATAAAAGTGAATAATATATAAGTTGCTCGTATGGTCGTTTTGAGTGCGTTAAAGTGTCCGTAAGGGTCGAGATAGTCAGAAAAGTGTACCCGGAGGTTTAGTTTGGATCTCGGGGAGTTTTTAGGCCTATTTAACACCCCGGGAGGGCATTTTGGACATTTTGCATTTTTGGGTAATTAAACCCACGAAATTCATTAGGTTATATCAGCCATTTGGAATGGTCCTTTAGGGTTAGCAGACTCAAAACCTTAGAACGGCTATATGAGAGGGAAGGAGAAAGCTTTCCAAGGCCAAAAATCCATCCGGTTGCACCGCCACCACCACCAACACGTAGATCGCGCGACGGGGAACGCAACAACACCAAATTCGTCCACAAATCTGAACTCTGAAATTCCCAGGCAAGTATTTATCTTGCTTTTTTTCGTTAATGCGTCGTTCATGTTAGTCTAGGGTTATTAGGATGAGTTTCATAGAAGAAAACCCATGTTGGAGATAGGAAAATTGCATGTAGTAATGATATGAATAAGGATCTGGAAATCCCTTTCATATATAGAGGTTAAATCACGAATTTATGATGAATTAGAAGTAGAAATCTGGAAAACGACTGATTAGAACCAAGTTCAAGAAATTCTAGGGTTCTTGAGATTGATATGAGTTTTGGCCTATTAATCCATGGTTATTGATGAAAATTCGCATGCTTTACGTAGAAGATGTATAATATGGGTCTATACTGTTTGTAGTACGAATTTTTGGGAGTTTAGGTGTGAAAAATTTGGTTTTGATTAAGGTTGGATTATGAAACCCGTAACTGTTAATCTGCAAAATTCGCTATACCTGTTTGATCGATCGATCGAACCAAGAGTGTCGATCGATCGACGCATCGATCGATCGAGCTCCTGCCATCGATCAATCGACCCCTTCTGGCAGACTCATATTTCCCCTTTTTAAATAGTTTAATTAAATTTAAATGAGTAATACTCCTTAGACATCCTTATTAAAATATTTATGGAGATAAAGAAGACCAGTAGGACTTATTAATAATTATGAGACCTTTAATGTAAGACGAGAATTGCATTTTTGGGATGTTTACATATAAGGGACGATGGAATTTTGTATTAAAGGGAGAGACGCGTGATAGTTACGATGGAAAATAGATGAGTACCTACTGAATTCTACACTTGGGAGGATAGAGTCCATAAGTGTTACGTAGTGAGTTGGAATAATCCCTCAAATTAAAGTAAGAGACGAACCGTTATACATGATAACTAAATAATGAGAAAATAAGGATAAATATCATAATTACGGGTTATGAGATGAACCTAAATTTGATGTGGTAATATTAGTATATTTATATGACTGTGTTTATGCATATACTATATACGTGTGAAAATCATGCCCGCGCTACTTGCTATCCCTGAGGTTACCGTGCTGAGACAGTCTTATCTCGATGGGACCTTTATGGGGGATATTGACTCGTACCGTAGAAGATAGATATCCTTGGTACAGGCTATTTGATCGATGGTCAGACGGTCCTAAGAGACATGAGGGTATGTGCTGACCTCTTAGAGACTTGGAATCTATGCTTCGCCTCAACATTGTTTGTGTATGTGTTAATACAGCTCGAGAGTGATTCCGAACTTGTATTTCCCTTAGTACGAGTGATACGGGGATTGGATAGCAGAGTATGCCCGCACCATAATTTTTATGTGGGGTGCTGTTAGAATATATATATATTATACGAGTATTTAATATATATATATGAAATTCTGAAATTTGGAACTTCCCACTGTGCTTATGGTAAGTAAGAAATGTATAATGACTTCAATTTGGAAATACTTGTTTTGAAAAGTATAATATGACACTGGGAAACTTTATTGGCAAATAAGGTTTAAATGAGAACTTTGTGATCAAATGAAATTAACCTCTTAAACAGTTGAATTGTTCAGCTTAAATCTTACGAGTAACCTAAGATAAGTTAAACCGTTGGGGAGGTTAGTACGATAGGCGTGCACATTAGAAGAGAGGTGAGAATTTCTCAAGGGAGTGCCGCACTAATATGTTGTTGCATTGGCCTGTAAACATTTTAAATACTTGCTAAACAAATTTTAAATCTTTTTACAATCGGGCTCTGACCCGTTTTCCACTTTTCTTTTCTCTTGTATATATATGTATATATTACAGGTGCCCAGCTACAGGGGCGTCTTGCATAGGATCCTTTGGAAGGAACACGCTGCAGCTTAGGTGGGAGTTGCAGGCCTCTTGATTAGACGACCTCATTTCTTGATTTCAGTACTAGCACTAATTATTCAGTTGGGCATGTGTCGCCCTTTCCATTATTTAGATGTTTAGCGAATATTGTGATTCATTTATTTCCATTATTTTACTCTTTGGTATTTACTATTGTTGGGATGTTTCATTTAAGTATTAAATGTTGGATTCATTTAGTTGGATGTTTAATTATAGAATTGTTTGTTCCAGTATAGTTGTTGTGTGATTCTTTATCTATGAATTTCGTAAAGTTTTATATGTTGGTTTACATAAAATAAAATTTGGAAAGTAATGTCTAAAAATGGTTTTGACACTTAGCTTAATTAATTAGGGTGTTTAAATTGGAAAAGTTATTTTTCGACAGTGATGCTAAGAATGAACCAACTGTTCACCTTGATTTTAATTTAATAAAGGAGTGATCGCCCGGTATTTAATTAGGCGGGGTGTCACAATTGTCTCTATTTTGGATGTATATTTGCATTATCTCTATTTTATTTGGATATATGATGCTTGAACAGGTACAACGTTCCTATAACAGGTAAAAATATACTTCTGGGCAGTGGAAGTGGCCAAACTTCCCAGCAGATTTTTTTCCAATTCTGTCCAGAATTGTCACGGTCAATGACCGTGATAATTTTTTAACCATTGTCACGGGCTTGTCACGGTCATTAGCCGTGATAAACTTGTCAAGTTCAAGGACCGTTACATGACCGTGACAATTCTAGCGAACTTGTCACGATAAATGACCATGACAAGTCCTTGACAAACAAAGTTGTCACCCCGTCGAATTGTCACGGTCATTGACCTTGACAAATTGAACTTGTCAAGGTCAAAGACCGTGACAATTCGACAAATTTGGTGTAGTGAATATATAACGATTCTAAGACCATCTTTTCGGGAGTCACCCCACTGGATACGCCCCTAAATAGCTATCATCTTCCAGGGCCTATCACCAAGACAACCTGGGCATCCTAAATCGCGTCGCGTGGGAAGAGGCCATATACCTTCGACAGTGAATCATAACCATACCCGGAATTACCTTACTTCGAATAAAATAATATCACAATATAACAACCGGTCCTATGGCCGAGGACTATATTCACCCTGCGTTCATTATCCAGGGAACATCACCTCATGCGCGTAACTTTCCTTGTGATAGCATTTAGAGAGGTATGTATATGCAAATCAATATTTTCACAAAATATGCCAAATTAAAATGTACATTACGTTATATCCAGAGCCATTTGTGTTTAACAGCGTGTAGGTACCCAGAATTTAGGACCATGGGCCTGGACGAGTAGCCCAGTTCTGGCGGCCCAAAATCCAGGCCCTCTATCTTTCATATTAACCCGGTCTCTCCCCACGATCCCATGAAGAGAAGTTATAGGGGAGCACAATCCCATGAAGGGAAAGGATAGGGAAGATGGCTAATATGAAGGAACCCATCATCTCCACTAACGAGCATACACATGTATAAATTAAACCCTAGGTCCGGGGCAAAGGACAAGTTGTATTCTCTGTACCTATTCTTCAGAATATAGAGAAATAATACTGACTGCACCATCGTGGACGTAGGCACATCTTTGCTGAACCACGTACATCTGCTGTTGTGTGATTGGCATTTTATTTATCCTTTCTTGGTTATTACCTCTTTCATATTTATTTGTGTTGCATAATAATTGTCACCACAATTGACGCCGTCTGTGGGAAGCGTTCATCTTTCCCTGAGAAGAGCCCACACCAAGAAAAAATCTAAGATGTCTGGTCACAGCAGCAACGCTCCTCAAGCAGGAGATATTCAGGAGCCACCTGCTCCTCGCAGGATTAGGTCTGAAGTCCGACGTTCAGATCAAGGGGCTCGCTTAGAAAGGCCATCCTCAGAAGAAAGTCAAGGACCAGCAAGGTCCACGCAGATATCCAGATTGATCGATGCATACGAGGCAAGGATCCACGAGTAGAGGGAGTCTTCTCGCAGATATGAGGCTGAGAATGCTCGCTTGAAAAGAAGACTAGAAAAACTGGAGAAGGAACTACGTCCTGATACCAGGAGACGCCCCTATCGCACTCCTAGCCCTCAGGCGAGCAAATCTCGCAGCCGAGGAAGGAGCCCTAGGCGGTAATATCAAGGGGACGAAGGTGGCGACTCAGACGACGACCTCCGCGAACAACTAAGAAAAGCTCGCCGCTACCAGAGCCCTGCTCGCAGCGACGACAACATACGGAACCTGGTCCGCAGAGAAATGGACCAACATCTAGCTCACCGCGGCGCCAGGTCGACCATAAAACTCGCCAGGAGAGCCCTCAAAACCCAGATGAAATCACCCTTCACGAGGGAAATTAAAGAGGAAGAGGCTCCCAAAAATTTTGCCATTCCAAGGTTCAAGATTTACGACGGGAAGACTGATCCCATTGATCATGTCAGGCAGTACCGACAGGCCATGACCCTCTGGAATCACCGAGATGCACTGATGTGCCGTATTTTCCCCTCGAGCCTCCATGACGTGGCCCAGAAATGGTTCGAGAAACTCCCTCACCGATCCATCAGAAATTTCAAATCCCTGGCCGAGCTCTTTATGACCCGGTTCATCACCAGCAGCTCCCATCCCAAAAGGATGGATGCTCTATTAACAATGAAGAAAACGCCTCAGGAGACACTCCGAGACTACGCAAAGAGGTACTGGGAGTTATTCAACAAGGTCGAGGACTGCGCGGAAGAAGTGGCAGTGGCTTCATTCAAAATTGGGCTACCTAGCTCTTCCCTCCTTTACCAGTCCTTGACAAAGAAGGAAGCTACGACCATTGACGACCTGATGGCCCGGATTGAGAAATACGCAAAGGTGGAAGATGTCACCCGCCTTAATGTAGGAGAAAACGGTCGAGCCAAGCTCACTACCAAGGGAAGTGAGAAAGTTGAGAACCAGAAAAAAGTAGGAAGGAGTGGGGGCAAGAATGGCTCCAAAAACGGAAGGAACCCTGACGTTACAAGATCGTTCCAGGCGGTCAACACCGTCTTCAAAGAACCAATTTATAAAATTCTCGCGAAGATTAAGGATGAGCCGTTCATCAAATGGCCCCGAAAAATGGGAGGAGACCCCTCTCTAAAAGAAACAATGCGTTAAGATGCACTTTCCACAAAGAGGGAGGGCATAAGACCGAGCACTGCAAGGCTCTTAAGTCCCACCTCGAGGAGTTGGCCCAGTCCGGACATTTGAATGACTTTGTGGAAAAGAAGGTAGAGAGAGTGACTGCCCACAAAGAGCCGAAACCCGACAACGTATTGGAAGATGACGCCGGACACGAATTCGCAGTAATCCACGGAGTATCTGGTGTTAAGAAAATCCAGGGTAACTCAGCTCGAATGGAGGTAAAGAAACTGATAACGGTAATGCAAGCTTTTCAGATTGATCCAGCAAAATCACAGCCAGGAAAACGTCGGCGAGCAAAGGACATCAACTACAACAAGCATATTGTTTTCACGGATGAAGATCTTGTGGGAGTAAGGACCCCACATCATGATGCCTTAGTCATTACACTCAGGATAGCCAACTTTGACATCGACAGGCTGCTCGTCGATCAAGGAAGCTCATCCGAAGTAATGTACATCGACATGTTCCGAAAATTGAAGTTGAACATCTCCGACCTAAAGGGAACCACTGTCCCTCTGGTCGGCTTCGCTGGGAAGATGACCATGCCTCTGGGCAAAATAATATTGCCAGTGCGCGCTGGAAATGTTTCCAAGATGATCGAATTCTTGGTGGTCGACATCGATTCACCGTATCAAGCCATCCTCGGCAGGGGATGGCTTCATGCAATGACGGCAGTCTCCTCGACCTACCACCAGAAACTCAAATATGTCACCGAGCGGGGAGTAATGGAGATACATGGCGACCAGGCGATGGCAAGGAAGTGCTTCATAGCTGCCATCCGACCAAAGCCAGAGAAAAGAGCCGTTCAAACCAGCGAGAAAGTGGAGGAAGGTGCGATTCCTTCCAAATAGAAATTAAAATATGGAAGGCCTGGAGTGGAAGAGACCAGGCTCCTCCCCTCCGAGCGTGTCGTCGAGGACCTGGTAGAAGTGACGGCTAGAGAAGGCGACAACAGCAGAGTCTTCCTGATCGGAACCTCACTCACTGACCAAGAGCAAAAGGATTTGTCAACCTTACTCAGAAGCAACATAGATGTTTTCGCTTGGGAACCCTATGAGCTGCCAGGAATCGATCCCAATATGGTCTGCCATCAGTTGCACGTCGATCCCACATTCAAGCCGATAGCGCAGAAGGCACGACGAACTGCTCCCGAGAAGGCCAGAGCAATAGAAAAAGAAGTCGAAAAACTGCTGGATGCGGGGTCCATACGGGAAGTGCAATTCCCCAAATGGTTATCCAACCCAGTGGTAGTTCCGAAAAGCAATGGGAAGTGGAGAGTTTGCATAGACTTCACTGACCTCAATAAAGTCTGCCCCAAGGATAGCTTCCCTCTTCCGAAAATAGACCAACTAGTAGACGCCACCGCAGCTCACGAACGAATGAGTTTCCTGGACGCATACTCAGGATATCACCAGATTCCCCTGTATGCCCCGGATCAGGACAAAACGGCGTTTGTCACGACGGTTGGTTTATACTGTTACAAGGTCATGCCTTTTGGGCTAAAAAATGCAGGGGCAACCTATCAGCGGCTAGTTACTAGAATGTTCAAGAATCAAATGGGAGACACAATGGAGGTCTACATCGACGACATGCTCATCAAGAGCAAGGAGAAGGAAAATCACCTCTCAGACCTGTCAAGTACCTTCGAAATCCTCAGGAAGTACCGAATGAAACTCAACGCGAGCAAGTGTTCCTTCGGTGTCCAGTCAGGAAAGTTTCTGGGGTATTTGGTCAGCAAGCGAGGAATAGAGGCTAATCCGGACCAGATTGATGCAATCAAAAGAGTGAAACCTCCTCGCACCGTCCGAGATGTACAGAAGCTCACTGGAATGCTCGCTGCTCTAAATCATTTCATTTCTAAATCCTCCGAGAGATGCAAGCCCTTATTCCAGCTCTTAAAAGGCAGCAAAACAGTAGAATGGACCCCAGGTTACTCACGAGCATTAGACGAGCTCAAGTCCTACCTAAGCTCTCCACCATTGCTCGTCATACCACAGCAAATGGACTCTTTGTACCTCTACCTCTCTGTATCCAGTCATACTATCAGCTCAGCGCTAATGTGTGAAGTTACAGGAATCCAACATCCAGTCTATTACGCGAGCAAAACCTTATTAGATGCCGAGCAACGCTACCTACCATTGAAAAAGCTCGCATTCGCCCTAGTAATGGCCTCGAGGAAACTGAAGCATTACTTCGAAGCTCATACTATCATCGTCCTCACATCACACCCCCTCAAGGTTGTCCTAAGGAAGGCGGATTTATCGGGCAGACTGTCTAAATGGTCAGTCGAGCTCGGACGATTTGACATCCAATTTCAACCAAGGACAGCTATCAAGGGTCAAATCCTTGCTGATTTCATAGCTGAATTCACAGGCGAAGAACCCTTCGACCAGCCTAAGCCAACAGAACGGAACAACCAGGCTACAGGGGAAAGCTGGAAACTATTCGTTGATGGAGCCTCCAACTCAAAGGGGGCAGGGGTAGGAATTGTTCTCATCACTCCAGAAAATACAGTCCTTGAGCAAGGAATCAGGCTGGGATTTGCAGCCTCCAACAACGAAGCAGAATACGAAGCCTTAATAGCAGGTCTCCAAATGGCACAAACTCTGGGAGCAAAGCATTTGCTGGTATTCGGAGATTCGCAACTATTTTCCAATCAGATAAGTGGAGACTATAACGCGAAGGATGAGAGAATGGCAGCCTACCTCTCCTTGGTAAAAAACTTAATGACGAGCTTTGAAGAGATCAACATCCAACAGTTTCCCAGGGGGAAAAACAGCCACGCTGACGCCTTAGCAGCCCTAAGCTCGGCAGTTGATTCTAGCCTTAAAAGGATCATCCTTATTGATTTCCTCAATTGCCCCAGCATTTACCCCAACTACGAGCTGACAAAAGCAAAACCAATACTCCAATTGGAATCAGCCCCCAGCTGGATGGATCCCTTGAAAGACTATTTAAAGAACGGAACGCTCCCAGAGGACAAGAGAACTGCCCACCAGATAAGAGTCAAAGCTGCTCGCTTTCACTTATCCACAGGAGGCGACTTGTATAAAAGATCTTTCTCCGGCCCCTACCTTAGGTGCGTCCACCCAGGAGATGTCAAAGTCATACTTCACGAGCTTCACGAAGGAATCTATGGAAGCCATGTCGGAGGAAGGTCTCTAGCCTTCCGAGCAATGAAGGAAGGTTATTGGTGGCCATACATGCAAAAGGACTCCGCAGTATATGTCCGCAAATGCCTAAAATGCCAACTTCACGCTCCCATGGTCCACCAGCCCGCCAACGAATTATAATCCCTGACTAGTCCCTGGCCCTTCGCCCAGTGGGGAATGGACATCGTGGGACCACTGCCCACCGTTGCCGGCAATCGAAAATACCTGTTGGTTGCAACTGATTACTTTACCAAGTGGATTGAGGCGGAACCACTGGCGAACATCTGAGATGCTGACATGATGAGGTTCATATGGAGAAATATAATCACTCGATTCGGAATCCCCAGAACCATTATCACTCATAATGGAACACAGTTCGAGAGTGGCCCTTTTCAGGACTTCTGCGACAAACACGGGATCAGGCACCACTTCAGCTCGGTGGCCTATCCCCAAAGCAACGGACAAGCTGAAGCTTCCAACAAGACAGTGATCGCTGGATTGAAGAAGCGGTTAGAACGAGCCAAAGGCGCGTGGACAACCGAGCTACCGCATATCCTATGGGCATACAGAACGACTCCTAGGCGATCCATAGGAGAAACGCCATTCTCACTAGCATATGGTATGGAGGTGGTAATCCCACTAGAAGCAGGATTGCCTACAATGAGATCCGACCTTGTCGAGCAAGGCGAGAACGATCAGGCTTTGCTCGCTGAACTCGACCTGGCCGACGAGCGCAGGGAACTTGCCCTAGTAAAACTAGCAAGCTATCAGCAACAGCTCGCGAAGCACTACGGCAAAAGGGTCAATCCGAGGAAATTCAAAGTTGGGGACTATGTTCTAAGAAAGGTCCTGGGCAACACAGTGAAGCCATCAGACGGTAAACTGGGACCGAACTGGGAAGGACCTTATAAGATAATTAGAGACGACCTGCGAGGTGCCTATCATTTGAAAACGATGGAGGGCAGAGAGATACCACGAGCATGGAACGCAGCTAATCTCAAAAAATTCTATTTTTAAGAGTTCTATTGTTAGATCTTTTTATTACTCATTATGTGAAAGTACAGTTCATTTCTCAATTCACCAATGAAAATCTCTCAGTTGATCCCTCTCTAACTAGTAACAATTATATCTTATTACACATCCTTTCCAAATCATAGGCATAATGGATGACATAGCAGGGGAACACCCCTCCTCAGGTCATCGTCATGAAGCACGACAGACCTCTTAGCATTGCCCATGGCAATATATGAAGCCCTACAGAGTATTTTTAGGCATCAAACCTACTTTGGTTAAACAAAATCCTGACCGGATGAAGACATCCAATACCAGGTGTGTCCTCGCCAATTGCCCTACTTAGGCCTAAGGGAGTGTGACGACACGACCTAAAAGGTAAAGGGAGGGCACAATGGTATTCTTATACTGGACTGGGCGGACACTCACATGACAAAATAAAAAGGATTGTAAAGCTGCAAAAATATAAAAGGATTGGATGAACACGTTTAGTCGGCAAAATTGCCCAACACTCGAACTTTTCATTAATCTTTTATATTTACAAACAATGATAGTACATGTTTAGTCGGCGAAGCTCGCCCAAAGCCTTTACAATTATTAAAAAGGATTGCTCAAGGAGGTGGAAGCCTCCGAGCAAGATAATCAGCAACTTTAGCTCTCCTTCCATCATCAGGAGCAGGGGCGAGCTCCTCCACGACCTCATTTGCGTCCAATTCCAATAATCGCCGGGGAATAGCATCAATGGGGATCCATCGATCATCCCGCCTGAATGGATTGGGCATCAGAGAAGAGGAGGACATCTCGTGTCGATACCACAACGTCGAGTTCCTCGGGACCTGCAGCTCTTTGAGGGCACTCAACCACCCCCTGATGAAGGATAGCTCCTCGAACTTTGATAGTCTCGTCGGAGCTTCCAGCCAGCCTTGATCGTAGCCATCGGACCACACTTGTCGAGGACCGTTCTTGAACAAATGCGGTAGATGGGTGACGTCCCTCTGGAGCCCAGCAGCAGTCACATAAGCTCGTCGAATATCGCCGCGCAGATCCTCCATTTCCCTCTCACGTTGTTCCTCGGATTCCCTATTCCTACCCCTGACACTCCTACCAGCACGCGGGAGGGGAGGCCGAGCAGCTCGCGATGAAGAAGAGCCTTGTAGGACTGTCGAAACGATGCTCGGCGAATGCTCCTTAAGCCTTAGGACTTCCCTCCTCAAGTCTTCATTCTCCTGCTGCAGGAACCCCCCAACCTGGTTAATCTCGGTGGCCTCCAGCAACCTTGCTCTCAGTGCACTGACTTCTTCTTACACTGAAGCACCAATTTCTTTCATCTCCTGGAGCCTGTCCTTCAACTTGGCCACTAGCTCGGACTGATCCTTATATTTCTGGTTCCTTGACTTAGCAAACCTGCAAAGTCTAGCAAAGGCCTGGCGAACTGCAGGGCTTGCATTAGGACCGAGAGTCCTACCTAGTTGGGAGGTAACAGGAATATAGTCATCCACATCAACCAACTACAAGTAAAAGAAAGAGAAAAGAAAGAGATCAGCATAAACAAAAATGAAGTCTTTTCATTAATAAGGAACGAGGTTACATCAGATTGAAAAATAAAAAATTACAAAGCAGCCCTATCAATTAGCAACCTCGGGTGGCCCAGAGGTAGATGGTCCCTTGTCCTTATCAGCATCAGCAAGGGCATTACCCTCTGCAGGGGTGTCCTCTGTCCTCTCGACCAAAGGAGCGTCAGTAGAAGTCGCCTGAGAGACAGGATCAGTGCCTTCAGCAGTTGGGGCTGGGTCCTCATCTACGACTGGCTTTGGCCCTGGATCGTGCTCGTCAAAGAGTGGGGATGCAACGTCCACCCCAGCAGCCACGAGAGCCTTATTCCACCCTTTCTTAAAGTTCAGACGGCTGATATAGCCTATCTGAACCTCAGCGTCCTCATACGCAGCATCCCAGCCAGAGTTGTACGAGTCTTCCATAAGGGTGGATGATTGGGTTTTCTCCGCCTCCAGTTGCTCGGCGAGAACACTGTTCTTCTCTGCAGGGTCTAGCTTGCTCGAGCACACCAGGTCATAAGCCTTCCTCAGCTCGCCAAGCTCCCTAACCGCATCATCTCTCTCGCGAGCAGAATTAACAAGAGCCAGGTCAGATGAAACTCGAGCTGCATCAGCAGCCTTCAGGTCGGCCTCCAGCTGAGAACCCCTGGCTACCAGAGCAGATTTTTGCTGTTCCAGCTCACCATTCCTCCTCATCAGCTCGTCGCGAGAGCGATAAAGCACGGCAAAGTCGGTCACAAACTGCAAACAACAAGGGAGGGATCAAGAAGAAGAAACCATCAAAACTTGTTAAAAGAAATTGAGAATCAGAAGAGAACTTTACCAAGGCAAGCCTCTGGCTAGCTTGCAGAGCCAGTTGATCGGACCCCAACGCCCTCTCGCGATCTGCAGGAAGGACTGCTCTCTCGAGCAGCGCAGGGGCAAGCTGAGGAGAGATGGCCACCGAAGCCCCCTTAGGCAAGGCAGACACCGGGACCAGGGCTTGACCAGTTTTGGTCCTCAATTCCATCTTCCTCCTCTCCTCCTCTTTTTCTCTTTCCATTCTCTTTCTCTCCTCCACTTTCTTCTTCTCTTCCACCTTCTTCCTCTCCTCCTCTCTCTTCTTCCTCTCTTACTCCTGAGAAGAAGGCCTAGAAACAGTAACTATGACCCCAGAGGCAGTCTTCGGTTTCTTGGACCTCTGTACAAGGAGCACGTCATCATCATCATCGTCATCTCTGATCAAATTCTTCCTGGGAGGCATCTCTTCACCAGAACTACTGGAAGTGATCGACGATTCTTGAGCTTCAGAATTCTCCTCATAATTAGAAGAACTGTTACCGACAGAGCTCCCTCCACCAAGATTACCGACAGGCTCACTTTCAGAGCTCCTCTCCTCTTCGTCCAACTGGATTAGCTCGACAGTAGTCTCTTCGAGAGAAGCAAACTCTGAAACACTATCCACAGGTCGTGCTAGGAAGCTGGAACCCACGTTCTTATATTCTAACAAGAAAGCGGCAAATCTGGGATGCTCACCGTCACCCAAGGGCTCTCTGATGTTCCAAGCTTTAACCAACTCAGAAATTCGGACCTCGCTGAGAGCAGGTTCCACGTTCTTTGACCTCGCTGTAAAAGAAAACGCAGAAAGGGGTTAGAAAATTCATAAGTCAGCAGAGTTTGAAGCAACAGTACCAATATCTACCTATATATTCTTCCCCATAAAAGGGAACAGTGAATCTTTCAGATCTTGACCCTTCAGATTGGGGAGAGAACTGCCAATTCCTAACAAGAAAACCTTCCTGCCAGTAGTCCTTATGGGAATCAGGTAGATTTACTACCAATACCCTATCAGGGCTCCTAGCTTTGAGGTACAGGACACCTGAACTAGTTCGATAAAAGGAGTAACAAAAGCAGACCTCAGCAAGACCTAACCTTGTGTCGTACAATTGATTTATCCTATGCACGCCATTCACTATTTTCCATACATTGGGCGAACATTGTGCAGGTACAATACCAAAATAGCTAAAGAAATGCAGAAACAGATCATTAGGAGGAAAGGTAAGTCCCCCCTGGGAGAGCAACAAAACGTGAATCCAATGTGCATCCTCTATGTCCCTAACGTTCCTAGGAGGCGAGGCACAACACTCAATCTCTACCCACTCAGGAATGTTGTAGAATTTTCTAAACTCCGTGACTGACCTATTTCCAATCTTCGCCATTGGAAAAATACAAGAAAAAACCAAAGGGAAAATACAAAGAGCACGAGAAACTTACAAGACAGAAGATCAGGTCAAATGGCGAAGAAGCAACGAGAGTAGAGATCGAAAGCAGAAGGTATAAAGCGTAAGAGTTCTCAGAAGATAGAAGATTGCTGGAAAAGCTGAAGCGACGAAGAGAAATGTGCCTTATCCCAACAAGCCTTCAATTCTAATCATAGCGCACGGATAGCGAAGCGGGTGCCGCCAAAACAACTTCACAGTTTTCAAAGAATCACAAATCAGCCATAATGGCCGATCATTTAAATTCATTGGACCCATACACATGGCCCAACAAATTTAGGGGCAATTGTAGGTACCCAGAATTTAGGACCATGGGCCTGGACGAGTAGCCCAGTTCTGGCGGCCCAAAATCCAGGCCCTCTATCTTTCATATTGACCCGGTCTCTGCCCACGATCCCGTGAAGAGAAGTTATAGGGGAGCACAATCCCATGAAGGGAAAGGATAGGGAAGATGGCTAATATGAAGGAACCCATCATCTCCACTAACGAGCATACACATGTATAAATTAACCCTAGGTCCGGGGCAAATGACAAGTTGTATTCTCTGTACCTATTCTTCAGAATATATAGAAATAATACTAAATGCACCATCGTGGACGTAGGCACATCTTTGCTGAACCATGTACATATGTTGTTGTGTGATTGGCATTTTATTTATCCTTTCTTGGTTATTACTTATTTCATATTTATTTGTGTTGCATAATAATTGTCACCACACAGCGGAAAACTCAACGTCCAATTATCTTCATATTAATCTCCATGAATTAACGACAACCCTATAAGCCATCAAGTGATAATACCTCATATAAATCTCTAAAACTCCAAAACTAGGTAAACCTACTTTCCCCTAGTCCTAGGCTAGTTTACTAAATAAAGAAACTACTTTAACATCCATTATATAGCCCCCGAAATGAGCCGGATTACCCCCTTCTAATCTAGGGTATTCATATTCCTAATACAAGACTCTAATACTCAATATTACTTTATAATAGAAGGTTCCTAGGCCTTAAACCTAAAAGAAATGGCTAGAAACTAAGCTAGAAAAATATCCTAAAACAGCAGGATTTTCGAATCGATTCGCCCTGTCCGAATCGATTCGGCCTAGCCAAATCGATTTGGTCAAGAGGACCGATCTTTTTGCATGTTTGCCGAATCGATTCGGTCAGTTCGAATTGATTCGCCCAGCACATACACGTAGCCTACCATTTTAGCGAATCGATTAGCTATGGGCGAATCGATTCTCCTAGGCCAGATTGCCCAATTTCGGCTATGGGTCTTAGGAACCCTAAATTTCCCCAAACTCATTTCTCTTCCATTTTTGCCAACATCATCCATCACTAATCCCACCAAAACAATCCTACATAACCACTAACTAAAATAACCAACACAAATTCTATCTAAAATAATGTTTAAGGGTTTAAACACCAAAAATTCATAAAAACCCATAATTATTCAATTCTTCCAAATACACAACTATCACTACAATTTATCCACATTAAATCATAAATTTTCAAGTTAGAAACTTGCCTTAAGGTTGTAATCTCAGATTTTCTTCTAGTAGCAACAAATACAAAGCCCAAATCTTCAATTCTCTTCCCTTTTCTTCTTTTCTCCCAATTTCTCTCTCTCTCTCTCCAGGTTTATGACATAAAAATGAGGATATAATGTTGTTGGAAGACTTAAATGTCCATTAACACTAAATTTCCATCTATAAATGTTACTACACCATTAAAATAACTCGCAACAACATAATTAAGTCATAACCAGTCAAAAGTACCTGGAACCCAAAAATACAACATGGTACTTATTTTGACTATTTCGACTATTTTCGGACTAACCGCGCCCTCTAAATTGGCATCCGGGATAACGTAAATTATTTCATGTCCCAACATCATTTTAAATCATAACCATTTCTTTAGGCACAACGACACAATAAAATATAATATGATGTTATTTACATACACTTAACAGTAAATATGCAGAACTCAGTAAACATTATCTCTGAAATCACTTAAAATAATATTTACTCCAACTTCTATTATTTTATATAATTAACCCGTATGGCAATTTAATATAAAAATAATTTCTAAAAAATAAGAGGTATTACATACTCCCCCCCCCCCCCCCCCCTTATAAGGGAATTTTGCCCTCAAATTTAGGCATACCTTGTAAAAAGAGGTGCGGATACTTCTCTCGAATATCGTCCTCATGCTCCCATGTCGATTCCTCGGCGTTGTGATGTTCCCATTGAACCCGAACCGAGGGCACCACCTTCGACCTTAGCTTGCGCTCTTCGTGATCTAAGATTGCAACTAGTTGTTCCTCGTATGAAATATCGGGTTGCAATTCGATATCAACCCAAGGAATATGCCAGTGAGCTCCGTCACACTTTTATACTTCTTCAAGGATGAAACATGAAACACATCATGAATTTGTTGTAGGCGTTCCGGCAAGGCGAGTTGATATGCTACGGGGCCTACCTTTGCAATGATGGGAAAATGACCTACATAGCGAGATGCAAGCCTGCCTTTCTTCCTAAATCGCATTATGCCCTTCATTGGTGACACCCGTACTAAAACTTGGTCTCCCACCTCCAATTCCACATGCCTTCTATTCGCATTGGCATAACTCTTTTGACGGTCTTGAGCGATTCGGATGCGGTTGCGAATGAGCTCAATCATGGAAGAGGTATCTTGAATCATTTCATGTCTAAGAAGCTTATTATCTCCTACTTCCAACCAATAAATAGGTGATCTACATAGCCGGCCATATTATGCTTCATAAGGTACCATACCTATTGTAAATTCAGATGAATTATTATAAGCAAATTCGACCAAGGGAAGGTATTGCTCCCATCCTCCTTTGAAGTCAAGTACGCACATTTTAAACATGTCCTCCAACATCTGGTTGACTCTTTTCGTCTGCCCATCTGTTTGCGGGTGGTAGGATGTACCCAACTTCAATTCGGTCCCCATTGCTTCTTGGAAACTTCGCCAAAAATTGGACACAAAAATCTTGTCTCGGTCGGAGACTAAATTGATGGGAACCCCATGGAGTCTCACAATCTCCGCAATAAATAGCCGCGCGTAACGAGCCGTATTGTAATATGTACGTACCGGTAAGAAATGTGTCGACTTGGTCAGATGGTCGACAATAACCCAAATGGAATCATGACCATTTTGTGACCTTGGCAATCCCGTGATGAAATCCATCGAGATACTTTCCCACTTCCATACCGATATTTCTAACGGTTGTAGCAGTCCCGTTGGTCGCTGGTGGTCTACTTTCACCAATTGACAAGTAGTACACTGGGAAATAAATTATGAGGTGTCCCTTTTTATACCCGCCCACCAATATTGACGACGCATGTCTTGGTACATTTTGTCTCCACTCGAATGTACTGTAAATCTGGACCCATGAGATTCAGTCATTACGACACGCCTTAAATCTCTCTCATCCGGGACAATAAGTCTCCCGTGAAAACGTAGCCCATCTTCTGAACTTATAGTGTAGGACTCCACTCCCTCAGTTAATACCTGGTGTATTCGATATTGGCAATATTTGTCCCTTCCTTGAGCTTTCACTACTCTTGTCACAATCGAAGGCGTAACGGTCAACACTGACATAAACGCCCTTGCTACAGCATCCTCCTGGCTAAGTTCTTTACATTTAACCTTCCATACCTTCGCTAACTCCCCCTCGGGTTTCCAACTCAGCGCATCCGCAACCGCATTATCCTTGTTTGGGTGATAATGAATATCAAATTGATTGTCTTTCATAAACTCCAACCATCGACGTTGTCGCATGTTCAAATCCTTCTGCGAGAATAAATATTGCAACAATTTGTGGTCCGTGAAAAGACTAAACTTCTCCCCCAGAGGCGAACACTACCGCAATAAGCTCTAGATCATGTACGGGATAATTCTTCTCATAGGGCTTTAGCTTACGAGATGTATAAGCAATAGCCTAATGCTCTTGTTGTAACACACCTCCCAATCCTTGCAGAGACGCGTCAGTAAAGACCAAATAGTCCCCGACCTTGGTAACGTGAAAGAAAATGTTCCTAGGCCTTAAACCTAAAAGAAAATGGCTAGAATCTAAACTAGAAAAATATCCTAAAACAGCAGGATTTCCGAATCGATTCGCCCTGTCCGAATCGATTTGGTCTTGAAAGCGAATCGATTCGGTCAAGAGGGCCGATCTTTCTGCATGTTTGCCGAATCGATTCGGTCAGTCCGAATCGATTCGCCCATCACAGACCTGTAGCCTACCATTTTAGCGAATCGATTCGCCTGGGCCAGATTGCCCAATTTCTGCTATAGGTCTTAGGAACCCTAAATTTCCCCAAACTCATTTCTCTTCCATTTTTGCCAACACCATCCATCACTAATCCCACCAAAATAATCCTACATAACCACTAACTAAAATAACCAACACAAATTCGATCTAAAACAATGTTTAAGGGTTTAAACACCAAAAATTCATCAAAACCCATAATTATTCAATTCTTCCAAATACACAACTATCACTACAATTTATCCACATTAAATCATAAATTTGCAAGTTATAAACTTGCCATAAGGTTGTAATCTTGGATTTTCTTTTGGTAGCAACAAATTCAAAGACCAAATCTTCAATTCTATTCCTTTTTCTTCTTTTCTCCCAATTTCTCTCTCTCTCTCTCTAGTTTTAAAACATAAAAATGAGGATAAAATGTTGTTGGAAGACTTAAATGCCTATTAACACTAAATTCCATCTATAAACGTTACTGCGCCATTAAAATGACTCGCAACAACATAATTAAATCATAACTAGTCAAAAGTATCCGAAACCCAAAAATACAACATGGTACTTATTTGGACTATTTTCGGACTAACCACGCCCTCTAAATTGGCATCCGGGATAACATAAATTATTTCATGTCCCAACATCATTTTAAATCATAACCGTCTCTTTAGGCACAGCGACGCAAGAAAATATAATATGATGCTATTTACATACACTTAGCAGTAAATATGCAGAACTCGGTAAACATTATCTCTTAAATCACTTAAAATAATATTTACTCCAACTTCTTTTATTTTATATAATTAACCCGTATGACAATTTAATATAAAAATAATTTCTCAAGAATAAGGGGTATTACAAAGGGATGGCGGCCGAGCAACAAGAATCTTCTAGTAAGAGCCCAGAATTGAAGGATGAAGAAAGAAAGAACCAGATATTCCATAAAGGGATTTTGTCCGACCAAGGGTTTGATGATAATATCCCCACATGGAATTTATACGTTGATGGTTCCTCGTGCACAACAGGCTGCGGAGCTGGAATAATTCTTAATAGCCCAGATGGACTAGACATAGAATATGCTATGCATTTCCAATTCAAAGCTTCCAACAATGAGGCTGAGTACGAAGCCGTAATCATGGGCCTCAGCTTAGCTAAATCATTGAATACAGAGCAAGTAATGGTGTTCAGTGATTCGCAACTAGTGATGAATCAGATGCCCAATCTTTACACATCAAAAAGAGAGTTCATGTCAAGGTATCTAGCTAAAACGATGGAGATTGTATCCAATTTTGCAGTTATCCAAGTGATCAGAATACCAAGACTGGAGAATGCAAGGGCAGATGTACTAGCTCGATCAGCCTCAGCTACTCGTACCGAGCTACGAAGAACAATTTCTATTAAGATACTCGCCAGTAGAAGTATCGATGAAGATTTGATTGTGAAGTTTATCACTTTTGATATGTGACCTTCCTAGATGGATCCCATCAGGGCTTATATCGAAGAAGGCATTTTAACAGTCCACCAACTTACAGCCAAAAGGTTGAAGTTTAAAACTGCTAGATATGTCATGAATAATGAAGTTTTATACAGAAGAGGTGTGATCGCAGGTCTGCAAATATGTGTTCACTCGGTAGAAGTTCAAGATCTAATAGAGGAAATTCATGAAGGATCTTATGGAGCTCACGTAGCAGGTCGAACTCTTTTGCAGAGAATAACTATGCAGGGGTACTACTGGCCAACAATGCACACTGTACAGCTTATGCCAAGAAATGCGACAAATGCTAGCGATTTTTTACTATACGAAGAACTCATCAGGCACTGGTGATGCCAATCACTTCACTTTGGCCATTTACTATGTGGGGAATAGACTTAATCGGGCATCTGCCAACTACAAGAGGGCGATTCAAATATTTGGTGGTCACTGTTGATTATTTCACAAAATGGGTAGAAGTTGAACCTCTCATCGATATGGAATATGAAAAGGTCTATCAATTCATATAGAAGAATATTATTTGCAGATATGGTCTACCGCAGACTTTTATCACTGATCGTGGTACCCAATTTGATAATGAGGAGTTCGCTACGTACTGTCTACAGTCTAACATTTAAAAGATCCACTCTGCTTCAGGTCATCCCCAAAGTAACGGGCAAACGGAAGTGACAAACAGAACTTTGTTGAACGGGTTGAAGAAAAGATTGGATGTTGCGAAAGGTAATTGGATCAACAAGTTTCATTATGTGTTATGGGCTTATCGAATAACCCCCGGAACAGCAACTGGGGAATCTCCTTACATGTTAGGCTTTGGAAGTGAAACAGTTATACCCGCTGAACTAGGCTTGCCTACTCACAGGGTGCTTAATTTCAATTCTCCAATAAGAGATTTTATGAGAAGCTTAGATTTGGACATGCTTGAGGAAGTCATAGAAGACACAACAATCCAAAATGCAACTTATCAGCGAAGGACTACCATGTTCTACAATAAAAGGGTCAGGAAGTGTGATCTCAAGGCAGGAGATTACGTGCTCAAGAAAGTCATTCAGAAGCACAATAAGTTAGAAGCCAACTGGCATGGGCCCTATCGTGTCACAACTGTTGTTCGACCTGGAACCTATAGAATAGAAACTCTAGAGGGGGAAGAATTCAAAAATGCTTGGAATGTTGAGCACCTGCGAAAATATTACCAGTAATATAGATTCACATGTACTCAATTATTTCGATAAACATGATAATTTCCCCATATTTCTTTCGAGTTAAATTTTTTCAGAGTACTAGTGCTACACACTAAACACTACACTTGAACTTTATAGTAATATCAAACACCAATTAAGGTTGGTTGGCATCAACAAGATACACCAATTAAGGTTGGTCGATATCAGCAACCACCAACTAAGTTTGGTCGTAGTATCGACAACCACCAACTAAGGTTGGTCAGCATATCAACAACCACCAACTAAGGTTGGTCGGCATCAAACCAATAATGTTGGCACAATAATCATACAAGGTAAGGCCTGTTTGATTATAGGTGATCTCAAGGGGAATCTAAAACTAGGCAAGAAGATGGGTAAAATATCCACTGCCTAGGAATCAAGACAATCTAGATAAGATTGTTATAACTAAGCAGCAACATAGGATGAAAATAATTCCACTACTTAGTCACTTATGGATGATAAGTCACTACAACGAGGCAAACATATGGGGCAAAGTTCCATTGTCTAGGCAATCAAATCAACATAGGGCAAATTGTCCCTTTATATATATATATATATATATATATATATATATATATATATATATATATACACATATATTTAGCAACAGAAAGATTAACAAGAAAAACATCATACAATTAATTTATTTCCAAGGAAATAGAATTACAAAAGATGATTTTTCATTTAATAATCACTAACTAAATACAACTAGCCTATTCTATTGGTTTTTTTCCTTCAGATTTAGGTACAGTTTCCATTCCAGCTGGGGGATCATCTAAAGCAAAAGAAGAATTAATAAAATTCAGATCTCGCAGCATTCTGGTATTGCTCGAACTTGGTCAGTCAAGCAGATGTGGAGGTCGGGATATCTCAAAATCTTCAGAAAGATTGTAATCACCAAGGTATTTGGAGATCAAACACTGAGGAATGGAGTTAACTGGAATCCAGCTAACATCCAGTTTACAAGGAGGCACTGACAGATCAAATAATCTGGGCTCATACCAATACCAAAGCTCTATTCCTTGTTCGACCTTCATCACAGTTAAGGCATTCAACTAACCCTACTTGTATCCCTCATTGTTTGATTGTTTTAATCGGGCATCAAGATGGCATAAGGCTTCATTATATCCCCCCATCCAAAACTCTATGGGCTGCTTGTGGAATTGATAAGTCAATCTCTCAACATGCTGATGAAGCCTTTTCACCAAGTTTTCCTTACTCTCCAACACAGAACTCTGGTTATAAAGTTGCTCGGTGAGACTTTGAATTTTCTGGGACATCTCAGTTAATGCTTGATTTTTTGCCTTCAGTTGAACAACTTGGTTTTTTAAGGACTGTTGAGTCCTAGTCTCTTCAATGTTGCTCCGACCAGTTCTTGCTCTACCCCGTGAGAAGGATGTAGGTTTGGATCATTTCAAAGCCTCTAATTCTTCTCTCAATGCAGCATTTTCAGTCTCCAAAAAAGAAAAGCCTTCATCATTGACTGAGACCAAAGTTCTAGAGGAAGAGGTAGATTTTAGTTGTCTCAACTCTTATCTCAAGGCATTATTTTCTTCTTCCAGCAACATAGCGATGTTTCTGTGATCTTCAATCTCAAGCTTTAGGACTCTCTCTCTCTTATAATGGGCTGAAATGAACTTGTCATAACCCCGATTAGTGCTCAACTATTGGTACTTTTCTTATAACCCTCATGCAGAAGAGCGATGACTTCCATGTGCTGAAGCTGAAGTTCTTAGATCATTATTTGAAGATCTTCAATCATTTCGTAGTAAGCCACATTATTTGCCATAGTACGATCCAGTAAACATTTTTAATATTGGTAGGCATCGATTACTCGTTTGGAGGCATCAGATCCAAGGATATCAACTATCTGTACCTGAGTGAAATCTGCACGACCAGCTTTGAAGTAGTCAGTAAATTTCTTCATCAACTCTGTATTAAGAGCTGATAATAGTTCCATCCTGGCAATAAACTAGCAAGGAAAAGTAAAAATGGATCAACAACAATACAGCTATAGTGGATAAATAAAGGAGAAACTTAGAATAAATAACAAAGTCCATTTTATTTATCACAAGAGAAGAGGGTACAACCAAAGTTACAACAAAAGGGAAAATAGAAAAATAAAACAAGGAAAGAGCCGAACAACTTTACACCTTCTCCTTATTCTCTACAACATCATCAGTCGACTTTGAGGAAGGAATTGGTTTCTCGGTGGGCAATCGATGTTGCTCGGTAGAAGGAGTTGCATGCTGGACTTGCTCAAAAGACTGAGAGATAGTAGCAATAAGTGTTTGTTCCACAACTAACAAGAAAGATTCATCAGATCCAGCGTCATCATCTTCTTCTTCTTCAATAGCAGAAGGAGGACCATGGATGTGTCTCTGAAATAATTCAAAATCTTCAGCAACATTCAACTCTTTCAAAGCGCTAGTCCATCCATCCCTGAAGAACTTTACACTTACATACTCCATCTGGGTAGAAGCAGCAGTTATAGATTTATTCCACACTTTGTCCCAACCAAAGCTAAAGGCTTTCTTCACAGCAGGTTTTCTCTTCACCCTCTGCGAGGAAGTATTTTCTCCAAGAAGCTCTTCGATAGACTTTACCTTCTCCTCAAGGTCTTTCTTACGCCGTTCAGCCTCTTCAAGCTTGCCCTCAACTTCCACCTTATTGGAAATAACAACCTTGCATTTCTCCTCTGCCTCGTTGGAAACAGTTAATGCTTCCTTGGCAGCTTCCTCAGCTTTCTGTTGAACTGTTTCAGCGGACTTGATTCTATTTTCCCAAGCAGCTCTGTCCTCTTCGTACTTTTATCGGGACTCCACAAAAGATTTTGAAAACCCATCAAGGGCTTCTTCCACTCCACTGGATGAAGTTAAAGACTTGATAACCTCATCCTTCTACAGGATATTATTAAAATACACCAAAAACTGCAAGAGAAAAGAAGCCCAAGTCAGAATATAAACATTGTACAAAGAGGTAAAATGGCAAATGTGATGACACTTACTGATGCAAGATGTTGGGTTGCCAAGTAAGTAACCTTCTCCCGAGGAGTAAAAGTCTCAACAACTCGACAGTCAGGAAGAGTCCCGAACTTGATCAATTTTTTGGCCAAGCCAAGAGCAATGAGAGCTGGAGTATTAACTCTCAAAGAAGGTACCTCAACCCCAGAAGGTTGGATAGTAACATCTACGGTCTTCTCAGCAATACCCCTTTTTAATCTTCTCAAAAGAGTAGATTCAATCAAAGGTGCTGTCACTTATTGAATAAGGACAACCCCTTTAATCAAAGGTGTTGCCTCTTTAGGGGCAACAAGGGGCTTCTTGCTGATATCCTTGGCGACTGTGACTGCTCCACCAGGTAGAGCAACATCCTTTTTCATGGTTCCTTTAGCTGGGACATCATCTTTGCTTTTCTTCGCCTTGTCAGCACCAGGGGCAACCTTGGCAAAGAGATCAGGCATTCTCCTTTTCTTCGTTATCAGGTCAATAATAGAAGTATGTGACACCCCGCCTAATTAATTACTGGGTGATCAGTCCTTAATTAATCAATTTCAGAATATCATGTTGGTTCAGATAATGCACCACTGTCGAAAACTTAAATTTTAATTTAATAAAACTAACCGCCTAATACTTAAAAAGGGTGATGTCCAAATTTTATCTTGCCATTAACTACTACCAAAATAACACTAATAAATACCATGCATCACAATATCATAAGTAAAGTCTGACTGAAGTAAAATAACTGTCTGTAGTAAAACATCTCTAGGAACAATCCCATACAATAAATCCAATAAAAGAAACCAAATCTAAGAGAGAATTTAAAACGACTAAATCTCTGAAAGTAAACATAAGTAAGGACGACATGTCCAACATAATGGAGAACTGAAAAGGAAAGAATGAGCTGAGTCGTCTACTAGTACTAATAATCTGTGACACCCCGACTAATTAAATACCGGGTAGCTACTCCTTTATTAAATTAATTCAAAATGCCAAGTTGGTTCAGTTAATAGCATCACTGTCGAAAACATTTAATCATTACTAACCACCTAGTATTTAAAAAGTAAGTTGTCAAATTTTAAATTAAATCTGATTAACATGCGATAAATGAAACGTAAAAGAGTAACATCACCATACACCATAAAGTCTCAATAAAGTAACCAACAAATAATAATAATAAGTCTGGAGGAAATACTCCTCACAACAATCCCAATATGGAAAAATAAAACAAGTCTGCAACCTGAATTAATTACAAACCAAAGTCTGAATAACTGAAATATAAAGTGTCTCTAATAGAATGGGCGACATGCCCTACAAATGATGAAACTGAATATGGAGTCAAGACTAGAAAATGAGGCGTCTAATATCAAGGCCCTGTAACTTCAACAACAGCTACAGCTCGTCACCTGAATGGAAATCCTATGCATGGTGTCCTTGTGGCTGGGCACCTAAAAGGTTTTTACGAAAAGTAGACTTGAAAGCAAACGGGTCAGAGCCCGAATGTGGAGAATAGTTTTAAAAACAACAAGTGCTTTAATAACATTAAAACAATGAATGCAAAATACATGTTAGGACGTGCTCTCACATGAAATACTCACCTCTCGACTACTTGTGCACTCCTAACGTACAGTACCCATCTAAGTGGTATTCATATCTAACTAAACCGACATAAGTTCTAACCCATCTACTCAATTCACAATATGAATTCCCAAATGTTATCACTTGAATAGATAGCTTTGCTTAAACTCGAATTCTCAATTATTAGCATTACAATACATAGCAGGTTATCCCTTTTTATCTTTATCAAGGCTTTACTATAATTATACTCGCAATGAAAACATAACAATTCCTTTTCTTTTAACCGTATATTATTCACATCATAAATATAATTTACAAGCACCCCGAGTCTACTGCGGTGCACACATACTCTGCTATCCCATCCCGGTACATCACGTACATAAGGATCACGCATTCCGAATCTCTCAGGAATCGTTCTCAGATAATAGCAAATCACAAACAATGGAGGCGAACACAGTCACATCACATGGGCCACGCACATACCTACGCTCCCACGATCAGCAGTCTTATTAACTTCCCAATAAGTCCTTCTCTGACCTATGTTCTCGAGGTACCAATCTAAATCCGGGCACACAAAGATTAGATGGCCCTAAGCGAACGTAAACCTCCCGTGATAGCAAGTATGGTAGGTATGTCATACACATAAAATCATACATACTAAGCATGCACACATCTTAGTAATTACCATATTTTATTAGTGGTATACTTCTCATTCTTATACCAACTGTTAAATTACACAATTCATATGCCCCCGAATTATATGTATTTAAGTCATTAATTATCCTCGCATCGTGATTAGTCACTCTCGTCCTAATCCATAAATATCATTTGGTTCAAACCACTCTTCTATATTTTACTCCTCAATATATCCCAAATCTCCCAACTATATCAATTAGTTAACACGGGAAAGATATCTCTTCATTTAAACAAGGTTACGGGACCCTAGAAATCAAACCAGGCCAAAAAAGGCCATTCTGTCAACTCGTTAGAAGTCTCGTTCGAACGAGGTCGTTCGAATGAGAGGTCGTTCGAATGAAATGGGCATCTAACGAGATCTCATTCGAACGAAAGGCAATCGAACGAACATCCCACTCGTTATAAGGCAAACTGTTACCTCGTTAGAAGCTCGTTCGAACGACATGGGCAAGTCTTCTAACGAGATGCCAGTTTCGAGCCTAGAATTTCCTATCTCGTTTTTCACCAATTTCCCCTCCTCTAATCTCATCCTAAAGTCATCCCAACAGTGTTTTAAGGTTCTTAAACATTACCAAACCTTCTTAGGTCGCATTTTAACATGTTTATGGGGGTCCAATCTTCCTAAACATCATATAATTATCATATCTCCCAAATTTTCCCCCAAACCCTATGGGTATGAACCCATAAATTTAAAGTCTTCAATTTCCCTTTATAAATCCGTTTTTACATCATGAAAAGTTGTATTTCTTTTAGTACAATCACCTAATAACATTCTACATGCAATCCCTATATCATAACTTGAATTTCTATCTCAAATTTCATGGGTTTTCATCAAACTCCCAATATAATGCAATTATTTTAAATTCTAAGCATGGAAGAAACATTCGCTTGAAATTAACGTAATTAAACCACTTGCCTTGGATTATTCTCTAATTTGGTGTTGAATTGATGAAGGTTGTTCTCTCTCCTTTTCTCCCAAGGTTGAAGATGAAGGTTAAGGTTTTCTCTTTTGGGAACTTCTCTTAACTTCTCATGAAACCCCCGTAGCCCTCTAATCAGTTAAGTGTTGGTAATGGGTTAGTGGGTAAAGACTAAATCAGATTTTAACTTCTAATTTTCGTGGGTTTTAATTCCCAAAATTTCTAAATTACCAAAATGCCCTTTTAAGTTACCGGTATGGCTCAATAATGCCCCGAGTTTGACCCTTCCGAACTCGTTGGCGCACTCAAAATGACCATACGGTTGATAAAAATAAAATTCAATTTTTAATTAAAATAATTACATTCTTGACGCGACTGTCACGTGCGTCCCAACTAAATTTTCCAAATTGCCGTATTTCAATCTCGCGACAATTTTAATAGTTTCAATATTCATATAACATCATATGTATACACATTATAATCAAATACCAACTCACATCTCGTTAGTATTTTATCCGGATTAATTCTTAATTAATTCCCATTTAATTTAATTAATCCCATAAATAAATATCAATAAAAGTATGGGGTATTACATAATCTCGCAGCTTCCACAACAGCTATAGCACGACGACTGAATAAAGTCTCCTAAGGCTGGTGTCCCAGTGGCTGGGAACCTAAAATAATGGAACAATAGAAAGATATATAGAAAAACGGGTCAGAGCTCGAGTTGAAAATAGTTTAAAATAGCAAGTGCTTAAATTGATTCAATTAACACAATTATTCTTCAAGTTAACTTAGCGTACTCACTTTATATACTCACCCCCCGATCTAGTGTGCATGTCCAACGAGCCTAACTACTCATACTAGTCATGATACCCTAACTAACTACTAAGTGTATAATATTATGGTTTAAAGTATACCTAAATAACTTAAAGCCGACGTACTTATGATTTCGATATAGATTGAGGATTACTTTAGTTTATTCTCATATTCTTATAAATACCCAACTGATAATACCATAAGTGTACGTTGAAAAATAGCGTCATCAACATAAGACACCAAACACGATTCCGGTATACACACATTATTCGCTTTATGTATATATATTAATTTATATGAATATAACAATATTGCACCCTTGGTTGAGAAACCCCTTAGTGCTACGAATACTCGGTTATCTAGTCAAATTGCAAAGCTCACGCATATAGGACAACAGGTTAAATCTCTCAAGAACCAATAAAAATATAAACACCTATTGGAGGAGAACATAGTCCCAAGTCGATGGGCTACGCACATACCTACGCACCCATACGACCATCATCACTATCGTTCTCACTGATAGCCCGTACCTAGATTCCATGCTCTCGTGGTATGACTCTAAATCCCCCGAAGGTACATAGGATCCGGTCGTCCACAGCACGTTAACCTCCGTTCGATAGCCAGTAGTTAGGTATGTCATACACATAATACTTTTAACAATAAGCATGCACATAATTTATATAAAAGTCATTAGCTTTCCCACAGTCTAGTATTTGCAGTACGTATATTTTATCTCTTATTATAACTCGTACTTTATTCGTGTGTACTCTACCTTGTATTTTCGCACCTCCTTAATTCTATGGATTTTATACCTTCAGTGGGTCGACATATTCTCCGCTCACTATTAATTATTAATATAAGTCACTCGACGATCATAGTGGTTTAATACTCATATAAATAAGCCTACGGGAAGTTTGAACAAAAATCGGCCTAAAAAGGTCATTCTGGAATCTCGTTAGAAGACCCATAAATTTCGTTCGAACGAAGGTACTTCGAACGAACCACCAAACTCGTTATAAGGGCTACTAGAATCTCGTTCAAATGACCTGGGCTGGACTTCTAACGAAATTTTTGAAGTCGCCCGGTTCATCTCCAAAATTCGTTTTTTCAGATTTTCTCCACTAAAATCTCCACCTAAATCCATTCCAACCCAATTGCAAGATTTGCAAACTACTTTAAGTCACCCTAGAACGCTTCTTATCATAGTTTTGGGGTCCAATCCTTCTAATCATCATGTAATTTAAATAAATTCCCAAAATTGACCATAGACCATACTAACTTAAACCCATAATTTGTTTGTCTATAAAAACTCCATTTTTATTTCGTGATTAACGTCTAATTCATCAAATTTCACATTCCTATTAAGGGAAAATTCCTCTACATGCAAACCCCCATCCGATTTCTAAAATTCCTACACGATTTCATCACAGGTAACCCAAATTTGGTACTAGTTGTTCAAAAACCTCAACATATGTTAACAAGAGTAATAATTGCTAAGAGAAGAGCAAGACAATCAGTTGCCTTAAAATGAACTTCTGATTCGCTGGTTGAAAGTGGTATAGGAACGATCCTCCTGACACGATCTACGCGTTGATGTACTTTTTGTTGTGAAAGGTTGAGTTCTTGGCTTAGGGCTCTAATGGAGTCTCCTTCTTCTTCCTTGGTTCTCTCTTTCTTTTCCTCTCTTTTCACGTTGGTTGAAACTGGCGACTACTAGCCCTAAATGCCTTTTAATTACACCTAATTTTCATCCATTTAATTACCCTAAAATTCCTAAAGACCAAAATACCCCTCTGGGGTGTCGTTTTGGGTTAAAAATGTCCGGAACTCCAAATAAAATACCCAAATAGTGTTTCCTGACTATTTCGACCCCTTCGGACACTCTGGCTCTCTCAAAATAGTCGTCCGAGTTATACAAAAATAAATTATCTTTTAACCCTCCCCCAAATACATACAATTGACGCGACTCATACGTGTCCCAAATATTTATAACATAAATGCCGTGTATCTCATTCCCGACCATACTATTATTTCAATAATTACTAACTCTCATCCCGCTAGTGATTATTATCATAAAATCGAATTAATTACAATCTAAATTTTCTCCCTTTAATTTAATTAATCCCCATTTTCCATAAAAATGATTATGCGTAAAAGTACGGGGTATTACATACTTCCCCCCTAATAACAGAATTTTGTCCCAAAATTTGGAAAGGAATATATATATACCTGGCAAGAATAACTCTGGATAACGTTCACGCATGTCATCCTCGCGCTCCCAAGTTGATTCTTCGACATTATGGTGCCGCCACTGAACACGTACTAGTGGTACTACTTTCGACCTTAACTTCCTCTCGTACGGCATAAGATAGCAACCAGCCCCTCCTTGTAAGAGCTATCAGGCTGTAAGTCTATCTCCTCTAACGCAATGTGAGTATGGGCCAAATCATCTCAAAGAAATATCCTCAGGGAGGAGATATGAAACACGTCATGAAATCTATGCAAGTGCTCCGGTAACCCAAGTCTATAAGCAACTGGCCCAATCCTTTCGATAATGGGGAATGGACCTACATACCTAGGTGCCAACTTTTCCTTCTTCCCAAAATGCATAACTCCCTTCATAAGGGACACTCAAAGCAATACCTGATCTCCAATGTTGAATTCTCGAAACTAACGTTTTGCATCAGCGTAACTCTTTTGTCGATCCTGAACAACTCGAATACAGCTCCGTATCAACTCTATGTTTGCCGAAGTATCCTGAATTACCTCCGGACCTAGTAAATTATTGCCCCCCACCTCTAGCCAACATGTTAGGGAACGACAAGGTCTGCCGTATAGGGCTTTGAATGGAGCCATACCGAGAGTAAATTGGTAGGAGTTGTTATAAGCAAACTCCACCAGTGGATGGTACTGCTCCCAACTTCTGCCAAAATCAATGATGCACATCCGTAACATGTCCTCTAATATATGATTCATCCGCTCTGTCTGATCATCCGTCTGTGGGTGGTAGGCTGTGCTCAGTCGCAACTCCGTACCCAATGCCTCCTGAAGACTTTCTTAAAATCTAGAAACGAACACCTTATCTCTGTCAGACACGATATTGAGAGGCACTCTGCGGATTCTAACTATCTGTACTATGAATAACTGGGCATACTGTCCCGCGGTGTAGTCTGTCTTGACTGACAGAAAGTGGGATACCTTGGTCAACCGATCCACTATCACCTAATCGTCCGAGTTATACAAAAATAAATTATCTTTTAACACTCCCCCAAATACATACAATTGACGCGACTCATGCGCGTCCCAAATATTTATAACATAACTGCCGTGTATCTCATTTCTGGCCATACTTATATTTCAATAATTACTAACTCTCATCCCGCTAGTGATTATTATCATAAACTCGGATTAATTACAATCTAAATTTTCTCCCTTTAATTTAATTAATCCCCATTTTCCATAAAAATTATTATGCGTAAAAGTACGGGGTATTACAAAGTACCCAAGTCAGGAGAAGATTCTTTAACAAATGAAGAAGATACTGGAGCCTGCTCAAGGTCAATCACCAAGGGAGGAACAAGAGGTCGAGCAATAAAGGAAGAAGTGGTGTTCTTGTATTGCAGCAAATAGGAAGCAGACCTCACGTGTTCCCCATCTATTGCTCGAAGCAACCCCCAGATATATTTCAAATCTTTTATATTAATATCATTCTCTTTTGGGAATTTCCTCTTACTGTCAACTACAACGTAAAAAAAATAAATGTCAGTGACGCATTTCATCAAACAAAAATATAGCTAAATTGAAAAATAAAAACATAAAGTGGACATCTGGGACCTTGGTACACGTATTTCCCTTTTAACGTGGGGTGTTGCCAGTTTTTCATCACAACCCCATGTTCAAAATAATCCCTATTAGCATCAGGGAGATTGACCACTAAAGCTCTGTTAGAATGCCTAGTTTTTAAATAAAAGGTGGTATCGCTAGTGACCCATTTATAGCAATACATAATTTCAGGAGTCCCTAAATGAGTTCCATGAATCTGATTCAATCTATGTACGCCATTAACTACCCTCCATGTATTTGGACCTACTCTTGCAGGAACAATATCAAAATATTGACAAAATTCCAAATACAAGGGATTAGGTGGGAAAGAAAAACCACATTCAACTACAAAAATGGAACGAAACCAATGCACCTCAGCTAGAGAAAATAAATCAAAAGGGCAATGAGGTTCTTCCAAAGTAACCCAATAAGGAATTTCAAAATCAGCCCTGAACTTATCCAACGATTCGATAAGGTAAACCATGGTGGCTAATGCAAAGAAAGAAGAAAGAAGAAATTCTTACTGAAAAATCAATAATTTAGCTAAGGTGAATGACAGAGAAGACGATCGTAAGAAGATATAAAGTTTGGGAATCTAAAAGGCAAAAGGTAGAAGACAATCTGACGCTATCGACTTTAAATACGCTACCTTGGAAAACGGGAAAAAGAATGATCACTAGAGATGACGATTGCATTTCCGGCGGCTAAATGATGAAAAGGAGCAAATATCCAAGCGTTCGTCAAAGATTCAAAATATTTACGAGTTTGCCATTTCGGGCTCAAAATTATTAAGCTAAAAGGAAAATTTCACAAGTGTTGGAGATCTGTAATCTAACTAGACTGGGTAAATATGCCCGAGCAACTTTTGGGCATAATATTCCACACTCTCATGTCCAAACTCAATTGTGAAACATTGGGGGCTTCTATTGATACCGAAATTAGTTTGCTGACGCGGGCAACCATATTAAGACACGTGTTATCCTACATGGCACAAATACAATTAACGAGCAACCTAAAGCACCGAGCTACTCATCATACCGAGCATTTAGTCAGGAAGATCAAGCGGCGAAGACAGATTCAATGAACATTCTTATCATGTACATATGTATATGTCTATTAAATAACGACATATTGTCTATTTATACTGACCGCTTAAGGGCTATAAATATTTTGTAACACTCCCACAGCGGAGTAAGCTTCGATAAGCGAACATACTCAAGATTAAGGCAAAATTCCCAGCAATTCAAAATAATGAACGTAGGCCATTTCCTTAAGGCCGAACCACTTTAAAAATCATTTATC